>OX388281.1:6543196-7743196 GCA_947579855.1 Anticlea derivata
TGAAAGAGCTCTGGCAACCTTACTCACCGCAGGTACACAACACTATTTGAAACAAATAATGTTATTTGGCTGCGATTTTCTGTGAGGCGGAGGCACCCAGGCAGGCTGCTCCAATTTAGAACGATAAAATCTTGTTGTGCCCCATCTTGCATAAAAGGCGTTTTCTGATATGGACCCATTGTTATATTTTCAAGGCCAAGCAAGTACCTTGCAAAAATTATCAAAATAATAGTTTTCTCGACACCCGATCATGGCATGTGGTAATAGTTCCCCTATCGTGATGGGCTGGGAAATACTTTTTCGAAAGCGTTGTCCGGCATTTGACATACATTCGTCTTCGTTCTTCTACGGATTTCCTAGTTTCCAATTTTATCATGGAATGATACTCCAAGCATAGCTCTCTCCTTAGTCCTTTGCGCGACTTTCCGCTTCAGCTTAAAAGCAAACGTATATATATATGACTAAGGTATATATTTTATATGCCAACCACGCAGAGTGGACTATGTCTTGGGACAATGGTACCTACCTAACCGTTGTACCTACATTGTTGCTTATGTCCCACTTCACAACTGTTTATACTTAAGTAGGTAGGTACCTACCTTGTGCCTACCTAATTTTCTTGTTTTATTGTTATTTTCTGTGTTTTTATCTGTCAAATTAATGACTGGCCTCATAGCTCAGTTGGTAGTAACTCTGCCTTCTGTGCTAGAGGTCGCGGGTTGGATTCCCGCACTGGACAAACATTTGTGACTAACACAGATGTTTGTTCTGTGTCTGGGTGTTAAATAGATATCTATTATGTATATCAGTCTCTGGTACCCATAGTACAGGCTATGCCTAGTTTGGGATCAGTTGACCGTGTGAATATGTCCGGCAAAAAAAAAAAAAAAAATTCTATTCAATTCTATATGGGCCGCAGTTTTTAAGTATTTAACATCCTGTACTAGAATAATGTTGCCTGAAATAAATGGTTTTTATTATTATTATATAAAAAAACTTGGCCGTGGTGGCCCCGGCTGAAGAATAGGCCCCTCCATTTCTACCTATCCGCGGATGTCGTAAGAGGCGACTAAGGGAAAAAAGCTAGGGGATGGGCAGCAGCGTCCCTCATTTTAACAACGATAGCTCTAACTGCGCTCGCCAACCCGCATGCCCAGCGTGGTGAGTATGGGCAAATCCCCCCACATGATAAGGAATTCGCTCTGTCTGTGGGGGAGGCCATGTTCAGCAGTGGACGTCGTACGGCTGAAATGATGATGATGATTATTATTATATAAAAAAACTTTGATTAATAATTCCACGTGTTAGAATGTTACGGGCGTAATGTGATGGTAAACGATTATTAAAGATTCAGAAGTTTACGTATCTAACCTGCGATTTTTCGGTACGGGGAAGGAAGTAGGTAATAAAAGATTTTGATATTTACTCGTACAATAGTGGCAGAAGATTTTTGCGCTATTTTTAGACTGTACAAATCTTGAGTTTGGTATGTATAACTAGCTTGCGGCTTCGCTTGCGTGGTCCTATATTACAAGTAGACTATAATCTAAGTAGAAACCCCTATAAATTCAAAGTTTCATCGAAATTGGTTGAGCCTTAATGGCGTGATTCAACCATTTATTTATTTATTATTCATGTATTCCCACGGCTTTCACCAGTTAAACCAATCATTAACCATAAACATCCATAAGTCCTCACAAACTTGGATGACGATGACCTCAGTGGCGTAGTGGGCTAGAGCACGTCTGTGACGCAAGTGGTGCTGGTTTGAATCCTTTTACCTGAAATCTCGTGATCTCAGTTCAAGGCGAACCCGTAGTACGATTTTTATAGTTAGCAATATAATCAGAATAATAATGGTAAATTTTACGCAACGTAGTTGGCTCATCTACGAACGCCGTAGCAATCTGCTACGAGATTGCAACGGATGGGTCTACGGCGTAGCGGGATAGCTACGCAAACACAGCCACCCGCTACGCAAATGCTACATTCTGGTACAAGCTCTCGTTTTAAGCTGGAGCGGTGGGTCTTATGTTGATTTTCATATTAATTTTCCATACAAATAAACAAATTAACGAGTAAAAATAATGTATAATAATAATATACACTGGCCTCATAGCTCAGTTGGTAGTAACTCTACCTTCTGCGCTAGAGGTCGCGGGTTCGATTCCGGCACTGGAGAAACATTTGTGACTAACACAGATGTTTGTTCTGTGGCTGGGTGTTAAATATATATCTATTATGTATTTTAGTCTCTGGTACCCATAGTACAGGCTATGCCTAGTTTGGGATCAGTTGACCTTGTGAATATGTCCGGAATATTTATTTATTTATTTAATATGTAATTTTAAGACAATGTATCGCAATAGTACTTCACGCTCATCTTAATACATTAATCATCTTAATCTCATTTATATTATTTTTTATCCAATTTATAATTTGATTACTTATTACCTGTTGATTATTATTTAATGTTAATTTTATTTCTAATTCTAATTATAATTGTATAATCTTTTAATTAATGAGTGTAACTGGTTTTTATTCGTGCTAATTAATTTAAAATAAAATAAATAAATAAATACGACTATGGAAGACCAGCGCTACGGCAAGAGCTGCTCCGCCGTTTTTGTTACCATTTAATTAAATTTTACGCAAACTCTACGCTACGTTCATAGGTAACCACTTACCAACAGGTGGCCACCTTAGTTGCATGAAAAAAAAACATTGTGTTCTGTTCTGTCTGAGATGTTTTCATTGGTAGCAAAATAAACGTTTTATTTTCTATTCTTAAACAAATATTTGAATATATCGCCAAAAAAGTGAAACATACACACAATTGCAGGATTGGAAGCATTACCGCTAGGCAGCAGAATTTATTTTTATTTTACTTATTTGGGATAAGTCGCGCAACGGGCTATGGAGAGAGCTATGCTCGGAGTTTCACTACGTGATAAGATAAGAAATGAGGAAATCCGTAGAAGAACCAAGGTCACCCATAGCTCTCAGAACTAGCAAGTTGATGTGGCAGTGGGCAGGCCATATAGCTCGCAGAACCGATAACCGTTGGGATAACCGTTTTTTTTTATAATCACACGGTCAACTGATCCCAAACTAGGCATAGCCTGTACTATGAGTACCAGAGACTGATATACATAATAGATATATATTTAACACCAAGACACAGAACAAACATCGGTGTTCATCACACAAATGTTTGTCCAGTGCGGGGATCGAACGCGCGACCTCTAGCGCAGAAGGCAGAGTTACTACCAAATGAGCTATGAGGCCAGTCTCTCGGCCAGTCCAAGGTTCTCGAATGGCGACCACGAACCGGGCGACGCAGTGTTGGAAGGCCCCCCACCCGATGGACCGATGACATTCTAAAGGTTGCGGGAAGTCGGTGGATGGAAAGGGCTCAAGACCGTTCGTCGTGGAACTCTTTGGGAGAGGCCTATGTCCAGCAGTGGACTTCTACAGGTGGTTGTATGATGATGATGGGACAACAAACACTATTATATTGTGTACAAAGAAAACTATTGTCTTATAAAAACTAAATTAATCCATAACCAATACTGTCTATGTCTTAAAATTTATAGGCAAGGTCTATTTCGCCAGACGGACTCAGCACAAAAAGCCTTCTTGTTATTTTTACAACTTTCAACCCTATTATCAATAGAACAGTAAAAGTAAGAACGTAAGTATAACAAAAAGATCAATTGAAACTCTCGTTTGGAACAATAAGAAAACAAATGAAAAGAAAGTTTGCTGAAGACTTTATTTCCTAAAATTAGAGAACGTTAAAAAACGACCGTAATGTCACTGTTTCCATGTGCTAATTATTGTAGCTCAGTTCAGACGGTGTGCGATATTATTGTAACGCTTAAGAAAACTGCTTACCTCTCAAAATAAAACTCAATTTTAAGTTTTATGACTTACTAGCTTCCACCTGCGGCTTCGCTCGCGTGGTACTTATGAAGATAATAAGATATATTTTACAAAAACTAAAAACCGACTTCAAATTCCTGAATATTTACAAGATCAATATCAACCTCTTTTTTTGTTATCAACCTCTTTGCTTTTTGCTTACCTACTAAGGATGACCCTGGCCACCTACACTTTCGAATTAAAAACAAAAGTAAGTATGACATCCATTCATCATCAATAATATGTAATAACTCTTACGGTACTGACTGATTGACTGTCAATCAAACGTAGTGGTTTTATTATCTTTGAAAATCAACGCAGAGCCTAACCAAAATCCTAAGAGTATGAGTTTTACGGGACAAGTTGCAATTCCTCAGGAATTAAATTAAAATGGGACCATCCCGGAATCATACTCTATATACCAGCGAAAGAATCATCAAAATCGGGTTAGTATTGGCGGAGATATCGAGTAACATACACACAAAAAATAAATACAGCCGACTTGAGAACCTCCTCCTTTTGGAAGTCGGTTAAAAAGTAGGCTATATGCTAATCCAGACTATATTCTATCTCTGCACCAAATTTCTTCGAAATATGTTCGGCCGTTTAGCCATGATTGATTCATAATTATCCAAACATCTAATCATCCTCACACACTTTCGGATTTTTATTATTAGTAGGATTCATTGGACTTCGGAATCAATTTCATTCAATTTTTTGCGTACATCAGGACTGCGGGTCTTCTCCGATTCGTCTGAAAAATATATAGAACAATTTGTACTTAAAATGTACGTAATAATTATACTACCTTTTGGTACTTATAAAAAATCTTTGTCATATTACAACTTGTCATTTTACACACTTGACAATTTTCAATCATGCTATTTTATAATCTTTTCATTTTACAATCATTTAACTTTACAATCATGTCATTTTATAACTTGCCATTTGACAATCTTGTCATTTTACCAACTCAGTGTTGGCAGCAAGAGACCAACTCCAACCATTTTATTATGCAGATGCGAAACCAAAAGTCAGAAATGTTAGATTACCCTCAAAGTATGCAAACGAAGCTGTTTACATTCGAGGCACGGCATTAAACAAATTCACGTGAAACTTTCCATCTGTTTACGATTACGGTTCTATGCGTGGATGATTTAAATATTCAGCTTTGAGTTTGGTCTTTGAATTATCAAATATCAGAGGCCCTATTCTGAGATAAATAAAATATAACACCCAACAGTCACATTCATAGTCTTTTTTTATGTTATACGGACTCAAACAAGCTTACAGCCCTCCTGATGGTAAGTGGTTACCGTCGCCTATTGACATCAGCAAAACCTGGAGCATTGCTAATGCGTTGCTTGCCAAACCCCTCCCCCCCTAAAGAGCTCTGGCAACCATACTCACCGCAGGAACACAACACTATTTATATTATATATTAATTTCATCATACAGATTTTAAGTTTATTAATTTGAATATTTATTAGTACCTACTTTAAGTTATTAATGTTAGCCTGAGATACAGGTTTTCCTAGTTCAGGCATAGTGTAATTTTTTATACCGTTAATTAGATAATAATCCGCAATGTAAATCCTAGCACGAAGGTAATTTTTTTAATTATTTACTATTTTTATGTATTTATTTACAATAACACAGAATACAGTATAACATCATAACATGTTTTTTTTTATCCCTAACGCGATGCCATATGTTATTAGTAGGTACATTATAATTATATTTGAAACAAATAATGTAATTTAGATAGATAGAATAGATAGAAGATAGAAGTAAAAAAAGTTGATAATGATTATAAATGATTCAAGATGATTAGATAAGGAAGGTTCTTATAGAATGACCGACTTGGTACTACAATCATGATAACTGAATTTTTTTTTGTTCTGTATGTAAAGGAGTAAGTAGTCAGCTAACTTGCGAGACTTGGAAAATTGACTTTATCATATAGATGTAAGGATCATTTTCAAAAGAATTTAAGATGGTATATCGCACGCTGTTTGGATATTACTCGTAGGGAAAGTGCCTCAGATATTTAATCAGGTACCTATAGGGATATAAAAATCCGGACGAAGCAATAACAGAATCTCAGTTGTTCAGTATTATGTATTCTGAACTCACGTCCTCTTTATTTCCATGATAATGTTATCTTCCGACCTTTAACCTTGTTCGGATACATTCAATAGACCAACAAAAAAATAGCACACTATAAAAGACGCACTCGAAAACACAGTAAAGGTGCGTTCTCGATAAAACGAACCAGTGGTGCTATTGACTAAATCATATGGCAATGTTTTCGCCAATTTGAGGATGCCTTTAATAATCTTAGCGTCATTAGATAGGTTTGTCATTTATCTTAAACATTTCTTTGAGATACCTTATAATTAAATCCATAAAAGGAAATACCAGCTAAAAAATTATGTCATTTTGTAAATATTGCCATTCTTTAATATAAATATTCCGGACATATCACACACGGTCAACTGATCCCAAACTAGGCATAGCCTGTACTATGGGTACCAGAGACTGATATACTTAATAGATTATATACTTAACACCCAGACACAGAACAAACATCTGTGTTAGTCACAAATGTTTGTCCAGTGCGGGAATCGAACCCGCGACCTCTAGCGCAGAAGGCAGAGTTACTACCAACTGATCTATGAGGCCAGTCATATGTGCCTATAATATTGTCTTACTAATCTCTCTCTCTTAATTCTTTCCAAAATATGTGTCATTAAGTAACACTTATTTCGTAGTAAATGTTACCAGAATAGTGACAGTAACACGAACTTTTTTAAAAAGATTTTATGTGTCCTGCATTCATCTGTTTAGCAATATGTTTATTGCTAAACATTTATGTCATAATAATAGTCATCGGGTGATTATCGCCAAGTGCGGTTTTTTTACACGAGACATTAAAATGCGAAACTAGTTTCAATTTTGGTTTGCAAACTAATTCTTAATTCGTATCCTACGTGATTATCGCTCGTTGACAAGCGATGATTGTAAGTGTCGGCTACGTACATTTAGAAGACTTATATCCTTTCGATAATCGTAACTTCGATTCGAGAAACGCCCTCCACCCAAACGAGGCTTTAGTAGTGAACCTAAACTTATTTTTCTCGGCGCTCGCTCTTCGCATTTAAATCTTCGCTTTATTGAGATAATCGCCCTCCGCAGAATTGTTCTTGTACAAACAGACGTACAAACGAGCGGTTGGAAATGCGAAAGCCGAAATAAATCTTAGAGCAAGACGTCGAGCGATTCGTGAGCGGCTCATTTAAAATTCTAGTCCGGATCGTAATTTGATGCGGATCTTTGAAGTACTGATGGTGCGGATCTCGAAAGTAAAGTATCATTATCATCATCATCATGATCAATGTCATCCGCAGGACATCCACTGCATGGACTCTTCCACGGATTTTTAGAGCGTATTCTTATCATGTGGCGGGATTTACCTATACTCACCACGAAGATTGCTAACCCGCGTAGGGTTAGCAATCTTCGTGAAAATAGGGGACGCTGCTACCCATCCCCTCGCTTTTTCTCTTAGTCGTCCCTACGACTTCCACGGGTAGTTCAATATGGAGGAGGAGAGTTAAGTTTCAATTCAATAAAAACATTACCCTTCTTCTTGCATGGCAGTTGGGTAAAGATCACAAGAGCACGCTTACCATCTGAGACGCGAAGCAATGTTTGCATGATCTACAATAATATTTTTCCGGGTCTGGGTGTTGTGGTACCATGGTACTCGTAGTTTCTAAAACCTACGACACAGGGAATCCTAGTGTGGGGTCAAGAATATGTTTATGATTGTTGGATATTATTTATTTTTTACTTTGCAACGTCTTAGAAACTAGGTAATGCGCCTTTTCATCGCAACCAAACTAAGAATTAGGAAACAAACGCGGCACGCGTGCCTTTTACAATGATCTTATCACGCAATAGAATGTAGACCTTCAGTGTGGTGCCGAAAGATCTCATTGGAATACTCAGTCTTAGACAAACTCTTCTCAAAGTCACTTCTCATCTACAATTTCTCGATTCTAAAGCCAATAGTAGCATCGCTTCATTTGAATTCTGTCGCCCTATTTGAATTGGAGATTTTACAGCCTTTAATCTAAAACCAGCGGTGGATGCCGAACGTGTGCCGTTACCCTGCTAATTAGGACACGATGGATCCAGATGGTGGATCTTTAATAGCTTGCCGATTATTTAAATGGAGGTGTTTAAAGTCAGGCGGTTTTTACCCGACTGTGAGAGAGCAAATGAGGAAATCTTTAAAAGAATCAAGGCCATTGATAAAGCTCTCAGAATTAGCAAGTTGAAGTGGCAATGGGCAGGCCATATAATCTCCTAGAAGCGATTTCTGTTAGGGGATAAAGACATAAGAGATAAAAAGACAACCACAAACCGGACGATGCTGCGATGGAAACCCGATATACCGATGGTATTGTGAAGGTTGCGGGAAGTCGGTGTATGGAATACTCAAGATCGTTTATCATGGAACTCTTTGGGGGAGGCCTATATTCAGCAGTGGACTTCTACAAGCTGACGATGATGAGCTCTACCTTGGTGTCAAACTGCAGCCTTATCAAGTAGAATATGCCATAAAACCGAGCTTATGTATCCTAATATGAAGTTTCAAACTCATTACCGCACAAAGGGCGCAGATTATCATCAAGTTTCACAGGTGACAGCCACAGATTAAAGCGAAGTTTCTATGCAACGTAGTAATTAGCTTCGAAGTTTCATGGAAATAATTGAGGTAACCTGAGACTCAAAGTTCAATTTCTCGGTAAGTTTATCTACTGATTCGTGTCATAGCTATTTGAATATGCTACGATGATTTATCTTGAGCGCACTGGTGGGGACGAAATTGTGAAGGTTGCGCGAAGTGAGATGGTGGCCAAAAGCTTAACAATATTCAATTAAAAAAAAAAGTCGGTGGATAGAAAAGGCTGTAGACCGTTCGTTGTAGAACACTTGGCCACTTGGGGGGGAGACTTTGTCCAGCGGTGGACTTCTACAGGCTGATGATGATGATGATGACGACTGGCTGAGAGGTGGTAGTAGCCTCGCCTTTCCATACACAGGTTATAGGCCCGGTCGTGCACAAACAGATTTTCCATTCGGAAAATATATGCGCTCAGTGCTCTCAGACGGTGAAGGAGAACATCTTGAGGATGGCGCAGAACCTAAAAATTCGAATGCATGTGACAAGTGCACGAAAGGAGCCTCTAAGTTCATATAAAATATACCTAATAATGAACGTAAGCTTTTCACATAAGTAGGTCAGTATTTGCTTGTTGTGTGATTAAACAACCTACCTAGGCACTTCATTCTGTTATACCTATGTTCATATATAACACGTGTTATGTTGCGTAGTTGTTGTTTGTTGTTTTTACGGTCACTGATAATCTACTTTTTCCTCCTTGGTTTCAGCTGAAAATCAGCGTTGAGTGCTAACACACCCAACATTAATGCTGAGCTGAACACCTTTTTTAGCATTCGGACACATGAGTCGATATACCTATACTTTTTAATATAATAATGTTATGTACCTAGGTATACCTAAACTATGTAATATATTTTAAGTAATATTGTATGTCTAAATGTGTATACTTTTGTGCTCACCACCTAATCGGCCATGTAATCTCTTGCTAAAATAAACGAGCATTCTCATTCTATTCTAAGTGGCGCACTTTAATCCTTTCACTATACTGATCCATTTACCGACCGTAATAGGCCCTTTCCAGGGTCACCACACCTGAACCTGGGTACTGAACTTAAACAGAATGAACAAGAAAGAACCAGTGCCAACCTCAACAAGATGCTTGCGTTTTACGAACCATGGCAGAAGAAAAACGTAACTTTCAAATAATTTCCCCGGCATTAAGCGAAGTTATTTTCGAGTTGTTAAACTGATGTCAGAGGTTTTATAGATTGGGGTAAATTAATCTTGATAATCTTGAAAACGTGGATTGGTAAGCATAGAAAATTGATGAATTGATTGTACTGATTTATAATGACATGTTTAATTGGCAATTATTATTACTAGATTACAACATAACGACAAGGCCTATGTACAGCCGCTAAAATTTGATGTAAATAACAAAACCAAGTGTTCCCAGTCTTCCAAAGGTGAATAAAATAATATGACTATGACTATGAAAAATAAAATACTAGTGGTTCGCCCCAAAACACTTTAAGTGAGTTTTGACTTTTTGGAGGAGGTAGGGCACAGCGAGATTTTCTCGTTCTAAATAGGAGCAGCCCGCCTGGGGTACTTCCGCCTTACAGAAGATCGCAGCCAAATAACATTATTTGTTTCAAATAGTGTTGTGTTCCTGCGGTGAGTAAGGTTGCCAGAGCTCTTTAGGGGGAGGGGGTTTGGGGTCGGCAACGCGTGCGTGATGCCTCTGGTATTGCAAGCGCTCAGAGGTCATGGTAACCGCTTACCATCAGGTAGACAGGCTACCATCACGTATGCTTGTTTGCCACATCAGTTGTATAAAAAAAAATACTAGTGGTTCGCCCCGAACTCTAATCCCGCGATGTCTGATAAAAGTTGGTGCTTGAAGCACCTACTTTGAAAATTGCATTTTTATCATTTTCTAACTAAAATCCAATCTTATTTGAACTACAAAGTCATTGTAACTTTATCAATTCATATGCTTGTTTGACTCTTTTTTAAATCTCAAAAATAAGTCCAGTCCTTTCCCAAAACAAGACTGACCAGCCACGTCCCATCTCTACTGTGAACTATTAGTGGCGCATGTGGGGTATCACACCAACTTTACTAATTAGCAAAGTTTTACCCAAATATTGAGGGATTTACAGCACTTCCCGGAACTTTGTGTTTATTCCCAGTTTTAGATTAGTTGATATTTTAACTCAAACAAGTAGGTTTCAGTGACTTTGTGTTATTCATTAGAATTAGAATTATAATTATTTATTTCAGTTAAAACAGCAAGCTTACAGTATATACCAAAGTGCCTACTGTCTAAAATTAAAACTTAAATATACTCTTAGCGAATTAAATATTTTACAAATGTTATCATTAAAGATGTCGACATGTTGGACCTCGTGTACATAGGCATTTAAATGAGTGAGAGCTCTTAGCGTTGGCGCATTATGAGCGTGACAAGTTCGCGGCATTGTACCTATATAGTGAGTACCGTAAGTATACGCACCCTTGCTGCTTGTCGAGTCACTGATTCTTTCTTGGTCATCCTGTATTAGGTCAATGATTAGGTTGAGGTATGGTGGCCCTGAAAAGGGCCTATGACCGTCGGTGAACGAATCAGTGTAGTGAAAGGATTAATGTGCGCCTCTTAGAGGCTCCTTTCGTGCACAACATACATATAAAGAAAAAGAAAGAACATTAGCCAAAAAAAGCTCAAATTTTTCTCAAACTTTTCAATTCTTATAACTTACTTATTAGAACCCCCAAATTATTGGTTCTGGTAATTTATGGGGAAGCTTATGTTCAGCAGTGGACCCGCGGCCCCACTCAAATGACACCTAGATGAAAAGTAGCCTATATGCTATTCTAAGTAAAGAACTCTTTAAATTGCAAGTTTCAACGAAATCGGTAGAGCCGTTACGGCGTGATTGAATAACAAACATCCAAATATCTAAACATCCTCACAAGCTTTCGCATTTATAATATTAGTAGGATTCAGTATTCCATCTGATGTCATTTCCGCACACGTACAGTTGTCTACGAAAGCGTATCGCGAACACAAACAGTACTGTCGCGCTCAGAAACCAAGATTAATATCAGTTATGCGTTTGCATTCTCGGGACGCATCGATGGTTTATTAATATTTTTGAGTGCGCTAGTGTTGTGACAATATGATGAGTAAAATATATCGATATTTTTGATCGATAAACAATAAACATCTGTTTGTCTGTTTAATTCATCGAATTAGCCTCGCGTAGAGTCGTCATTGTGTGTAGACTTCATAGGTATAGTTATAATACATTTTGACTTTGGTTTTATAGTGATATTTTCGAAATACTACTAGCAATCCGTAAAAAATAAATAAATAAGGTCAGCGAATAGCACCAGCGCATTCGTTCTTTGAGGAATCAAAACGGGATGATTTATTCAATAAATCACTCAGTTTCAATCGCAAAACTGAACAGTTTTTGTCTTTTATTCTAATCAATATTTCGCTTTTTCGTTCAATAATCGATTTCACTTTATCGACTAGCGAGTCGATAAAGTGAAACATATCGATGTGAAAGGAGATGTCCCTTCACATCGATAGTTCTAACACTCTACCCTAAAGGTACGCCATTCGGTTGAAAGCATACTGCATGGGTGGGTAAGATTAGCGGGGTGTGAAATCCCCGACCTTTTGTAGGGAAAATATGTTCATTTCTGGATATTTTATAATCAACTTCAAAGGATATTGCCTAGAGTTTTGAATTTCGAAAAGAAAAAAAAGAAACATTTCGCAGATTTCAAATCAGCTAGTTTCTTGAAAAAGGCGTTGATGAACTGAGTATTCATAGTGCTTATTTAGATCGAATAAATCAAGATGGTTAAGTGCGAGAACTTGCTTCCTAAAGCTTCCTTACTAATAGAATAAAATAGAATAGAATGATCGTTTATTTTAGCAAGAGATTACATGGCCGATTAGGTGGTGAGCACAAAAGTATACACATTTAGACATACAATATAACTTAAAATATATTACATAGTTTAGGTATACCTAGGTACATAACATTATTATATTAAAAAGTATAGGTATATCGACTCATGTGTCCGAATGCTAAAAAAGGTGTTCAGCTCAGCATTAATGTTGGGTGTGTTAGCACTCAACGCTGATTTTCAGCTGAAACCAAGGAGGAAAAAGTAGATTATCAGTGACCGTAAAAACAGCAAACAACAACTACGCAACATAACACGTGTTATATATGAACATAGGTATAACAGAATGAAGTTCCTAGGTAGGTTGCAAAATCACACAACAAGCAAATACTGACCTACTTATGTGTAAAGTTTACGTTCATTATTAGATATATTATATATGACACTATGGTGAGAATAGTTAAACAAATTAAGTTAATTAGCAGATAATACACCTACTATGAGGCATCTGATTTAAAGAAATTACTAAATGAAATGTCGACGTTAATGTTTCCATGCTGTATTTGAGCTTCAATGAGAAATCTTTTAAGCTTTGTTCTAAAACTGTAAATGCTATTGACATTCCGTATTGGCGGCTACTACTACTACTTGGGATGAGAAAAGCTAAGTTCCAAGTGAAGGAAGTGACTAACTAATATTTTGCGGTCGCTCACGTAGTTCATAGTATGATATTGACCGTGATATTGAACTTCTTCTTGTAATAATTAATAATAAGGATTTGAAATTAATCTGCAAGGTATATGTTCTTTGCCTGCAAAAACAAACAATACGTAAATTATTTCGAAATCGTTACAGCCCTTTTCGAGTTTCAACCACATTTTCCTACAGTTTCTGAGAAAAAGAGTAGACGACAGACCGTCAGACAGATGGACAACAAAGTTATCCAATAAGGGTTCTGTTATTTCCTAAGAGAACCCTAAGAGAGGCAATCGCTATCGTGCAGCAAATGTTAAAACAGGCTTACGGCCCTCCTGATGGTAAGTGGTTACCGTCGCCTATTGACATTAGCAACACCTGGAGTATTGCTAATGCGTTGCCTGCCGAACCCCTCCCCCCCCTAAAGAGCTCTGGCAACCTTACTCACCGCAGGAACACAACACTATTTGAAACAAATAATGTTATTTGGCTGCGATCTTCTGTAAGGCGGAGGTACCTCCCCAGGCGGGCAGCTCCAATTTAGAACGAGAAAATCTCGCTGTCCTCTGCCTCCTCCTAAAAGGTTAGTGCCAGGTTAGATGTGAATTACACTTATCTAAGTTGACTAAGGTCACAAAGTTCTGAGCAATTGTAGCCGAATCTCCCAAAAATGTTGAAAACGGCTGGAATCTTCCAAAAGCCCGACTCATTCGGGATTCCAATCAACAGAAAAACAAACGCTAAGTGAAACCCTTCAATGGCTGATCGAGATTGATCACCGGCCATCAATAACGTGGCGGCGATTAGCGCTAACCAGATGGGAGGTGTAGGAATTTCGTGATACCATGGTATACTCTTGCACTGTCATTAATTCCTTCTAGGTCATAGTAAGGTCAATTAACAAAATATTCTGGACAAATCACACACAGTCAACTGATCCCAAACTAGGCATAGCCTTTTGTATCCGCAAACACAGGGGATCCTCTCGTGGTGTGTAGAAATGATTAAGTCCAAAGATTGATTGATTTACGTATATTAATGATAAAATATTCAAGTTACAAAGTATAGGATTAACGATTTTAGTGAAGTGCGTCATTGACAGTAGCTGTCAAAACATTTGAATTCGAATGACGTTTGCGCTATGCCATTTAGATACGCGCGATACGCGACATGCCCCCGGCCTTGGAAGCTCCAGCTTCAAAGAAAGTTGCATGGTAAAGTCTTCTTTACTGCTTGGCTTCTTCATCCCGAAACAGGGGACATATTTTTGAAAAACTGCGCCGTACGGTGCCGGATGCCGTCCGGATATCCGCTACACGCGATATGCCGTCTCTGCCGCTGATGGTGCTGATGATTCTTCCAAGGGACCACTTCAATGGAGGAAGCTTGTCATCTTTGATGATCACCAGTGTATTAGGCTCCAGGCTGTCGACGTTCTCTCTCCATTTACATCTGGTCTGCAGCTCCGAGACGTATTCCTTCGCCCAGCGGGTCCAAAAGTTGTTCCGGATCTGTTCTACTCTCTGGTACCGGTTGAGCAGTCGTTGTTCAGGATCGCCTCGCATGTCCTGGTATACCGGTGCTGTGAGCGGACGACCAACCAGGAAATGACCGGGACTGAGAGGAAGGAAGTCGTGAGGATCAGATGATAATGGGGATAAAGGACGGGAGTTCAGGATGGCTTCTATCTGTGTCAAAACCGTGGTAAGCTCTTCGAAAGTTAAGTGAGCGTTACCGATGACACGAGAGAGATGTATCTTGCATGATTTTACTCCAGCCTCCCAAAGACCTCCAAAATGAGCAGTGTACGGAGGAATAAATTTTAAATTAATAGCTTGACTACGAGCATATTCAGATATGTCAGCGGAACAATTACCTAAAAACTTAGCCAATTCAGTATTAGCGCCGACGAAATTTTTGCCGTTATCCGAATATATTTTATCGGGCTTTCCACGGCGCGAAATGAACCGTTTCAGAGCTAGAATGTATGCTTCGGTAGATAGATCACTGACGAGTTCTAAGTGTAAGGCGCGCGTAGCGAAGCATACAAACAAACAGATATATGATTTTTCAGTTTTAGCGCCCCTGCCTTTGCGATTCAATGTAAGAATTGGTCCCGCGTAGTCTACCCCGCAATATAGAAATGGGTAGGTAGGAATCAACCGTTCCTTAGGTAGGTTGCCCATAATAGGATTTAAGGTTTTACCTTTCAGCCGCTTGCACGCAACGCACTCATTCACAATATTACGTGCGAGATTCCTTCCCCCAATAGGCCACCATTGCTGTCGTATGTCGTACAGCAGCGCTTGAGGAGCGGCATGAAGAAGGCGTTGGTGCTCGTGTCGCATGAGCAGAGCTGAAAAGCGATGTTTAGAACTCAGTAAGATTGGGTGTTTTTTCTCGTAATCAAAGCTTTCCGAATAACTAATTCGACCGCCGACACGAATAACATCATTTTCGTCGATAAATAAGTTTAATTTAAAAAGACACGGAGTCTTTTTTAACGATAATTTCTTGGAAATTAAATTATGTTCTTCGTTGAAGGATTCTGCTTGCGACAATCTAGCTAACCCTAACTCAGACTTTCTCAGTTCGTCCAAAGTAAGTACGCCTAACTGACGATTTACTTTGTTGCGCGTGTTATTAATAAATCGTAGTACATACGCGAAGCAGCGTCTCATTCGTTCAAACTGAGAAAACCTCGAAAATGGAAATGGTTCCGCCTTTTGTTCCGCTAGAAAAACATTGACTGCGCTTGGTTTGACCTCGGGTAGTTCATCCCGCATAATGGTTGGACTCGAAACCGAAGGTAGATCGGCGCAGTCGAAAGCAAAATCGTGAAGAAAGGTCGGTCCTTCCCACCACAACTTCGAAGATGCGAGGTCGGGTAAGGGGCACCCACGTGACACTAGGTCAGCTGGGTTCTCCTTGCCACTCACATGACGCCATGGTAGGTCTTTCGTGAGGTCATGAATTTCAACCACTCTATTCTGCACGAACGTTTTGAGTATATTGGGTGCCATGCGTAACCATCCCAACACTATAGTTGAGTCAGACCAGAAAACTACGTGCTTAAATTGACAGGGAAGTGACTCAACTATTTTTACATACAGGCGCGCGCCTGATAATGCTCCACAAAGCTCGAGTCTCGGTATACTTACCGGCTTCAATGGCGCAACCTTGCCCTTGGAGCACAGTAGCCTGACAGTTACCCTAACATTGTTATTGCTAACCGTGCGAAGATAAGCGCATGAGCCGTAAGCCGTTTGTGATGCATCTGTAAATATGTGTAGTTCGGTATAACTAGCCTCGCTACCTATAACGAGCCGCGGCACTCGAATGCTTTCGAGCGCTGCAAGGCTGTTAGCAAACCGGTTCCAAGCCTCCACGACGTCACAGGGAAGCGCGTCGTCCCAGTCTAATTTTAATAGCCACAGTTTTTGCAGTAGTATTTTAGCGATCATGATAGTGGGGCTGAGCAAACCGTACGGATCGAATATTTGAGATACGTGAGATAATATCGAACGCTTTGTGGTTTTAGTATCGTTTTTAAATTGCGTGTTATAATGAAACTCATCGGATGAGTTATTCCAGCCTATGCCTAGTGTTTTGCACTGGCTTGACTCGTCTAAATTTAATGGTTTAACGCCGAACATTTTTGTAGATGATTGATCCTGACACTCAAAGTTAAATACCCATTTACGTAAAGGAAAACATCCCGATTGTAAAACTTTATATGTTTTTTCGCATAAATCGAGCAGCTGGGTTTTATCGTCTAGACCTGTAATCATATCGTCCACAAAGAAGTCCTCGTTTATGACCTTTTTGACCTGGAGGTCATCGCAGTCAGCTGCTATTTGCTTCAGGCATCTGCATGCCATGAAGGCCGCCGCAGCGGTACCGTACACGATACGATTATGACGAAAAATACCTATTTTTTGCGTCGGATCGTCGCGCCATAGGATCAGCTGTAAATCGCGCTGATTATCGCAAATTTCCGATTGTCGGTACATTTTCTCAACGTCTGCACAAGCTACGTATTTATGTATGCGCAGGCGCAACAATATAGCCAGTAGGTCACCTTGTATAGGAGGGCCTACGAGTTGGAGATCGTTGAGAGAAACTCCAGTACTCGAAGCAGCACTAGCGTTGAATACCACCCGCAACTTGGTGGTGGTGCTATGCTCACGTAATACGCCGTGATGCGGTAGAAAGAAGTTAGGTATCCCGTATGTATCTACTCGCGTCATGTGACCCAAAGCTACATATTCGTGAATAAAATCGATATATAACCTTTTGTATTCCGGGTCGCGTTGCAATCGCTTTTCTAAAGCTAAAAATCGGTTGAGGGCTTGAGGATATGTTTCCCCTAAACTTTGTGGTGAGGATTTGAAAGGAATCGAGACGCAGAACCTTCCGTCACTATTGCGCGTCGTAGTTTTGACGAAATGTTCTTCGCATTCTTTCTCCTCCTCGGATCGCGTATCACAAAGCTTAGGCAATTCCTCGAGCTCCCAAAACTTGCGTAATTGCGCCTCAACCGTTTGAGAAAAATTACATCGACTGTAACTTTTGTTTTGCATTATATTTAATGCACCTGAAACGATCCATCCCAACTGCGTATTTTGTAGAAATGGACCTTTAGGTAAACGCATTTTTCCCTCGCTTAATAAATCCCAAAATTTATCCGCGCCTATCAGGATATCGATTTCTTGAGATTCATGGAAATAGGGATCAGCTAATTGTATGTTTTCAGGGATCCCAAACTGCGCGTGTTGTTTGGGTATCGCTGGCAACGTAGATGTAATATTAGGTAGAACAAAACATTGTATTCGCATTGTGTATGGGCTGGTCCGCGATTTGACTTCGACATCACAGATTTGCGTAGACTGTGATGCAGAATTACCAACCCCGCGTATTTCATGAGTGGACTGTATCAGTTGCGCGCCTAGTTTCTCGCATAATGATCTTGTTATAATACATCGTTCGCTCCCCGAATCTAGAAGAGCGCGCGCCTGTTGATAGTTATTATGCTTATCCTTAACCTCCACTAGCGCAGTAGATAACAAAACAGGTTGCACACACGGATAATTAGCGCATAGAACTTTGGTGTGCGTGTCTGATGTAAGCTCATTGCAACTAGGGCCCGCGGGTGGCGGAGGCGGTGCGGTGAGGGACGAGTGCATCGCCAAAGCCGGTTTGTTATTGTCACCCGCAGTATTAGAAGCTACGTCGCGATTAACTTCACTGTCTTGGTGAATCAACGAGTTGTGCTTTCGCTCGCACTTCCTACAAGGACCGAACCTGCAATCACTTATGTCGTGACCCGTGCGTAAACAATTCTCGCATAGCTTGTTATCTTTGACGAGCTTTATCCTAGCCTCTAAACTTAAACCTAGGAATTTTTGACATGCGTATAGTGGATGATTGTAATGTTTGCAAAGTAAGCATGATTTCTTCGTTAGACTGTGCGGTTTATTGGTGGAGACATTGCAGTGAACTTTGTGACTATTTTGCGTTGTGACATGTTTTTTATTTAAAGTGTTTGCGTGCGACACATGCAATGTTTCCAGCATATCCGCCCTGTCTTTCAGAAAGGACAGCAAGAGATCTACCTTCAGGATGGACTTGGAGTCACCAGATTGTTTGAGTGTTGTATTTTTATATTGCTCCCACTCGCGTTCCGTGGTTTTATCTAATTTTGTTACTACAATATAAATGATCAACGTGTCCCAGCTGTCTACAGGTTCACCTAACATTTTTAAAGCGCGTAAATTCTTCAAAATTGTGTCTATTAAGTGACGTAAAAGATCTGGTGCCTCTTTTGTCAATGCCTGAATGGAGAACAATGCCTTTACGTGATTATGTACGAGTAGCCGGCTATTGTCGTACCTAGTGAGAAGTAGTTCCCATGCCACATCGTAGTTTGCAGCAGAAAACTCCAGTGAATCGATCACCAACGATGCACTACCCTTTAGTGACGACTTTAGGTAGTGAAACTTTTGGATGCTCGTGATGTGGTCCGAATCGTGAATAAGCGACTGAAAGGTATCCCTAAATTCTAACCAATGCTCATATGAACCGTCAAAAGTAGGTATCAAAATTGTCGGTAATTTCACTGAATTTATTTTACAAGGCGCTTTCTTAACATCCGAATTGACTTCTCCACTACCAAGCATACATTCAGCCCGAGCCATCGTATCGTAGTAGCTGTTCTCAAACGATTCGCGTTGGCTAAGCTGTTCGTCAAGATCGACATCGAGAACCGATTCTTCTAGCTGCGTTTGAAAACTGCTAAACTCTGAGAATAAGCTCGTGGCTCCCTGAATACGTAGCTTTAGATCTACACGCGTTTGTTCAGGCATAATTTCGTCGGCTGTTAAAGTATTTAGGTAGTTGGAAAAGCGAGTGAGACGGCCTTTGACAATAGCTCGCTTTTTTATTAGGTCACGTATAAGTTTGTTAGTGTCGTCATTGTCTGTAATCGCTAATTTGTATGGGGATTTAGACCTAGCCCTAGGTTCTGTGCTCATCTTGGAAGTCTAGTAAAAGGTGGAGTACTCACGGTTGGCAAGTGGCAGTTATGCTGGCTGCGGCACACGCTGCTAGACACTATGCAAACTGATTGTAGCTCACTGCGTCTCAATTACTGAAACATGTATTACCACGGGATTAACACAAGAAGGGATAGGCAGTTTTGGATAGGATAGATGGCTGGCCGTACCGTTTCCTTCGTTGGGTAGGTATGTGCGCTTCTGGACAGCGATCTGGATCAATCCTTTGTAGATTCCTTGTTCAATCTTCCGAAATATCCGTTGACACCGTGCGCCTGAGAGGTCGTGCAAAGGTCGTGCGTTCGTACGTCCGTTGCGCATATACGGCTCTGAAGGTCCAAATTATGTATCCGCAAACACAGGGGATCCTCTCGTGGTGTGTAGAAATGATTAAGTCCAAAGATTGATTGATTTACGTATATTAATGATAAAATATTCAAGTTACAAAGTATAGGATTAACGATTTTAGTGAAGTGCGTCATTGACAGTAGCTGTCAAAACATTTGAATTCGAATGACGTTTGCGCTATGCCATTTAGATACGCGCGATACGCGACACCTTTACTATGGGTACTAGAGACTGATAGATAGATACATAATAGATAAATATTTAACACCCAGACACAGAACATACATCTGTGTTAATCACACAGATGTTTGTCCAGTGCGGGAATCGGACCCGCAACCTCTAGCGCAGAAGGCAGAGTTACTACCAACTGAGCTATGAAGCCTGTCATATGTGCCTATAATATTGTTACTGATCATTTAGTTAGATGAACCAGCTTCTGTGAAAGTGAATTGATAATCGTAATAGGTCGACGCAGGTTAAGGCTTGGGATGGCCCCAAGCCAACGACATTGTAAAGGCTCAAAGACCGCTCGACATGGCACTCTTTGGAAGAGGCCTTCGTTCAGCATTGGACTTCATCAAGCAGATGACGATTATTATTATTTATTTTTTTATACAACTGATGTGGCAAACAAGCATACGTGATGGTAGCCTGCCTACCTGATGGTAAGCGGTTACCATGACCTCTGAGCGCTTGCAATAGGCATCACGCACGTAAAAGGTTTTTATATACATATATCATAAAAAAATACAAACATTATAAATCATTTTAATTTTATTTTTTTTAAATAAAATAATTATCATAAAAATACAAGTATAAGAAATCATAATATTTTAATCAGTTTTATTTCAATGTTACAAATCAATTTATTTTAATTAATTATTTATTACCTTTTTATAAAGTATATAAATAATAAATTTATAACATTACTATAAAACATTCAACAAAATAAATAATGTTATTTACTTAGCTTTTATATTCTTTATTGTATTGGAGCTCTGTCCAGTACGACGGTCGAACACAGAATGAATCGCTACCCGAACGGCAGCTCTTTTATAGTGACGACTGACGAGTAAACAACTTCGTTGAGCAACTTTATTTTAATTTTATGAAAATGAAACTTAGTGATTTTGACTTGCAATTTTCGCTGATATATTTGTAAAATACTGTTCATTTTTATAAAATTATGAATAGCTATTTACATTGGTTTTTTATATATATTCAAAAAGTGGTGGTAGGTTTCAATTAACAAAGAAATACGGTTCTATGCTAAATAAATAAGCCTAAAACTTAAACAGGGTTTTTAGTACAGTTTATGGTGATTTTTTTAACAATAATACAGACTATTTTAATCAGAGACATTTCTCAAAATAGTCCCATACACATATTTATTTCATTTTTATGGAGTATAATTTCAAATAATCTATCACGGCCAGACTGACCAGTACTTCGCTCTCGAAGTACACACATAATATAGCCCCTAATCTTGACATGTTAGTCCTCCCACCTGCTGCACCATGGTTACCAGACTACATCAGATTAGTGACCGACCAGCAGTTTATATATATATTTTTGAGATCTCTGACCTTGACATACTAGCACCTATCACCTGCTGCAACGTGAATTTCAGTGAAGTATCAGGGCAGAAATCGACCAGCAGATCTAATGACTTATGACCTTGACATATTAACCCTGCCACCCGCTGCTGGTGACATTCAAGTTAACATCAGATCAGAAGCCGACCAGCGGAAAAACCTCCCCAAATATGTGTATGTTGCTAATGCAATTTAACATAAAAATACAATCAAAGATCCAAATAATATTTCACTATAGTTTTGCAAAATCATTAAAACTAAATGTATTTACAGTTCAAACATGATTATATAATATTATTATTAAAACAAAATCAATAATAATAACAATTTGTAAGCTAGTTTTGCAAAATCATTAAAATTAAATGTATTTACAGTTCAAACATGATTTTATAGTATTATGTATTAAAAGAAAATCAATTATAATAATATTTAAAATAATAATCTATCATGGCTCACATAATTTTTAAGGTAGTTCTTCAAAAGAAACGTTTTGTTCAATCCATTCACCAGGCCAGATTCGTAATTTCTCTTTGGCTACTGTAATATTTCGTAAGTTATTTTGACCTCTCAAAGAAAACCTGTCGTTTTGCAACTCTTCTAATATCTCATAAGGGCCTTTAAATTTTGGGTTGAGTTTGTCATGCCGTCTATGGTCTTGACTTACATAAACAATGTCTCCTATGCTGTAATTTTTATTGGTTCGTCTAGTTGTATCAAAACGCTCCTTGAACTGATTAGCAATATCGATAAGGCGTTGTTTTGCTAATTCTCGATCAGCTTGTACATTTATTACTGGTTTTATTGAATCATCAACAACCTCATCTAACCGAGCTTGTATGGATGGCATATGTCCTTCTCTACCTATTAATAATCGAGTTGGGGAAAACCCAGTAGCTTTTTGAATGGTTGTGTTAAGAGATAATTGTACCTTCCATAAAGCGTTTGGCCATTCTGATGTGTTATTTGTTGATGTGGTTAGCATATTTGTAATCGTACCTACATATCGCTCAACTTGTCCATTACTACGAGGGGTACCAGTGGATATCATATGATGTTGAATTTGCATTTCCCTAAACATTGTTTGTACCTGATTGGAAGTAAAATTTGTTCCTCTATCTGTTATTATAAGGGTGGGAGTTCCAAATAGTGTAATTGTCTCACGTATAACAGATAGAGATTCATGACTGTTTAGACTTTTGAGGGGTTTCAATATACAAAATTTGGTAAAGCCATCTACAACTAATAGTACATATTTGTACCCTTCAACAGATTGTCTGAAAGGTCCAGTGCAATCAATATGCAGTGTGTGAAAAGGGATGGATTTCTCAAAAGGGTGTAGCAATCCTTGTTTAGGTCCAGTATGACTTTTCCGTGATGTACATATCAGACAATGAGAGATGTATTTTTTTGTAAATGCCGCAATACTAGGGAACCAAAAGTATTCTCGAATTTTGTTGAGCGTTTTATCGTACCCTACATGGCAGTTGTCGTCATGAAAAAGGCGCAGCATACTTAGCCTATAGCCCTTTGGGACAAATAATTTTGGTGTAGCATTTGAATCGCCTTTATAGTGCAGTAAATTATTTACAATCATATATTGACTGGCATCAATTTCTCCAGTTTGAACTTGATTCATTAATCTTTGAGTTTCGGCATCGTTTTGCTGAGCAACTTTTAACCATGATGGTGGTAAATTGTGCTCAGTTTCTTCTATTAAATTTACAATGGGTGTTTTTACTATAATAGGGTTGCGACTTAGGTAATCTACATGTTGTATAAATACACCCTTTTTGTAGGTTATATCAAACTGAAAATCTTGCATAAAAGTCCACCACCTCGCAACACGGGGTGTGAGATCTTTTTTTGTCATAGTGGACTTAATCGAATTACAGTCTGTTACTATTGTGAATTTTATACCTAATAAATACACCCTAAAATGTTTGAGAGCATTATAAATTGCCAACGTTTCTAAATCATAAGAACAGTATCTTGATTCTGTTGGGGTAGTTCGTTTACTAAAGTATGCTACTACTCTATTCTGATTATCAACTTTTTGCATAAGGATTGCACCGTAACCTATTGAGCTAGCGTCTGTGTGTAATTCGGTCGTCAAATTTGGATCAAATACAGTCAGTAATGGTTTGGATGTCAAATGTTTTACAACGTAATTTTTAGCTTGATCTTGTTCTGGACCCCACTCCCATTTTTGTTCATTCTTTGTGAGTTTAGTTATACAGGCTGTTCGTGTAGCAAATTCGGGTATGAATCTGCGAAAATAGCTAGCCAATCCCATGAATTGGCGTACTTCTCTCACAGAAACAGGAGTTGGAGCATTAGTAAGGGCAGTTACTTTACTGTTACTTGGTCTTATTCCTTCTTCCGAAATGATTCTTCCTAAATATTCTAACTCCTTTACAAAAAAATGGCATTTTTTCAAGTTAATTGTAAACCCCGCATTACTAAGAGCTTCTAAGGTTTGTTCTAAAAACTGTAAACCTTCATTTTCTGTTTTGAATGGAATCAGTAAGTCATCTATGTATACTAATAGAAACTTGAGGTGCCGTACAGCTTTACTGATTGCTTTTTGAAAGACTGAAGGTCCATTACATATTCCGAAAGGCATCTTAACAAATTCAAAATGATTATCTGGGGTCACAAAAGCCGTGTATTTAATAGAGTCTGGTGACACAGGAATTTGATGGAAGCCATTTTTCATATCTATGGAGATAAAATATTTAGAGTTCCCTAACTTGTCCAGTTGATCCTCGATGAGAGGAAGAGGGTACCTTTCTTTGTCTATTATTTTGTTTAGTGCTCTAAAATCCACACACATACGGTCAGTCCCATCTTTTTTTTTTACTAGTAAAACAGGACTTGCATATGGTGAATCACTTTCACGTATTATGTTTTTTTTTAATAAATCTTCACAAATTTCTGTAACCTTCTCTCTCTCAACAGGTGCTAACCTATAAGGTCTGTAATGTACGATTTCGTCGCGTTTTAAACGTAAATTCATTTCACCGGTCTTGACAGTTCCGATGTCATTGTGAGACGGTAATACGGATGGATATTTTTCAAAAATGTTTGTGATTTTTGCTTGAATATCTGAATCTAGATGACTTACTGATTTGCTTAGTTGATGAAATTCATCACTGTGACAGGTTTCGATTACACAAACCGTATCAGCCGGTGCTGGTGATTTATAACGTGTTACCCTACAACCCGAAGAGTCTATTACAACAGCAATATCAGGATATTGTATTATGTTTCGGCCAATCAAGCAATCGTAATGGATATCATTGTCTCTAGCTACATTAAACTCAATTTCTAGGCATGTTTCATTGAATGTTACAGGGACAGTTACCCTAGCAAAGATATGCAATGAACCTCTACCTATTCCCTCGAGAGTTGCTGAATACGGATCGAAATTACAACCTAATCGCCTAGCTAATGAATCTTTCATTATGCTACAACTAGCGCCAGTATCAATAAGAGCATCTACAATTTTATCTTTGATAACAACTCTTGTTAACTCGAGTCCTTTGGTTTCTGAGAAACCAGAAAATTTACACTGTCATTTTTTGATGTAGGAGTATTCATTGTGGTTATAGAGGTATTGCGTTGTTTAAAGAAGCAGGTGGCATCAGTATGACCTATTTTCTTACAATAGGTACATTGAAC
Source organism: Anticlea derivata (assembly GCA_947579855.1). Lineage (NCBI taxonomy): Eukaryota > Metazoa > Arthropoda > Insecta > Lepidoptera > Geometridae > Anticlea > Anticlea derivata. The sequence goes on from OX388281.1 coordinate 6,568,618, forward strand.
TGGTCGTGATGTATCAGATGAAGAGGAGGGTTTTGGGTCAGAGTGACCGGTTTCTCGGTTAGGATTTTTGAAGCATTGTGCTCTAGTATGGCCCAGTTTGTTGCAGAGGAAACAACGTTTATCATGCAAGTTTTCAAACTTAGGACGTTTGTTGCTAGATAAACCAGTAGCATATACATCGTCATTTCTGTCTCGTCGGTCAGATCTATTTCCTGAATCTAAAGGGCGCTTTCGGGGGTTTTTGACGTAAGTCGTAAATAGCGACATCAATTCTGCAGTCGTTTTGACACGACTGTTATGAGAAGCCATTCTGACAGTTATATCCTGAATACCTCCACAAACAAGTTCAACTAGTTGTTCTTCGGTAAAAGCTATTTTAGTGTTCCTTAAAAGCCTAAGTTTTTCCCTAGCGTATTCACAATAAGATTCCGCTACATCAGATGTTAGTAGCACTGCTTTTGTTAGTTTTTCGGCTAAGTTACGTTTTTCAGGGTATAAATCTCTTAAAGTAGTTTTAAAGGCTTCCCATGTTCTACCCTCATCGGGGTCCCATGTCTCATACCATAATAAAGCAGAGCCCTTTAAAGCTTTACCTGCTTTTGCCACTGTTGCGATGCTGCTCCATCCCAGGTCCTCGGCGATGGAGTTGATAGCACTGCACCAGCTCTCAGCACCTTTTTCATTCTTCTCTGGATCGAAGGGCGGCAACACCACGTCGTCGCCTCGATGTCGGTCAGCCACCGCGTCTCGAATAGCCTTCAGCAGGCCCTCCACGATGGCCGGGTCCATTCGGAAGCCACGTCCTCACGTACTGTAACATAAACAACAAGTATTAAAATTTCGAATCCCACTTCTGATAAAAGGTTTTTATATACATATATCATAAAAAAATACAAACATTATAAATCATTTTAATTTTATTTTTTTTAAATAAAATAATTATCATAAAAATACAAGTATAAGAAATCATAATATTTTAATCAGTTTTATTTCAATGTTACAAATCAATTTATTTTAATTAATTATTTATTACCTTTTTATAAAGTATATAAATAATAAATTTATAACATTACTATAAAACATTCAACAAAATAAATAATGTTATTTACTTAGCTTTTATATTCTTTATTGTATTGGAGCTCTGTCCAGTACGACGGTCGAACACAGAATGAATCGCTACCCGAACGGCAGCTCTTTTATAGTGACGACTGACGAGTAAACAACTTCGTTGAGCAACTTTATTTTAATTTTATGAAAATGAAACTTAGTGATTTTGACTTGCAATTTTCGCTGATATATTTGTAAAATACTGTTCATTTTTATAAAATTATGAATAGCTATTTACATTGGTTTTTTATATATATTCAAAAAGTGGTGGTAGGTTTCAATTAACAAAGAAATACGGTTCTATGCTAAATAAATAAGCCTAAAACTTAAACAGGGTTTTTAGTACAGTTTATGGTGATTTTTTTAACAATAATACAGACTATTTTAATCAGAGACATTTCTCAAAATAGTCCCATACACATATTTATTTCATTTTTATGGAGTATAATTTCAAATAATCTATCACACGCGTTGCCGACCCCAAACCCCCTCCCCCTAAAGAGCTCTGGCAACCTTACTCACAGCAGGAACACAACACTATTTGAAACAAATAATGTTATTTGGCTGCGATCTTCTGTAAGGCGGAGGTACCTCCCCAGACAGGCTGCTCCAATTCAGAACGAGAAAATCTCGCTGTGCCCTACCTCCTCCTAAATATATTATGAGGTACCACACCTCTACCAAGTGACCAGAATAATGGTGAACCAGTTGAGTGTGGTGACACTCACAACTTGTAACTTAACCCTTATAAACTGTCACTTATAGCTTAATACGAAGCGACATTTTGTTGAAAAGGGCATGATACTGATCTGGGTTTAAATTAGTGACAGGATTATTTAGGTTTTAGGTCAACACGATTTTGACAACATTTTAATCCTCAATGGAATGCCGGCACGTTTCGTTCGATCGGCAGGAATGGTCATTACCATCGTCATTTCAGCCGTAGGAACCACTGCTGAACATTGTCTCCTCCACAGATTTTCAGAGCGAATTCCTATCATGTGGGGGGAATTAGACCATACTCACCACGCTGGGCATGCGGGGTGGCGAGCGCAGTTAGAGCTATCTTGGTGAAAATTGGGGACGCTGCTGCCCATACCCTAGCATTTTTCACATAGTCGCCTCTTACGACATCCACCAGGTAGATATGGTGGGGCCGAAATAAACATAAAAAAATAAGAAAAAAAACCACAAAAGAACTAGTGGTGTGGCGGTTAAAGTAAATACCACATCAAAATATAAGTGCGCCTTCATAAAACCACCCGGCTGAGGGCCCAGGGCCGTAACCCGAAGCCCCAGCTCTGAACATAAATGGCTAGTTCACTTTTTCTTCACGTGCCACTGATTCTTTCTTGGTCATCCTGTATTAAGTCAGTGATCAGGTTTTTTTTTTTTTTTTTTATTTTTTTTTTTATACAACATAGGTGGCAAACAAGCTTACGGCCCACCTGATGGTAAGCGGTTACCGTAGCCTATGAGCGCTTGCAATACCAGAGGCATCACGCACGCGTTGCCGACCCCTTCCCCCTTCCCCCCTAAAGAGCTCTGGCAACCTTACTCACCGCAGGAACACAACACAATTTGAAACAAATAATGTTATTTGGCTGCGATCTTCTGTAAGGCGGAGGTACCTCCCCAGGCGGGCTGCTCCAATTCAGAACGAGAAAATCTCGCTGTGCCCTACCTCCTCCTAAAAGGTTGAGGTATGGTGGCCCTGAAAATAGCATATGACCGTCGGTTGAGGAATCAGTGTAGTCAAAGTAATAAAGTGTTAAAAGCTCCTTTCTTAAAGGCTCCTTTCTTGCAGATGTCACATGTCATCGAACTTCTAGGTTCATGGACATGTCGGTTTCCTCACGATCTTCTCCTTCACCGATACAGCACCGCTGATAGTTTTATTTTATTTTATTTTTATAATTTTAGGAAAACTTACGGCTAATATGATATTAATGAAAACAATGAGTCATCATCATCATCATCATCATCAGCCTGTAGAAGTCCACTGCTGGACATAGGCCTCCCCCAAAGAGTTCCATGACGAACGGTCTTGAGCCTTCTCCATCCACCGACTTCCCGCAACCTTCACAATGTCGTCGGTCCATCGGGTGGGGGGCCTTCCAACACTGCGTCGCCCGGTTCGTGGTCGCCATTCGAGAACCTTTACTCCCCAACGAGTACTTAAAGTCAACAATGAGTACTTAAAGGCTAATTACAAGTTTCCACATATAGGTGAAAGTAACTAATTTAAAACGAAACAGTATAAAAGTAGACGGCATAGTAGTTTATAGCACACATAAATTTTCAAAATGGAAAATCCAACAAAGTGCACGACGAAATGTGCACGCATTACGACACAATTTTTTTTTAAATTCATACTTTTTTGGTTAATTTTTATCTTTTTCTTAATAGAATCAGCCGACTACGGGATGGTACACTAGTTAAGGAACATGTTATATTGACAGTTTACTAAATCATTTTTTGTCTTTATTTTGTTTATGTAATTCTTTTGAGTACCTATCCATTTATAAGTATTTTGGTCACGCTATCTGGTGGCGACAACGATTGACTGGATTTTTTAAGACTGACTAGGTACTTGTAAATAATTCAGTGGTTTTTTTCTGTCGATATTTTTGTGTTAGGTACTTAAATAGGAGGGAAAAAAATGGAGTGTACCAGCCATCTTTCCTTGCATGTGCACCATTCATTTTTATGTGTTATAGGATGACATAGTTTTATGTGTGGCACAACTGCGCGTTCTGTTTGGTTAAATTATTGGATGGTGAAATTTCATATCGTAATGTTGATGTTATACCTAAGCTTTATAAAGGGAAACAAAATTGGACACTTTATCTCCAAAGGCTAAGTCAAAATGTGTTTATTTATTTTATTTTCGAATTTTGGGAAAACTTACAGCTATAACAAAATTATGAAATAATAATAAAAACACATGAAAAATTTCATGCAGCTGAGGGCTATTTACAAGTTTCCACTGATAGCAAATTAATTAAGTTTTAGATGCAGTGGTAATGGACGACTAACAAACTACAGAACTAACAAAAATACAGAAAAGCAAACTAAATTTAAATTACATGCACACACTTAAAAAAAAAAAAAACGTAAGAAAAGTAAAGTAAAGAAAAAGTAAAGAAAAAGTAGTAAAGTTATATTATTAAATCACTAGGATTATTTTAAAACATCTTAGAAACTAGGTGAAGCTACGCCTGTTTCTCGCGACCAAGCCTAGAAGAATTAGATTGCAGGCGATCAGATCCTTAAGATATCTTAGAGGGGTAGTCAGAGGCATGTCCGAACATTTGGTGCATGCTCATTATCATATTACATACGGGGAGGGAGGGTTCGTGATCGGCAACGCGTGCGAGATGCCTCTGGTATTCAAAGCGTTCATAGGTTACGGTAATCACTTTTCCAACAGGTGGGCCGTTACAGTTTGCCACCTTAGTTATAAAAAAAAAAAAAACTTCAAGTATAATACGTGAGCTACTGATTATGTTGGTCATGGGGATAGTGGCCATGAAAGAACCTCGGTACTATAAATGAAATACATACTAGTCTCATAGCTCAGTTCGTAGTAACTCTGCCTTCTGCGCTAGAGGTCGCGGGTTCGATTCCTGCACAGGGCAAACATTTAATAAATAATATTCCGGACATATTACACACGGTCAACTGATCCCAAACTAGGCATAGCCTGTACTATGGGTACCAGAGACTGATATACATTATAGATATATATTTAACACCCAGACACAGAACAAACATCTGTGAATCACACAAATGTTTGTCCAGTGCGGGAATCGAACCCGCGACCTCTAGCGCAGAGTTACTACCAACTGAGCTATGAGGCCAGTCACTGAGCTATGAGGCTATGAGGCCATTTGTGTGATTAACACAGATGTTGGTTCTGTGTCTGGGTGTTAAATTTTATCTATTATGTTTATCAGTCTCTGGTACCCATAGGCTATGCCTAGTTTGGGATCAGTTGACCATGTATGATATATCCGGTTTTTTTAAGAGGACAATATTATATGATACCTAAAAGTCACTGACCTAACTCTAGTTAACATTATATTCTGTATTAGATTGTTTCAAAGTTTTCTGTTCAAACCACAGTATATAAGTTAGGCTGTTCCGTGGTTACAACCACAAAAACCTTATTAAGGTTTTGTTTTGTTTCATACTAGTGGTTCACTACGAACTGCTGCTTGTCGTGTCACTGATTCTTTCTTGGTCATCCTGTATTAGGTCAGTGACCAGGTTGAGGTATGGTGGCCCTGAAAATGGCCAATGACCGTCGGTGGAAGAATCAGTGTAGTGAAAGGATTAAAGTGCGCCTTTCCTTTCGTTTTTCAGTTTCTCCGAACTGAGATCTGTCCATGTCTGGTGAAAATCACATCTTTAGAATGTAACTAATATCTAATATTATTTGAACAACGAAGTCATTGAAACTTTAATAATATAATACATATAATAAAAGATCTCTATTTTTCTAACGAAAATGGTTTATTAACCTGGCCACTGCAATAACGTGTTGAAATTTCCAATTTTGCACCTTATTCCGTTAAAATAAGAGAACAACTTCTATTACTTAACTCATTAAGGCGCCGCCCTGCTGTGTTATAAAAAATAATTAAAACCCGCAGACCAATTTCCTTATTAAATTTTAAAGTCAGCGAATTTTTCCATCTTGGTAACGCGCGCAAAAAGTTCCTCTGATATTAAGTCAAGACTTCCTTGAGCGTCCTTGCACGTTAGGGCTGCCACAAAAAGATTTGTAAGAAGTACCTACATAAAAAATTGAAGAGTACAGATAAGAGTATCATCATCATGATTGTACACTCAAAATTTATGACCGACTCAATTTCATTGGGAATAAATAGCCATTCTGTTTTATTGATAACTTTGTCGCTGGTTTGTAATATTTTTCTTAGTTATTAGGCATTAGACTGAAACATCATATCCTACTTCCTACTATAATATTATAAATGCGTAAGTTTAGAGTAGGAGGAGGTATCAAAAACCTTGAGAGAGGACATAGGCTACTTTTTATACTTTTATCAGCAAAGCCTTTGGCAGAAACTAGTAAGGAGTACATTATAAAGCAGTGAGTGAGTGATTATATAGTCGGATTTACACATGTATCAAATAACGCCTATGTTAGTCAATATCTGGTAATAACTGCTCTTTTATAGCAGATTTGTCTCTCTCTTTATAAAAAACTCAGCTGAAGTGACACCCCTAACAATGCCTAAGCCTGCCCAGCAAAGCCGGCCCTTAAGTGCGTGTTAAGTTCAACTTAAGACGCTAAGATCCACACTTAAACTTTTTCAACTCTACCGTTTTGAAGATGTTTGTTTACTTTGATACTTTCGGTGGAAAGAGTTTTAATATTTGAAAAGGGGGTATAAGTGGAGTTTTTTGCCTCCACTTGGTGTTTATACAGGGTGCCCTTAGCCTCTTCTTTGACTTGATGTTGTCCTATATACAATACACAGAAGTTAACTAGGCACCTCGCTGTAATGTTTTGTCTCATTCTCACTCGCGAGAGTGGAAGGCGGTGGGCTGTGGTGGGAGAGGAAAGCACATTCCACGCAGGTGCCAAGTTGATTTCTGCGTGTAGTATGTTAAATTCTATTGCCTGCTTATGAGAACAAAAACTTTTTTGTTGCTACACACATGAGCCTTACGTCTGCTATATAAGGTCAATTTTGAGTTTGACTTTTAGGGTCTTGCGATATCATTGAGCTAAATCAATCGCATGCCCTCTAATATCAAACTCAAAAATGACTAGACGTAAGGATCATTTTGTAATATATATTTCAAACTAGCTTCCACCCGCGGCTTCGCTCGCATGGTACCTACATGAAAAATAGCCTAACTTTATCTATTCCAAGTTGCAACGAAATCGGTTGAGTCGTTACGGCGTGATTGAACAACAAACACCCAAACATCCTCACAAACTTTAACATTTATAATATTACCAGGATACACTATATGGCACTAGATGGCATATCGCCGTTTGAACACAGCTAAGTATTAATCTAACCAAAAAACCACAATATTAATATTCGAAATATAGCTGTTCCAGTTGCCAGTTCGATTCCATTAAAGTATTAACTTCTACGTATAAATTTCGTTCGGTAATCCTTTATGGTTGTTTTGTTAGCTCGTTATTACGAAATAATAATTAAAGCAGAATTATTTTTCCGGAAAAGCACATAAACGTTGTGTTCTTACAGCTCAAAGAAGAGCTATTTAATCCTTTCATAACACTGATCACTCTTAAGGTGAGGGTTTAATTATTTTATGATTTTTGAATTGTTTTTTCTCAATAACCGCAAAACGCACAGTTTTGATTTTTATGACAAAGATAACTTGAGCATTTTATTTACGTAAATCCAAGACAGAAACGCGATTGGTAAAACTTTTCTCGATATATTTATTTTTTAAAGTTGGGTCCTCTGCAACAGTTTTTTCGAAAATACTCTGAGACTATCTAACAAAAATAACAATTTTTAAAATATTTTGTTAGACAATAGCATTGGGTACCTAAATTCAAGACACGTTTTTTAAAAATAGATAGTTTTTGAGATAATCGATATTTTCTTATATTTCGCTTGCGTCGATTACTTTCAAGCGCTTTCTAACGCTTGCTAGCTCTTTCCGCATTCAATTAAAGTACATAGCGCTGTCACTTTCTTCACTCCGCCCACTCGAAAAATTTATTATGATTTTTGTATCCTCTTAATACAATACATGAAATCGCGCCTAATTCCCAGACGGGTAGGCAGAGACCACGGCTTTCCACTTGCTAAGATTCTCACTGATCCTGACATACCTTTTCTGCTTTATTCACCCTCATCAAATTCCTCATACATGCTCGTCGGTTTAGAGTACTCTTGACTGACCTTTTTCCAAAACCTCACATATTTGGTCACTAAACGTGCGCCTAGGTCTTCGCCTTCCAGCGGTCCCATTCACACTCGCCTTTTACACTTATTTCGTCAATCTTCGTTCGTTCATCCTCTCTACATGACCAAACAATCTTAGCATACTTTTCACTCTTTACCATTTAACCTTATTCCTCTCCAGGGCCTTTTCAGCATGAGTGACAATATCTAGTCGTGTTCCTTCCGCGTTGTCGCGTTCGAGGCTTTGCATTAGATTATTTAAAAGTATAACGCCGTGTTCATACGATGTGCGATATGTCATAAAAATAAATATTCCGGATATATCACATACGGTCAACTGATCCCAAACTAGGCATAGCCTGTACTATGGGTACCAGAGACTGATATACATAATAGATATATATTTAACACCCAGACACAACAAACATCTGTGTTCATCTCACAAATATTTGTCCAGTGCGGGAATCGAACCCGCGACCTCTAGCGCAGAAGCCAGAGTTACTACCAACTGAGCTATGAGGCCAGTCGAAATGTATTTCAAAATGATCCTTATCTCTACTGGATAAAGTCAATTATAAATTTGACATTTGAGGGCGTTAGATATCGCAAGCCCCCCTAAAAGTTAAACTTAAAATTGACTTTCTCATCAAAACATCCTCACAAACTTTCGCATTTATAAAATTAGGAAGAACCCTTTTAATATTTTCCTTTGTTACAGGAGTGAACAATATGGGCCGGTGCACGTTCATCATATTTACTTCAATATTGGCTCTGAATATCGGTACGTATTTTATATAAAAACTAAGTTAACCCAAATTTTTAAACAATACATTTGTTACTCATTTTGTAGTTTCGGTGCTTTGAGCCGATTGGAAGTCCGAGAGATTTTCACACAGATGGGAAGTGGCTCGGTTGCTTAGTTGGTTAGAGCATCCCGTATCTAGGGGGAAGGTTGCTGGCTCAAATCCCATCTGAGGCCATAATTTTTGGCTTGTTCTAAAAATCATAGAATTCCACAACGTGATCATAATTGGATTCGTTTGGTAACAGATAACGTATTTTACCTAACTCGTTGAATGAGATTAGAAAAGTCTTGAGCCTTTTCCATCCACCGACCTTCACAATGTCGTCGGTTCATCGGGTGGGGGGCCTTCCAACACTGCGTCGCCCGGTTCGAGGTCGCCATTCCAGAAGTTTTAATTACGCTGGCAAATTAATTCGGGAAATGTTTGCTCCACGTTTTAATATTTACCGTACCTTTGATTCCTGATGCATTTAAATTGAGTTTTTTAAATGTTTGTTTAAAAAAGGATGAATGCAGAAAGCTTTTTTTATTGTTGAGAGCATGTTGCAACGCTTAAAATCAAATAAAATAAGAAATAAAATAAAATAAATATTCCGAACATATCACACACGGTCAACTGATCCCAAACTAGGCATAGCCTGAACTATGGGTACCAGAGACTGATATACATAATAGATGAATATTTAACACCCAGACACAGAACAAACATCTGTATTCATCATACAAATGTTTATCCAGCGCGGGAATCGAACCCGCGACCTCTAGCGCAGAAGGCAGAGTTACTACCAACTGAGCTATGAGGCCAGTCAAATATTAGTCAAATATTATAAATAATAGGTATCCTACTAATATTATAAATGCGAAAGTTTATGAGGATGTTTGGATATTTAGATGTTTCTTGTTCAATCACGCCGTAACGGCTCAACAGTTTTCATTGAAACTTGGAATATATAGAGTTCGACTGGCCTCATAGCTCAGTTGGTAGTTACTCTGCCTTCTGCGCTAGAGGTTGCGGGTTCGATTCCCGCACTGGACAAACATTTGTGACTAACACAGATGTTTGTTCTGTGTAAATATATATATATTATGTATATCAGTCTCTGGTACCCATAGTACAGGCTATGCCTAGTTTGGGATCAGTTGACAACGTGTGATATGTCCGGAATATAAAAAAAAAAAAAAAAAAAAAAAAGTTCTTTACCTAGAATAGCATTAAGGTTACTTTCTTTGTAGGTACCACGTGAGTGAAGCCGCGGGCGGAAGCTAGTTGTCAATAAATCGTTTGTGGATAATATGAAGATCATTTACAACTTGGACGCGCGGTTTCGCTTCGATTTTTTTCCTGTAGTTTTTTTTTTTTTTTTTTTTTTTTTATACCACTGAAGTGGCAAACAAGCATACAGCCCACCTGTTGGTAAGCGGTAAATACCAGAGGCATCACGCACGCGTTGCCGACCCCGAACCCCCTCCCCCCCTAAAGAGCTCTGGCAACCTTACTCATCGCAGGAACACAACACTATTTGAAACAAATAATGTTATTTGGCTGCGATCTTCTGTAAGGCGGAGGTACCTCTCCAGGCGGGCTGCTCCAATTCAGAACGAGAAAATCTCGCTGTGCCCTACCTCCTCCTAAATTTCTAAAACATTTCTTTCATACATCTTTTCCTGACATTTACGAACACAACGTACACAGCAACATACAATCTGTGAGGTAGAGCATCTCTCCTCTTCGCTCTCCGGTCTACACCTACCTGCCAACCCTTGCCATCGTCACCGATCCATCTGCACCTACACTACAACCGTGCCAACGTCCTGGAATCTACCCCCTACGGGAGATTGGAATTATCCCACATCCTTGAAGGCTGTACACTTCGCTTGGAACCATCTGCTTCTTCTCTCCTCTGCTAAGGCCAGTGGCATACTAGTTGGTTTAGCAACGTTTTCGGAACGGATGAAACCCATCCCTGAGTTCTCCTTATTCTAATTCAGTATCAAACTAGTTTCTTAATTATATTCTGTTCTTATCACTTTAACTATCTTTTTAATTTCTAGCCCTACCTACTCTTTAATTTAAGTAGGCTTGGAATTAGGTAAAGATTACATTGGCCTCCTCCTCTCCGCTTACGAACAAGTGAGCCGTTAGCTTGTTTGCCACCTTAGTTGTATAAAATAACACACAACATAGTAATTACGGTTTAAAAATGTGAAAGTACTTTCTTAAATTACCGATTTTCACACAGACATTTGTTACCGTGCAATAAGAACGGGGTGAAATGGGGGATGAAAGTTTGTATGGGAAGTCCTATGTTTCTGAAGTTAGGGACATCATTATAAGGTAAACAGTTCAAAATAATAAAATACCTACTTAAGTTTTTTTGACCTCCCAGGCGAGCTGCTTTTTAGAGCGAGAAAATCTAGTTTAGCTTGATCTTTTACGTGCTGATAACCGTGTAATCTGTATCGCACATAGATGCTGAAATAAGTTCTTTGAACACAGAAACTTGTGCCTTTTATTTCTTTGCAGTTATACCAACGGCACAAGTATTAATTGGATCCATTCAACTCTATTTTCATTCAGTCGTTTTGCGTGACGGGATTGAGTCATTGAGCTTTACGATTTATTTTCACACTAGCTTGCGCCCGCCGCTTCACCTGGTACTTACTATAAAAACTAGCTATTCTAATAAAAAACCTGTACTGTATTCCAGGTCTCATGGAAATCGTTATTGCGATTGAACCACAAACTTCCAAACATCCTCACAAACCTTTTCATTCACAATATTGTTATGCTATCCCATAGGAACCGTGCATTTTCCGGGATAAAAAGTAGCCAATACTACTATTTTAGACTATAATCTATCTTTGTGCCAAAAGAGACATTTCATCAATATATGGAGCCTGGGCCTGTACTGTGTTCACTACTCTAAAATATGGCTAATCAATAAAGTAAACGTATTTAATTGGTTATTATATTTAAATTGAGTTCGTTCTAAGGTACATTATGGTTTTCTTCGACAAAGAGAGCAACACACAGCGCTACAAAAATATGGCGGCTGGACGTGCGTGAAATGTCATTTTGACCACCTACATTTATCTGACAAAACAAAAACATCAATCAAACAACATGACATGAAAAATATGTCAATGTCATGTCAAACGCCAATTATAAACCAACATGGCGACCTTCAAATAGTGTTCACATAGTAAAAAACTTACCACAAGAACTATTCTTGTACCATCGCATTTGTCTTCAAATTAATGAAATTGTATTTTTCTTGAAATCTCCTATATTTTCCTAATTTTTCTATGTAATGTACATGGACCAGGCCCAGAATGAAATGGCTCCTTTCATCCGTTCAGCCGTTCTGGCGTGATTCAATAAAAAACATCCATCCATCCAAACTTGCTAATCGCTCTATCTTAAACAAATCTCATTTATTTCGTGCCTTAGTGAGACGTTATAAAATAAGTAACATAAAAAATGTTTTAATCTTCTCGAAAACGCATCGTTCCGTGCAAATTTTAATGAGTCCAGCACTACAGAGGGTTTTTTATCATTATTTTTTGCAATTTTTATCTTGTTGGGAAGCGTAGAGTGTTAGTCCAGGGGCTAAGGGTGATTCTCTGTCATCATCATCAGCAGGCTGATAAAGTCCACTGCTGAACATATGCGTATATTCTCGGAGGAGGTAGGGCATAGCGAGATATTCTCGTTCTAAATTGGAGCAGCCCGCCTGGGGAGGTACCTCCGCCTTACAGAAGATCGCAGCCAAATAACATAATTTGTTTCAAATAGTGTTGTGTTCCTGCGGTGAGTAAGGTTGCCAGAGCTCTTTAGGGGGAGGGGGGTTCGGGGTCGGCAACGCGTGCGTGATGCCTCTGGTATTGCAAGCGCTCATAGGCTACGGTAAGCGCTTACCAACAGGTGGGCCGTATGCGTAAAAAAAAAAAAAAAAAAAAAAAAAAAAAAATATGCCTCCCCCAAAGACTGCCATGACGAACGGTCTTGAAACTTCTCCATCCACCGACTTTCCTTAGCCTTCACAATGTTGTCGATCCATTTGGTGGGGGCTTTCCAACACTGTGTCGTCCGGTTCGTGGTTTCATGCAAGACTCTTTATTGCTCGAGTGACGTAAACAAGAAAAGATGTCAAAAAGAGTTGTCAGGACTGCGTGACGTAATACATTGCTCACTGGCTCTTAGAATGTTTTTATCCTGTCGGCTCGTGGAGTGTGGGCGTAATATTGCAATATTTCGGCTTTACCAATGATAGCTTTGATCTCGTTTTAATTAGTTTGCGGAAACTCTGTCCGAACGTTTCCTTGTGTTTGTTGTTACTCTGTGTCCAATCATCCCCATATCCCTATATCATACATATAGATTTGATGGGAGGAGGTAGAGCACAATGTTTTCTTGCTCTAAATTGGAGCAGTGCGCGTGGGAGTTACCTCCGCCTTACAGAAGATCGCAGCAAAATAACATTATTTGTTTCAAACAGTGTTGTGTTCCTGCGGTGAGTAAGGTTGCCAGAGCTCTATAAGGTTCGTGGTCGACGCGTGCGTGATACCTCTTGTATAACACGCGTACGTAGGTTATGATAACCACTTAACAACAGGTGTACGGTTGTCTGAAGATCGAAGAAATGGTTCAGTTCTGTCCTAACAAATAAACACACAAAGCTGTTTTTTCTAAGTTGTTGGAGTGATTTTTGCTCGCTCCGCTCGTTTGATCATTTATTACCTATGATAAAAGAACGCCTAAATACATACACCTTCTTATTGTGTTTGTATTTAGGCGTCCTTTTTTATGAACAAATAACATTATTCTTGTAAACTCCGGTAATAAAAACAATAAAGCGGTATTGGACAAATTACCGAGTATCGGAAAAAGTTGTTAGTCACACAAAAATTCCGTGTTTGTTGATTATATTTTTATTTATTCCGTATCGCTACAATACAATCAATTTTGCCAATGTACGTGCTGCTGTTTTGAGTCAAATTAGTTCATTATGACAGGCCTCATAGCTCAGTTGGTAGTAACTCTGCCTTCTGCGCTAGAGCGTGAATCGAACCCGCGACGGGTTCGATATGATATGAATTAGTCACGCACTGGACAAACATTTGTGCGATTAACACAGATGTTTGTTCTGTGTCTGGGTGTTAAATATTTATTTATCTATTATGTATATCAGTCTCTGGTACCCATAGTACAGGCTATGCCTAGTTTGGTATCAGCTGACAGTGTGTGATATGTTCGGAATATTGAATTATTTATTTAAAAAAAATTATCAATGAATCAGCAGTATACTTAATTAGCTTCCACCCGTGGTTTCGCTCGCATGGTACACACAAAAAAGTAGCCTATATGCTATTATAGATAACGATATACGACATGAGTAAGAAAGGAGTGAATACTGATATGACAGCTGATAGAGGGGAGTGGAAGAGAAAAACATGTTGTGCCGACCCCACATGAAGCGGGATAAGGGCAGGGAGATGATGATGCTGCTATTCTAGAGAAATAACTTTATCTATTCCAAGTTTCAGTGAAATCGGTTGAACCGTTACGGAGTGATTGAACCTCAAAAAATCTTAAAACAAAAACAGAACATCTTTCGCATTTATAAATTAGTACGAAGTCGTATTCGTAGCAGCGTAGAATCGTAGTCGTAGCGAATTGACAAAATAAATATTAATTTTATGAAATCGGTTTGTATGTTTGTTTGGTGTTTGATGAATAGCTTTCATAAGCAACTCGAACTATATTATGTTTCAGCTTATACAGCAATTAAATTAATTTAACACACACATGTATGTATAATTCAAAGACCCTTTCATGTTGGGAAGCCCTTTCCCTGTTATTTCACTAATTAATATCATATCTGGTTTTGGGATAATGGAACACTATACAGGATGTACCACGGCTATGCTACGTGGAGGAAAAGTACCTTAGTAACAACATGCTGAGTTGGATGCCAGTTTGTGGCATATGAGTAGGTATTTTATAGTTTAGTTTAATTTTGTTGTTTTTAGTAATCGCTGTTATGCCGATACCTACAATATGTTACAAATAAAATTATTTTCTTACTTTCTTCTTTCTTACTTAGTTATTGAAGTTAGGAAGTTTTACTTTTACTTGGCCGTGGTGGCCCCGGCTGAAGGATAGGTCCCTCCATATCTACCTATCCGCGGATGTCGTAAGAGGCGACTAAGGGAAAAAAGCTAGGGGATGGGCAGCAGCGTCCCTCATTTTAACAACAATAGCTCAAACTGCGCTCGCCAACCCGCATGCCCAGCGTGGTGAGTATGGGCAAATCCCCCCACATGATAAGGAATTCGCTCTGTCTGTGGGGTAGGCCATGTTCAGCAGTGGACGTCGAACGGCTGAAATGATGATGATGACTTATCCGAGACTTTCCTATATTATTTGAAGTAAGTAGGTAATACTGTTTGTATAAGGAATGCGATCAGAGTGACTGAAGCGAATGAGATATGTCAAAATCGTACCAAGTGGAAAACTGTGGGCCTATGATCGGTGAAAGAATCAGTGTAGTGAAAGGATTAAAGTGCGCCTCTTAGAGGCTCCTTTCGTGCACATGTCACTTGTCTTCGAATTTTTACGTTCAAGGACATGCCGGTTAGCCAAGCACATTATATTATATTGATTTTGTCTTCACTATATCCGTCAGCTAAATAGGTTGTGTCAAAGTATCCCCTGTGTTAAAATAAGACGTAGGTAATACTCATTTACCCAAAGCATATTTCATCAAAACACATCAATAAAGCTTTACATTCGATTAGCGGATGATATACAGTATGTTTCCAAAAATATATGTTGCGCAATATGTCACTGTCAAACGTGTGAGGCTCAAGAAATATGCCGCATTGATATGAAAAATACGGTACATTTATCATAACGGATAAATTGTGTTTTTATAGGATCATCCTGTAGAATTTGAAGGTTGAAAGAAGTATTTTAGGACCTGACCCATTCCTGTACAATGAGCATCAGTTCCTAACGTAGAGAATAATACCTACCTAAAAAAATATTCCTTTCCTTGAATCCTGGAATCTGACAAAAATTGTTTTGCAGTCCAGTTTCAATTGTAATGACTATCGCTTCTACCACCACTCCCCAATGCTCTCACTGGCGGAGTGGTGGCTCTGACTGACTGACAATCCTACTTCCTACCATCCTATATAATATTATAAATGCGAAAGTTTGTGAGGATGTTTGGATGTTTATTGAAGCTCACATTTGTCATTTTCTTTTTCACATATTTGTTTATGCTCATATTTATTTTATTAGAGATTATAATAAGATTATTTTTCTTTTGAGCCTCACCTAGTTCAATCGTTACCACACTGACGCTCTACATTCCATTTTGTGAAAAAGGATCATCGAAAAAAATGATGGGCACCAAGCCGTGTTTGTTGCCTGATTCTTGTAGGCTTGGTCGCGAGGAACAGGCGTAGCTTCACCTAGTTTCTAAGACGTTTCTAAGTGATCCTAGTGATTTTATTGAAATAAACGCCTTTTGACTTTGACTTTGTTGTTCAATCATGCCGTAACGGCTCAACCGATTTTGTTGAAACTTGGAATATATAGATTTATTCACCTAGAATAGCATAAAGGCTTCTATTTATGTAGGTACCACGCGAGCGAAGCCGCAGGCGGATCTAGTACATCCTAAACCAAAAGCGCAAGGTGTATTTTGGAGGGTAGCGTTCATTAAGTATAGGCTCTTCCTCTTTTAGTGTGTAATAAGTAAAGGATTTCCGAAACCCAACCCCAAAGGGCGTGAAACAGGGGTTGAAGTTTGTACGAAAATAAATTCACGTGAACAAAATAGCGCGGGGTTCCACTAGTTACCTATATTTATGGTTTTACTTTGTAACAGAGTGATTGAACTCTAACCCTGTCATTAAGAAACTGGGTTAAGACCAGGTCTAACTAAACCCTGGTTTTGTGACGTGTCATTTCATACGTTCGACATTATGACTTATAGCAAGTGTATGAAATAACACGTCACAGGGTCAACAAAACCAGGGCTTGGTTAGACCTCGTCTAAACTCAGTTTCGTAATAAAAGGGTAACAGTCGAACCCCTCATGCAAAAAAACCTAAAGAAGTTTAAGCATTGTTTAAAATTGACCCTGTCACTTATTTACGTGATATTAAAGCCGTTTTAGAACAGCGTACGATATGCCCTTGTTATGTCATTTAAAATTCGTTTGAAAATGCTCCTGAATAAAGCCAATTTTGAGTTTGATAGTTAAGGGTGTGCGATATAGCACAACGATATCGCAAGCTCTTAAAAGCCAAACTCAAAGTTAACTTTAATCAGAAGACGTAATCGGACGGATCTGTTTAAAATAATGTTTAAACGACATATCTTTTTTTTTTATGCAACTATGTTTGTATACAAGCTTGCCTGTTGGCAAGGGGCTACCGTAGCCTATTAACGCTTGCAATACCAGAGGCATCAGGCACTCGTTGCCGACCCCGAACCGTAAAAGGCCGTAAACCAGCGATTAAAGAGGTGGTGGAGGTAAAACTAGAGAATCGAAGTCTAATGAGCACCATCAAAAGAATTAAATAGAAATTCACAAACAAATCGTTAAAGTGCGAGCGATTCAGACTGTCACGATCGGAGTGAAGCGGCTTGGCAAAACAACGAACGAATAAAAAATGTCAGCAAAGGCGACGCATTCGACGGCTCAACGCAGGCAATTGTTGAAACAGCTGGGTCATTCCATAGATCTCCACTGTGCACTATGATGGAAATTACGCGCTTCGGAAATCTTGTCTTTCATATTGGCCTCTCGTTTTTGCAATTTATTTTTTGTACAAATAAGGTGGCAATCATGCTTATGGCTCACCTGTTGGTAAGTTTCAATTGCTTATAAATAGACGAAGATAAAGGATAAATTGTAGAATGTCGAATTGCGTAACTTAAACTTTAAGCACTTAAATTATCCGAATATAACTCATAAGTGCACTCAGTTTTCTACTTAACTTTTGCACTCAGATCATACAATCTGTTTCCATGTGTATTGTTCTAATTAAATGAATGTTAATTTGAAAAACTTTTTTTTTGTTGTTACGGTTGAATTTATTTAACGCCTGCGTCTACGACGAGGTTTCGCCAAGGTACGACGAGGTACAAACGATTTAAGACAACGATATAATAGTTATATTTAAATTCATTTCATCATTAAACAACCTTGTTTTGTGAACGTTACCAGCTGTTTATATATAGCCTGTGGTGAGTGTTTGCATGCTCTCTGTTCATTAAAATGCATGAAGTTACCGCTGTACCCAAAGAGCAGATCTGTGTCATGCAAAGACGGGACAGGACGGGATTTATTTTTACCTTCACGTCGGAGATTGGTTATAGATATGCAGAGTTTTTTTGCAGCTATGTTCTTTTGTTTTTTGAATCTAGCCCCAACTATTTTAAAGCTGCTTTGTATTTCAATAAAAAAAAACAAGTGCCAGAGCAGGTTTGCTCTAATTCGCCAAATAAACAGTTTATTGTATCGCCTTTCTCGGTAAGCGACCTTATTTATTAGAAGATAAGACCGAAACGAAACTCCGTGCTTTGGATGTTGCAATAGACCCGGCTATCACTAAATCAACCAATCAGACTGCTCCTAGATGACGTAATGTTGCACATTATGCCATTTTGAATCGATTACCATTATTGGTAAGCGGAGCGGACTCCACCTAACTGATAGTCATGATCTTATCATTAATTAGAGTCATAATTGCAGCCGTAGGAAGCCCACTGCTGAACATCGGCCGATGTTTCAGATTTTCATTCCGAAACAAAACGGGTTGGCGAGCGCAGTTAAAGCTATTGTTATTAACAAGGAACGCTAGCCCATCCCCTAGCTAAAGAGCTAGGGGATAGGCGACTAAAGGGAAAGCCCCTTAGTCGCCTCTTACGACATCCACGGATAGAAATGGAGAGGTCTATTTTTCGCGGCTTTCTGAGTAAATTAATATTTCGTAATTTTTTACCACCTTATTTACAACCGATATCTACCGTGAGATATAAGACCTTCGGATCGAAAGACTAGGTATATCTATGGCCTAGGTTTTTTTATCGAGCGAGCGAAGCGACAAATTAGATTAATCGTCGTAGTATGTTTTATGTTTGTTAGAACAAAACTTTCGATACGACAATCCGATCAGATTATTTGTGCCTCCGTTCAGACATCTCGAGATGAACGTTCAGGACGTAGTATTTAGTAGTTAAAGTTATAGTACAAAAAAGTAAAGTAACGTCTTTAGTCGCAACTCTTTGGGATTATGCATATACAAGTTTTCAGTGTCTGTTAGCAAGAAAAACAGTAATGTCATATGAAAGAGAAAATCACAGCTTGCTAGTTTTGTTTCCATTTTCTTTTTGAGAATGCTGCATCTATGTAATTAACTCTGAGAGAGACAGAGTTACTTTCGCAATTTTAATGTTGTAAGCCATCTTCAAACGTGAGATATGTATAGCTTAATCGATGTTCATGAGTGGGGAGATGTGGCCTAAAGGTGTCAAATTCAGGAGGTTTGTCGGACGCCTGACACGAGACACCGGAGGCGCCGCCACCGGGCAGAAACGTCACACGTCGTTGCCTATACGTGTGCAATCATTAAATAATTAATAGGATTTTATACATTTTAGGATAAGGTATATATTTCTATGGGTCTTAGAATTAGTTTTTACAATCTGTACTATTCTTAAGTTACCTGAAATTAAAATTATATTATTATTATTAATAAAATTGGTCGGCCCTCATAGCCAACATGAAAATTAACTTTATGCAGAAGGCGTAGGAATCGTTTTGAAAAATAATTTTGGTGCTGGTGCCGGTGTTCAGACGGCGATAGATATTTGTCTAAGATACAACAAAAGACGCTCGAACTTTTTTTTAGGAGCTTGCGATATCGTGGAGCTGTATTTCACACTATTACTAGCCTATTTAACAATGTCGTAGGCACTACATTTATGTGAATACAAGTTCCATTTGACGCTTTAAAAAATATTTAAAATATTTATAAATTGCTAGCTTCATCCCGCAGCTTCTCACGCGTGGTACCTTTATTTATTCCAAGTTTTATCGAAATCGGTTGAGCCGTTACGGCGTGATTGATCAACAAAAATCCAAACATCCTCACAAACTTTCGCATTTTAAATATTAGTAGGATGTAAGATTTAAAAATCAATGGGACTACGAGAAATATTTCTACCACGTGATCCAAGAGACCAAGAGAACCACAAAAATGTCTCTTGGTTCGTGGAATAAAGAATATGAATATGATATGGCATCTAAAATGTATTTCAAAATAAACCTTACGACTACGAATAAAGACAATTTAAGTTACGTTAAGCTAGATCGCCTTCAATATGACAAAAGCAAAATTTACTTTATTAGGTCGACGTTCAAATCATAGTGAAGGTTTTTTAAGATGACGTATCGCACGCCGTTTGAATGCTCTAAGAAAACCAAGACTCAGCAGAAATTGTTTTATCTAACAACGTAATATTAACGCAATTATTAATGTATATGCTTCTATGTACGAGTAACTCGGTGACTTTATGTAAGAGTATTATTGTATTATGCGCCATGAAGATGAGTATTTAAGAGCAAAAGGAAATTTGAAAGATGCTTTTAGACTTCATATATAATATCCTTCTGTGTTTTAATTGATGGTAGAGTTGGCCTCAAAGTCAAAGTCAAAACGTGTTTCATCATAATCATCATCATTTCAGCCGTTCGATGTCCACTGCTGAACATGGCCTCCCCCACAGACAGAGCAAATTCCTTATCATGTGGGGGGATTTGCCCATACTCACCACGCTGGGCATGCGGGTTGGCGAGCGCAGTCAGAGCTATCGTTGTTAAAGTGAGGGACGCTGCTGCCCATCCTGTAGCTTTTTTCCCTTAGTCGCCTCTTACGACATCCGCGGATAGAGATATGGAGGTGCCTATTCTTTAGCCGGGGCCACCACGGCCAAAAACGTGTTTATTTCAATAAAATAACTAGGATCACTTTGAAACGTCTTAGAAACTAGGTGAAGCTACGCCTGTTCCCCGCGACCAAGCCTAGAAGAATCAGGCAACAAACATGGCGTGCGTAACTATCATTTTTGTCGGTGATCCTTTTTGAACAAGGTGATGCCTAGTGGGAGACACCCGGTTTTTTGATCCGAAGGTCGTGAGTTCGAAGCTGATCGTGCAAAAATGATCGAATAAACCCCTTTAGGGATAGTATACTAGTAATGGAGCACGTTGTATGATATATAACCGTGGAAAGTCGCCACTTCTGTATAATTCATCGTCACCTCCGTGCCATGTCTGCGCCAAGTCTGCGCCACGTCCTTGCCACATCTGTGCCATGTTCCTTATCACGTGAACATCATCACGTCCTTGCCACGACCGCAACTGACGTTATTTCTGTATAAACCACGCCTAAGGGTAGGGGTAAAGATCCTTTGCTACATAACCACATCCCAGCACACACTATTATATTTTGTTTGTTGTTGACAGATGCCCTGGTAGTCTATCGCACACGCCTCTCCACTGATGTTGACACAATCCAGACAAAACACAAGTAAGTACGATTCCCTACCTTATCTCCTAAAGCATACGTCGCAGTTCAGCAAAGATTTCCCGCTGAAAATGTTCTTACAAGATACCATCTCAGTTCAATCTGATTCTTAAAAAGTAAGCGCTGAGATTGAATCTTGTGTGACGCAATTTCGTCGGGGCTTGCTCGTGTTTATTTTCAACATAGATAAGGGAATTTCTACCCTACATTATAGTTTAAGGGGGTGGTTTTTGGTATGGCAAGATGTCGGGGATAGTTTTCATATTTTGATGAGAATGTGATGAGTAAAGGATAGGACGGTGCATGTTAAATAACATAATATAGTTTTTTTCCTTTGACGATTGAACATTTTGCAGAATGCTTGCTTGCTTCTCGTGTCACTGGTTCTTTTTTGACCATTCTACATTAAAATTACCTAAATCATTTGAGAAGAAAAACATTTTGCTGATAATAAGCCAGCTTATTAAATTCATAGCCTCACGACTTTTATCCTCAAGAATGGTAGATATCCTCTCAAATCTCGGCGATCAGAACCGTGTAGTTGCCTAAAGGGGGTAGTCTTAGGCATGTCCGAACATTAGACATATACCTATCCACTTTTTGCAGTAGTGAGTATGCTATACGAGACGGGTTGTAAGCCCATCGCCGCTACTATCTATATATATAAAGGAGTAGTCCACTCACTCACTGACAGACTCATCACGAAAGCTCGGAAACTACTGGGCCGAAGAGTCTGAAATTTGACACAGACATTCTTTAAAAGATGTTACCTTGCAATAAGATCGGATTTTGCAAAATTCAACTCCTAAGGGGGTGAAATGGGGGTTGAACGGTTGTATGAAAGTCCTATGTTTTTGAAGTTAGACACATCAAAATCGGTTATCAGGTAAATAGTTCAAAATAATAAAATTCCTATATTATTTTTTTTGGAAAACCTACCCTCAGGATGTGTAAATAGGGGATGAAAGTTTGTATGGGAATTCTTTATCTGTTATACCTATACAATTGAAATTTGGCACGCAGGTTCCTTATAGAGAGCTAACATTTGTAAAGAAATAATCTTATTAAAAAAAATTACACCCGAAGGGGATGAAATGGGGGTTAAAGGGTTCTTTGAAAGTCCTATGTTTTTCAAGTTAGAGACACAAAAATCGGTATTCATGTCACATAAATAACAAAAAAATAAGACCATGACGACGACGGTGACGGTGACGGTAACGGTAACGGTGATGTTGATGGTGACGGTAACGGGACGGTGACCGGACGGTGACGGGACGGTGATGGGACTGTGACGGGACGGTGACGGGACAGTAACTGGAAAGTGATGGGACAGTGACTGGACGGTAACGGGACGGTGACGGGACGGTGATGGTAGGTAGAATAATTACGAAGTAGAGAAATAGCGGATAGAAAAAATATTCTAGGTTGGTATAAATAAACAAACGCGGACGAAGTCGCGAGCGGGACAACTAAGTATTTAATAAAATAATTACATCAGTAGGTACATAATATCTTCTCATTAATAATATTTTCGATAGACATCAATTATTCAAGATTTTATTATCTTAAGCTTTGGTTTCCTAAACAGCGGTTTCCGTCACAAGACGGTATCATCTGCTTAGACTATAAAAAAAATTCAACAAGATTTTTACACTCGTTACATCATAATTTTGGTGACATCTTAGCGTTTTTACTATTTTTTTGCTGAAATACTTCCTAAATTAATTAATTTAGGAAGTATTTCAGCAAAAATTGAAAAATTTGATTTAAAATTGTTTTGACGCAAAAATTTTAAAATGACGTAAATTGTTTTGACGCAAAAATAATTGTGTCCTTCCTAAATTAATTAATTTAGGAAGGACACAATTATTTTTGCGTTTTGACGCATCATATTAAAATTTTTGCGTCAAAACAATTTTAAATCAGATGGGGTGTCTGAGATAAACCACTTTAAAAAATAACCCTGGATACTGTTTGCATTTTATGTCCGCAATATGACGGATACTGTTTCTTATGAAACCAAGATTAGTGTATGGTACATAGTTGAGTAGTTTCTTTCATGGGTTTTAGGGATGTACCCGTCTTATCCCAACTCACACTACATTCTTTTCTGAGGGTACCTTTAAGGGTTCAACGAATGGTAGGTTTATGTAAAAGCTTGGACTTTCTTCTAGACTCGGGCTTACTGTTGGTACAGTTAGCATCGAAAATCGGATTTCAGTTATTATTTATCACAAGGGCTTATGACGGTTTTGAATGTGTTTTAGTGAATAATGAAGATAATCACCGCTCTATGATAGTAACAACAAATAATTGTAAGTTAGTTTTTTTTTTAATTTTTGTCAAAATTTAAAATCTACCTCATCATCATCGTTTCAGCCGTACATGCTGAACATGGCCTCCCCCATACTCACCACGCTGGGCATGAGGATTGGCGAGCGCAGTTAGAGCTATCGTTGTTAAAATGAGGGACGCTGCTGCCCATCCCCTAGCTTTTTTCCCTCGCCTCTTACGACATCCGCGGATAGGTAAATATGGAGGGGCCTATTCTTCAGCCGGGGCCACTACGGCCAAAAACTACCTAAAATGTTTAATTTGTAACAATAGTGTAGTCTACTGCGGCTTTTTCGCGTGGTACTGGGATAAGAAGTAGCCTATGTATGTCCTTACCCAAGGTTCCTCCGGCCTTTTCTTTACCAAATGTCACCGCAATCTGTACAACCGTTTAGTCAGTAGGAGACAGAGAGACAGAGAAACTAAGAGACAGAGGGACACAGTACTTTCGCACTTTAAATATAAGTGTGCATGTGATAAGTTATTTTTGATGCTGACAGTCCTTAAGCTCTATTGGGAAAAAGTTGCAAGCTTCACTTCGCTCAGTAATAGGATTTAGCAAAGATTGTGATTCTCGATGTATTTGTTCAGTTCTCGAACTAACAATGTTTGTATACTATTCTATTTTACTCTTTTCTGTTTGAGAATAGACTCTTAGAGTTATTTAATAGACATTTATGTGCGCTTTATTAGTGATCTCGAAGGAAAACATATTGAGGAAACCGGCATGTCCTAGAATCTTTTTTTTTGTACAACTGAGGTGGCAAACAAGCATACGGCCCACCTGTTGGTAAGTGGTTACCGTAGCCTATGAGCGCTTGCAATACCAGAGGCATCACGCACGCGTTGCCGACCCAGGACCCCATCCCCCCCTAAAGAGCTCTGGCAACCAACGCACCGCAGGAACACAACACTATTTGAAACAAATAATGTTATTTGGCTGCGATCTTCTGTAAGGCGGAGGTACCTCTCCAGGCGGGCTGCTTCAATTTAGAAGAAGAACGAAAAGAAAAACGTTCATGAAAAGAGTATCTAAGGGTCGCACTTTAATCCTTTCACTACATTGATTCTTTCACCGATGGTAATGGGTGGTACTGATTCATTCTTGGTCATCCTGTATTGGGTCAGTGAACAGGTATGGTGGCCCTATAATGGGCCTATGACCATCGGTGTTTAAATCAGTGTAGTGAAAAGATTAAAGTGCGCCGCTTAGAGGATCCTTTATGCATATGTCACAATACAAACATACATAGAATCAAGCCTATTTTGCAGAGGGGTAGGCAGAGACCACGGCTTTCCGCTTGCTACGATCCTGACATACCTCTTTTGCTTCATTCACTCTCATCAAATATCCTCCTGGTCCATGCTCGTCGGTTTAGGGTACTCTTGACCTTGCCTCCGATTTGGTAACTGTCATAATATTATGTATCATCATTTCAGCCGTACGACGTCCACTGCTGAACATAGCCTCCCCCACAGGCAGAGCGAATTCCTATCATGTGGGAGGGTTTGCCCATACTCACCACACTGGGCATGCGGGTTGGCGAGCGCAGTTAGAGCTATCGTTGTTAAAATGAGGGACGCTGCTGCCCATCCCCTAGCTTTTTTACCTTAGTCGCCTCTTACGACATCCGCGGATAGGTAGATATGGAGGGGCCTATTGTTCAGCCGGGGCCACCACGGCTAAAGAAGCTATATTATGTATTATGTAGTTATTTTATTCTAAACTTTCTATATCTCTGTGAGTTTTATGGTAATTTTTTTGTTTTCAGGTTACAAGGACACACCGACGCCTTCATAGATGGTAAGTCTACATTTTTATAAGAGCAGCAGGCTCTTTGCTTAGCTTCCATTCAAGGAAGTATTGCCACCTTGCCTATTAACTCTGCCACCAAGCAGCAATGCTTGCATTGCTGTGTTCCAGTTTGAAGGATGAGGTAGCCGGTATAATTACAGGTACTTACTACCATAAGTGGTGGGGTGTAAGGGGTTCCAAATTACAACCCTCGGAACCCAAGCCAAGCTCACCGGCACGTGGTACACCCTGCCGATCAGCTGACGAGTCTCTGGCGCTCCACCCACCAATCCGCACTGGACCAGCGTGGTGGGTTATGGTCCAATCCCCCCCTTATGATAGGACACAATAAAAAACGGCCCCCAGTCCCCGGCAGCTCCGCTATTCCTGGCACTGGTAGCGGCCACGGTAACGGCGGAGCAGGGGGTGCTAAGAATCCCCGGCAGAGGCCCAGCTATGGAGAGAGCTATGCTTGGAGTTTCACTACGTGATAAGATCCGAAATGAGGAAATCCGTAGAACAAAGGTGACCAACATAGCTCTCAGAATTAGCAAGTTGAAGTGGCAGTGGGCAGGCCATATAGCTCGCAGAACCGACAACCGTTGGGGAGTAAAGGTTCTCGAATGGCGACCACGAACCGGGCGACGCAGTGTTGGAAGGCCCCCCACCCGATGGACCGACGACATTGTGAAGGTTGCGGGAAGTCGGTGGATGGAGAAGGCTCAAGACCGTTCGTCATGGAACTCTTTGGGGGAGGCCTATGTCCAGCAGTGGACTTCTACAGGCTGATGATGATGATGATGATGACTACCATAAGTCTACAAATACAAAATCAAAAGGTGACTGTAGGTACCTATACAAGGTGATTCATAATATGTATTCCATCCCAAAAGGGGCTTATTCTACAACCAATTGGCAATAAAGTTTGTTCTACGACTTTTGGGAATTCAAAATTTTTCATTGAAAAAACTCTATGCGAAAATCAGCTGTTTTGGGGTCAAATCAGGTCAAACTCAATGTATCAGCTGTTTTAGGTAGCAATCTTGATTCCGAACTTAATGTACGTTTAGTTATCAGTTATTAACCTGATAAAAATACCAAAAACAGCTAATTTGGGAAAGTTTGTGAAAAAAAATTAAAAAAAATAAAATGAAAATATTGATGTTTTTTTTCGCTAATATTATTTATTTTTGTTGATAGATTAACCCCCTTTCGAGGATTGAAACTGATAAAAACATGTATACCACATGTTATGAATCACCTTGTACAATCAGTGGCTTAAATTCATCTGAAAACTCATCTCCATCTGAAAACCAGCGCCGCTACACTTCGTGTGCGGCATCAATGCTGAGATGGAACCTTTTTTGGCTCACGCATGCATCGGTACGGACTAATGAATACCCTAGTTTTGTTACTTCCTACCTACTTTTGTTTTGTTTCCTCCCTAACTTTTGTATTGTAACCTGTACCTTGTACCTTTCTTTCTTTCTTTCTTTCTAAATTAGCAGATACATAGATTATCATCACATGGGAAACTTATATCGTTGAAATTAATATTCAACAAAAGCCTTAGTATCCTACCCTACTAATATTATAAAGGCGAAAGCATGTGAGGATGATTGTTGTGCAATCACGCCGTAATGGCTCAACCAATTTCGTTGAAACTTCGAATAGATAAAGTTCTTTACCCAGAATAGCATAAAGCGAAGCCGCAGGCGGAAGCTAGTATAATAAACATAATAAAAATAAACATAAGCAATTTCTTTGATTGACGTCGAAAATATAAAACCAAAGTACGTAAAGTGAAATTGTCTGTTTAACTTTATTACATTTTAAACATAAGCGTCGGCGGAAACTCTTCGACAATAAACTTGAGCAAGATCAAATTTTCTCGTTTTAATTTGAATTAAAATGAGAAAAAGATAATTTTCCGTTTGACGTCGCTCTGAGGCCACATTTGCATATCCTAGTCCCGAGCGGTACCAATGGTGGCTGGTTGGTGTAAGAATAATAAAAACTTCGCTAGAAGAAGAATACCATTTTTTGATTTCATGCGATAGCAGTTTTTATGTGACTCCCGCAGCTTCAAAGTCAAAGTCAAAGGTTTTTATTTAAATAAAATCACTAGGATCACTTTGAAACGTCTTAGAAATAAGGTGAAGCTATGCCTGTTGCGACCAAGCCTAGAAGGATCAGGCAACAAACACGGCTTGGGGCCTATAATTTTTTCGGTGATCCTTGTTTTTTATTTTTATTATATATCTATTTAATTGTTTTTCAGCAGGCAGAATAATAAAAAAAAAGCTACTTTAACACCCAGTAGTCATAATAGCTGCTGCTGAACAAAAGGTCCCTCCATCTCTTACCCATTTTTTTAAATACAAAATAGGCTAACGTTTGGTCCCAATCTCACCTGATGTTAAGTGACTATGGATGTCGTAAGAGGCGTCTAGGGAAAAAAGCTAGGAGATGAGCACCTGCGTATTTTAACAACAATAGCTTTAACTGCGTTCTCCAACACGTGTGCCCAGCGTGGTGAGTACCTATGGGCAATTTCCTCTCACATGATATATGATATCGCTCTGAAAATCTGTTTGGGAGGACTACGTTCAGCAGTAGAAATCCTACGGCTGAAATGATGAACCACTCAATAAGTCCAGCATACGACACAATTTGAGCCAGCTCAACATTACTCTTGGGATCAAAAGCCGGTGGAAACTGCATAAATCCAGTTTTATCCGGAACAGGGCGGATTTGGGCGATCGTTACCGTCGGGATGTATAATCAAGGAGGTTTGCGTCAGGAATGGTTTATTATAAGGAATGACTTACAAAATAGGCTTAATCTCATGACTGCAGATATTCCACATGAAAAATAAATTACACTTTGTTTTTTTGGTCAGTTTCAGCCGTAACTAACGCAACGGTATGTAAATATGGTCAACAAGCGTAAAAACATCACAAAAACTTTTATAAAACTTTTTGTCTTCATACATAAAATCTGTAAAATATTAATACAAACAAAATACATTCCCCAAAACTGAAACACAAACGCCCAAGGCCAAAATTTATGTAGAACTACCCAAATCCAGCTTTATCCGGTTTTTGCTGGCTATAGCCAGCTTCACTCAATCAGCGAGCGGGGGATCCTTAGTGGGGATTGCTGTGGATCAACTTTTAATTAAGTATTTCTTTATTTTGCCCGCGCAGCGTGATAATTTCGTGGAAATGAAACTTTGGGAAACACAATATTGTTAGATTAACTGATAGTCATAGCCATATTGTATATAAATAACGAATTGGCTACAGGTTAAAAAATGGGTAGTACACATCAATTAGCTAGCATAATTTGATCATACAAAAAATCATAAATAGATTTAATAATTAAGCTATGTATAGTAATCTGTATATATAAAAGATCAAGGCCTCAACGTGCGATCAACGCACAGCCCAAACCGCTAAAGCTATAAAGCTGAAATTTGGACAGTAGCTGCCTTATATGCCACACACGTCCACTAAGGAAGGATTTTAAAAATATCAACTCCTAAGAGGGTAAAAAGGGGTTAAAACGTTTGTATGAAAAATCATATTCCTTGAACCTACAGATTTGAAACTAACTATAAATAATGTATGATAAAAATAAAGAAAAACTGTGTTTTTAGATTTTCAAAACTATTCCTTGAAAGGGATTAGATGTAAAAGTTTGTATGGGAGAATCTTAACGCATGGAGAGATTTATCTGAAACTTGGTACAAATACTCATAAAGTCAAATAATGAAATACGTATTTAAGGGTTTTTCAAAACTGCCCCTTTTTATCAAGATACCACGCGAGCAAAGCCGCGGTTGTACGCTAGTTCTATAATAAACTAGTTAAAATGAGAGGTTGAACGAAAGAAGATTGACGAAACAGACGAGTGTGATAGGACAAGTCGAAGGGGAAACCTTGGCGTACGTTTGTACGGAAGACGTGTTTTTTTAATCAGTTAAAAATGTCCTTGGTGCGTTTTTTTTTTTTTCATTTATTTTTAATTATGACGCCCTGGTAACGAAACGGCGTGCTGTATGTCTTGTAAATTTGTTTAAAAATGGCATCCCTACGTCATATGTAACGGTTCTGTAACGGCTGAACGGATTTTGATGAATTTTGGTATACAATCCATGTTATTTTATATACCATAGTTAGGTCCGCACATATTGACAAATAGTTTTTTCTGACGAAGATAAAAAAGTGCAATTTAACCCAAATGCAACCCAATTAGGGTAGATACTGCAGTGAGGAGGCCATTACCCTAAACGGGGATTACTGAATCTGGGAACAGACGGGACCTAAGCTTGCTATTTATCGTCCCCACCAACGAATTGTTTTGGCCAACTTTGTGAATTGTGATGAGAAAATTGCAAGATAAGTACACTATAAAAAACTAGCTTCCGCCTGCGGCTTCGCTCTTGTAGTACCTACATTAAAAGCCTAACTCTATTCTAGGTAACGAACTTTATCTATTCCAAGTTTCAACGAAATCGGTTGAGCGTGATTGAACAACTACAAATATCCAAACATATACACAAACTTTCGCATTTATAATAAATATATATAAAGTAGGATAGTAAATAAATAAATAAAAAAAAAATATTCCGGACATTATCACACACGGTCAACTGATCCCAAACTAGGCATAGCCTGTACTATGGGTACCAGAGACTGATATACATAAAATATATATATTTAACACCCAGACACTGAACAAACATCTGTGTTAGTCACAAATGTTTGTCCAGTGCGGGATCGAACCCGCGACCTCTAGCGCAGAAGGCAGAGTTACTACCAACTGAGCTATGAGGCCAGTCAGTAGGAAGTAGATGAGTAGGATGTAAACTTTGAATCTTCTTAAAGGCTCTATCTATACTATTTTCTATTATAAAATGCACTCTCCGAAACTGGGTACTGTGTTCTAAATATTATTATCTAAATATAACTTACATTAGAGTCATCATCATCAGCCTGATGAAGTCCACTGCTGAACATAGGCCGCCCCCAAAGAGTGCCCCGACTTCCCGCAACCTTCACAATGTCGTCGGTCCATCGGGTGGGGGGCCTTCCAACACTGCGTTGTCCGGTTCGTGGTCGCCACTCGATTTGTTCCCCAACGGTCGTCGGTTCTGCGAGCTATATGGCCGGCACATACATTACAGCATTTCATAGTAAATGTAGGGCTTTCCCCGAAACTGATGTAACAGACAAATATACCTATAACGCTTAGAATATATTTGCAACTTGTTTTAATGATTGTAAAGCAAAATGGACTTTATAGAGGGACAACAGAGAGGCAAGTTGCATTCCAACGAGGTGCAAAGCAAGTAGTAATACAAGCCTATTGTGTAATGTTGCATTATGGTTTATGTTTGTACTATTGTTCGTAATGGGTCGTAAATTTTAGGCACTTATTTCTGAGATTATATTCCAGTAACATAAGCACCCGTTTTTGAAGCGATGATGAAAGAATCGATTATCAAACTTAGGCCCTGTTGGAAGACTATAATATAGTGCTGTTTCACACATTTACACAGTGCGCAAAATGCTTTATACAGGAATGTAAAAACACTAGCTTGTGCGCGCGGCTTTCCTCGCGTGGTACATAGTTAAAAATAAGCCTATATGCTGTTATATAAATAATATAAATAAAGAACTCTTTCTATTCCAAGTTTCGTCGAAATCGGTTGAGCCATTACGGAGTGATTGAACTTCAAACATCAAAACTTCAAATCACTCTCACAAACTTGCGCATTTATAAATAAATGAATTAATAATAATAATAATAATGCATAGTCAGGCGGTTCCTCTCTCTGCAGCCACCGACCGATTGAGCTTTGCGGTCCGTGGTTCTCCATTTTTATATATATATATTTTACTATATATAATATATAAATATATAATAGTTGTTTTGATATTCTTTTTTGATATTAAGATGTACTTTTGTAGTAAAAAATGTATTTTATAAATGAGATTTCAATTATATTTAATTGTGAATAATAATAATATAATACTAGTCACTAGAGATAATTAAGATAAATTATGAAAATGCATCTGCTAAAGATGCATTTTCATAATGTTCTAAAATATCCAATCGTATCTATATTTGGGGTTGGCAACGCGTGCGTAATGCCTCTGGTATTGCAAGCGGTCAAAGGCTACGGTAAACACTTTCCAACAGGTGGGCCTATGCTTGTTTGCAACCTTAGTTGTAGAAAAAAACTTTTGCATGATTAATACCGGTTTTTTGGGATAGAAACTGGTGCTACGGAGCATAGCTTGATTTATTTTATTGATACTCTTAAATTTCCGTTTTCGCAAAACATTAAAGTTAGGTTAATTGCTTTTTTACAGTTCTCTAACAACGGAAGCCGTGTTGGCTTCGTGGGAAGTACCACGACTTTTTATCCGAACAGGTTCAAATCCCGGAATCATCCTATTGCACCTATTGATTGTTATGTTCAAAAAATGTATGAAAGAAAGAAAGAAATAAAATAATTTATTTCCCGTCACTTATTGAGATAATAATTTTAAAAACCTAAATTAGTGACAAAATTAGTATACAAAGCGACGAAAAAAAGGTTACCACTCAGCATTTGCTGCAGCAGCCCAGTGGCCGTTGCAGCGCTGATTTTCAGTGGCACCCAAATGAGAAGCGCGGCAGTTACTGTGACAGGCATCTACTAATATATCTATAAAATAAATTTACAAAATAATAGTATTAACGTATGTACGTTAATGCACCAATTGATAGTTCTGTTCGAAATATGTATGTACCTATAACATCATCATCATCATCATCATCAGCCTGATGAAGTCCACTGCTGAACATAGGCCTCCCCCAAAGAGTTCCATGACGAACGGTCTTCTTGCTATTGTACCTATCATATTGGGGGGGGTTGGACCATAGACCCACCACGCTGGTCCAGTGCGGGTTGGTGGGTGACTTGTACCTATAACACGTTCTCAAAAATGTGAAGGAAAACATCGTGAGGACACCTGCGGCTTAGTCAGCTATGCACGTATTGACTCTGTCTTTCCTGAGGATAAGGCCGACTAGGCTGAGAGGATGGTATAGGAGCTGGGCAAGCCTACTCCATCTAAACATGTCGCAGGCACTACATAAATAAATAATAAATAAATATTCCGGACATATCACACACGGTCAACTGATCCCAAACTAGGCATAGCCTGTACTATTGGTACCAGAGACTGGTATACATAATAGATATATATTTAACACCCAGACACAGAACAAACATCTGTGTTAGTCACAAATGTTTTTTTTTTTTTTTTTCGCTGGCAACACTGGCGTGCGTTGCACAGTGAATTTCCTAAAATTGTATTTTTGCTGCAAATTATCTAATATTAACGGTCTAGTGCTCCTAAATCATTACCAAGGTGTTTAGTACTCCAATTCATTGAAGTTCAGTGACTTGGAGTTGCAAATCGAGATATGTGTTAGGTCGCTAGTGCTGGCATAACCTCACCTCCGTTTTTTTACCGCCCGCTATACTCTTTTCAACACAATATCATACTACGTACTTATTTGCATTTCTATCTGCTCCTGCCGACAATTATCGCACATCATGGACGAGATTCTGAACTCGCAGCGCACAATAGAAGCTAACATTGCCGCGCGTTTGGAGCAGTTCGAGAAGGATCTCGGCTCAGCCCGTTCCAGTTCCTCGATGGTTGACCTGGCCCTCTTAGCGAAAGACTTCAATAACTTTAAGGATCTAGTGTGGTCTGCCTTTAAGGCCCTGCGTTCGCAGGTGCAGGCCCTCGCGCACCAAGTTGATGAGTTGGACTGCTTCAACAGGAAAAATGCTCTGCTGTTTGGTGGCATACCTGAGAATAATGCTGAAGTCTGCGTAACAGGTATCCTGTCAATAATCAACTCTTCTCTGGGTCTGCGCGACATCAACCCAGACTCGATACAGTTGTGTCATCGACTCGGCAAAGAAAGAAAATCTGGCTGTCGCCCCATTCTGGTACGTTTTGTCAGCGTGTACATAAGAAACTTGGTGTGGGGCCTAAAGAGGAACCTGAAGGAGTCCCCAACATTTATGCTTGAGTTCCTGACTAAGCCGAGGCAGATCATGTATACTGCAGCCCGTAAACATTTTGGATCCATGGCCTGTTGGACCCGAGATGGGGCAATCTTCATCAAACCTTCCGACAAAGACCGTCGGCGTATCGGATCCATGGAGGAGCTCGAGCTGATGATGGCAGAGTACCCTTTGTTGCCATCCTCTCCAAGCAACACATCCTCGATGCCTATTCAGCCTCCGGTGGGCAACAGGAAGGGAAAGGCGAGGGGTTCACCAA
Organism: Anticlea derivata; assembly: GCA_947579855.1. Lineage (NCBI taxonomy): Eukaryota > Metazoa > Arthropoda > Insecta > Lepidoptera > Geometridae > Anticlea > Anticlea derivata. Next base: position 6,602,557 of record OX388281.1, read on the forward strand.
CAGCTGAGGCTGCTGGGGCAGCTGCAACGGTGACGGGTGTGGCGACGGCGGAATCTGCGGCGTCGGCGGCTGCTTCTAGGCGTCCACCTTCATCTCGCAGGAACGTGCCTCCTAGTCGTTTAGTTGCAAAGTGAACTTTTTGGTTTTTTTTTCCAAGATCCTACCCGGTGGTTTTCATGGTTCTCGTTTTATACTAGCTAATACAGTGTGTATCTGCGAAGGGATTGTCTGGTAACATCGGTACTAGTTATGTTCTAGTGCTTCTCCCTTCTTGTTAAATTGTAGGTACATATAAGTATTTAGGTTGCTTGTTAGGTATGATGTTGTGATACAATTTTTGCCTATTTTTCATTCATAATTTCATTTACATTTCTATGACCTGCGGTGTTTAATAGTCTCTGCACTGCAACTGTGTGCATAAAGTGCATAGGTTTTCATGTATCTCCTTTTGCGCTCATAAACTAATTTTTATGGTATTGATTACTGCACCTTTAGTTTCATAGGTTTAATTTCATTTGTTACTGTTGTATTTCTTGTGAATAAAGATCACTAATTTTTGGTTTATGGTGATTATACACCTATTTACTTATAATTTGGTTGACATAGTAATTTACAGGATCTGTATATTACTCCAAAGTATTTCTTGTTTACATAAGGGTGCAGTGGGTTTCTTTGTACCAACCTGATTCTGATTAAGTTCTGTGTAAACCGTACCTAAGGATAGTGTTAGGTAGTTGTTTTCTTTCGGTTAACTTAATTAATCCTTCATGGTGTAAGTATAAAGTTATTGACAAATTATTTGTTGGACAAATTATTTGTTAGAATCTCTTTGTTGTTTATTTATTTTTATTTTTGTAGATTCAATTGATTTGGTTCCTTCCTACCACCTGCTCACTTATTTTTTTTTTTTTGTAACTAAATATTATTTTTAAGAAAGTACTGTTTATTGTGAGTTTTCAAGCTGCCCAATTATTGAATTCCTGTTGCTTAAATGTGAAACTGTGTGAAACTATGTGGTACCTACATTCATGCCATAGCGGAGCAGAGCCATTCATGACCTGTTTAGGCATGATTGTCTTAGCTTTGAGCTTTAAATTTTGAGTTTAATATTAAGAGTTTATTTATAGATTTTTAGGTCTTGCCAGCCATACTAAGTACTTAGGGTACTAATAGTTTAAATATTATTATTTTTATTCTTTTTTCTAGTTTAGTTTATAAATATATTTGGTACTTATATATACATTCATATTTATGTCGTGTAGTGATGATGAGTCATTTGTAACTGCTGATTCTAGCCATGATGAGTTATTTATTAGCTTTGATAGTGACAATGATAATCATGATTTTTCTCTTGGTGAACAGTTACGGGGAGTTTTTAGTCAGAACCAAAAATGTTTTAATGTCTGTCACATCAATGCTCAAAGCATACCTGCTCATGTTTCTGATCTTCTTGAATCTTTCAGTTCAGGCTGTGTGAATGTAATTCTTGTTTCGGAGTCATTTCTTAAGCCCTCTCTCCCATCATCATATTTTCCTATTCCTGGGTATGTTTTGGTCCGTAATGACCGGACTGGCAAAGGCAATGGAGGGGTTGCAATTTATCTTAAAAGTAATATTACCTACAAAATAGTCAGTCAGTCTGCCTCTCTATACAGTGCTTCCCCTGAATACCTGTTTTTAGAAGTTGATTTTGGTACTAAAGTTTTACTCGGTGTGATCTATTGCCCTCCCAATATCACAGTATCCAACTCATATCTTGATAAAGTCGAGTCTGTTCTTGAGAACCTCACTTCCGACTATACACACACTATAATAATGGGCGACTTCAATACCTGTCTTTTTTCTAACCCAAAATCCACAAAGCTTAAAAACCTAATTGAATCTGTAAATCTGAACATTATCAACTCACTTCCTACTCACCACACTGCTACTAGTGACACAGTGCTTGATCTTATCATAACCTCTAACGCGGGTTTGGTGGTGAAACATGGTCAACTCTCTGCGCCAGCTTTTTCTCATCATGACCTTATTTATTTATCTTACAATATCCGTTTTCCTAAACCTAAGCCTGTTGTTCTCCAGCAACGTAATTTTTCTCGTATGGACGTATCTAAGCTTTTTGATGATGCAGCTAAAGTGAACTGGACTGAGGTTGATAGTTTATTTTCTGTTGATGACAAAGTTGACTTCTTAAACACGCAAATCATTTCCCTTTTTGATACTCACGCTCCTATCCGGTCAGTTAGATTGAAACACCCCCCTTCTCCTTGGATATCTGATTATATACGTAAAGCAATGGCAAAAAGAGACCGTGCTTTTCGCAAGTTCAAACATAATCGTTGTGATGATGCCTGGGCAACTTATAAAAAGCTAAGGAATCGTTGCAACTTATTGGTTCGTAATGCGAAAAAACAACACATCTCTGAACAAATAGAACTTGCCACTCCAGCTGGTCTTTGGAGATTCCTGAGATCACTTGGAATTGGTAAACCTAAATGCATTAATTCTAAATTAGCTTTTGATTTGAACACCCTTAACGTTCATTTCTCTTCTAGTTCCAATCTGAGTCCATCTGCTAGATCTGAAGCACTGACTGAAATTTCAAAATTCGTTGTGCCTGATATCCAAACCTTTTCATTCTCTCCGGTCAGTCAAGACAGAATTCAGAAAACTGTAATCTCGCTGAAGTCCAATGCGGTGGGCAGTGACAACATCGGTCGCAAAATGATCTCTTATATCCTACTGCACTTACTTCCCACCCTTACTCATGTTGTCAATTTCTCACTTGCCTCATCAAATTTTCCTGACCAATGGCGGCAGGCGTACATCATCCCCCTTCCCAAAGTAGCTGAACCTGCCCTTCTTAAACATTACCGTCCTATTTCGATCCTACCGTTTTTTTCGAAAGTAATTGAATCTGTCGTTCATGCTCAGCTAACTGATTTCCTTGCTGTTAATCACCTTTTTAATTCGTTCCAGTCTGGTTTTAGAATAGGACACAGCACCTCAACTGCCCTTCTTAACGTTACAGAAGATATTCGTGCCTGCATGGAAGTGTCCCATGTAACAGTTCTAGTGCTCATAGATTTCAGCAACGCGTTCAACGCTGTTGATCATAGCCTATTGCTAGCCATTCTGTCGAAACTCAATTTATCACCGCCTGTTGTAAATTGGTTTTCATCATATTTAAATGAGCGTCGCCAAAAAACCAGAGATGGCCAGGATTTCTCTGAATGGAAAGCAGTTGAGGCTGGTGTTCCCCAAGGAGGTATTCTCTCTCCACTCCTTTTTTCCTTGTTTATTAACTTTCTTTCCCCTCTCCTTCAAAGTCATTACCATATGTACGCTGACGATCTGCAGATTTACTTTTCTGCCTCTGTTGATAATTTCAGTACTATTGTTGAAACAATTAATAATGATCTTGCCCGGCTGCTCACCTGGTCTAATCGTTTTGGGATAAATGTAAACCCTGATAAGTGTCAAGCCATTATTATAGGTAGCTCTTACCAACTCACTAAAATCAAATCCCTTGGTGTTCTCCCCCATCTGCGTTACAATGACTGCAAAATACCTTACTCGCCAACTGTCACTAATCTCGGTGTTGTGTTTGATTCTAGGCTTAGTTGGGTACCCCACGTTAAAGAAATCTCTCGTAAATTTTATGCCTCACTGCACTCAATCATCCGTCTTAAACATTTTCTCCCTATATCCACTAAAATTACATTAGTAAATTCACTTCTTGTGCCAATAATAGATTATGCTGACGCAGCTTTCCTAGATCTTTCTGAGGAACTCCTCAACAAGCTCGACCGCCTCCTAAATACTGGCATACGGTTTATTTACTGTCTGCGCAAGTATTGTGCCGTTGGCCCCCTGGTTCTACTCCTACCTACCTACTAGTGGTAGTTAGGATATAAAGAAAACCAGGGTTTCAATTATTAGCTATAATATTTAAATAACTACAGCTAGCAGTCTGCGAGCACACAAATTTAGTAGGGCGTGGGATGCCTATTGATCTGTCTCCACCTCCTATCTAGTAAGCACTCCCCTGGTGGGCCGAATGATGGTGGGTGGTCCCAACGGGAACGGATGGTACGTAAGTGGCTTCCAGGACTTCCTTCTCGAGAAACAGGAACTGATCTCCGACTAGGAACGTCGGTCGTAGCCCTTGTAGTAAACGGGAGACTTCAATCCGTGAAATTGTTGATCCGTGAAGTTGATGACTCCTTAAGTTGATTATCCGTAGAGTTGTTCCTGGAAGCGATAACACCAAATTGTTATCATTTGGTCTACCTAACTTCCGTTCTGGGGTCCCACCAACGGCATAATGAAGAAAGCAGGTAAGTACTCACTTACCGGTAGTATAGTTTGCCGTGATGGTAGGTACTACAGAACGGAGTTTACAAAATTATATTTATTTAAAGCAGAAGGCTAAGGAAGAAGGAAAGGCTCACTAAAAGACGTTAAAACGAAATACAAAATTCAAAATAACATAACGGAAATCTCAAGGTGACTTTGACCTTCCGTCATGTCATTGAGTAACGGACGAAAAGTACGTTACAATAAAATGACAATCTAAAATGAGTTACAATGAAATCTAGCAAGTTATAAAGATGGGAAGCTGAGAAATGAATTTAGACAGTAATAGGTACATTTATAAAACACACAGTAAAAATAGCAAAGTATGAGCAAGTGAGTTTTATGTGCCATTCAGAACTTACCCTAGATCGGGAATACACTTAACACGGAATTTAAACCTAATAAACTATTATCGTACAGCCGGCTAGAGCGCACGAGCTGACGAAAGAATTTATATTTAGTAAAGTGTCATCGTCAGCCGGCTAGAGCGCACGAGCTGACGACAAGGAGCGTGGACTGGCTCTCAGTACAGTCTAGAAGCAACTGGCCCGAGCGCCGACCACCGAGCCGCCGGTGCGGGCGCATAACGGTATTTAGACCCGAGCGCAACCGACCGCGGCCGATGATGCTCGAACGCAACACGTTTTGAAAGGCTGATCTAATAAACGATCAACTTAAAATTTAAACTATTGTTTGTTGTTTGTAAGTTGTAACGCATTGTTACAATACCCGCCTGTCCCCCATAAGGATTTTATTTTAAAAATAAAATCCGCAAGTTTTAAATTTATTCCAATTCCTTACATTTACTCTTTCAAACTTCCTTTCATACCTACAAACATACTTCAATTTCATTCAACCTTGCAAAATAAATCTTATTATTAAAAAATTATAAGACGCGTACTATCACGGAAAAAAGTCATATGCCATAAAAATCGACTTACGACTTTCATGTAAGAAATGATCAAAAGATGTTGTGACACACGGGAAAATTTACAAACAAAAATATATATAACGTAATTCACCTCAGGGAAGTTTAGAATAGCACAAAAAATATTAGATCAATGATGTTAAATACTCCGTTCTGTTACAATCAGTTTTAACAGAACGTTTTGGTTTGATGAAGTGAAATGACAAAAGAAAGCATGAAATTGCAACTAGTGTGAGAGCAGTGTTCAAAAACTAAAACAAAAAAACTAACAATAAAATTGGTGAAAAATATTTTTCCTCGATAGTACAAAATAATTATGTACCTAACAAAACTAACACACTACTTTCACACCAGCTACTGGAAACCAAGAAAAATAAACGTTTTACAAAATAAGCCACACACCGTACACAACTAACTACTTAGGTACTACTAGAAATGGAGACAGATCAAGAAGAAACCACGCTTGAGGGCGCCAGTGTGCCATGCCTAGAGCGACAAGGACACAAACTAAATCTAGCGTGGGAAATCTCATTGTTCCGTCTTCACCCCTAATCCGGTAAGCACTCCCCTGGTGGGCCGAATGATGGTGGGTGGTCCCAACGGGAACGGATGGTACGTAAGTGGCTTCCAGGACTTCCTTCTCGAGAAACAGGAACTGATCTCCGACTAGGAACGTCGGTCGTAGCCCTTGTAGTAAACGGGAGACTTCAATCCGTGAAATTGTTGATCCGTGAAGTTGATGACTCCTTAAGTTGATTATCCGTAGAGTTGTTCCTGGAAGCGATAACACCAAATTGTTATCATTTGGTCTACCTAACTTCCGTTCTGGGGTCCCACCAACGGCATAATGAAGAAAGCAGGTAAGTACTCACTTACCGGTAGTATAGTTTGCCGTGATGGTAGGTACTACAGAACGGAGTTTACAAAATTATATTTATTTAAAGCAGAAGGCTAAGGAAGAAGGAAAGGCTCACTAAAAGACGTTAAAACGAAATACAAAATTCAAAATAACATAACGGAAATCTCAAGGTGACTTTGACCTTCCGTCATGTCATTGAGTAACGGACGAAAAGTACGTTACAATAAAATGACAATCTAAAATGAGTTACAATGAAATCTAGCAAGTTATAAAGATGGGAAGCTGAGAAATGAATTTAGACAGTAATAGGTACATTTATAAAACACACAGTAAAAATAGCAAAGTATGAGCAAGTGAGTTTTATGTGCCATTCAGAACTTACCCTAGATCGGGAATACACTTAACACGGAATTTAAACCTAATAAACTATTATCGTACAGCCGGCTAGAGCGCACGAGCTGACGAAAGAATTTATATTTAGTAAAGTGTCATCGTCAGCCGGCTAGAGCGCACGAGCTGACGACAAGGAGCGTGGACTGGCTCTCAGTACAGTCTAGAAGCAACTGGCCCGAGCGCCGACCACCGAGCCGCCGGTGCGGGCGCATAACGGTATTTAGACCCGAGCGCAACCGACCGCGGCCGATGATGCTCGAACGCAACACGTTTTGAAAGGCTGATCTAATAAACGATCAACTTAAAATTTAAACTATTGTTTGTTGTTTGTAAGTTGTAACGCATTGTTACAGTATGACCATGTAAGCCACTACCGAAACAAACTTAGATGGCTCCCCATCCGAGATCGCAGGAATCTGCGAATCCTCTGCATCCTTTTCTCAGTTCTCAAAGATCCTTCTTCCCCTGAATATCTGAAATCTCGTTTCCGATTCCGGTGTGACACGCATGACAAACCTCTTAGATCGTCTGACAACCTCCTCCTTGATACCCCTGAGCATAGCACTTGTTTTCGTGGCAACTCCTTCTCCGTTGTAGCAGTAAGACTTTGGAATAATCTTCCGTATAATATCAAAAAAGTTGACTCCAAAGATTCATTTAAACGATTAACTCGTGAACATTTTCTTAAGAACATATAGCATCTACACTACATGTTAATAAAACACTTGTTTTGTACTATCTGTTAATATATTGCAGTTTATTATATATATATATACATATTTAAATATAGTGTATGGTTATACATAGTATAGTTTTTAGTTAAGTTAAACAATCTGTCGCACGCCAACCTCCTGTTTCTACCCAATCAGGCTGGCTGGTAGATAATGCCTTGGCATTAAGCCCACCTTTTGTACATTGTTTTCTTTGTGTGCAATAAAGATTAAAATAATAATAATGAAATGTTTGTCCAGTGCGGGAATCGAACCCGCGACTAGCGCAGAAGGCAGAGTTACTACCAACTGAGCTATGAGGCCAGTTGAACACTGGCCTCATAGCTCAGTTGGTAATTACAGCATCCTGTAAGTGATTAAAAAGTTCCACCTGACGCTGTTAAGTCATCTAGAATAGATGTAACTTTACTTAACCCAATTTCTTTAATGAAGAGAAGAAAATTAAGTCTCAATAAATGCTTCTAAATACAGTCTAACTGCCTTTCATTATCAGCCTGAAGAAGTCCACTGCTCGAAACTGGCCTCCCAAACGAGTGCAACGATGCACGGTCCTAAGCCTTCTCCATCCGCCGACTTCCCGCAACCTTCACAATGACGTCAATCCATCGGGAGGTCCATCCTACATTGCGTCTTTCGGTTCGCAGTCGCCATTCGAGAACCTTATCCCAAAATTTTGTCGGTTCTGCGAGCTATATGGCCCACTGCCATACTAATTCTAAGAGCATTACCATAATAGTTCGGTGCATCAGCAAAACGAACATATATATTATTTTAATCCTACCGCCAACTGCGGGTGTTAGGGCTTTCTAAGAGCCGGATATAACAGTCTATTTCGGATATCCGGACAAATATTTCTACCATCTCGACTGATAATGTACTAATCCGTAGAAGAACGAATGTCACCGACATAGCTCTCAGAATTATCAAGTTGAAGTGGCAGTGGGCAGGCCATATAGCTCGCAGAACCATGTTGAGGTATGGTGGCCTGAGACCATCGATGAAAGAATCAGTGTTGTGAAAGGATTAAAGCGCGCCTCTTAAGGCTCCTTTCGTGCACAAAAAAAAATGTTAAAATGAAAAAAAAGAAGTTTTGTGTAATGGTTAGTAGAAGAAGATGATATATATACCGTCTGTGATGTGTCCGGAATATTTTTTTATTTTATTTTAATGGCCGGTTATCTGCATTTATATCAGTAGTAACAACACTACGGCATTAGGCAAATGCAATCGGACAGGCTCGAATATACGGCACACCTGCAGGCTTAGCCGCTTATGTAAGCTGATGGTCTACTTGTGGTCGAATCGGCTAGGCTTGTAGGTACTAGGTAAATACATTTCCATAATTGTTGTATATATGTGAATATGAACGTTGGAAAGTGAATAGGTTCCTTGGCGTACGGTTTTGGTATAAATATTACTATGCTGAGACATGGACCTGTTAAACCCTCAAAACACATACTTATGTACATACTATAATTTACCTGCCTACCTGATTTGGTACTGATCTTTTTTTTTTTTATACAACTGAGGTGGCAAACAAGCATACGGCCCACCTGTTGGTAAGCGGTTACCGTAGCCTATGAGCGCTTGCAATACCAGAGGCATCACGCACGCGTTGCCGACCCCGAACCCCCTTCCCCCTAAAGAGCTCTGGCAACTTTACTCACCGCAGGAACACAACACTATTTGAAACTAATAATGTTATTTGGCTGCGATCTTCTGTAAGGCGGAGGTACCTCTCCAGGCGGGCTGCTCCAATTTAAAACGAGAAAATCTCGCTATGCATTAACCTCCTCCAAAAATATCTAATATCTATTTCTTGTACCTACTTATCTCCTTGTCTGTTTATTGTTTACTAGCTTCCACCCGAGGCTTCGCTTCGAGGTACCTATACAAAAAGTAGCCTATATGCTATTCTAGGTAAATAACTTATCTATTCCAAGTTTCAATAAAATCGGTTGAGCCGATAAGGCGTGATTGAACAACAAACATCCATACATACATCTAAGCGTTCCCTTCCGAGAACCAGGCGGAATTTTATATGTTTCAAAGTCAAAGTCAAACTCAAAAGGCGTTTAGTTCAATAAAATCACAAGGATCACTTTGAAAGTGATTGACTAGTTTACTGATGGAACGAAACAAAAGAAAGTCTACAATCAGTGCGTGTTGCCAGTGATGACATATGGCACTGAGACTTGGTGGTTAACTATTGGCCTCATACACAAGCTCAAAGTCGCGCAACGGGCTATGGAGAGAGCTATGCTCGGAGTTTCACTGCGTGATAAAATCCGAAATGAGGAAATCCGTAGAAGAACCAAGGTCACCGACATAGCTATCAAAATTAGCAGTGCAGTTAAAGTGGCAGTGGGGCGGCCATACAGCTCGCAGAACCGACAACCGTTGGGGAGTAAAGGTTCTCGAGTGGTGACCACGAACCGGACAACGCAGTGTTGGAAGGCCCCCCACCCGATGGACCGACGATATTGTGAAGGGAAGTCGGTGGATGGAGAAGGCTCTAGACCGTTCGTCATGGCACTCTTTGGGGGAGGACTATGTTCAGCAGTGGACTTCATCAGGCTGATGATGTTGACTGATGGAACTCACGACTGAATATAAAGTTAAGGTACCTACCATTACGCCAAGAAGGTAACTTTAGAAACAAGCCCAGTTTAATCGATTCCCGTTCCAAATATTTGCTTGATTGAGGTTAGACTACCCACACCCAAGACAAATCATCAGGCGGTGCAAATATTTGATCTGCCTCTAAATATTTGAACACTTTAATTATTTGTTTTGCTTCTGAGTTGCTGTCGAAACAGACCTTTTAGAATGTAAATACTCGAAATACTCTCTAATTAAGAAAGAAGAAGTCTACAGCCGCGTTCAAACAGCGAGCGATATGCGTAATTTATCACAAGAGCGGGATTTTTTATTTAATACTATTGCACAAAAACATCATACCGGGAGCACTTTTTGGAGAAGGTAGAGCACAGCGAGATTTTCTCGCTCTAAATTGGAGTGGCCCGCTTGGGGGGTACCTCCGCCTTACAGAAGATCGCACCCAAACAACATGAATCGTTTCAAATCGTGTTGAGTTCCTATGGTGAGTAAGGTTGCCAGAGCTTATTAGGGGGGCGGCGCTGCGGGGTCAGCAATGCGTGATTCTGGTATTGCAAGTGTTCATTGGCCACGGTAACCACTTACCAACAGGTGGGCCATATGCTTGTTTGCCACTTTAGTTGTTTATTATAATAACTATTTATTCCTGTATTTTTATTTTATCCCCCCCACACTTAAAATACGAGCCTTCAGTCCACCATTTAAGTTTTATCGGAAACTTTGCACGAAGCAAATAGTCTGCAAAATTCTCAAACTTTCGGTCTTTCCAAACTAGGTCAGTTTTATTTTCTAAAAAGCCGGCGACCATGATATTACGTTCTGGATATAGCGGGGAACGAGAATTTCAAATTTATGACTCGTCTGAACGTTGTGTCACTTGTTATTTTTAGTGCACCAAGCACGAACAACTCACGATAGCGTTACGCTTACGATACTCTATTAAAAGACAAATAATAGCCAATAACATCGGCGATGGTAGAAAGCTTTTAATTTTTATTCCATCGTATCGCAAGCGTAAAGCTGTGTCCATGCGGCATGCGATATGTCATGTAAAATTTAGTAATATATATATATTATTTTTATATTTATTCTATAGAAAAAAACAAAGCCAATTTTGCGCTTGACACTTGAGGGTTTGCAGTAGCTCAACGATATAGCAAGCTCCTAAAAGTCAAACTTTATTCAAAAGGCGTAAAGATCATTTTAAAATTTTAGATGACATATTGCACGCCGTTTGAACACGGCTGAGCACTCAAGGTCCTTATGACAAACTGGCCAATAACTGACACTTACCGCTTACGCTAAGTAACTGCCGTGATCTGATGATTGCCGCGTCTTAGGAAACCGCCGCTTTAGTTTTGTAGACTCAAGCTACCTCGTAAAGAAAACTTGTGGATTGATTTTAGTTGATTTGCTCTTTAGAAACCTTAGGCAATTAGCTTTCATCTCGGTTTGTTTAAAACTTTGCCCCGGTTTAGATGTGCTGGTGTTAATGCATAAAAGAATGCAATATAAATATAATAAAATAACAGTAAGTCAAAGTCAAAATATATTATTTCAATAAAATCACTAGGATCACTTTGAAACGTCTAAGAAACCAGGTGAAGCTAAGCCTTTTCCTCGAGACCAAGCCTAGAAGAATCAGGGAAAGTGGCATCAATCAGGCATCAGTAAATCCAATGTTATGTTATATCGCTCTACACTCCTTTGAGGAGGAGATAGTGGGGTTCGAAGTTTGTATGAAATTCAATTCAATTCATTATTTCAAACCACAGGGACTTTAGAGAACACATAGTTACTTACAAAAGATATGTTTAACGCAAATATTGATTTGAAACTTCGCAAATATATTTGATGATGCCTATGTTCAGCAGTGGACGTCCTCCGGCTGAAATTATGATGATGACAAGATGATTTAAACGTAAGAAGGCCATGAAAAACCCAGTGTCTCGATCAAGCTATGAAATCAAATTCACACAACAGTTTAAAAGTCTAAAATGGAACGTATTTATGCCTTAGAGCTCCATGTTTCCTTTATGCAAAGTATTATAAATGAAGATCTTCTAAATAATGCATAGTGCTGAGTGCTAAGTAAAGTTTCGTGTTAGTTGTATGAGAGTAATGTGTATGTACGGGAAGTAGAATACTTATTTACTTTTAGTAGTGGAGTAGTGGAGAAATCTCGAGATCTAAGTTCGCCCCGAACTTAGATCTTGGTTCTCTAGAAAAGTTGGTGCTTTGATGATCGTTGAGGCCCAATTTAAGTCGCATCTTTAGCATGTTTTAACTAGTTGCCAATCTTACCGAAACTATAAAGTGACTGAAACTTTACCAGATGGAAGCTCACGTTTTATTGGTTTTAAAAGTTTCTATTTCCGTTGTATCTCAAAACCATATGGCCTAGAATAATAATAAAAACTCCTTATTCATGTATTTGAACAACTTTTTACAAACCTTGTTTTGGACCCCTATAAGTCCAAAACGGGGATTAAAAAAAGGGGACGCTGCTGCCTATACCCTAGATTTTACCCTCAGTCGCCTCTTACGTCATCTACGGGTAGCACGGGCAGTGCCTGAAACGCACACGAGCACTTCATAGGCCGTCCTACAGGCCATCGCTCGAGCGATGATGTGATGCGATTTCATCGTGCGACGAAACTATAAATACAAAAATCTGTCGCGCGAGCGTCAGAGTCAAAGTCAATAGGCGTTTATTTCAATAAAATCACTAGAATCACTTTGAAACGTCTTAGAAACTAGGTGAAGCTACGCCTGTTCCTTGCGACCTAGCCTAGAAGAATAAGGCAATCATCATCATCAGCCCACTTTAGTCCACTGTTGGACATAGGCCTTTTTTTTTTTAAGGGTGGAAAATGCCGCCGCATTTCCTTTCCGCCATGGGGGGTGACGGAAAGGGGTATGTGGGGCTCGAACCTACTAAAAACCCCCCTGTGAGCAGTCCTCCACCTGGTTGAGGCGAGATGGGGTCATGTTAGCATTCACCATCTCGCCTCAGCGGTAGGCCCGGATTTGCCTTAACCGGGCCACTGCGTCTGTGCCTTGCTCACTAAGGCCACTCCTCAGACTTGTGGGGCCGTTAAGAAATAGGCGGAAAGGTCCCCCAACCTTCCGCCGATGACCCCTCTACAAAGGGAGGAGGTGGGCAAACCGCCTCCTTCTCTCCCCTGTTCTTCTGCGGCGTAGCAGGTCTGCTTGGGCATCGTTCTCCCTGACCCGCTCCGCGGCCTCCTTCTGCGACATAACTGCTTGGCAGAAGACATAGGCCTTCCCCAATGGCCACTGAGCCCGGTGTTCGGCTTTAGGACATCAATAAGGACAGCAATTAGCGTCAATTACGACATTCAGTACAAAACACAGTATGTTAGATCGCGCGATCGCGTACTGTTTCATCGCGCGGGCGATGGCCAATTATGATGCTGCCTTATTCTTTCCGAAGTTAAACCTATTGCAGGTAGGTAGACTAAATATTTTCTAACATATCCGATAAAATACACATTCGATATGTTTTCTAGTTCAATACGATATGTTTACTGATTCGAAGTTGAACCAAGAACGGATGCAGTCACACTGTAATATGTATCTATCCATGAACCTTGCCTCACTAGTCTAGGTATTTCTTTGTATAAATAAATAAATATTCCGGACATATCACACACGGTCAACTGATCCCGAACTAAGCATAGCCTGTACTATGTGTACATACCAGAGACTGTTATACATAATAGACAAATATTTTAAACCCAGACTCGGAACAAATACTTGCAGATCATGCAAACGTTTGTCCCGCAGTGGGAATCGAGCCCTTGCGTCTCTACCGCTGCGCCACTGAGGTCAATAATATCTTCCCTGTTCGAAGGATACAGTTCAGTGTGAAAACACTCTGTATCAAATACTTTTGAAAGTTGTACCATAAATTCTCGCACTTACTTAGACTAGAGACGGCGGGCGTCTGTTCTGTATTTTATTTAATAATGTCTCTCTTTATATTTAAAGTTTTATCTCATAAAGAAACTCAGGTCTTTATTTTTCTTGGTGCTGGAATTTATTTACATAAATTGGGCAAGCGCGTGTCGGAACAAACACGGTGAAGGCTTCCAAGGTCAGTAGGTAGCTACAGCTTAGACAGGACTGAAAGAGGTAGAGGTTATAGGTACTGGTACCGTTAAAACATTTCGGTACCAATAAGCTATACCGGTAGGGCATTACGGTACCGTTATTTCATACCGGTAGATTTTGGTACTGAAATTTTGAGCCGCGGCTAGTTCGCTAGGACAGTCGCACCGCGGTGGCGGGGTGGCGGCGTTTCATTAAAGAAAACCTTTATTTACTTCGGTTATAGGTACCGGTAGCGAAATAAACCGAAATGAACTGCGAAGCCGGATTTTCCGGTACCATTATATTTATCGGTAGAGAAATATTCGTTTAAACGGAATTTATCGGTATGACGTCATATCGTTATTTAAAGGTACCTTTATATTCCGGTTATTCAGTCCCTGAGCTTAGATAGGTAAAATATCACTTCTACGATGATATTTTATCGATATTTGATAAAATTGCAAGAATGACGCTTTTATGAACTTAATTTACATATTACCTACACAGATAGTTAATTGATTGACTCACATAAGTACGCCTTGCATGGCTTTTTATTGCGAGTTTCATTGAAATCGGTTGAGCCGTTACGGCGTGATTTAACCACAAACATCTAAACATCCTCACAAACTTCGCATTTATAGTACCTATAAGTACGATTTGTTGCGTACTTAGTAAATTAAAAAAATCTTCATTTCATAGGTAAGAACTCGAAATTCCTTCCACCACAATGTTGTAGGAATAAGCTACATAGACATACTCGTATAAAGCGGGTACAGACAGGTATCTGCATTACTCGTGGCATGCAATAATGTAGAGTGCTTCCCACTTGAGGAATGGTTTTGATGTTTCTAACTGAAACATCTTGGGCGGTTCACGAGAATATGAATAAACATTACCCTGAAGGATAACCGCGATATGTCGCTTCCAACACTTGAATCTGGACTTTTTAATTTTAAAACTAGTTTTTAGGTTGCATTGTCTATAATTTCGCACATATGTCAATAAAATAATATTAAGAAAACTTAAAACTAATACAAGTTAATATTTACAAAATACACAAGAAACAGTTGAGCCATCTAAAGACCGTTACAAACGATCTATAGATAGCTCAACTGATCCAGATCACTACCAGTCGGAAGCGTCCCCAAGACGCTGGCGGAATTGCCACGCTGGATGGCAATGCTAATTCGCTGGGCCAAATAAGAGCCAGCACTCGGGTCACGCGTCGCTTCGATCAGACGTCCTGATATCTTTTTGAAAACCCGGAGGGCCCCGTTTCCCCACGGACCCAGGGTCTCAACCCCAAAAGGCTCAAATATGTAAGCCAAATATTAAGTGGAAAAAAAAAACATTTTTTCAGATTTTCTAACGCAACGTTTCAAATTAGCTGTTTTTGTCTTAATATCATCTTATTATGAATGAATGGGTTTACTTGCATAAAGTATAGTATATATAGGTACATGGTCATTTACATTTATGGTATAGTGTCATATACTTCGAATATCTTAAACTAGAATAGCATATTGGCTACTTTTTACGTAGGTACCACGCGAGCGAATCCGCAGGCGGAGGGAAGGAAAAAAAAAGCCTAAGCTGTACACAAGTACCTACCTAGTTTTTCCCGAACTGAGATCTCACGATGTTCTGTTTTGAAGAGTATTTTGTGAGTAGGGGTAAACCGAAAGTAATTAGGAATCCATTATGGCATCTAAGACTTATTTTTATTCACCGTCGAGTAAAATCCTCTTATATCATAATCTAATCTTCCATCGAGATATATTTATAAAACTGACAAAAAATATTATTCTACCAATATTTCAATTCTGTCAAATGCTAAGCTAGGACTTACAGTGTCTGCCCAATGTTGGTATGACATGGGTATTACTGGAGAGTAATGAAAAATATATAACACGCCTATTCTAGAGAGATAAACCCCCTCAAAACCAGCGCTGTTTTGGATGCTGTTTTGCTGTTTCATGACATAAAATCCTTTCACAAATACGCTTATTCGTATCTTAATTAATGCGTCGCTGCCATGGTGATATGTTGTTACCATAATAAGTAACTATAGGTATATATAATGTCATTTATTTCAGGCAACATAGCATGTACAACAACAAAAACAAGGCCCATAGTTAAATATATACCTTAAAACGAATATACATAATATAAAATAATCAATACTATAAAATAATGTTAGGGCTTATTCTTCTTTCGCGCATCCCTATACAAGGTGATTCATAATATGTATGCCATCACGAAAGGGGCTTATTCTACACACAATTGGCAATAAAGTTTGTTCTACGACTTTTGGAAATTAGACATTTTTCATTGAAAAAACTCTATGCGAAAATCAGCTGTTTGGGGTCAAATCAGTTCAAACTCAATGAATCAGCTGTTTTCGGTAGGTATCTTGATTCTGAACTTGTTTGTACGTTATGTTATTAGTTCTAAAGATGATAAAAATACCAAAAATAGCTCATTTGAGAAAGTTTTTGAAAAAAAATTCAAAATATTGATGTTTTTTTTCGCTAAAATTATTCATTTTCGTTGATAGAATAACCCCCTTTGGGGATGGTATACATGTTATGAATCACCTTGTAGAGTCGGTAAACTATTCCTGCAGGCCAGAAGTCGGGAGAGAGGAACATATCACGATGCTTCGCAGACACCTTCAGCTACTATGGTAACGATACAAAAATAACGTGGATCCGTTTGCTCTATTGCTGCGTAAAATTAGGACAAACCACTTAGGATACCTAGTTAGTATTTCATCTTTAGATCGATCGGCATCGTCGTCTCTATCTAAGCTCCAAGCTCTTTGGACATACGAAATACAGAAATGTGTTTTGAAACCTATGCAGTTGACATAAAGCTGGTTTATTTCGCATTCGTGCCTACATAAAGCAGGTCCATTTTTTGGTAGCTTTATAAGTACAAATTACTACATTTGTATTTAAGTTATATGTAAAAAAAACCCTAATTGTGGTAGACAATCTTACCACCTGTTTAATTGTTATCTACCCTCATTTCCGTGCCTAATCTACTAAATTGTACCTGTTGAACACAACGCCATACCTAAATGTACCTAATTTGTGAAGGGAGGTAACCTTAATCTGGAATGTAACATTCATTTTGAGAAATCCATTACAGATAACAAACATAAGTTCAATTGAATTTAATAAATCATGCTTCATAGTTTCTACCGCAGTTCTCGGAAAATGCTGTAGCACATTCCGTAACTTTAGCCATTTGTGCGATTTTCTTATGAATTTCAAATAAAGTCGTATTCAAAAGGCATGCGATATAACCTTGCTCAGTCGTATAAAATTCAATAAAAAGTGCTTTATCTCTACTGAATAAAGTCTTTTTTGAGTTTGACATTTGAGGGTGTGCCGTATATCTCAACAATATCGATATTAGTGGATATCAAACGCATCCATAGCACATCTCTATTGGAAAAGCAGTCTTAAATTGCTACGTATTCAGATGTGATAATGTAAAGGCTGGTAACTGTACCCATACATTGTACAGACATACTGCTTAAATTCATTAGTAGATTGGGAGATGGCATAAATATTTAGCAACAGTCTAATACATTAGGCGGCAGACGTTTTTGTGAATTATGTATGCGGGTTGGGTGCAAAAGTACGCGGTTCAGAAGTAACCTGAACATTTCTGAACACTTGACTCAAATGTACATCACTCTACTCAGTATAGAACCATCGTGGTCATGCACCAATGGGTCTTCCGTTCGGAAAATTTATGTGCGCTATACTAGTGCTCACAAACGGTGAAGGAAAACATCGTGAGAAACCGGCTTGTCCTAGAACCTGAAATTCGAAGACATGGGACACGTGCATGCACGAAAGGAGCCTCTCAAAGACTCACTTTAATCCTTACACTTCACTGATTCTTTTACCGAAGGCCCTATTCAGGCCAACCATACCTCAACGTGGTCACTAAACTAATAGATGATGTTCGCGCATTTTAAAAATAAACCTGTATATTATGTTTGACGCAGTGTAGGCCCCCCACCCGATGGACCGACGACATTAAGAAGGTTGCGGGAAGTCGGTGGATGGAGAAGGCTCAAGACCGTTCGTCATGGAACTCTTTGGGGGAGGCCTATGTCCAGTAGTGGACTTCTACAGGCTGATGATGATGATATTATGTTTTGGCTTCATAGCTCCAAACCAGGAGAATCAATTTAAATTCCGTTTATTTTATACAAAAGCTGCCATTCGGTAGTTGGTTCTGAGCAGGTTTGATGGAAATCCAATCAGCGGTTTTCAAGATATTCAGAATTAATTATAGCAGATGTAGGCTTAAGCGAAAATGAACTTGTTCCTATTACACTGCTAAATCCGCGGCTTCCTTACACTTGGACCACAGTTAACACATAGGTATGAATGATTTTACATATAATGAATTATATATCATGTTATATTGAAGTAAATGGCTTTGATTGTAATTGAGATGGGTCGCATTGGAATGAAGGATCCAGGTCACAGGATTGTGTTTTTGTGACTTTGGATCCGACGACGCGGTGATCGCGTTATTCTACTGGTTATCGACATTTGATGACCTCGGTGGCTTAGCGGACGAGAGCCCGTCTGAGTCGCAAGGGGTGCGGGTTCGATTCAACTGTAAATATTTGTTCCGGGTCTGTGGTACCATGGTACTCGTAGTTTCTGAAACCTACGACACAGGGAATCCTAGTTTCGGGTCAGGAATATGTATGTGACTGTGGGTTTGTAAAAAAAATATCAAAAGGCTTGCTTCGTTGCATTGTAGATTAGGCGTTTTCAGGGTATTTGTGTATATACGTTATATTCTTGCGCGCTCCGTATAAGTCTACTATCTCAATCAAATTCGTTCACGCGGGCATGCTTGATACGCGTATGCAAAACTGAAAAATCACGCCGACAAACGACCAATCTGTAATGTCACGAAACTTAGGCAACTTTTGCTTACAGTACAGTTACAAACCTATTCAAGTTTACACAATTTTCAGCCTAGCAACTTCCCATTCAAAAACTCCATTCCTCAGCTGAAACTTCGCTTTTGTAACGAAAGACAATTTGTGCTTATCAAAACTCTTGTTTACAACTTTGAGACTTGTGACGTCTTTGTGGAGTTTTGCTGATGTAAATGAGCGAGTTAGGAATAGACTAGGATGCGCGCGCGACTTCTTGGCTTCTTCTTTCTAGCAGATTGTCCACCCGATGGTATACGGTAACCACTGCCAAATACAGCTGCAATGCCGCCTAGGATGTGGCCTACGTGGTATATCATAACGTTTATTACCCTGAGATTGGTAAGTCTCATGTGCCTGTAGTTTCACTGGCTGCCTCACCCTTCAAGCTGGAACCATTTTTTGTATGCTCTAGGCTTTGGTCATGGTAAGTAGTTCATTAAAATCCGAGGATCAAACCTGCTGTGACGACAGCAGACATTTTATGGCGAGGCTGAAAAGCAGCGTATCTGAGCCCTCGACTACTGTTTACCTACATACCAACAACTAGGTTTTCTGTAATACTATCGTATATCTACTTAACTGTGTGTAGAAATTCGAGTGAATAAATGCCCTTTTATTTTATTTTAATACCATGTCAAAAGCCTAGAGTAGATGCTATTTTATAATTGTACTATTTATCAACTTCCCGTACGTACATATTACTCTCATATCAACTAACACGAAACTTTACTTAGCACTCAGCACTGTGCATTAAACAGCGATATATTTAAACATCCTGACAACATTTAAAATTTTATAGCTATATAGACTGGCCTCATAGCTCAGTTGGTAGTAACTCTGCCTTCTGCGCTAGAGGTCGCGGGTTCGATTCCCGCACTGGACAAACATTTGTGACTAACACAGATGTTTTTTCTGTGTCTGGGTGTTAAATAGATATCTATTATGTATATCAGTCTCTGGTACCCATAGTACAGGCTATGCCTAGTTTGGGATCAGTTGACCGTGTGAATATGTCCGGAATATTTATTTATTTATTTATATCGAGACTGGGTTTTTTACGGTGATCAGCCTGGAAGTCCACTGCTGGATATAAGCCTCCTGAAAAAGAGCCATTAGAGGGGTTTGGATCACGAACCACCACACAGATCCAGTGTAAATTGTGGTGGAGCGCCAAAGCCTCGTTCGCTGGTCGGCAGGGTGTACCACGGGCCGGTGTGGACCGACGAAATTATGAAGGTTGTGGGAAGTCGGTGGATGGAGAAGGCTCTTACTTTTTTTTTTTTGTACAACTGAGGTGGAAAACAAGCATACGGCCCACTTGTTGGTAAGCGGTTACCGTAGCCTATGAGCGATTGCAATACCAGAGGCATCACGCACGCGTTGCCCACCCCGAACCCCTCCACCCCTAAAGAGCTCTGGCAACCTTACTCATCGCAGGAACACAACACTATTTTAAACAAATAATGTTATTTGGCTGCGGTCTTCTGAAAGGCGGAGGTACCTCCCCAGGCGGGCTGCTCTAATTCAGAACGAGAAAATATCGCTGTGCCCTTCCTCCTCCTTCGCTCTCCAAGGCTCTCTTCGTCATGGCACTCTTTGGGAAGCCTATTTTCAGCAGTGGACTTCAACAGTCTGATGATGATGATGAAGAAGAAGGTATTAGGTATTTAGGTGTATGTGTTGGCGAAACCCAGCCATCTCGTAAGCAACGTTTTGAAGCAATAATTAACGCGTAATCTAATACAAAATGCAGTTACGTATGCCGTCTACTGAACTGTCTGCTAGAATATGTATGAGATGTCGGCTGTACTAACATGTGAATATGAGTTTCGGAGAGCCTTCAAGGAAATGGAGCCACAAGCGTACTGAGTAATTTTCAGTATTGATGCTGAAGAGAATTGAAATTAACTTTGTCTAATAAACCGATGCCAAAAAAAGGAGGAGGCTATAAATAAATAAATAAATAAATATTCCGGACATATCACACACGGTCAACTGATACCAAACTGGGCATAGGCCTAAGTAATTGTACTATGGGTATCAGAGACCCAGACACAGAACAAACATCTGTGTTAGTCACAAATGTTTGTCTAGTGCGGGAATCGAACCCGCGACCTATAGCGCAGAAAGCAGAGTTACTACCAACTGAGCTATGAGACCAGTCTAGCTATCAATTCGATGACTATGTTTGTTCACCGATTACTCCGTAACGAGGAGTTGTTTTTGGAGGAGGTTGGGCACAGCGAGGTTTTCTCATTATTGGAGCAGCCCGTCTGGAAAGTACCTCCGCCTTACAGAAGATCGCAACCAAATAACATTATTTGTTTCAAATAGTGTTGTGTTCCTGCGGTGAGTAAGGTTGCTAGAGCTCTTAAGGGGGGAGGGGATTCGGGGTCGGTAACGCGTGTGTGATTCCTCTGGTATTGCAAGCGCTCATAGGGTACGGTAACCGCTTACCAACAGGTGGGCCGTATGCTTGTTTGCCACTTCAGTTGTATAAAAAAAAAACGAGTGGTCCGTTTTCAATGTTTTTTTAATCATCTTTTATGGCAGTCTCTATAAATTGTATCGATATCAAATTAGTAGTTTTTTCATTGGTTTTTAATGTTACTATTTTCATTGTGTATCAAAAAGCATATTTAGGTCATATGACCTAGAATAAAAATAAAAATCTTGTTGGAATTTAATAACAAAGTTCTTTCATACGGCACCCGATGTCATGTATTTGTGTAACTTTTAAAAATTAACACAAATACATGAGATCGGGTGCCGTAGTTACTTTTAAGTTCGTATTCATACCAGTAAATTTTCATAGTACAACTTTTTGACAAACTGAAGTCCATACATACAGATCGGATTGACATTTCGAAAGTTATGCTCTAACAAATAAACATACACCGCCCATTCGCCAAAGTTGTTTGAGAGATCTTCGCTCGCTTCACTCGCTTGATCAATAAGCTATTTTCACTATAGGTTATTACGTTAGTGACCTTAGTCTAGTGACATTAGATTGAAATTAAGTCGGACAAATTTGAGTTTCTCTTAGATACCTTAGTCTTGTCTGAAGCAATTTTCTTTTTTATTTGTTTCGACTCGTAGTCAATTTGGTAGTTCAAACTTGGCTTATAATTTCCCTGCGGACCGTAGGTAGCGTTGGAATGTTGTAAAAATTGATTCGGAGAAAATTTGCTCTAAATCTTGTAAAACCAAAGATTTTCTATAAGTAATTTAACATTAGATTGGAGAGATAAAATCACAGCATAGGATGGCCCCAAAACTAAGTATGATTACCATCTGCCCCCACAAACGACCCCAACGCAATGGCAGACGGTAACACTTATGACCATCGGCCCCCGCAGGGATGGTTGGCCATAGTATCCCAGAATGTATTACTGTCTGCCCCATTATCAACCTATGCAGTGGCAAACGGTAACGTTTATTGGGCCATCGGCCCCCACTTGTGCAAAATGGTGGCAGATAGGAATACAAGCGATAATTTGTAATTCTATCTGCCCCCACAACTAAATCCTATCAAATTAATTTCAGATACAGCTTTGTAAATAAAATACTAGATATTAGGCAATAAAATAAAATACTGTGAATTAGATGAATATACGTCGTCGTGGATCACAATGGAGGAGGCCTATGTCCAGCAATGGACTTCTACAGGCTGATGAAGATGATGATGAACACTGTTTAAATCGGATATCCTCGTTGTGGATTTTATCCTTCAGAGAAACTTCAAGCAGCCTATGCTCGATAAGTGATTTTGTAGTCTTACCCTACTGTAGTTGATAATGGTACTACAACCTAATAAAGGGTAGGTACTGGAGGCCAAGATTCAAGATTCAAGATGTTCATTTGCAGAAATAAGTGTTACAGAGAGGTCTTAAAGCTATGAATATGGCACTTATAAACTTATTCACTCTTTTCGAGCATCAAAAATTATTATTTTAGACGAAAAACTTAACACATACTATACTTAGTAAATTTTACGGCCACGTACGTACGTAGCCCAACAGATACTAAGGCTAAAATGGAAATGAGCTGGCCACCTGCAGCGAGTAGCATCTAATAGATGGTGCCAAATAGCCACAAATTGGTTCCCGCGGGACAAAAAGCGCAAACGAGGAAGACCACAACAAAGATGGTGTGACGACATTGTAAAAGTTGCCGGAAAGATATGGCCTAGATTTGCAAGAGACAGGGAGCATTGGAAAAACTTGGAGGAGGCTTTTACCACGATCGGTGGTCCCATTCACTAGCTTAGTAATAAATCTGTTTAGTATGTTGGTAACTAATATTGTATTTATACAGAGAAAATTTTATACTTTAACAAAAAAATTACGTGAAAAGTGAAACTTTTAATTTAAATAGAATTTAGTTTAGGTAAATATATTGTTCTATCTGTAAAAGTTTATAGGAAATAAAGCACTTTTTATTTTATTTTTATTTATTTTATTTTACTGGGGGCTTTGTGAATCTGTAGGGGAGGCCTATGTTCAGCAGTGGACGTCCTACGACTGAAATGCTGATGATGATGTTCTTACTAGCTTGATCAAGTGTCGTCAAAATTTCATAGAGATTATACGAGCCCCCCTCCCGATGAACTGACGCCATTGTGAAGGTTGCGGGAAGTCGGTGGATAGAAAAGTAAGAAAGAAAAGAAAGAAAATTTGTTTATTTGACCCACAATGCAGGTAGGTACAGTAGGTAGGTGGGTACATAGAAAATACAATAAAGGTAATACAAAAACGCAATAAAAATAGGCTCAAGACTGTTCGTTGTGGAACTCTGGGAGCGGTCTATGTCCAGCAGTAGACTTCTACAGGCAGATGATTATAAAAAAAAAAAAAAGTCAAAAGGCATTTATTTCAATAAAATCACTAGGATCACTTAGAAACGTCTTAGAAACTAGGTGAAGCTATGTCTGTTCTTCGCGACCAAGCCTAGAAGAATCAGGCAACAAACACGGCTTGGTGCCTATCATTTTTTTCGATGATCCTTTTGTCACAAAATGGAATTTAAAGCTTCAGTGTGGTGCCGATCGAACTAGGTGAGGCTCAAGAGAAAAGTAATCTAATTATAATCCTTAATAAATAAGAGCTTATAAAAATGTGAAAAAAATGAAGACAAATGTGAGCTTCAACAAATGATCTAAGGGCAGCACACGCTACACTTGATGAAATATGTACCTAATGCTTATATAATTAAATAATACTTACAATATGATGCAAGCAAAAACTGTAAAGACACTGCAAAATGGCATTTTAGCTGTCGAGGGGCAGAGCGACTTCAGGCCATGCGGTTTTATCATTTAAATAATCATATAATTTTATTGATTCTTGACCTTCCATAGGTGCCACGCGAGTAAAACTGCGGGTGGGAGCTAGAAATCTATACTATCATAGCTGGCTCATACCTGTACTGACTGGCCTCATAGCTCAGTTGGTAGTAACTCTGCCTTCTGCGGCAGAGGTCGCGGTTTCGATTCCCGCACTGGACAAACATTTGTGGCTAACACAGATGTTTGTTCTGTGTCTGGGTGTTAAATATTTATCTATTATGTATATCAGTCTCTGGTACCCATAGTACAGGCTATGCCTAGTTTGGGATCAGTTGACCGTGTGTGATATGTCTGGAATATTTACTATTATTATTATCATATATAGGAAAAAGCATTGAATTTTTCTAGACTCATCAAATTGTTCAATAAACAAAATTTATCCTTAACTCGCTGTAACAAAACACCTCAAGGACGCACTCCGAACTTTACGGTTTCACAGCGCATCAGAATTTAACCCCCATCTCGATAATGGGGTAGTATTCGCCCCGAGATCAAAGGACAAACGGGGTGGATTCCTCGGATATTTCAGTTTTAATTTCCCAGAAGCAGCGAACGGCATTTCACAGTAGAAAAATCCACTTATGAGTGCTATTAATGAAAAAAAGCTTACCCTTAAATAAGTGAATACCTTGACTGGCCTGGGATTTTTGACATTGTAACTTTCTAATTCGTCCATTAACGCTTATGTATTTAGTTATGTTCTGTTTTGTGTAATTTTGAATTTTAATGTACCTACGACTTTGTAAAAACGGGCCTCTTGCCATCATCACGCGCCAAACCAACGGGTTCCAGTATACTGGGCACTTTTATGGTGACAAGAGCATCTGTGTTCATCACACAAATGTCTGTCCAGTGCGGGGATCGAACCCGCGACCTCTAGCGCAGAAGGCAGAGTTACTATCAAGTGAGCTATGAGGCCAGTCCACTGACTTAGAAATAAATGATTGAATTGAATTGAATTTGTATAAAGGTACGCGATTCTCGTAACGCATATGCAGCGCATACATTGGCGCATGAGCTTGGATAGCTTGGCGTGATAAGTTGGCCTACATAATTATAAACTCTTCTTACCTGCTTTTAAATAAATAAATAAATAAATAAAATATTCCGGACATATCACACATGGTCAACTGATCCCAAACTAGGCATAGCCTGTACTATGGGTACCAGAGACTGATATACATAATAGATATATATTTAACACCCAGACACAGAACAAACATTTGTGTTAGTCACAAATGTTTGTCCAGTGAGGGAATCGAACCCGCGACCTCTAGCGCAGAAGGCAGAGTTACTACCAACTGAGCTATGAGGCCAGTCAACCAGTACAACCTGTTGACCTACTTAATTTCTTGCAGACCTATGATCTAACGTACAATCATACAACGCAGATTCGTCCAAGTTGTTTTTTTTTATACAACTGAGCTGGCAAACATGCATGCGGCCCACCTGTTGCGGATACCCTAGCCTATGAGCGCTTGCAATATCAGAGGCAACACGCACGCGTTGTCGACCCCGAACCCCCTCCCCCCTAAAGAGCTCTGGCAACCTTACTCACCGCAGGAACACAACAGATTTGAAACAAATAATGTTATTTGGCTGCGAGCTTCTGTAAGGCGGAGGTACCTCACCAGGCGGGCTGCTCCAATTTAGAACGAAAAAATCTCGCTGTCCTTACCTCCTCCTTGTTTGTGTAAATCCCTATTTATTACTGCCGTATTATGACGGACACAGTTTCCGAACAAACCGAAGCCTTACCTAAGCATTCCCTTGCCAGGGGTTTTATAATTTTCTCATTTTTCAGCTGAATTTTGGTAGAGTGAAGGAAAACATGTTTTTAAGCTCTGAAAATCTTTTGTAAACGTTTGCAAAACCTTCCAGAATCGCGTGGATTTAATGGGCAGAGTATTCTTAGATAAATAGATAGATAAAAAAAATATTTGGCACCACAGACACACACAATTAATAACATAGTTATACAAGTTCAAACATAAATAAACAAAAAAGCCATTTAAAAAGTAAATAACAGTTGGTAGGTAAGTTTGTTGTGTTTGTGCAAAAACACTGATTTTCAGCCAAAACCTGATTCTTGAGTATCAGTCGTTGGTTTGAATCCCTTTCATACACCAATTCAATGGCATATTTTATAATTTTTGAAACGTGGTTAGCATGGTATGGGCATGTCATGAGGAGGGATGTAAGTCATGTAACGAGAAGAGCGTTAGTTATGAATGTGGATGGATATAAGACTAGAGGAAGGCCAAAGAAAATATGGATGGACTGTATTAAAGATGACACTAGTAAGAAAGAAGTGAGTGCGGAGATGACGGCTAACATAAGAGAGTGGAAGAAGGAAACATGTTGTGCCCCACGTTTTTGTGCGAAAGTTTGTAAGGATAGATAGATAGATAACACTTTATTGATCACCATACGGAAATAATACATAAGATCACAATTACAAATTTACAATACAATACGGCAATACAATGGGCGGCCTTATCGCTAAGAGCGATCTCTGCCAGGCAACCTTAAGGATGTTTGTTGTTTAATCACGCCGTAACGGCTCAACCAATAGATGAAGTTCTTTACCTAAAATAGCATATAGGCTACTTTTTATGAAGGTTCCACGCGAGTGAAGTCGCTTGACGAAGCTATAATAGCTAAATTTAATTTTTATTTTTAAACACGATTAAAGATAAAATCATAGGTCATAGGCAGAATGACAAAGTAAAAAGCAGTGGCACTACCAAGTACAAACCACAACAAACACTAGTCTCTAGTCCTTCAGTAAGGGGAAACCGACAGTCAAACTTAGATCGCTTTCAAACTGGTCTTACAAACTTTTATAAGTCGCTTAGCATCAGTTCGGAAGTTATCGAATAGCTTGCGAAAAAGTTGTAAACGTATCGTTTGGATGTTCAGATTTTAGGTGTTTGGATGTTTGAATACATAATACATAATTTATTAGTAATACAATTATTACATGTCATGTCATTAATTAAATTAGAAATAAAAAAATGAAAATTATAAATTATAACATTGGTAAATTTAAATATTCATTCACATCATATAACACTAAGTCAGCGAGCCACTTTCTAATTTTTTTCTTAAAAATAGGTGTGGAAGCTGCATCACGGATCCAGTCGGGCAGCCGTTTGTGGTTCAGTTATTCAATCACGCCGTAATGGCTCAACCAATTTCGGTAAAACTTGGAATAGATAATGTTCTTTACCTAGAATAGAATACAGGCTACTTTTATGTAGGTACCACGAGAGCGACGCCGCGGGCGTAAGCTAGGAGGAGGTAGGGCACAGCGAGATTTTCTCGTTCTGAATTAGATCAGCCTGCCTGGGGAGGTACCTCCGCCTTACAGAAGATCGCAGCCAAATAACATTATTTGTTTCAAATAGTGTTGTGTTCCTGCGGTGAGTAAGGTTGCCAGAGCTCTTTAGGGGGGAAGGGGATTCGGGGTCGGCAACGCGTGCGTGATGCCTCTGGTATTGCAAGCGCTCATAGGCTACGGTAACCGATTACCATCAGGTGAGCCGTAAGCATGATTGCCACATCTGTCGTATAAAAAAAAAAAAAAGTAAATAATATTCTATTCTAAGTTTGCATTTAAACGGCAGGTATTTGCGGTCATCGCTTTTTAGGAAACCAAAGAGTATAGAGTAGGTAAAGTGTTTAAACTTTGAACTGAATGGGCACTTGAAGTTCTGAAACGAAACAGGTGTGAGTACGCTAGCACTTGGGATCTACATACATTGTTACTTATATCTACAAAGTTACACTAGAACGAATACTTTTTTTTATACAACTAAGGTGGCAAACAGCCTTACGGCCCACCTGTTGGTAAGTGGTTGCCGTAGCCTACCATGAGCGGATTCGAACCCACAACCTTTGACGAAGGCAGATTCACTACCGCCACCCTACCAGTGCTCTCACCGACGCACTATATTATAAGACTAGGATATCGCATATCAAAGTCAAAGTCAAAGTCAAAAGGCATTTATTTCAATAAAATCACTAGGATCACTTTGAAACGTCTTAGAAACTAGGTGAAGCTATGCCTGTTCCTCGCGACCAAGCCTAGAAGAATCAGGCAACAAACACGGCTTGGTGCCTATCATTTTTGGTGCTTATCATTATTTCATATGAAACATCCATTGGTGCATGACCGGTATTCGAACCTACAACCTTTGAGGAAGGCGAGGTTACTACCACCACTCAACCAGTGCTCTCACCGATGCGTTATATAAGTACCTACTAGCATAGCGCACATAAATTTTCCGAAAGAAAAATCCACTGGTTCATGACCGGGATTTGAGCCCACGACCTTTGAAGGCGGGGTCACTACCACTCAACTAACTAATCTCTCGAAAGGTCCCCAGTAATCCCGATAAGTGCGTGCGTATCGCAATGTACTTAAGTATAGGTATACTAATATACCTAAGGATAGTAAGGGTCGATCTGTCGGGATCGTTGTGTTTGTTAGTCGGTTCTTACTTTACTAATAGCTTGCTCCGATTGGGGCACAATTAAGATAAACTTCGAAAATAGCATCTTTAGCATGTTTTAATTAATTCCAATCTTACCTGAACTAGGTACCTACCTACTACACAATAAATCATTGAAACATGGTTATTACATACATACATACATACATAAAATCACGCCTATTTCCCAGAGGGGTAGGCAGAGACCACGGCCTTCCACTTGCTACGATCCTGACATACCTCTTTCGCTTCATTCACTCTCATCACATTCCTCATACATGCTCGTCGGTTTAGGGTACTCTTGACCTGACCTTTGTCCAAAACGTCACCGATTTGGTCGCTAAACGTACGCCTAGGTCTTCCCCTTCCAACGGTTCCATTCACACTCGCCTTATACACCTGTTTCGTCAATCTTCTTTCGTTCATCCTCTCTACATGACCAAACCATCTCAGCATACCTTTCTCAATCCTCATCACTACATCTTCTTTCACTCCACAACGTTCTCTTATCACACTGTTCCTCACTCTATCTTTCAAAGTTACTCCACACATACTTCGCAAAGTTATTAAATGTTACTATTTTCGTTGTATCTCAAAAACCTAGACCTTTGCTCGCTTCACTCCCTTGATCAATTAAACCTAAACGTGGAAGTGTCTTCGTAGGTTGCGGGTTCAAATCCCGTCGAAGTCATATTTTTGGGATATTATAGGAAATAACCTACCAATATTATAAATGTGAAAGTTTGTGACCATGGTTGGATGTTTTTTGTTCAATCACGCCGTAACAGCTCAACCGATTTCGTTGAAACTTGAAATAGATAAAGTTCTTTACCTAGAATAGCATATAGGCTGCTTTTAATGTAGGAACCACGCGGGCGAAGCCGCGGGTGGAAGCTAGTAAAGAATAATATTACGATGCCGGCCGTCATATGCCGGTGAAAGCATTTGAGAAAACCGTTTAGAAAACAGTATTGATCGTCCCTACATCATACTCAAACAAAACCGCGCGCCAATGACAGTACATTCTGACCCTCGCTAGATTAGCTCCGACCACGACCCCTTAACTTTACTAATTAAGGCTCCTAACTCACAAGTGCCTCCTTGGACTCATACGAACGCTACTGTATGTAGATAAATAAATAAAATAGTAGATTATGCAACAAGGGCTTAAAGTAGTGTATTATGTCAAGGGCGCTATATTGAACCCCGAGAACGAGGGATTCTATGGTTAACTCCTGAGCGGAGCGAGGGAGTTAATGCAAGAATCCTGAGTACGAGGGGTTCAAGATCGCCCAAGACAAATACACATTTAAGCCCGCGATGCATACTCTACTTTTTATACTTTCTGCGAGGCAATTGAAAACAATGACTGTTATGTAGAAAGAAATGATTTTTCTGAAAGTAAGTTTCCAACTATACCAGAGGCTTCAGATTGTATGCATTCTGGAGTCGAATTAAAATCACTCTTGTCGTCATTTGAAATTTTTTAGAAGTTTATTTGAATTGAAACTGAATTTCGGTGTAGATAACAGCACAGCAGTTTGAGCGCTTGGCGCCTTTTTTTTCTTTTTTTGTAGTCTATTCTGTAGTGGTCAGTTCGACATTCGAATAAATCCTTCTTCGTGCGCGGGTGAAAATGAATTTCGTAAAAAGGTTTCATGTTTTTCTTTTTTTTAATTTGTAGGCAGTGCAAAGAAAATATAAACATACAGCCTAATTAGAATAAAATCTCATTCACCCAAACATTTTTGAAACCAACCTCGATCAAGCACGTCTACATGGGTTGCATTCCAAATTCAAATCACATTATGTCCCATGGGATATAATGAAATTCAGTACAACATTATGACCCGGCTAGACCGTAGGGCTGTAATGACTTACTTTAGGAAAGGTTTGCATGACACATAATATGCCATTGACGAGCAGGTAGTATAAAAAAAACATTACCTTCCTCCCTTCTCGGCAGTCAGGTAATAAATAAATCCGACAACGACCTAGTGTAGGGTAGGACTATGTATTATATTTATTTATTTCAGTAATCTAGGATTCACAGTTTTTCTTATGGTTAATTATAGGCTAGTTAAATATATGTCGTTCTTGACCCAATTTGAATCCACATTTTGTATTCCGGTTGCTTAAAACTAACATAGTGCGAGAATGCTACGTACAAATATATATAAAATACAGTAAGAAAATATAACTAATTAATTACGAACATAATAAAAAATAATAAATAAAATAAAATTAAAATAAAAAAGCCTTTTATTTCTACCACTTATTAAAGTAACATATCTTATCAAATTTAACTACACTTATTTTCTGACTATTAATTTCACTGTTTATCCAATTCTCTAGTCTAAATTCTCCGCAGTAGTCGCCTCCACGGCGTAGGCCTCCCCTAAATCCCTCCAGAAAACCCTTTCCCTCGCCTTCCTCTTCCATTCTGGTCCACATCTTTGTGTAAATATGTCCCTCCATCTTCTTTTCGGTCTACCTTCTTTCCGTTTCCCTTCCAGTGGGATCCACTCTGTCGCCCGTTTTGTCAATAAAAAATAATATAATAGCATAAATGTGCCTTCCAACACTGCGTCGTCCGGTTCGTGGTCGCCACTCGAGAACCACCCGATGGACCGACGACATTGTTAAGGTTGCGGGAAATCGGTGGATGGAAAAGGCTCAAGACCGTTCGTCATGGAACTCTTTGGGGGCGGCCTATGTTCAGCAGTGGACTTCATCAGGCTAGCATATATATAAAAACTCACCCTGTGAGTTTTTATTCAGGGCCACTTAGGCGCAGTCGGAAATCGTGAGAGTAATTGAAAAGGTTTGATCGCTCGATTTTGAAAAAATAAGATCTGCTTCAGAAAAAGTTGAAAGGAGCCATTTCATTCAGGGCCTGGTCCATGTACACTACATAGAAAATTAGAAAAATAAAAGATTACATTAAAAATACAATTTCATTAATTTGAAGAATAATGCGATGGTACAAGAATAGTTCTTCTGGTAAGTTTTTTACTATGTGAACACTATTTGAAGGCCGCCATGTTCGTTTATAATTGGCGTTTGACATGACATTGACATATTTTCTTTCTATTGATGTTTTTGAGAAAAGACAGAAAAAGTCAGTTATTCTAAAATAGACAACCGGTATATACCGGACATTGCTCGTTTCAAAACTGTAGTCTAAGTCAAGCATTAAACTTAAGCAATTATTAACTTAGCTCAAAACTGGAAGGATTTGTTTACTGATGGGTTGTTTATTGGTGTTTCGGATTTAAATTGAAGTTTCGACGTCGTTAAGATTCCCATTTAATTACACAGAGTAACAAGCTACGTTCTAACCGACGAGTAATTAATGTAGAATGTGCAACTAATATAAATAAAACTCATAATCTTGACTGTTTTTAACTATGACTCTAATATTATATCTAGGTATCTTAATTTGCAATCATAACGACATTGTTTTTTAATTTTAAAATTTTGGTATTTTTTAATTATTGTAATCCTACTATACTATATAAAACATTTGCATGCTTGTGTAGCAAAAACATGTGCGCCCGCTTACTACATAAGAACAGCGATTATATTCAATTACCATGTTTTAGCAAATAAACTGATTTCATTTCAACGCGGACAAGCAACTATGTGGTATCTACACAGTAGCAATTTTCGAAGACCATTCCCCGTACCATAAACTTTGCAATTTTTATTAGGCTATGCCGTAAGTTGACCATTTCAAAGATTAAGGGTTCAAATCTGTGTATTGCAAGGTGATTAATAAGAAGACCATCCTGAAAAGGTCTTATTTTATCAACAATTTTATTTTTAGGCGGAGGTAAGGCACAGCGAGATTTTCTCGATCTATATTGGAGCAGCCCGCCTGAGAGGTACCTGACTTACAGAAGATCGCAGCCAAATAACAGTATTTGTTTGAAATAGTGTTGTGTGCCTGCGGTGAGTAAGGTTGCCAGAGCTCTTTAGGGGGGGAGGGGTTCGGCAGGCAACTCATTAGCAATGCTCCAGGTGTTTCTGATGTCAATAGGCGACCTACCTTTTTTGTTTAGCAATGTGTTCGTATTGTTTTGGTTTGCAACAACAGACTAGGAAATCAAAGTCATAAAATGAATTGTTCACCTGCAAAGGATCATATCGAAAAAAGAAATGGGCCGGACAAGCACAAAAGTCAAAGAAGTTGACAATACCAAATTTTTAGGACTTATTATCGATAGTAAACTGGACTGGAAACTACATACTGACAATATATGTAAGCAATTGAAACAATTTTCATATGCTCTATATAAGTTAAGTAAAGTAACAAATATGCCTGCCCTACTAACTGCCTATCACGGTCGTGTATCATCGGTTTTGCGATATGGCGCGATATTTTGGGGGAACTCAACAGGGAAACTAAAAGTATTTAAGGCACAAAAACGCTGTATTCGAGCAATTTCCGGACTACATGCTGGACGCAAGGATCATTTTATTAAACTAAAACTACTTACAGTACCAGCAATTTACATCTATGAGGTAGCTGTCTTTGTTAAATGCAACCCCAAACTATTTGAAATGTTTACAGTTGGAAGCCGCTTGGAGGGTAATCTTCGTTGTTTACCATGCAGAACACAATTATTACGCATGAGTGTATTTTGTATGGCACCCACAATATTTAATAAAATCCCAAAATCTGTTCCAATGTTGTCTATTAGTGAATTTAAGCTCAAATTAAATGACATTTTAGTTAAAAAAGCATATTATAGTATAAACGAATTTCTGTATGACAAACTTAATTTAATTTAATATTATATAAGATTGACATTAATGAAAAATTTATTTATATTTTTTTGAATTTGTTACTAATTAGTTATTATGTAATTTGTAATATAATTAATATTGGTTTAAATCTTTGTATTTATAATGTTTGTATGACCGATGTCAGAATCTAGTGATCTGTACTCTAAACCGCACCATCTATCAATGTACCTAGGTTCACGAACAATAAATGAATTATAAATTATGAATTATGAATTAGGCTTACGTAGCCGTGCACAAGCGAAACAGTTTCAAAATTGGTAAGGCGGATATTTTGCTGATAGTACCTACATAAAAAGTAGCCTATGTATGC
The DNA here is from genome assembly GCA_947579855.1 of Anticlea derivata. Lineage (NCBI taxonomy): Eukaryota > Metazoa > Arthropoda > Insecta > Lepidoptera > Geometridae > Anticlea > Anticlea derivata. Next base: position 6,636,508 of record OX388281.1, read on the forward strand.
CTAAGTAGTCAGTTTATGCTATTCCAGACTATAAACTATTTCTGTACCATCTCATCAAAACCGTTAAGCCGTTTAGCCGTGGTTGAACCACAAACATCCAAACATCCTCACAAACTATCGCATTTATAATATTAGTAGGAAGTAGGTTAAGTTTAGTAGGATGGCATACATGCGTGGCGTTGTTTGGACTTATATGACTGGCCTCATAGCTCAGTTATTAGTAACTCTGCCTTCTGCGCTAGAGGTCGTGGGTTCGATCCCCCGCACTGGACAAACATTTGTGTGATAAACACAGATGTTTGTTCTGTGTCTGCTAGTTAAATATTTATCTATTATGTATATCAGTCTCTGGTACCCATAGTACAGGCTATGCCTAGTTTGGGATCAGTTGACCGTGTGAATATGTCCGGAATATATTTTTATTATTTATTATATCTAATTTACTAAGAACGTCCTTATAAAAGCTTCGATGTATGTTATATAAATCATCAAAGCATGAACCTGCGTCATTATTTCAAACAATACGTTGATGTAGCATTCACTGATGATTATGCTCACAGAGCAGGGAAATATCTCAACTAAACGCATCGATAGAGACGGTAGAGTGAACAATACATTTTTAATCGACACGTACACGTACTTTTTATAAACTTTTGCTTGCAAAACTCAAACACCTAAAATTATAGTTTTTAACAGCGACCTCAATTAATAGAATAGAATTTATTTAACACAGGTAAAACGACGGGAGACTAAAAAAGCTCTTACTATTTCCCATAGGGGTAAGCAGATACCACTGTTTTTCGCATGCTTGTTTTGTTAAAAAGGTCATTATTGAATATAATATTTTACAGAACCTTGAAATTAGTAATATTTTTAAAAACGATTTTTAACCGCAAAAATATGTATAGATAGTTATTACATTTACACCCTGTGGAATAATGTTACTGCTATTTTCGAAACTCTCTTATTTAATTATTGGCCATAGTTTTCAAAACTTCCTCGCAATTAAAATTTTCTCCTGTTCTGTTCCGTAAAATTCTATAGGCAGCAGTTTTTAGTTTTTAGTGGTTCTTTAGTTAACTTTATCAGCACAAACAACAAAAACGCGTATTTTACGCAGTACTTTATTTCATCGTGCAATCCTACATCACAACTTCATTATAGCTAAAAACTTGGAGTCGGAGGGCAACTCTACCACGGGCAAACAATTTATTTTCCATGCTCTATGACACAGGAGCCTGATTGTTCTAGTAATGAGGACGTATGTGCCTTTATCCCTTTGCTCTTTGATGTTAAATTTAGGATTTTTACGGGACTTTTGTTGGATCCATTTATAATTGGATTTTGTGAACTGATGAATACGGCATATTTGAATGGAAGGCTGAAAAGTGAGGATTGTTAGAGAAAGTATTCAGCTTAGCTTAGCGGAGTAGTATATAAATAAAGAATAGAATAGAATCATTTATTAAAGAGATAACACTAATGATAAGTGAACAAATATTTCGTCATACATATTACATTAATTAACAATAGGTACCTAGGTAAGTTATATCTACTATAACAAGTGGTGTTGAAGGGAAACCAGAGTAGTGCCGAGACGTAGAACCTCACAGTGGGGCTGATTCACCAGTTTAATGTCGCACAGCAAAATATGGATCGGGCTATGCTTGGAGTTTTTCTCAAGGATAAAATCCGTAACGAGATTATCCGACAGAGAACTAAAGTTATCGACATAGCCCAGATAATTAGCAAACTGAAGTGGCATTGGGCTGGACATATATGCCGAAGAACCGACAATCGCTGGGGTAAACGAGTTCTCGATTGGAGATCACGGCTAGGTAAACGAAGTGTGGGGCGCCCCCCGGCTAGGTGGAGCGATGACCTACGAAAGGCGGCGGGCAGTAAGTGGATGAGAAGGGCCGAGCACCGGGCTCAGTGGCATGTATTGGGAGAGGCCTATGTCCAGCAGTGGACAAATGTGGGCTGATGATGATGATGATGAACAATTGGTTGAACCGGCGTGATTGAACTACAAACATCCAAACAAAATGGTTTTGCATCTATAATATTCGTAAGATAGGATGAGTCACCTTTGACGCTAGGACCTTGGGGCCCAGAGGCGTGGCTCCTGTTCGATGCTTTATCTTAGAGGCTGGTGGATGAGACCAATGACCGAAGGGCTGGTGCTTACCTCGGACAAAGGATCAGTATAGCGATCCAACGAGGTAACGTCGCCAGCCTTTTGGGCACGCTGCCTGTGGTTGGTGATCTGAACTCTGTTTTCTACTTGTAGTCGTAGTCGTAGAAAACAGAGTTCATTTCTAGTATAATATTATTTTAATTTAATTTACAACTGTTATTATTATTTTTCTGTTACTTATTATAAAAATATATTACCCTTGTACCTATAACAAAAGTTCAAGTGTGACAATATTATTCACAAACAAATTTTCCGGGGCAAAATACAATCGTCCAAAAGGGTCTAAAAGGCCCTAACTGTCAATAAAATAAAAGTACCCTCATCAAATGAGATATAGGATTTTGACAGGTCAAAATTAGTAAATTGCATTTTCTCCACTTGGGTCTTCAGATTGTAATCGGGACAGACGGACGGACGGATTTTACAAAGTAATTTGGGTTGAGGAAAAAATGTATTCTATGGCAAAAATTTATCCACAAAAGGATATATTTATGGCAACTGGTTCCTATGGAGATAGCTTAACTTGTATGTATGCTTGGTATACCTACAAGTTACAAGTATACAAGATGATTCGTAAAATGTATACAATCCCGAAAAAGGTTTAACCAATCAATAATAAGAAAGAATATTACCGAGAAAAAACAATATTAAAATACTAGTATACACTTTACGTAGGATTGGATGTCAATATTGTTTAAAGTACAGTCTCTGTGTATGTACAGTCGCCTGCAATAAGATGTATGCACTTCAAAATTTTCAAAATTATTCCACAATACAGATGAAGATGGTAGATACGCGGTTAAGTTGAAAATGGCACAAGTTGATGGTAGGTAAACAATTTTCTAGTGTTTGCTGTATACGTCACAAAAGTTAATACTGTGGCATCATTATTGGCGTAAATCACACATAGCTTTGATTTGTACATACCTAAAGCCTGTATCCTGAACGACGCAAATATGTCCAGGATACAGGCTTTAGGTACGGCTTTGTGTCTGCAAATATTTGTTCCGGGTCTGGGTGTTGAGGTACCATGGTACTCGTAGTTTCTGATACCCACGACACAGGGAATCCTAGTTTGGGGTCAAGACTATATAGGTGACTGTTGCATGTTATTATTATAAATAAGAGTTTGCCACTAACCGCTTGTTCAATTTACCAACCAAATTACGCTGACCCATGAAAGGGCAACCCTATTCCATTATAGTGCTTTAGCGTTTACCCAACCCTGACTTCTAACTCTACATTACATTGTAAAGGGACGCTTGTGTCAAGATTACAAACATAAACGATCCTATCTATGCTCCTTATCGTGCAATCATAGCGAGTGCCCTACGGGGGTGAAACAAAGGCGCTTAAATGGAGACTCAATGAAGAAAAACAGGGGTCGTGTTTGCTGGACCCTTGGCGTGTAACGAGCTTGTTATATAGCGGGACAGAAACACATGCTCATCATCATCATCATCAGCCTGATGAAGTCCACTGCTGAACATAGGCCTCTCCCAAAGAGTTCCATGACGAACGGTCTTGAGCCTTTTCCATCCACCGACTTCCCGCAACCTTAACAATGTCGTCGGTCCATCGGGTGGGGGTTTAACATGCTCATGCGTAGAACTAACTATGTATAGTTTTCAGAATAGCACATCATGGTTTTGATCCTGCGAGCGAAACAAGCGAAGATCTTGAACTTAGGCTTTTTTATATTTTTACATACATACATACATAAAATGGCCGCGGTGGCCCCGCCTGAAGAATAGGCCCCTCCATATCGACATCCGCGGATGTCGTAAGAGGCGACTAAGGGAAAAAAGCTAGGGCAGCAGCGTCCCTCATTTTAACAACAATAGCTCTAACTGCGCTCGCCAACCCGCATGCCCAGCGTGGTGAGTATGGGCAAATCCACCCACATGATAAGGAATTCGCTCTGTCTGTGGGGGAGGCCATGTTCAGCAGTGGACGTCGTACGGCTAAAATTATGATGATGATGATAACATACCTATTTCCCAGAGGGATAGGCAGAGACCACGGCTTTCCACTTGCTACGATCCTGACATACCTTTTGCTTCATTCACTCTCATCACATTCCTCATACATGCTCGTATTTTTATCATCTTGTTGACTAATTATTAAAAGTACAGAAAGTTATACATCAAGATTTATACCTAAAACAGCTGTATAATAAATTTTGAAGCGATTAAACGAAAACAGCTGATTTTCGCATAAGTAGTATTTTTTCTATGAAAAAATTCGTAATTTTCACTTAAAACGGGATATTTACCATGATTTGTGAGTTTATTTGTTCCACGATATTTCGGCAGTTACTTGCGCCATGATGGCAGGAGGATACAGGCGACTGGGCCCATACATAACTAGGACCGCGGTCCCAGTTACCTGATCACATTTTTGAATCGGTCAACTGGGACCATGGCAGACAGATTCGTTTGCCAATGACATTAAGATCTACTCGCAAGGACTTCAGTTTACTTCGTGATCATGGCGCATGAAACTGTGCCGAAATATCGGAGAACAAATAAACTCACAACCTATCTAAATTTATTTATTTATATATTATATATTTATTATGTATATTTTATATATCTTATCTATACATTTATGATATTAGTATGTAGGGTTTGTAGTTTTAAATTATAAGTTTTATTTCACTTATTATTATTATGTGCGCCACCGTCCTCTTCTACTTTATATATCCTATCCATCCAAAGGTTGCCTGGTAGAGATCGCTTTTAGCGATAAGGCCGCCCATTGTCACACTATTATTATTATTATTTTTTTATTTCCTTGATTGTGTATTTTCTTTTGGTGTACAATAAAGTTATATTCTATTCTATTCTATTCTATTCTCACAAATCATGGTTAACATCCCGTTTTTAGGGAAAGAAAAATTTCATATATCCAAAACTTGTGGAACTAACATTTTTGCCAGTGGGGTATAAAATGGGCCTTTTTGGTATAAATATTATTGATCATGTATATAAGATACACATTCGCACATAGAGATTCCTAAGAATAAAAATATCATAACACTTTCACGATATCCTATTGAACGTTTAATTTCCTATTCATTTCCCGTTTGTTCTGCATCGCGTCACAGAATAAATTTTATGTACTAGTGGATGAAGCTTCACTGTGAATGCACACCTACACCACCGTAGCCTTTTTTAACACCCTTGGCACTATGATTTGACAAACTAAGTTATTTAAAGTCAAAAGGTTATAGTTGAAAACGCGCGTCAAATTTTGCCATCTGAACATGGCCTAATAAGTATCATCACGTTTATAACGAAAACAAACAAATTAAAAATGTCAGTTCCCTATTCCCTCTTGTAGCTCGACACGCTTCAGTCCCAGAACCGCCCAATTTATAGATGTGTACGTAGAAAGCGGGCTCGCGGCTACCGGTAAAAAGGTAGCAGGCTTGAACCCTTCAAACAAACGTACATTACCATAGAAAAGAGGTTGGCAACGCGTGCGTCATGCCTCTGGTATTTCAAGCGTTCATAGGCTGGGGTAACCAATTACTAATAGGTGGGCAGTATGCTTGTTTGCCACCTTAATTGTATAAAAAAACTTTCAAATTAAGGATATCGTACCTGCACACTTCCGAACAAATGTATACAGTCATTTTTCCATGTTATTTGTAAAATACTTGTGGCTGCCCTTGACTTCGCTCGCGTGAGGTATCCTGATAAAGCTAATTTCTTTTCCCAGGTTTTAGATATCTCTTCAAATCTTAAAAACTTCAACAAAAACAACGAAAAAATTTAAAAAACAAAGCCGACGGTACGGGCCCTAGAGTCAACCGAGTGGCCGATTACTGGTAGCTTGTTGATAGCGTTTAGGTGACAGTTGGCCGTAGGGGTAGTTCCACTGCGCTCCAAAACCCATTGTTCTCAAAATTTTAAAGTTTATACATTAATTCCACTGCTTCAAGAATGAAGTAATGAAATAATTGAATATTTGAGTTCCACCGCGCTCCAAGAAATTTTAAGTAGAGTTAGCAAAAAAATACATTTAGCATGAAACGTTATATAAAATAACGATATTTCTACTTTAACAAAACATAAAAAACATAAGGTTTACCTTTTATGCTGACTCTATCATTTTTATTTTGGAGCGCTGTGGAAGCATTTGGGTATTCATAATTTTTCAAAATGAATACCCAAATGCTTCCACAGCTATGTGTAAAAGGCCGTGGTGGCCCCGGCTGAAGAATAGGCCCCTCCATATCTACCTATCCGCGGATGTCGTAAGAGGCGACTAAGGGAAAAAAGCTAGGGGATGGGCAGCAGCGTCCCTCATTTTAACAACGATAGCTCTAACTGCGCTCGCCAACCCGCATGCCCAGCGTGGTCAGTATGGGCAAGTCCCCCCACATGATAAGGAATTTACTCCGTCTGTGGGAGAGGCCATGTTCAGCAGTGAACGTCGTACGGCTGAAATGATGATGTGTAAAAATAAAAACTTGGAGCCCGGAGGAATGCATTCTTGGAGCGCGGTGGAACTACCCGTTCACCCGCTGTTAGCACAATTTGGCTAGCAAACCAAGGCGCCAACTCCGAAAACTTGCTTTCTGAGCAAATGCCTCTGTGACATTCTGAAAATCATTTTTAATTACAAGCCACTGTCAAACATCGGAACCGCCGGAAGTTAAAGGAAATTTCAATATCCAACTTGAAATAGATCTGAAGTTGACTGGAAATGGCTGGAGACTGGCCTCATAGCTCAGTTGTAGCAACTCTGCCTTCTGCGCTAGAGGTCGCGGGTTCGATTCCCGCACAGGACAAACATGTGTGTGATGAATACAGATGTTTGTTCTGTGTTTGGGTGTTAAATATATATCTATTATGTATATCAGTCTCTGGAACCCATAGTACTGGCTATGCCTAGCTTGGGATCAGTTTACCATGTGTGATATGTCCGGAATATTAAAAAAAAAAAAATGTCTTGTATTTTTGTATGATTAGGATCAATGGCCGCGGGAGGAGTGGCGATGAAGCGACTTATTAGCTAAGCAATGAAAACTCAAGCTTATTTCGTTTGGAATATGATTGCAATCATATAGTCCTGCGCCAGCTCTATTAATAGATTTTTTATTGCAAAACCTTCGACGTTTGTCACGTCGCGTCGCCTAGGCCCCGCCAGAAAACCAGCGCCGCGCCGTACATAATGTTCGGTGCAGCTTTATGCTGAGACGGGACCCATTTGCCTCACACAACGCATACTACTTAGCCTACCACTTAGCCACCTACCTACCTACTTTTTTATGTTTTCCTACTGCGTTGTGTATTACCTACCTAAAAGTATTTTCTATGTACCCAACTACCTACTGTACCTACCTGCGTTGTGGGTCAAATAAACAAACAAAAAGTTTTACTAATTAAATTTGCTGGTAATAATACGAGTTGTACGTTGTACGGCCAAGGAGTTGCTACGATATCCAAAAGGGTTAAAAAAAGTAATACACATACTTCAAAATCAAATCAAAATAATTTTATTTGGAACAAAAAACAAATTTTACAATTTAGAAACAATAGGAACACTTAAATAAAAAACTGTATCGCAGTTTCCAGCGCCCGCCTCCCGTTTACAGTAATTGATCTAGATTGGGCTAATAAAATACATAAAAGGACTAAAAAAAAGTACTATATTTTTAATAAGATTACATAACGGGCTACGTCTATTTAACTAAGTACTTTTTTTTAACCGATTTCAAAAAGGAAGAGGTTTAAAGTCGGCTGTTTCTTTTTTTTTGTGTTTGTTACTCGATATCTCCGCCAATACTAAACCAATTTTGATAATTCTTTCGCTGGTGTATAGAATATGATCCCAGGGTGGTCCCATATTAATTTAATTCCTGAGGGATTGCTACTTGTCCCGTAAAACTTAAAAAAACGCCACCATCTCTTGAAATAACTTGCTTAATATTTTTTTTGTCCACGGTGGTAAAGTATGGTTTATCCAGGTTTAACAGGAAGCTGCCCTGCATATTTCATACTCTTAGGATTTTGGTTAGGCTCTGCGTTGATTTTCAAAGAGAATAAACCACTACGTTTGATTGTCAGTCAGTCAGTTAGTACCGTAAGTAATTGATGATGAATGGATGTCATACTTACTTTTGTTTTTTATTCGAAAGTGTAGGTGGCCAGTGTCATCCTCAGTAGGTAAGCAAAACGCAGAGAGGTTGATAACAAAAAAAAAGGTTGATATTATTCTTGTAAATATTCTGGAATTTGAAGTCGGTTTTTTCGTTTTTGTAAAAAATGTCTTATTAATATCGTCGTGTGCATAATGATCTTTGTTGATGGTATTACTTGAAGTGGTATGTTATATAAAAGAGCTTTGTTCATACATTATGGTGAGATCTCAGTTCGGGGTGAACCACTAGGTACGTACCTATATTTCCAGTCCCTTCCGGTTATAACAGTTCTTCAACGGAACTCAAAAGTGACTTCAACTGAAAAAGGCTTTTAAGTCTGGCGAAATTAATTTAATGAATAAAACATTTTGAATTTCTTTCGCTCAAAGTCGATTATGTTTTGCATCGAATGAAAAGTTTGATAGGCTTTCATTATTAATTTATGCAACCCCTGTTTCAAAAACCAACACTGGCACAAAATCTTTAGCAAAGAAAGAGCCTCTTGCTTACGACTTTTATCCTCAAGAATGGGAGACATCCTCTTAGCCAAATTTCATCTATAACCGTTCAGCCGTTCTGGCGTGGTTGAGTAACAAACATCCATCCAGCCAAACTTTCACATGTATAAAATAGTAGTTAGATGCCTCCTAGTTAACTAACATGAACTTTTATTCATTACAGATGCTAACATCAAAGCGAAGATCACCGTAGAAGATATTTCAACTACGTAAGTAAAGGCATAGCAAACCGAACTTTATTTTTTGAAACACAAGGATCATTTTAAATCACATTCTAGTTCTACGCCGTAGCAAAGTTCGTAGATCTTCTACGCCGTAGACCTAAACAGGTGCATAAATCAATTAATAACGTGTGCCAGCAGGTAAGCGGGTAATGGTAACGAATGTTTCGCGAAATGTCGCGCATTTATCACTCAAGAGCGTATTTCTGTGGTTGTAAGGGTGGCTGTGATTGGTGACTTTTCAGGATTTGTTAAAAATGTACGATTTTTAGAGTTTAAAATAAAAAGCTAGTTTTGCATTGAGTTTTCAATGAAAAATGCTTATCTGGTGTAGAATAAGCCCCTTTGAGCTAGCATGCATATTATTGAAAATCACCATGTAGAATTGTTAAAGTTACAAAAACATATTCTGTTTACATGAAAAGAAGATCGCATTTTTATCCACAAACTTATTTGAAAATGCTTTATGCTTGAAAAAAGTTGCTCGATGGGCTCTGAACAAAGAATTACATCATTTATCCTGGTGTTTTCTGTCAGTATATTCACCCTACCGTTACGCCTCAGCGGGAGGCACTTTAGGTGATTGCAGGCTCGACCCCAGTCTCTGCGGATGAGTCTACTGGATGGATACAAGACGTGTATACATAAATGTATGAGGAAATCTCTTATGTTTTGACAAAAGTCAAAGTCAAAAGGCGTTTATTTCAATAAAATCACTAGGATCACTTTGAAACGTCTTAGAAACTAGGTGAAGCCTGCTACGTATGCAGCGTGGTTGTATGAAATATTATTAAAGAGCTTGCCACTTTTTGTAAGCCAACTCCGGTGTGGAGTTTGGAGGAGGTAGCCCACAGTGTGATTACCCTGCTCTAAATTGGAGCAACCCACCTGGGGAGGTATTTCCGCCTAACAGAAGATTGCAGCCAACTAACATCATTTGTTTCAAATAGTGTTGTGTGGTGTGGTGCGAAAGCAACGCGTGCGTGATGCATCTGGTTGATTGCAAGCGTTCATAAGCTACGGTCACCACTTAACAACAACAGGTGGGTCGTACGCTTGTTTGACATCTTAGTTGTAAAGAATAAAAAAGAGAGCTTCCATCAATTTGGTGACCGCGCTGAAGGTTTACTTAGCTTCTATCTATTTTTTATACAAGGTGATGTGAACCTTTTGTGAGAGAAAATAAATGACTTTATTATTATTATTCATAATATTATGTATACTACCCCGAAAGGGCATATTTTACTACTTATTTTACTACTTATTTTACATCCAATTGGAATTAAAGTTATTTCTAAGATTTGAAAATTCGACAATTACTGCTGGTCGTGTTACTGATTCTTTCTTGGTCATTCTGTATAAAGGCAGGTTGAGGTATGGTGACCCTGAAAAGGGCCTTTATCCGTGGGACTAAGAATCAGTGTAGTAAAAGGATTAAAGTGCGCTTTATAGAGGCTCCTTTCGTGCACATAATTTTCATTGAAAAAACTCTATATAAAAATTATTATTGATAATTATTGACTGGCCTCATAGCTGCAGCTAGCAGTTAGTAGTAACTCTGCCTTCTGCGCTAGAGGTCGCGGGTTCGATCCCCGCACTGGTCAAACTGTTTGTTTGTTTCTGGTAAATATTTATCTATTAAATAATATATGAGTCTCTGGTACCCATAGTACAGGCTATGCCTAGTTTGGGATCAGTTGACCGAATGAAAATGTCCAAAAAAAATGGAAAATGTTTTGGGGTCAAATCATTTCAAACTTGATAAGTATTTTACAAAAAAAGGCCTCAAATAGGGTACTTCCAGTACATTGATAGTCGTATGTTACGACAGGTGCTCGCTACGTCTCTAAGTAGCTGATGAAAAATTCACTAGCGTAAGTGGCTACTGAAAATTTCAAAGAAAACAATGGCGCCTAAGATGTTTCTGAACCCCAGAAGAGATATTGGGGTTTAAAAAGCCTTTTTGGTAATTTGTACAGGGTGTATTCAGCCGTGTGCGCCTAGTGGGAGGTATGACTTTCGATCCGAAGGTCGTGGATTCAAATCCGGTCAGGCATCAATGAGTTTTTCTGTTCGAAAAAAATTAGTTAGACGGGCTATGGAGAGAGCTGTGCAGTTCAACTACGTGAAAAAATCCGAAATGAGAAAATCCGTAGAAAACCAAGGTCAACGGCATAGCTTTCAAATTTAGGAAGTCGAAGTGGCAGTGGGCAGGCCATATAGCTCGCAGAACCGACAACCGTTGGGGTATAAAGGTTCTTGGATGGTAACTACAACGGACGATGCAGTATTTTAAGGCCCCGAAGGACATTGTGAAGGTTATGGGAAGTCGGTGGATGCAGAAGGTTTAAGATCGTTCGTCGTGGCATTATTTGTGAGAGACCTATGCCTATCCATCAGTAGACTTCTCCAGGCTGATAATGATGATGAACCCACGATACTGACGTAGACTCAGCTTGCATAGCTAACTGGTATTTTTAACCGACTTAGGTAGATATAGGAGGTTATTAAATCGCCGACCATGTATGTTGATTTATATTAAGTTGGTTCATAACTAATTACTCCGTAATGGCTGTTTGTTGTTTATTTTCTTTTGTAAAAGGTATAATCCTAAAGAATTCCAATATAAGTTTACCAAATTGTGATAGAGAACTAAAAGACTGTTCAGTCAGAAATTATGATTATTGTGTTGGCAGCATTGTATACTGTCCAAAAGTGCGTTTTAAAACAGTACCACCGTTATCAGTGACTGTACATCTGACGTCACATCCGACCGGATATTGGACCGTATCCAAACACGTGATACAATCCTTCGGGGAAATTAAGATATTGCGCGATCTCTATAGTTATCTCTACCTGTCTAGCTGATAGGTAGTATATATCTACTGTCTATTTTTTTTATACAACTAAGGTAGCAAACAAGCTTACGGCCCACCTTTTGTTAAGTGGTTACCGTAGCCTATGTACGCTTGCATACCAGAGGCATCACGCACGCGTTGCCGACCCCTTAAAAAGTTCAAAACGCCCTTTTTGAAGAACCCCATACTGTAGTCCTGTATTTCGTAGTGGCCCACTGTGTTATGCCGCAATTCAATTTAATTCAATTCCATTTATTCATCTTTTGACATATTTACATGTGCTTATATAAGTCAGAAATACATTTCAGTTTTGGCTACAAACAAATTTTTTGTTTTATTACTTAATAAATAAGTAAACATTTATCAGGTAATACCTGGATATCAGTTTTTTTGGAGGAGGTAGGGCACAGCGAGATTTTCTCGCCCTAAATTGGAGCAGCCCGCCTGGGGAGGTACTGAGGTAGGTGTCAAATAACATTATTTGTTTCAAATAGTGTTGTGTTCCTGCGTAGAGTAAGTTTGCCAGAGCTCTTTAGGGAGGGGAGGGGTTTGGCAGGCAACGCATTAGCAATGCTCCAGGTGTTGCTGATGTCAATAGGCGACGGTAACCACTTACCATCACAGAATTTGGTATTTTTATCGTATATTGTCTAACTAAATAGTTTTTTCGGTAATTGGTCGAGCGAGCGAAGTGAGCGGAGATATTTCAAACAAATTGGAAAAATCGGCGTTGTACGTTTGGTATGTGTATTTGTTGGAGCAAAACATTCGGAACTTTTTTTTTGTATACATCTGAAGGCCATATAGCTCGCAGAACCGATAACCGTTGGGGAGTAAAGGTTCTCGAATGGCGACCACGAACCGGGCGACGCAGTGTTGGAAGGCCCCCCACCCGATGGACCCACGACATTGTGAAGGTTGCGGGAAGTCGGTGGATGGAGAAGGCTCAAGACCGTTTGTCGTGGAACTCTTTAGGGGAGGCCTATGTCCAGCAGTGGACTTCTACAGGCTGATGATGATCTGAAGTGGCAAACAAGCACACGGCCTACCTGTTGGTAAGCGGTTACCGTAGCCTATGAGCGCTTGCAATACCAGAGGCATTGCCGACCCCGAATCCCCTCCCCCCTAAAGAGCTCTGGCAACCTTACTCACCGCAGGAACACAACTCTATTTGAAACAAATAATGTTATTTGGTTGCGATCTTCTGTAAGGCGGAGGTACCTCCCCAGACGGGCTGCTCCAATAACGAGAAAACCTTGCTGTGCCCTACTTCCTCCTAAAATATTTCTTTATACAAAATAGGCTAACGTATGACCACAATCTCACCTGATGTTAAGTGACGATGTGGTCTACGGTTTAGCACGTTTGCCTAGAAGAAACCTATTCACTCTGCTCTTGAAGAATACCCAAATTATTATATCAAAATCATTTTTCCTCTTCGGTTTTGTATGGTCTTAGTCTTTTTCTCCACGGCTACTCCCAAAACACTCAAGCATTTTTCAAGCAGTGAATATAGCAACAGTATAAATGCACTGAACATAGACTCGACATCACGGGCTTAATTAATATCAGACCTCAACTTGGAATGGGATTTGGAAGTTTGATATTTGCATGCTAAGGGTTGCCATGTATTGTCAATTTTTGTCACCAAATCACCAAATATATTGAAGCTACAAAAAAATATTATGTCGTAAGGCCCGCACGGCATGCCTGTTGCATTGAACAGAACTCAGGTGATTAGATCCCGGAAGATGTGTAAGATAGTCAGAGGCATATCCAAACATTGGCACATATCCACGTTTTGCAATAGTAAGTATTCCATACATGACAGTTTGCAAGCCCATCGCCGCTTTCAAAATACTAAGAAAGAAAAACTATTATTTATAACCACAATATTTGTAACAGTTTCTGTTTAGGCTTAAGAGGTAGGCTAGGTACATTGGTACTTATGATTAAGGCACTAAAAAAGAGTTACTTAAACCTAAAGGACAATGGCTTCCTGGTTACATCACAATGTTTACCTTCACCATAAAACATGACCATGATTTGAACCCACGACCTTGGCACAGCTTTTAATAAAGGTAATCGCAAAACCTTTTAATCGGTTTCAGTTAAAAACTGATTGCAACAAAGTTACGTAATTGTCGCACTGATTAAGCCACGGATCCCTTAGGATAAAGATTTTGGAGGCTTTCATCATCATCATCATCAGCCTGCTGGACATAGGCCTTCCCCAAAGAGTTCCATGACGAACGGTCTTGCTTGTTCCATCCACCGACTTCCCGCAACTTTCACAATGTCCTCGGCCCATCGGGTGGGGGGAATTCCATGTAGAACGAATGTCAAAAATGTCCACTATAGAACACAAAAAGTGTTGTCCGCGACACCCCTAAATCAACTACCTTACATTTGGCGAGCAAACAACAAGGCTGTCTTCTCACATTTAGCCCGCAATATTTCTTCCACCCTTTGTGTACCCAAGGAAATCTTGAAGCGAAATCCTCGTTCAGTATAGTAAATGTCTTCCGCGAAACTTTACGCGAATCTCAACCCTCGTTTAGCGATGCAAAGTCGAAGATTGCGTGAGATTTCCGATGCAATTAAGTTGAAAATGGACTATGGCATGTTTACGTTTTGCATAATGCGTTCTTGGCATTTTTGCTAGTGTTTTGCATCGGGCAAACTATTGAAGTTGTTTCTGGCAGACGATTTTCATTCTGCAATATTCTTTTTTAAATTGAACTGGATCTGCATATTGGGTTGAGCCAAAAACCAGAGGTTCATCATCATCATTTCATCCGTAGGAAGGCAAAAGCAGAGCGAATTCCCCATACTCACCACGCTGCTGGACATGCGGGTTGGCGAGCGCAGTTAGAGCGATCTTTGTGAAAATAGGGGACGCTGCATCCCAACCTCTATTTTTTTCCCCTTGGTCACCTCTTACGAAATCAACGGGTACCACAACCTATCAAGAGGTTACGAGCAAAACGTTTGACGACCTTGGAAGCGTGGTGGTGGATGCCTGGTTGAGATGAAAGAAGTTCAGGTTCGAAAAAAAGTTTACATGATCATCAAATATTTATTTTGAATCTGGGTGTTGTGGTACTCGTAGTGTATGATACCCACGACACAGGCAATCCTAGTGACCCTAGAACCTGACCCCAGGACTGTATCTGTTTGAGTTTATTTAGGTTTTTAGTAGTTAATAAAAATATCACACAATTTCAAGCCACTGGCCTTTTCTTTATCAAATATTCAATTAAATGAAAACCCACTAGCAATTACCTCTGCTGGATAGAATATTGTTTTTTTTATAAAAATTGAAACTTACAAAAACCACTAAGGATTTACATCAAGACAAAATACAATTTCATTCAATGTGCCCATCGCCATAATAAAACCGAAAAGATTATTTGAACGCGAAAGTCGAAAGCCCCAAAATGGCGTTGTCAGATATCTAGAGAACAGCGTTTTTTTAAGACGTAAGGAATGAGGAATGAAGGAAGAAGGGAACGTGCGAGCGAGCGAGCAAGCAAGCAAGGCCGAAAATAGGACTTCTTTCTTCCCATTATAAACTTTGAGGCCAAGAGAGAGAAATACGTTATCTCCGCCGATTTTTCAGCACTGGTATTGCCACTGATTTCAAGAAGCTGTATAAGCTGAACATTTGGCTGTGGGTTAGCCTTAGCATATCGGTCCAAAATAAACATTTTTCTTTCTTTCTAATATGGCCCCATAATATACTTCGTCCCTTTGTAGTTGCAGACTTTGATGTGTCTACATTCATAGCTTCACATGTTTTTGTTAATTTCTTTGAAGACCCGCCATTCTCTGTCACTGCGACCACGCCTTTACACGAACAATTTTCAGCTCCGCTGGGCCGAGTAATGTTATTTATCTACTCAAATGACAGGATCCGATATAAATAAGTAAATCATTTCGTCTACCGCGAAGGTTTTTGAACCCTATGTCAATTATCATTAGATGTGTTTTTAAGTGGTTATGAAAACTAATCATATTCGTCTTATTCATCTTCTGCGTGGCACGGGATGGTGTGATCCTCGCCTCTTCTCTTTTTCCAACGAAGCTTTGTATAAAGTAATGTATACTATCCTGTAGGTAAGCAGGCACCTACACTTGCGTGATACCTAAAATAGGGAAAAGTAGCCTATTCCAAGAGATCTCAATTCGGGGCGAGTCAAGGTCAAAGCCAAAAGGTGTTTTTTTTATGTTATACGGAGGCAAACAGGCTTACGGCCCTCCTGATGGTAAGTGGTTACCGTCACTTGTTGACATCAGCAACATCTGGAGCATTGCTAATGCGTTGCCTGCCGAAGCCCTCCCCCCCTTTGAAACGTCTTATAAACTAGTTGAATCATCATCCCGAAAGGAGGTTATTCTATCAACAAAAATAAATAAATTTGAGAAAAAATATAACAATATTTCCATATTTTTTTTCACAATATTTTTCTCTTAATAATGCTGTTTTTTTTATCATCTTTATAACGAGTCGTGCAAAAAAGTTCGGAATCAAGATTGCTACATAATATACAGCTGATTCATTGAGTTTGAGTTTTTTTCAATGAAAAATGACGAAATTCCAAAAGTCGTGGAACAAACTTTATTGCAAATTGGTTGTAGAATAAGCCCTTTGTGGAATAGCATATATAATATGAATTGGTATATATATGTATTATTCAAATTCATTAATTCATGACTTGGAAATAATGTGCCTAGTGTGATTATGCATTAACATTCAGAATCGAACCAACGACCAGGGTTCGAAACCAGGACCTTTGTATCGGAAGGCGCTACTAGTCCACTACCATACCAGCTCACTCATATTTTACCAACACGCGATGTAATCTATCACCGTGGAATACCCATCATCTTTGTTTCATCAATAACTCACCAACCACAGCTAATCTCGTCAATCATGACGTATTGATTTCAAATACCGTAGCGATATACGATGATGATGAATTGTTGCTGTTGAACGTATGTAGGACGCTAATGCCCTCAATTTCTGCTGCAAAACTCGATAAATCTAAATACTGAATATTTTTCAAATAAAAATGCAGACAGGACATAGGTTTAACTAGTTAAACGTATGTAGGACACTAAAATGTTGCCTTCAATTTCTGCTGGAAGACTCTTAATAGTACAAAAAATCTAAATACTGAATACTTTTCAAATAAAAATGCTTGGTTTAACTGGTTAAACGTATGTAGGACACTAAAATGTTGCCCTCAATTTCTGCTGGAAGACTCTTACTAGTAAGAAAAATCAATGGGAACAGATGAATCCAATTTCAACTATCTGTTCGGTTAAACAATAAGGACCTACGCACACAAGGACGGCATGGCAGAGGAATTTGTCATCTGTTAGCGAACACTAGCCGCTTAGATACTGTAGCATTCTATTCAAATAATTTTCCATGCCGTCCCTGTGTGCGTAGACCTAAGGCTGTAGTTGCTTTAAAGCAAAAACGAACGTTGCCAGCGTATGTTTGTAGAAACGGACGTAGTATCGATAAAATTCCTTTTGAAGCGATGCCCTACTGTTGGGATGAGGATCAAACAGACTTTAACTGGAACACGGAACCAGAGTGGCGCAGATGGGATAGTAGTATCTCTATCGTATAGAATTTTCTCCTTACTTCAATTCACTCGACTTTTATCGTCGAGCATGGTAGACTCAGATCTTACGGCGATCAGATCATTAAAGTTGTCCATAGAGTGTAATAAGTGGCACGTCCAATCCTGCGGCACAATATTTTTCTGTCAGTCTTCCAGTCAGTCCGTGACAAGTAGCAAGCCCATCACTGCTTATAAAAATACCTACTGGTTTCCTCTCGATATTTTCCTACAACGTTTAGAGCGCGTGTTATTGAGCAATTAAACTTTTCGATTAGAAACTCTCGTTGGTGCACTACCAGATTCAAACCTACAGCCTTCGGATCGAAAATCGGGTTACTACCTCTAGCCAACAAGGAGGGCAACAAAAAATTGGCCAAGCGCGTATCAGACCACGTTCAGTGAAGTCTTCTTATGTATTAATCGATATGAGGCGTCCTCGAGTGATTGTAAGAACAAATTAATTTATTTTCTGAACTGATTCATCATCATCATCAGCCTGTAGAAGTCCACTGCTGGACATAGCCACCAAAGAGTTCCATCACCAACGTTCTCCTGCCTTTTCCATCTACCGACTTCCCGCAACATTAACAACGTCGTCGGTCCATCGGGTACGGGGGCCTTCCAACACTGCGTCGCCGGTAGGCCATAAACCGATTCCAAAACTTCTTCCCTCAAATCGTATTATTTAAATTTGAATCTAAAACGATTTAAATAAAGCCGGTATTACTCTAACAGTCACTTTGTAGTGACAGAAGTAAAGGACAGTGTCCAGAACGATACGACCCTTTGTGACGAAACGGAATAATAAATTCTTTAAAAGGTATTGAGTAGTAGTATTTTGAAAAAGGTTAATGTATGTAATGGATACTGACATTTATGCATTGTGTATTTTTATTTCAGGTGGCACTCACGCATGTTGTTTATTTTATACTAGCTTGCGCCCGCGGCTTTGCCCGCGTGGTTTAGATAAAAAGAAGCTTATAATGCTATTCTAGGTAAGGAATTCTACCTGTTTGAAGTAAAATTCATTTTATGGGAATTGAAATTACACCTAAACCTGCCGCATGCATCACTTGTCCATTGGTGAAAAAAGTATGAAAATCCGTTCAGTAGTTTTCGCGTTTATTTTTCATTTGAGTCTACTAGTAGCACATACACGTAGTTATCTTTAGGTATTATTTATAAATAAATAAAAAACAATTCTGTTCGTTGGCAAGCGCATCACTTGAGAAATAGACTGAATAAGGTTTTTAGACTTTTAGGAAAATATGCTTTTGTACATGTCCTTTCATTTAGTTTGTTTTTTGTATGTGTTTTCTGTGTACAATAAAGAATAAAGAATATGCCCTGAAAATTCGGAAGAACTTGCTCTGCTCTTATATACATCCACATTCATACCTAATGCTCACCTCGTTAGTGACTTTCATCCCTCCTCATAGCCTGCTCATACCATGCCACAGTTTTACATATAAAAGAGACGTTTCATCAATATATAGAGCCTGGGCCTGCACTGTGTACACTACTCTAAAATATGGCTAAGCAATAAAGTAAACGTATTTAATTGGTTATTTTACTTAAATTGACTTCGTTTTAATGTACATTAAGATTTTCTTCGACAAAGAGAGCAACACACAGCGCTACAAAAATATGGCGGATGGACATGCGTGAAATGTCATTTTGACAACCTAGGTACATTTATCTGACAAAACAAAAACATCAAATCAAACAACATGACATGAAAAATATGTCAATGTCATGTCAAACGCCAATTATAAACCAACATGGCGGCCTTCACATACTTAAAACTTACCAGAAGAACTATTCTTGTACCATCGCATTTGTCTTCAAATTAATGAAATTGTATTTTTCTTGTAATCTCCGATTTTTTTTGCTAATTTTTCTATGTAGTGTACATGGACCAGGCCCAGAATGAAATGGCTCCTTTAACAATCCTGCACCAACCCATAGGACAGGACGAATTGAAATGAAAAATGCAATTCCGTTCTACCAAACAGCCTCGTTCATTTGCACATTTGCAATGCTGTTTGCAGTGACGTTGAATAAATTATGTAACGTTGAAACATGTTGGCACTAGTTTGGACGGCACATCACAAGTTGCTACATCGCTAGGGAGTTCATTGCGCTCTGTTACAACCCAGATATTAGAGAGATGCCATACGGGTGCTGCCGCTGCGACGTCGCAGCGTTGACGCTCCGTAGTTCTAAATACAAATCTGCCCGGCATGCCACACGGTGCGCTGAAACAACGTGCGCTGAAACAACGTGCATCGAAGCAAGCGTAGCGCACAAGGAGTGAGGGAGACGAGGTGGGAAGGGGTGCTGCGGTGCGACGACGCTGAGACGACGCAGAACAGCGCAGTATTGTTTACAAAGACTATTATATAGTGTCACTACGTGTAATAATTGTTTAGAATATCGAAGCTGACAGTTGTGCACAGGAGCCCCTAAGAAAAAAAAAATTAATTTAAAGTTTCAAAATTCCACTCACAACGATTATAGATAGTATGTGCATATAGAATATCATATCCATCTCCATACTTCTCTAATTTAAAATTGTAAATCAATAATTATATCATGTTTGTCCGACGAATCTAATTGCATGTAATTTATGTCTAAGGAGAAATAAAGATTATCATTATCATACGTATAGAACACTAGCTGGTGTCCGCGACTTCGTCTGCGCAGGATTAGTATTTCGAGTAGCTAGTAGTCATATTTTGGACAATTCACACAATATCTATATAAATTGTAGCATATGTGTTATTCTGATGTTTAAGCTATATTATTGTGAAGTTTCATTAAAATCCATTCGGTTTTATCCATAGTTTTTACGTGAAAGAGTAACAAACATCCATCCATCCATCCATCCATACTTACTTTGTAGGAAGTAGGATGTCTTTCCTGTGTAGAAAAGCAACTTTATTTACGGACGGACAACCGTCATAAAAAACACGTTCAAGGCACTCATGATTTATGTTTTGAGGTCTGAACTGGTGCTAAGGGCCAGTTTGTGATAGGTTTACATGTTAAATGGAGCATTTTCCGAGTAGAGGAGATTTAGAATGGCTTATTTGAAACAGCTGATTTTGGCATAGTGTTTTAATTTTTGGGAGGAGGTAGGGTACAGCGAGATTTTCTCGTTCTGAATTAGAGCAGCCCGCCTGGAGAGGTACCTCCGCCTTACAGAAGATCGCAGCCAAATAACATTATTTGTTTCAAATAGTGTTGTGTTCCTGCGGTGAGTAAGGTTGCCAGAGCTCTTTAGGGGGGAAGGGGGTTCGGGGTCGGCAACGCGTGCGTGATGCCTCTGGTATTGCAAGCGCTCATAGGCTACGGTAAGCGCTTACCATCAGGTGGGCCGTAAGCTTGTTTGCCACCTCTGTTGTATAAAAAAAAAAAAACACATTTCACGGTCGAAAAGTGAAAAGTGAGGACACACCGCAGACTAGGGAATCAGCTGAAAATACACGCTCATTAGTGTAATCGTCAATGTTTTAGGTACCACCATAACATATCGTAGAGACCATAACATATGGTTCATAGAGAGAAGATTTGGGTTTTTTTTTATGATTTGGCATTTGGGAAGTCTAATACGTTTTCATAAAAATACCAGTTCACTATTAAGATCATGATAGGAATAAAACTTTTCCTAGAAGCTAATAAAAGTTATCTTTCCCTTTTTCAATTCATATTCATAAATCTAACTTTTCACATTACAAAAAGTCTATTCATCAAAACTCCAGACCCAAAAGTTTGCGAAATAGGTGTTCAATGACATAATGAGTGTACCCATCCCCCTATTCACTACGAAGCCGTGCCAACGCGATCAATCGCGCTGAGCGGAATTTAAAAATATTCACGCTACGGATTTATCCTACAAGAATGAAAAGTCAAAGCACTGGTGATGTAGTTATGGCAAGTCTACTTGTGAAATCTGATAATCAAAATCATCATTTGTTGACAAAGATGATATGCACACCTTTACAGTAGTTAAGTAGAATAAAAACTAAAGTGCAATAAACTTTTTTGAAAATTGGTTTAATGTACTTAAGTACTACCAGTAATTTTTCTCTGGTATGACGAAAAGCGAAAACAAGTTTCATTCAAGCCCATCAACAACATCGATGAAATAGAAAGGAGGATAGCAAAAACTTGGAATAAATTCTGGAGCATGAAGGAAGTTTTAAAAGGCCCATTGTCAATAGGTTTTTAGAAAAGAGTGGTGGACTCTTGTCTTCTCCCTACACTTACTTACGGGTGCCAGACATGGACATACACAGACGATGCAAAGAAAAAAATCACGAAATGCCAAAGAGCTATTGAAAGAAATTTAATGAAAATAAGACTAGTTGATAAAATTCACCACAAAAAATAAGGTCCAAAACCAAATTTATAGACGCCCTAGAGCATGCACTAAAACTGAAGTGGCAATGGGCGGGGCATGTAGCTAGAATGCACAAAGAAAGATGGGCCACTATTGTCACCTCTTGGAAAGGACCAAATGGAAAAAGAAAAGTTGGCAGGCCACTGGCTAGATGGTCCGACGAAATAAGGAGATTCCTAAAAACACATGACTGGACTGAAGCGGCAACCGACCGCGATCGCTGGAAAGAACTGGAGGAGGCCTTTACCCGAGAGGGGTCCTTACGGTGGAAATAAAATGAATAATCTAAATTAATTAAATATTAAATATAAAAATATTATTTTAACATTATAAATAAGTAGACATACGAATTAAGATTGCATGAATTGTTAAATGAATTTTTTTTTAGTTAAGGAATAAACAGGCTTTTTTATTTTATTTTATTTATGGCGAAAAGCGTCCTAACAAAACCGTCAAGCTACCTCACGGTGTTATGTGAGTAACACACGAACATTACGGGCTCGAGCGTCTGGTTGTGCACCAAAGGATTGTTTTGATGCAAAACGGAATGTTCTCAGTATTTATGACTATCAAAAAATATAAAATATCAAAAAATATAAAATATGTGTCTTGTGCACAAAAAGGGCCTCTGCAAGATGCACTTAATTATCACTTTACCTCACCTTACCTTTACCTCAAACTATCAAAGGAGCAAGATATCGAAACCTAACGCAGTTTATTCAAAAATGAAACTCAGCGCTATAACAGCGCGATACCGTCGCATTTTTAGCGCAGCTTCTTTGTGAATAGTGGGGAATGGGGTCGGGTGAACCTAACTTTTCTTGTTATTGTATATTGTGGGGAGTTTACAACTTTATCGTCGTCGGTGATTATTTGTCGTAAAATCGATTACTGGTTGACGCCATAAAATTCATATTTTGACCGTCATAAGGCCATTATTATTATATTCTTATACAAGGTCATTCATAAATGTATTCTATCCCGAAAGAGGCTTATTTTACACCATAATGTGCGATAAGGTTTGTTGTATGACTTTTGGAAATTCGTAATTTTTCTTTGGAAAAACACTATGCAACAATAACTATGCAACTGATTTTGGGCCGATGAAAAACAAAAACTCATTTTGAGTTTGACATTTGAGGGCGTATAAGATATCGTCGATATCGTCGTAAGCTCCTTAATAGTCAGACACAAAATTGACTTTATGCATTAGAGATAAAGATCATTTTGAAATACATTTTAGAAGTCATATCGCAGGTCGTATGAACAACTCTATATAGTTACGGTGGAAGTATCTAGTGGTTTTCTCACTAGGCTAAGCCTGTATTGAGTAAACTACGATAACGCTACGATAAAATAAAAAAGATGGCTCGACAACACATGGTTGTGAAATCTTTGTCCCAAAACATTGCTCAGATTTCAAATACCCAAAAAAACATTTCTCAAAAAACATACGGACACGAGGAGATTTTGTTTTCGCTTCGTTGGACCATGAACAAGCATCTGCCAGTGATCCTATTACAAAGAAAAATGAGTTCTATTACGTTCGCTTTAAATTCAATATATAGCTAGTAAATTGTTTTTCAAGCCTGCGTTCTTATTTATAAATCTTTTTTTTTAATCACACTTAAAGTAATGTGGATCGACAGGAAAATAAATAAACAACACCCAAAATTTAGGTATAGTCCCCATAAATAATATGTAACTTGCAGTAATTTCCAAAACAATGCCACAATAAGATCATTATGATATCTTCTACACTAAAGTTAATGATATGCTTAACGCATACATTAGCTTCTTAAGCTACTTTAAATAGTATAAGTATATGTAATAATTATTATTATAAGTGCTCTTATTTAAGTGCATTGTGAATGGCTTGCTGGACGCGTTGGTGTAAACTGTAAGTGCAGCAAGCAATTGAACTGAAATAAAATAAAATGATCTCTTCAAGATTGTAGGATGATAGGTACACAGATTTTGATGTGTAACTACATCGTTATTACTGTGTCATCATTTTGGAAATTATGAAAGGTATAGAGGTACATCTTATTAGAGGTGACTGACGTACATAGTTCTAACTCCACACTAGGATTCCCTTTGTCGAGCAGAAACGACAAGTGTACCTACTTACTACATTTACAACAACTCCTAGACTAGGAACAACATTTTTCCCGCCGCAGTAATCGAACCTGGACCTCTTGCATCCTAGTCGAGCACTCGCTCACTCGAAGTCATCGAAAATAACCGTTCGGTTGGCTGGGATTCGAACTCACGGATTAAAGATCGAAAGGCAGCCACCACTAACATAACTCCAAAACTTTGACCGCATTTCCTCCTCAAAGCCATGCTCCCACCGTAGCTAAAGACGAGCAAGAATTATGAATTATTCACGCTTCCCAATCTTTGGGAAGTTAGCACTGGGATAGATATATTACTAGCTTCCTTCAGCGGCTTCGCTTGTGTGGTGCCTTGATAAAAAGTAACCTATGTTATTCTAGGTAAAGAACTCTATATACCAATTCCAAGTTTCAACTAAATCGGTTGAGCCGTTACGGCGTGATTGAACAACAAACATCCAAACATCCTTTCGCATTTATAATATTAGTAGGATTGTAGTAACATAACAAATTAAGGAGGAGGTAGGGCACAGCGAGATTTTCTCGCTCTAAATTGGAGCAGCTCGCGCGGAGTGATACAGAAGATTGCAGCCAAATAACATTATTTGTTTCAAATAGTGTTGTGTTCCTGCGGTGAGTAAGGTTGCCAGAGCTCTTTAGAGAGGGAGGGGTTCGGCAGGCAACGCATTAGCAATGCTCCAGTTGTTGCTGATGGCAATAGGCCACGGTAACCACTAACCATCAGGAGGGCCGTAAGCCTGTTAGCATACGAATAACATAAAAAAACGTACACTGGTTTTGTCTTCTTCTGGTACGGACTCTAGTGATTCGAAATCATCCAAACCAATGCTAGCAATCCTACACAAAATACAGACTATTTTCATAATTTGTCCCGCGAACCGAAGGCTTTCCTTTTGATATTTATGCGCCCAGTTTTTTCAGCTCAAGTCGACCGTATTTTGCGAGTCAACGTTGTTGGTCTTCAATGGGACGGGATTGTGTGTATGTCTACAGCTTACACATAACGAATTTCTGAATTCTGAGTATGCAAATATTTAGTGCATAATTGGTGCAATCTGAAAATCCAATTCAAAATTTAGGTGCCAAAGAGGTTTCTGAGATATGAGCCAAAAACTATGTGTCAGCTGGAGACCCGGGTCTACAGCTTCCACATCCAGTACTGCCAAACGGCTGACGCGAGAGCTATGAAAACTAGCCAGATATTTAGTGCCAAATTAGTGCCAAAGGTACTAAAAATTTCAGGCCTGTAGCTTAAAAGGTTTCAGAGATATGAGCCAAAAACTATGTGTCAGCTGGAGACCCGGGTCTACAGCTTGCACATCCAGTACTGCCAAACGGCTGACGCGAGAGCTATGAAAACTAGCCAGATATTTAGTGCCAAATTAGTGACTAAGGTACCAAAATTTTCAGGCCTGTAGCTAAAAAAGTTTCAGAGATATAAGCAAAAAACTATGTGTAAGCTGTAGACCCGGGTCCCCAGCTTACACATTTCGTTACGCCAAACCGCTGATCAGAGGGCAATAAACTTTAGGCAGGATTTTAGCTTATAATTAGTGCCTAAGGTACCAAAAATTTCAGGCCTGTAGCTGAAAAGGTTTCCGAGATATAAGCAAAAACAGTTTTCCCGCCAAAAAATTCAAATAAAGTTATTGAAAATCGCCTCATTGCGACGTTGCCACTTCGCTTAAAAAGATTGTCAAACGACTTTAAACTTTATTTACATGTCACGAAGATTGATTTTGGTATTTGATCATTAAAAAAGTTAATTTGGTTTGTTGAGTTTAGTCTAGGAGCTCGGAGGATAAAATAGTTTTCAGCCAAAACATACCCAGTGCTGCCATCGATGTACCTTGTGTGTCGTACCTCGAAAAAGAGAGATTTATCTTTTACTTCAGTGAACTAGTGTATGTATACAAAATGTTCCGGAATTAGTATATACACATCAACGATAAGTTGAATGACCTCCCTTTTGGATACTTACCTATTAGAGGACATGTATCACAAAAATATTTTTTCATTTTGCAGAAGTCCACTGCTGAACATAGGCCTCCCATAAAGAGTGCCACGACGAACGGTCTTGAGCCATTTCCATTCAGTGAATTACAGTAACCTTCGCAATGTCGTCGGTCCATAGGGTGCGGGGCCTTTCAACACTGCGTCATTCGGTGTGTGGTCGCCGTTCGTAACTTTTTGGTGCTGGCAACGCGCACTGACTGTAGGCTTTCGTCTTGAGGGTCTCTGTGGTAGGTATATAATATGCGACGAAGATGAAGTTTTCCAAACGCTGGCTATGGATAGAATTGGCTGGATATAGATAAAACAGAATCGAAACTATTATGTAGGAGGTATCTTTAACCTATTGAAGTCCACTGGACATACTGTACCTACCTCTAATGTAGGTAAGTTACTAACATTTGTTAGTTACTAGCATAATTTTTGTGATACCTACACAGCTTCTTATTAGGTAGTATCTTCATCTTCTGAATTTGTTGTACTTCTAACCTAGCCGTTATCTCATATGTAAGATAGGTGTCGATCGATCTAGATAAAATAAAAATATATTGTAAGTAATTGGTTAGTACCTACCTACATAATTTGTTACTTCGGTTGAAGTTCCATAGATTTTCAATTTCGAAACTGACG
The DNA here is from genome assembly GCA_947579855.1 of Anticlea derivata. Lineage (NCBI taxonomy): Eukaryota > Metazoa > Arthropoda > Insecta > Lepidoptera > Geometridae > Anticlea > Anticlea derivata. The sequence continues at coordinate 6,663,284 of OX388281.1, forward strand.
TATGAAATTGGCCTCCATTGTAGCCATCATCATCATCAGCCCACACTAGTCCACTGCTGGACATAGGTCAACCCTAATACGCGCAACTGAGCCCTATGTCCGGCCATTCTCATACACTTTCTGCCCGCGCCACCGCCCCGCATTTCATAGATCATTGCTCCGCCTAGCCACACACTAAAACAGAAATAAAAGTCTGTCAGAAGAAGTCAGGTAAGGTATTTAGGTTAATCAAGATACCTTGGTAGGTAGGTAGGTAGCACATATGAAAGTTGGATATGCAGGTATCTATTAGGTACTACCGTGACGTATTTGCTCATTTTGTTCATATCTAAGTTGGCTAGTAAATTATAGATGGTAGTTACCTAGTACCTAGGTACTAGTTATTTACCTATTTATAGTTTTTAGAAGTGTTTTATTACGCATTTAGGCAATTTAGTTCTACCTAAGTTTGGTTAGCTCTAGGTACTAGGAAGCCATCTATTACTTTCGTGACGTGTTTGCATAATATTATACAATCCTACGTACTTTATGTAAGGTACTTACTTATGTAGGTCTAGCTAGGTATAGGTACCAAGTATTTATTATACCTAGGTACTACGTACCTACACTTTGTACCTAGACCTACAAAACATAGGGAAGTAGGTAGGTACCTCACATAAGGTAGGTAGATGTGAACCACTTATAAACCACGTCACGAAAGGAATAGATGAGTAGGTTCCTATGTGACATGATGAGTTGGTTCCTATGTGACATGATGAGATATATGACTCCGCCGTCTAAAGCTAGGTGGCTTCGTATTATTGGAAAAATTATTGCAATAAAATGCTGTGAATGCGCACCCCAACGCGGGAAGTCAGTGCAGATCTTATTCCCCCATTTAGAATTAGATGCTGTGAATATGGCTGGCTGTACATTATCAGAGTGTCCACGTCCTTACAGGCTGCCCGATATTGTACAGGCGCGTAACATTATCGTGTCATTCTTTCGTTCTTGAAGTTTGCATTTTTTTATGCTTTTCCCTTTCGGGCTGGCTGTGGCATCTTATTCCTGCCGCCAAGTCTTTTGCTCTCAAATCGAGAGGCTTATGTATGTTTAAAGTATATATCATGTAGGTTAAAGAATTCAGAAGCTTAGATAGGATAAGATGATGAAGTATCACTAAAATTATGCTGGTAACTAAAAAAGAAAAGGCGTCAAAATCTAAAAATAAACAAAAATTTTGTAGTTATGATATTATAATAATACCTACTATAGTTTTTATTTGGTACATCAAAGTTTCTAAGTGGTAGTGGTGGGTAACTCACTCAAAATACCTGAGCTGCAAATCAGCTCGCAGCATGCGCTCTTGAACCGCGCAAGTAGATCTATGAATGATTTCAGATGAATCAGGTAAAGTGAAGCAAACAATGCAATAAGGTACTAGCAATCAGTTCATCAAACGGGTCAGCTTTTCTAATATGGACTTAATAGTGTTGAAAATAATACAAATTGTTATCGTATGAAATCGTTTCTAATCAGGGTCAGGGTCGCATGAATCGCAGATGAAGTAGAACTACTTTGAGCCGTTGAGCTGCTTCAGCTGCTTGGGAGCGACGTGATCCATTTACCTGCGGCTCAGTACCCTGTGATTCGATCTGGATGCGTGTTCTGACTCGAGTTCATCATCATCATTCCAGCCGTTTGAAGTCCACTGCTGAACAGCGGCCTCCCCCACAGATTTCCGGAGTGACTTCCTGTCATGGGGGTGGGGGGAATTTGAAAATCTTTGTGAAAATAGGAGAAGCTGCTGCCCATCCCTTACTCGCCTGCCTAGTACGACATCCACGGGTAGGAGGTTAGGAGGGGCCTATTCTTCAGCCGGGGCCGCCACGGTCACTGACTCGAGTTATCCACCTCTAATTAGTGGTAGGTACACTATGTACAGCAGTGGACTCAAATAGGTGATGATGATGATACTTACACAATGGTTTCGATTCTGTTTTATCTAATGGCCAGCGTTTGGAAAACTTCATCTTCATCCCTTAAAATATACCGCAGAGCGCCACAAATTTAGCGCGATCGGGGCCCAGATTTGTGGCATTGTATTGTTTCCTATTAACACGTAAGTACTCGTAGTGTGCGAGCTGACTAAACCTCTGGTTTCTTCATGATGTTTACCTTAAACCATTTTGGCGATCTACTCTCAAAAATTATAACAACCAAAATAACGAACGCGTCACAATATTATACGTAAGTGCCTCGTTATAATGACTAAATAAAAGTTTTTTATCAATAAGTCATATTGAACTAAAAAGCTAATGAGGGTGTGCAAAAAAGTGTAATGACGGTCGATTTTTTTATTACAACGATCTGCGACTCTAAGAAATAGTTCTTTCAACCTCTACACTTATTTCGTCGCTGCAAGTAAAGTACCGCTGGCATAGCGGTCGAGGCGGTGGACTCAATAATCGTCAGTAACGACGTGCCCTGGATCGAATCTCTTCATCCGAATCGACTTTTTGCGTTTTCTGATCGTTCCAGAATGCCCCAAACAAGAAACCATGTTGCCGTAGAATTAGAAAATTGACCGCTGAAATACAAAAAGCACAAAACTTGAATTTGAAGCTTCTAAAGGAACAAGACGACTGCGCGAAGGATTATAAAATCTCTTGGCGCAAAATGGGTCACTCAAAGTAGCATTTGCAGAACAAGTAATAAAATTACAAGAGACTGAAACGGAAAGAAATAAGCTAAAAGAGATGATTGAGCGACGAACTGCAGATCTCAATGAATATGAAGAAGCATTAAACGTAATACGTATGCACGAAAATAATGCAGCGCTGTTCGAACCACTACAAAAAACGCTCCAGTTGGAAACCAATGAGAACACCCAAATACTTAATGAAGAATTGGACAATTTAATAAGCCAAATAATTGAGCTCCAAAGTGAAAACATAAAATTAAAAAATTCTAGACACACCGTAGATATTAAAACTGCAGCAAAGACCAAGAACTTAAGTAAAAATATTATAACATTGAATAAACAAGTGAAACATGATAAAGACTAACAGAATAGAAAGAAAAATACAAAAAAAATTAGTAGCGAAAAAAGGGAAGACAAAAACAATTAAAACGAGTGAATCAATAGCAACAAAACAGGTCGTGACAATAAAGAATAAAGAAGACAACGGGATTACTACGAGAATAGAACTTCGATCCGTAGAGAAGCTAACGACAGAGGAGAACACTGGAAACCAAACGAATAACAGTACCCAAAACCATGAACCCAGACTTATAGCTGAGGATACCGCCGTAATTTCACAAAATAGACCTAAGAAAATGCTAATATTGTGCGATACATACGGAAAATCTCTTGGAGAATTTATACACTTACATAATAATGACTACCAATCTGTTCTATCCATTTGTAAGCCAGGTGCTCCTATCAGAGAGATAATAAATAACTTGCCGACACTGACAAAGAATTTGACTCAGGGCGATGATGTCGTCGTGATTGCCTCTGACTTCCATCATCAATCAAGACGTAAGTCTACGAGATACGATTACATCGATGGCAACACGGTATGTTTTGGCTGAAAACTATTTTATCCTCCGAGCTCCTAGACTAAACTCAACAAACCAAATTAACTTTTTTAATGATCAAATACCAAAATCAATCTTCGTGACATGTAAATAAAGTTTAAAGTCGTTTGACAATCTTTTTAAGCGAAGTGGCAACGTCGCAATGAGGCGATTTTCAATAACTTTATTTGAATTTTTTGGCGGGAAAACTGTTTTTGCTTATATCTCTGAAACCTTTTCAGCTACAGGCCTGAAATTTTTGGTACCTTAGGCACTAATTATAAGCTAAAATCCTGCCTAAAGTTTATTGCCCTCTGATCAGCGGTTTGGCGTAACGAAATGTGTAAGCTGGGGACCCGGGTCTACAGCTTACACATAGTTTTTTGCTTATATCTCTGAAACCTTTTTAGCTACAGGCCTGAAAATTTTGGTACCTTAGTCACTAATTTGGCACTAAATAACTGGCTAGTTTTCATAGCTCTCGCGTCAGCCGTTTGGCAGTACTGGATGTGCAAGCTGTAGACCCGGGTCTCCAGCTGACACATAGTTTTTGGCTCATATCTCTGAAACCTCTTAAGCTACAGGCCTGAAATTTTTAGTACCTTTGGCACTAATTTGGCACTAAATATCTGGCTAGTTTTCATAGCTCTCGCGTCAGCCGTTTGGCAGTACTGGATGTGCAAGCTGTAGACCCGGGTCTCCAGCTGACACATAGTTTTTGGCTCATATCTCAGAAACCTCTTTGGCACCTAAATTTTGAATTGGATTTTCAGATTACACCAATTATGCACTAAATATTTGCATACTCAGAATTCAGAAATTCGTTATGTGTAAGCTGTAGACATACACACGACGGGATTTATTATTTCCTGTCATAATAAGGGGTACAAGGCTATAGTTGACGTCTTATGAGCAACATGAAAATCTAAGCTTTGTACTACTCTGTGGGCTCATAAAAATTGACAATGTGGCCAAGAATAATCCAGGTACCCCTGAGAAACAAGAAACCTACTAATATTATAAATGCGAAAGTTTGGAAAGATGGATGTTTGTTACTCAATCACACCTGAACGGCGGAACGGATCAGGATGAAATTTGGCACAGAGTTAGATTATAGTCTATACCACATAGGCTTTTAAATCTCGTACCACGCGAGCGAAGCCGCGGACGGTTGCTTGTTTTTCATATATCTATGCTAATAACATTACAAATGGGAAATTTTGTGAGGATATTTGGATGTTTGTGTTAAAATCGCACCTAAACAACTTAACCGACTTTGATGAAGCTTGGTATAGATAAGAGTAGCATATAAGCTTATCTAGGTAAACAGTTTACCTAGATTAGCTTATATGCTACTCTTTATATAGTAGTACCAAGCGAGTAAAGCCCTACACAAGCTACTCTTATGTCCATTAGAGATGAGTCGTACTTGCTATTTCGCGTACCAGATCCGTAACGTATCGTATTTTACATGAACCAGGTTCTAAAACCAGGTACTAAATACTTGAAAGTATTACTTCGACCGCGCGAGTCCACTGCGCAAGTCCGCCGCGTACCCAAGGGCGCGCCGCGCCGCGAGACGGAAGGTCGGGTTGCGACCGCGAGGCGCGCCGCGTCTTAGGGTGCGCGGTGGACTTGCGCACCGCACCCGAGTATTTTAAATACGTCTAAGTATCGTGAAGTCGTACCAGTTACGTAGAGTATGATACGAGAACCTGGTTTAAAAACCTGGTTGCGTAAATACGAACCACTTCTAATGTCCATCCACATTCATAACTAGCACTCTATTCTTCTCGTTACTCACGGATTGGACCCGGGTCTATAGCTTACACATAGTTTTTTGCTTATATCTCTGAAACCTTTTTAGCTACAGGCCTGAAAATTTTGGTACCTTAGTCACTAATTTGGCACTAAATATCTGGTTATATTTCATAGCTCTCTCGTCAGCCGTTTGGCAGAACTGCATGTATAAGCTGTAGACCCGGGTCCCCAGCTGACACAAGGTTTTTTGGTTATAACTCTGAAACCTTTTAAGCTACAGGCCTGAAATTTTTAGTACCTTTGGCACTAAATTGGCACTAAATATCTGGCTAGTTCTCATAGCTCTCGCGTCAGCCGTTTGGCAGAACTGCATGTATAATCTGTAGACCCGGGTCTAGTCACATAGTTTTTGGCTCATATCTCAGAAACCTCTTTGGCACTTAAATTTTGAATTGGATTTTCAGATTGCACCAATTATGCACTAAATATTTGCATACTCAGAATACAGTAAGCTGTAGACATACATACCATGGATTCGGGATGAAACCAAACTCTCTCTCACACACACACACACACATATCTGATGTACATACTCATTCGACTCATTGACTCACCTCATAGCTCAGTTTGTAGTAGCTCTGCCTTCTGCGCTAGAGGTCGCGGGTTCGATTCCCGCACTGGACAAACAATTGTGTGATGAATACAGATGTTTGTTCTGTGGCTGGGTGTTAAATATTTATCTATTATGTATATCAGTCTCTGGTACTCATAGTACAGGCTATGCCTAGTTTGGGATTAGTTGACCGTGTGTGTTAAGTCCGGAACATTTATTTATTTATTCTTTTGTTCTATCTATCTTAACATTCGCATCTCCACCGTATAGAGACTGAGTGCATACGGCGGAGATACGAATGTAGAGTAGTCTTATTTATTATAGGCCCCTACATTACTAACCGCGGATGACGTACGAGGCGCCTAGGGTAAATAAAGCTAGGGGATTGGGAGCAGCGTTGATAGGGATTAAAAGATGCTTTTTCTGCGCTCGCAAACAGCAGCGTTCAGCGTTCAGCAGTGGACATCCTACGGCTGATGATTAAGTATGATCATTCCCTACAGAATTTGTAAAAAAATCCTTCTAATTTTTAATCGGTTAAAAATACATTTCAACGACATCAAAATTACCAAAACAAATACACAATTCTAATACTAAGCGCAATCCAAAAATATGCTACAAGAAAAATATTATTCGATACCGACAAACGTAACCTGACCTCCTGATACGGAACTTAGATTGGTATTCTCCGCCATTTCCATAATATTGATAAAGTTGGTGGGTCTTTTTATAGTGGTTATTGAAGTTCCATGTTCCGACTCAGTGACCCGTACAGAGTATTGGGTGTTTAATAAATGTGCGAGTGTCGTTATGATTCATAGCGATTTTTGACGGATAGATGAGACCAAAGAAAAGATGGATAGATTGTGCGAAAGACGACATGAGTAAGAAAGGAGTGAATACTGACATGACGGCTAATAGAAGGGAGTGGAAGAGAAAAACATGTTGTGTCGACCCCACGTGAAGTGGGATAAGGCCAGGGAGATGTTGATGTTTGTTTGTTTGATGTTCGATCTTCTAGTAGTCATTGCGAAATACACGTTTTGCTCAAAACGAGCCGTGTTTGTTTGTGTCGTAAATTTACCTGGTTTCATAGACGTTTCAAAGTGTTCCTAGTGATTTTATTGAAATAATATTTAAAAACAAAATATGATTCAAATCTGATAAACTGAACGAGCTTTATTCACACATTCCAAAACGATTTTCTTTTAGGCCATGGTGTGATACAACAAAAAAAATATATATCTAGACCAATATAGCGTGAGCTCCCATTTGGTAAAGTTTCAATGACTTAGTAGTTTATGTGAGATTGGATATATTTAAGTTCAAAGTACCATAATAAAATTGTGCCTCAACGATCCAGCACCAACTTTTACGAGACATCGCGCATCTCCATTCGGGGCGAACCACTAGTTATTTTATAGCCCAGTGAGCCTACCAGCTCTTTAACACGGCAACATCCCGTTTTTTGCAGGTACGGTTTTTAGGCAGGATCCTGCAAACAGGATACTCGTGTGAATGCTAGTATTGAAGCACGTACCTACACTACTAAACAGGATCATCATCTCCCTGCCCTTATCCCACTTCATGTGGGGTCGGCACAACATGTTTTTCTCTTCCACTCCCCTCTATAAGCCGTCAAATCAGTATTCACTCCTTTCTTACTCATGTCGTCTTTCACACAATGTATCCATCTTTTCTTTGATCTACCTCTTCCCTTTTATCCTTCCACATTCATTCTTTCTTCTTACTAAACAGGATCCTGCCTAAAAACCGTTCCTGCAAAAAACGGGATATTGCCGTGTGAAAGGGCTGTACCGCTGCCGCTACAGCTTGTTCACTAAGCCCGAAGCTTGAAAGTAATTCTCACACAGTGTGTGCAGTCGGGTGAGAGGTTATGAGTTTCGACGTTATCCCCCGAGGCGGGCAAACATATACGAATAATATTTTCCTTTTAAGAGATTGATTTGGTGGCAGATGTGTGTAAATGCGTTATTTGTTGAAAAACTGTATCTGATTATGACGGCCGTATTAAAAGCGAAAAGAGCCTCTAATCTTTCACTACACTAATTCATTCACTGACGGTCTTAGGCCCTTTTCAGGGCCACGAGGGCCACGTCAAGAATCAGTGACACGGTAAGCGACCATCTCGATCTATGTATCTAGACTGGATGCTCAAACATCAGAGGAGGAGGTTCTCCGATTTGTGAAGGAGAGGACTCGGTTTTGGAGCCGAGACCCGTCCAATATACAGCTACATCTGCAACGCCTGGAGTCGTCTAGAGAGACGAACTTCAAGTCGTACGTGCTGAAGGTGCCTGCGAAGCTTCGCGACATGTTCCTCTCTCCCGACTTCTGGCCTGCAGGAATAGTTTTCCGACGCTATAGGGATGCGCCAAAGAACAATAAACCCTAATATTATATGCAAGTGTGAATATTATATGTATTTTAGTTTTAAGGTATATATATCCATGGGCCCTGTATTTGTACATGTACTTGGCTGTGTTGCCTGAAATAAATGACTTAATAATAATTAAAAAAACCATTCTTGTTGACCTAGTTGAAGAAGGCTGAGGTACCTCCTCTACTTTCGATCCGTAGATTTAGGTTCAAATCACCTAAATCGAGGTAAAATGAAAATTGTTATGTATGCCTTTTTCATGTACATGTATATGTACATGTATGTATCATTCCGTCCACCGTGATTCGTCACTGATGCAACATTATTTTAGACTAGCTTCTGCCCTCGGCTTCGCTCGCATGGTACATAAAAAATAGCCAATATGCTATTCTAGGTGTAGAACTTTATCTATTCCAAGTTTCAACGAAATCGGTTCAGCCGTTACGGCGTGATTGAACAACAAACATCCAAACATCCTTACAAACCCTATGTCTCTCTATCTATTTATCTCTTTATCTATCTCTCTCTATCTATTATGTATATCAGTCTCTGGTACCCATAGTACAGGCTATGCCTAGTTTGGGATCAGTTGACCGTGTGTGATTATGTCCGGAATATTTATTTAAAAAAAAAAAAAAACATTCGCATTTATAACATTAGAAGGATTGATAATGGCGTTGACTGAAATTTACAAGTTGTCTTTATGAACGCCAGCCTCGCCGTTATATTTGTATTGTTACCTACATTAAAATTAAGTTTACTTTTTTGTTTCAGGAACGAAAAAATAAAGCACTTTGGAAGTTCCCGGCAAGATAGCACGAAAAGTAAGAATAATTGAATTTTATTCAAATTTAGTGGTGTATTAGACGTGAATCAAAATTCGCCATAGATGTGCCACAGAGGCGCCGCTGCAGACGTACCACAGGTGCACTACAGATGCGCCAAAGATGTGGCACTGTTGCCCCACACGCTTCTTTAAATAAAAGGCTCTCTACATACTATCTCACAGTATGTGTGTCTCACATATTATTCTCATTAAATTCTCCACAATGTAGAGAAAATGGAAGAAAACTGGTTTATGTAGTCTACATAAACAAGTTTCTTTACTACCTTTCCTCGATGTTTTGCTTCATCGTTTGATATCACGTATTGGGCATTATTATATATATTCCATTATATTATATGTATAGAAAGTTACTTAAAAAACATGGGATCGAGACCTCAATACATTTTCATCCCCAAAATAGACGTACACGAGACACATAAAGGAAAATTTACTCCCGAAAATGGGTGGAATAATAGTTGGCGGCGAATATTTTGCAGCTTCGTACAGTTACCGGCTTTTCTGACGGCACATCGTAAAACAATTTTATTAAAGTAGTAGAATTACATGGCCAAATCCAAGCCCAACTTTAGCCATTGAATAGGCTGTGTTAATTGCACATTTGTAGGTGTAGTGAATATTGAGCTAGAGCAAGCCATATGCGTGCGCGTGACGTGAGCATGAACGCAGTGGTGTAATATATGAAATTCTCGGTCAGGGACATCCGAATGCCACGCAGGCGATCTGACATTTTTCTTAGAATGTCATACATTACAAAGGCTGCGTGCACGCTCGCGTCACGCGCACGCACACGGTCTGCCCCGCCTTTTGTGATTTTAAAGTCAGTGAGTATGATTTTTTGACAGTATAGTTTATGTTACTGGTTTCCACAACACACCACGAACACTCTCACGTTACTGACTAGGTGACTGACTAACCTTAACGCACAACCTAAACTGAAAGTCCTAGGAGTATGAAAGGCGATGTCCATTAATGGTTTTTTATTCATCAATAAATCCAATCAACACAAATTGAATATATTCGGGTAGAAATCTCCAGATATTTAATTTCTATTTAATTTTGCAATGTAGCGCTAAGGTAATGAATAAAGTTTTATTTATTATTACTTTATTAGGTATAACTCTCTTATTCCACATTGTGCCTGATCAACGTCGGGAAACTGTAGTTGACGGTTGGAACCAGCTGTTCCACACCTAGTTTCTTCAGGGGAAGCCGTCATAAATACTTCCGCCATATAGCGAACGTCGCAAAAATAAATTAGTAAATAAATGTGTTATGTTTATCAGTCTCTGGTACTCATAGTACAGGCTATGCCTAGTTTGGGATCAGTTGACCGTGTGAATATGTCCGGAATATTTATATTTATTTATTTATTTATTAAATAAAGCCCAATAAATAAATACCCACGGTCAGATTGCAACACCTGGAGCATTGCTAATGCGCCTGACCTGTAGAAATCTTTACGTAATTTTCTTGAATCCCTTCATGTTGTATAGTGCGAAAATCTCGGAAGGAAGCTCATTCCACAACTTAGAAGGTGAAGTTGCGACTTTGCCCTAAGTACGTAAGTAAGGTTCTGACGGTAACCGTTTCATTGCAAACCATAGCACTTGTATACCTACTAGCAATGAATCATTAATTGCGTGCGGGGAATAAAACAAACGTAATCCACGCTCCCATAACAAAAGGCGTTCCAATAAAGCGGGCACCTTTTACACCGAACCAAATCGTATTTTGCCGTGGTGGCCCCGGCTAAAGAATAGGCCATATCTACCTATCCGCGGATGTCGTAAGAGGCGACTAAGTGAAAAAAGCTAGGGGATGGGCAGAAGCGTCCCTAATTTAACAACGATAGCTCTAACTGCGCTCGCCAACCCGCATGCCGAGCGTGGTGAGTATGGGCAAATCCCCCCACATGATAGAAATTCGCTCTGTCTGTGGGGGAGGCCATGTTCAGCAGTGGACGTCGTACGGCTGAAATGATGTTGATGATGAAATCGTATTTGTAATACCTCTTTTTCGCCCGAATACTGAACTATTTGAGATGGTCTCAATTATTTGAGACACCGTTATCGTTCAGAATCGTATACAACAATCATCAATTAGATCACCACTTAAATTTTAAGCATGCCGGATTTAAGTCCCACTCAAATGACCACTTATCATCAAAACGGAATACAGAAACGCTGATTAGCGTTTGAGAGCTATTTACCAACAATTGAGAGCACGCTCAGCTAATCACGCTCTGAAAAGTATGTAGTGGTTGAATATTCCACTTAAATCTAACGGTCCCTCAGAAATAAGTAGCCTTTACCATAGTGGATGAGTTGAGAAGCGTGTCAGTATTCGGACGTTAGTGTTATAGTAACCCCAACAGACATATACATAGCCCTGACCCCACACTAGGATTCCCTGTGTCGTGGGTATCAGAAACTACGAGTACCATGGTACCACAACACCGAGACCCAGCCGACCATTTCACCTGTCTACCTACATACCAAAACTTGGTTTTCTGTAATTATAGAATGTTCATAACTGTATGTAGGAATTCTTAGTGAATAAATGCCCTTTTCTAAATTTGCTAATCATGCGAACATTTTGTCCTGCAGCGCTTCACCACTGAGGTCGTCAATTAGGTATTGATTCAATATGAATACATAATGCCCAAGAGCGTCCAAAACAGAACAAGCACAATAACTATCCACACGCTCATTTCCGTGTGATACTCACCCTTGACGCAAGTAAAGGGCACTCCACACGGCCCGTGTCACGGCCAGATTATTTATCGCCATTATTTATCTGCCAGTCTGAATTGAGAGCAACGCCCATGTGAAAATACCCTAGTGAACAAGCTATGGAATGCAAAATAGGGAACACAAGCCGACTTTTTTTTTGTACCATATTTACCTACAGATTAATGAAATTGTACTTTTCTTGTAATTTCATTCCTAGTATAATATTATTGTAGCTTAATTTTCAACTGTTATTATTATTATTTTTCTGTTAATAAAGTTTTGTCAAATTTAAATAAATAAATAAATATTCCGGACATTATCACACACGGTCAACTGATCCCAAACTAGGCATAGCCTGTACTATGGGTACCAGAGACTGATATACATAATATATATATATTTTTACCACCCAGACACAGAACAAACAACAATTTCCTTATAATCTCCTATTTTTTCATACAATTTTCAACATTTCAATATCATTCAATTTGTTATTGAAATGTTTTTTTATGTTATGAGGTATTTTTTATATATGAGGCAAACAGGCTTACGGTCCTCCTGATGGTAAGTGGTTACCGTCGCCTATTGACATCAGCAACACCTGGAGCATTGCTAATGCGTTGTCTGCCGAACCCCTCCCCCCTAAAGAACTCTGTAATACATCCTACTAATATTATAAATGCGAAAGTTTGTGAGGATGTTTGGATGTTTGTTATTCTATCACGACGTAACGGCTCAACCGTTTTCGTTGAAACTTGAAATATATAGAGTTCTTTACCTAGAATAGCATATTCGCTTTTTATGCACGTACCACGCGAGCGATGCCGTGTACGAAAGCTAATACTTTTTACAAAATTCATATTATGCACTGTTTCAAATTACAGTTTAATTTATTTTTATGGGTCGCCCCATATTTGGGCAAACGTCCCTGTTCATACCTAGCTTTTATTACTCTTAGGAAACACCCTTACATCAACGGGTAGTTTGGGTGAAATGGGGAAAGTTTGCAAATGTTTTGTGTCAAGTTGTCAATTCATGTTTTATGATAATTGTGTTTTATTTACGTGTTCCATAAAACATGGTTTTACATGTTTGTTGACACCTTCGTGTCGGGAAGATTTGGGACTAAATATAGAGGCTCCCTTAACTATTGACTACAGCAAAATTTATATACTTTAACAAAGCTAGTGTCAAACTTACCACGAAGGTGTATTTGAATTTCTATAAACTTTTTTTTGGGTAGGTATTTATTTACTAATAGACTATGATATTAACAATTACCTACTTTAGATTCTGAACAAAATAGAAAAAAGTGATTTGGGCGACTCAATTATGAACATATATATAATTCATTATAATTATATCGAGGAAATTTCACCTATTGTTTTTTTGTCTTTGATTTTGCAAAATAAAATAATAACTAGGTACAAAATCAACTCCGTTGCCATTAATAAAAAATCTGAAAAATTAAACTTTACTAAAGCGATATACCGAGTTTTTTTCTTATTTTAACCAAGTGAAAGCAATGATTTGAAACTATTTGCATTCAAATCTACCCGCAATATTGTACGTAGACGGTTTAATCTTGGTAGCGATTCCGGGCAGACCCAATATTCTGCCGTTTGCGCCGTTCGGCCGCAAACTTCAATTATGGCCTTTGATTACGTACCGACCTAGGTGATCAGCATATCTATCTACCTAAATATCAAGCTGACTTCAAACGGTGTGCGTTTTTATGTAAAAATTCATCTCCAAACTTACATCTTACTGAATAAATTCAAATTTGTGTTTGGCATTAGTGTCGATTCTATTATTATAATCTTTATATTCAGGGAACTTAAAGTTCATAATTTAATAACTGGTCCATATTTTAATATACCTCAAAACTAACATACATCCTACTAATATTATTAATGCAAAAGTTTACGAGGATGCCTTGATGTTTAGATATTTTAATGTTTTTGTTTCAATCACGCCGTAAAGGCTCAAACTAATTTTGATGAAACTTGGAATAGACAGAGTTATTTGCCTAAAATAGCATATAGGCTACTTTTTATCTTGGTACCACACGAACGAAACCACGGGCGGAAGCTACTATTACTATTATAAAACTTTAGGATTCAAATAATGACGCTAATGTGGTCGGTTGTGGGTCGCTACGAGAGTAGAGCCTAGAGAGTTTTAGTATGAGGGAATCAGTGTGGTGAAAGGCAGGTGCTTTTGACCGAGGCCAAGGGCGCTCTGGTAATACATTTCACAGCTACTCGAGATCTATTAGCCTCAATTTGCCGCCAATCTGAAATTTAATGGGGACGTCCATTGGTTAGCATATCATTACCTACCCTTAAGCGTTGATCTCTTAAGAGGCGGAAACCGTTTTACAACGACCGTATTATGCTATGTCATCATCATTATCATCATCAACAGCCTGTAGAGCGCTACTACTGGGCATATGCCTCCCGCAAAGAGATCTATGACACTGCGTCGCCCGGTTCGTGGGCGTCAATCTAGAACCTTTATTCCTCAACGGTTATCGGTTCTTCGGTATGAGCTATATGGCCTGCCCACTGCCACTTCAACTTGCTAATTTTGAGAGGTATTTCGGTGACCTTGATTCTTCTACGGATATTATCACGTAGTGAAACTGCGAGCATAGCTCTCTTCATAGATCGTTGCGTGACTTTAAGCTTGTATAAAGGCCGGATAAAACCAAACGAACATAGAGCTTAGAGCTTAGAAGAAGATCAATATGTCTCTTGCTTTTTCACCCTTTCTTTAATGCTCTACTTCTGATCACACTAAAATAATTTGATAGACTGGCCTCATAGCTCAGTTAGTAGTAACTCTGCCTTCTGCGCTAGAGGTCGCGGGTTCGATCCCCGCACTGGACAAACATTTGCGTGATAAACACAGATGTTTGTTCTGTGTCTGGGTGTTAAATATTTATCTATTAAATATATATATCAGTCTCTGGTACCCATTAGTACAGGCTATGCCTAGTTTGGGATCAGTTGACCGTGTGAATATGTCCGGAATATTTATTTATTTATTTATAGAGTGGGGATAGAATCGTTAATATATTGCAGTGTATTATATATATATATATACATATTTAAATATAGTGTATGGTTATACATAGTATAGTTTTTAGTTAAGTTAAACAATCTGTCGCACGCCAACCTCCTGTTTCTACCCAATCAGGCTGGCTGGTAGATAATGCCTTGGCATTAAGCCCACCTTTTGTACATTGTTTTCTTTATGTGCAATAAAGATTAAAATAATAATAATAATTTGCTCGTATGACGTAAATCGGCCTTAAGGCCAATAGTTAGCGACCAAGTCTCAGTGCCATATGTCATTACGTCACGCAATTATACGCCCAGCTAATCGCAGATGTTGCATTCATATAGCGGTCACTGCTACTTAGAAGCACCAGTTTCCGTTTCTGGGGCAATCTGCCGAGGGAATTACATTACAGTTCCTGAAACACGGAGCTTCAAGTACCGTAACGTCTTCGTATCAAGTAGAAAGGAAATTGAGTCATTTTTACAACTATAACTATGCTTGTTGTAAGTGTTTGGACGTGCTTCTGACTACGATTAAATTAACTCCAAAACTAATTAACTTTTATTGTTAAGTATATTTTTATGATGGTATTTTATTTTATTTGTTAATAAATAAAATATTCCGGACATATAACACACGTTCAACTGATCCCAAACCAGGCATAGCCTGTACTATGGGTACCAGAGACTGATATACATAAAAGATATATATTTAACACCCAGACAGAACAAACATCTTTGTTAGTCAAAAATGTTTGTCCAGTGCGGGAATCGAACCCGCAACCTCTAGCGCAGAAGGCAGAGTTGCTACCAACTGAGCTATGTGGCCTATCATATATACATAATGTTTATACACTTTTCAACAAATAAATAAATAAACTATATATAATTATTTTATATTTGTTAACAAAATGTTTGAATAAAAATAATATTTCAATTATGGTAGACCTGGGTAGCGTACCGGGCGAATGCCTATCTGAGACGCAAGTTGTGCAGGTTTGACCTTTATTCCGCAACGGATCATCGGCCTTAATAACCACAGAAAGCTGACAAAGCCGTGGGTTTTGTCACGATGTTTTCCTTCACCGTTTTAGGCACGAATTGCGCACGTGATTTTTTCGAATAATTAAATCCATTGGTGCACAAAAAGGAGTAAAGGTTCTCGAATGGCCACCACGAACCGGGCGACGCAGTGTTGGAAGGCCCCCCACCCGATGGACCGATGACATTGTAAAGGTTGCGGGAAGTCGGTGGATGGAAAGGGCTCAAGACCGCTCGTCGTGGAACTCTTTGGGGGAGGCCTATGTCCAGCAGTAGACTTCTACAGGTTGTTGATGATTGGTGCACAATAGGGAACCTACGACATTCAGATTGAAAATCGAGGTACTCCACTCAGCCATCACAACTATGTTGAAGCTATTGATCTCATAAAGGTAGGTGCTTTATGAGATCCATAGCTTCTATTCAACTACATCGATCCCGGATGCAAAATGGGCTTTTGTTCAGATTCAAACGAACTCATTCTCCTGATTCGAGACAAATTCATTCGGCTTCATCAATTTTTTTAAATTTATTTATTCATTCTACCCTTTACAAAACAATCACTCGAACTCAACTCAACTCAACTCGAATCAACTCGAATCAACTTTTCTCGTTCTGAATTGGAGCAGCCCGCCTGGGATACCTCCGCCTTACAGAAGATCGCAGCCAAATAATATTATTTGTTTTCAAATAGTGTGTTCCTGCGATGAGTAAGGTTGCCAGAGCTCTTTAGGGGGAGGGGGGTTTGGGGTCGGCAACGCGTGCGTGATGCCTCTGGTATTGCAAGCGCTCATAGGCTACGGTAACCGCTTACCAACAGATGGGCCGTATGCCTATTTGCCACCTAAGAAGTATAAAAAAAAAATCATTTCAGCCGTACGACGTTCACTGCTGAACATGGCCTCCCCCACAGACAGAGCAAATTCCTTATCATGTGGGGGTGTTTTGCCCATACTCACCACGCTGGGCATGCGGGTTGGCGAGCGCAGTTAGAGCTGGGAAAAATCTATGGGATGGGCAGCAGCGTCCCTCATTTTAACAACGATAGCTCTAACTGCGCTCGCCAACCCGCATGCCCAGCGTGGTGAGTATGGGCAAATCCCCCCACATGATAAGGAATTTGCTCTGTCTGTGGGGGAGGCCATGTTCAGCAGTGGACGTCGAACGGCTGGATGATGATGATGATGATGATTTATTTATTATTATTATTGTAGGTAACTAGTATAAAAATCATTGACACGAACATAAAAGCACATCTTACTTACTAAAGCAGTTATGAGTACCTAGTTGATAAGGCGGTCGAATCGAGGTGGTCGAATTGGTGGCATGCAGCGTAAGAACTTCGAATAAGAGTGAATTCGAAGAGAAGTAGTGCACGCTTCTATTCATTTAAATCAGAAATCATTGTTATTCAAATCGACAGAGCCAGTCGGGAGGCTAGCACTAGCTATTACGTTACTGCATCACTAGTGAGTCCGTCTCAAATATTAAGTTCATAAATATTCCGGACATATTATCACACACGGTCAACTGATCCCAAACTAGGCATAGCCTGTGCTATGGGTACCTGAGACTGATATACATAATAGATAAATATTTAACACCCGGACACAGAACAAACATTTGTGTTTTTCACACAAATGTTTGTCCAATGCGGGAATCGAACCCGCGACCTCTAGCGCTGAAGGCAGAGCTACTACTAACTATGCTATTTATCTAGATTACTATCATGAGATGACTTATGGCACTGAGACTTGGTCGTTAACTATAGGCCTCATATACAAGCTCAAAGTCGCGCAGCGTGCTATGGAGAGAGCTATGCTCGGAGTTTCACTACATGATAAGATCCGAAATGAGGAAATCCGTAGAAGAACGAAGGTCACCGACATAGCTCTCAGAATTAGCAAGTTGAA
This sequence comes from Anticlea derivata, assembly GCA_947579855.1. NCBI lineage: Eukaryota > Metazoa > Arthropoda > Insecta > Lepidoptera > Geometridae > Anticlea > Anticlea derivata. The sequence continues at coordinate 6,681,218 of OX388281.1, forward strand.
GTGGCAGTGGGTAGGCCATATAGCTCGCAGCACCGATAACCGTTGGGGAGTAAAGGTCCTCGAATGGCGACCACGAACCGGGCGACGCAGTGTTGGAAGGCCCCCCACCCGATGGACCGATGACATTGTAAAGGTTGCGGGAAGTCGGTGGATGGAAAGGGCTCAAGACCGTTCGTCGTGGAACTCTTTGGTGGAGGCCTATGTCCAGCAGTGGACTTCTACAGGTTGTTGATGATGACTATCATCAGTCATGAGGTGGATTGCATCAAGCGAAGCAATATTGGAAGGATCCCTGCCACACTGATGACATTTTGAAAGTTGCGGGATGTTGGTGGATGGAAAAGGCTCAAGACCAGCCGTCACGGCTTTAGGGGAGGCCTAAGTCTTGGCCTCCTCAGTGGACTTCTACAGGCTGATGATGATGAGTCATCAGTCACGCAGCGGGCTATGAAAAGAGCTATGTTCCTCGTTTCACTACGAGGTGGAAAAATGGAAAATATTGATGTGTCTTCTAAAATAAAAGCGAAAGATCACATCAATAATTATTTTCTTGTTGTTTATAGAATAACCCCCTTTCGGGACGGTATCTATGTTGTGAATCACCTTGTAGGGGCACCCAATGGCTCCCAGCAACCTTAATAAAGTCGATCCAACTACCAAAGTAATCCGTGTCAGATCCTCTTTAATTTCCACGAACAAAATTCTATTGACTTTTACTTTGCAACGAATTTCTCGCTAGCGACTTAACAACGTTCAAACTGGTGCTTGCTCAACTTATCTTGTTCATTGACACCGGACAGTGGGTGATTCAATAGGAAATGAGAAAATTCACGAATTCAACGTTGTTTTTGAACATAATTTTCACTTAAAACGAGATACTTCCTGATACAGTTAGTGTGGTATGTCCAGATCGAGTCGTGAGTGAGAATAGACTTTAATAAGACTGGTAGTAGTAGTAGTAGTATATAGTAGTAGTGAGAGTGAGGGTAGACAGATAAAAAAAAAACCGTGGTCATGGCGCATGAAACTGTGCCGAAATATCGGGGAACAAATAAACTCACAATTCATGTTAAAAATCCCGTTGGTTTGTGAAAATTTTTTGGTCATCCCCCATGGTTTAGTGAAAGTTAAGGTAAGATTAGAGGAAGATTGGTCGGGGTGGACTTAAAAACAAATAATGGATACACTTGAAACAATTTAATATGTTTATATGTTTTCTTTCTTCTTTTTTTAATAATAGCAATAGTTTATCTCTTTTTTAGTTTAGAAGTGTTTTTTGTTTATATGTATAAGTACCTACATTGTTACTTTTTGTGGAAAGCCGTGATCTGCCTACCCCACTGGGAAACAGACGTGATTTTATGTATGTTTGTGGCTGGATAAATGATTTCTATCTATGAATCTACTATAACAAATCTGCCTGTGTATAGCTACATCATGTCCCATGGTATCTAGAGGCAGGCGAAACACATTTACTGCCAAATTAATATTCGTCCCCGTGCGTACACTGCCGGACACGGTAACGTGTAACTTTGTTTTCTGATATCATGAATGACTCTGTCGATTTTGACGACCTCGGTGGTGTAGCTGGTGAGTGCCCCTCTGACACGCAAAATCAATCACTGACTTTATCAGCTTGATAGCTCTTGCTATCTCTTTCTAACAGTAAACAAAAGAAAGAGCCGGACTAACTTATATCAAACCGATAAAGGTAGTGAGTAATTATGAATGTGGGCAAGTATTTGCGTGAAGAAGTGATCGCTTGGTATGTTGTCTCATTAGTCCCTCTCCCTCTTTAGCTTACACAAAATGATTCATAACATAAAGTACTCTCGGCGGAAAACACCCATAAAGCCGTGGGTTACACCGGGACTACTACGCTGCATGCGCCACAGAGACAGGCTTCATATAAAATTGCGCAAATTCCCCGAAGACGAGATTCTTAAAATCACCTATAAGAGATATAGAAATTTTTGTACCTCTCTTCTACGCAGACTAAAAAGAGATTATGAAAAATCGCAACTCGATAGGGCGAGCAAAAACGTTAAAAAAACATGGCAGGCGATAAGTGACATTACTAATTACAAACCCAAAAAAACCCTACCCAATGACCTTATCAAGGGTGGTAACCCATCCACTGTGGTCCAATCTGCCAACGAATACTTTTCAAATGTAGGAAAGACTCTGGCCGAGAAGATATTGGCTACCAATGATGTTCATAGCTCTAATACGAAACCTGTTGAAAGTGTCCCAAATTCATTTGTACTACTAGAAACAGAAGAATCGGAAATTTTGTCATTGATTAACTCACTGAAAATCGATAGTTCTTCCGGCTGGGACAATATACCATCCCGTATAATAAAGGAAAACAGGATGTTCTTAACTGTTCCACTTACCCACATTTGTAACTTGAGTTTCTCGAATTCAATCTTTCCCGACATCTTTAAAAAATCAGTTATCTTGCCTATCTATAAAAACGGGGATAAAACGGTAATCTCTAACTATAGACCAATATCTATCTTACCAGCTCTATCTAAAATTCTTGAAAAAGCCATTATAATAGATTAATTAAATACTTGGAGAAATACGAATTACTCGCGCACAACCAATTCGGCTTTAGGTGTAGAAAATCTACCGCTGATGCCGTGTCGGAACTCGATAAGTTTATTACTGATTCACTTGACCAGGGTGAGAAATGTCTAGCAGTATTCTTAGACCTCGCGAAAGCTTTCGATACGGTGTCGATTCCTATCCTCCTCAAGAAACTAGAAAATTTAGGGATTCGCGGTGGTCAACTGGATTTAATGCGTAGCTATTTGAGTGATCGTAAACAATGTCTCAAAATCGGCAACTACACTAGCTCGGAACTATCTACCACTCAATATGGCATCCCGCAAGGGAGCATACTTGGACCGACACTTTTCTTAGTCTACATGGACCAAATATGCCGCATAAAACCTGTTAACGGTAAACTCATAGCGTTCGCAGACGATACCGTGCTATTATTCAGGGAATCGAGTTGGGAAAAAGTCTATAAAAATGCACAGGATGGCTTTAATCAAGTTTCATACACCCTTCAACAAAATCTACTTACATTAAATGCTACAAAAACACACTACCTAACTTTTTCTTTACGTAAGTCCGGACTCCATAATTCAGGAAATCATATCCTTAAAGCTCATTCAAAAATCTGCCAGCTCACCCCCTCTTTTCCTTGTGATTGTACGGTATTGGAAAGATGTAGCACAATTAAATACCTAGGAGTAATTGTGGATTCACATATGACTTACTTGCCTCACATTAACCTTCTTACTACCAGAATCCGGAAGCTAATTTACGTTTTTAAAAACATACGTCACGCAGCGAGTTCCTCCCAGTTGAAAACAATTTACTACGCTCTTTGCCAATCCTTGCTCATGTACTGCGTATCCTCTTGGGGGGGTGCTGCAAAGACTCACTTGTTGCCACTGGAGAGGGCGCAAAGAGCGGTTCTAAAGGTTGCTTACTCTCGCCCCTATAGATACCCTACCTCTGAGCTCTATAAGGAATGCAGAGTTCTCACAGTAAGGCAAATCTACATCCAACAGGCTATATTAAAACAACACCTCAAGGTCCCTCGGGATGACTATAACACGAAACGTCGTAAAGATAAAGTGTATGTCACGAAACCTTGCAAAACTTCTTTCGCACAAAAACATATCTGCTTCCTTGCACCTCACCTATACAATACCATAAACAAGACCTTGTACATTCAAACCCTTTCACATAAGGAATGCAAGACCAAACTCTACAATTATTTACTTGACTTAAATTACGCACAGACAGAAGCTTTAGTCTATATCCCATCCTAAAATACTTTCAACAGAATACGTTCACTTATCTAGCCTAAACCAACACTCACACTGTATATTTACCCACAAACATGCATACTCTATTATTCAACTATTTTAGACATAGCTAGCATAAACACACTTTACACTTAAACGCAAACACGCATACACTACACTCAAATAACTCTACACATCATTACATTCAAATAACACAAAGCACACATAATAAACCTAATAGGCAAAACTTTACTTTAATCTATTTACTTTTGTTCATTTGTACTCTTGCTTACTTAAGCATATCCACGTCTCTTTCTACATAGGTAGTACCTAGAAACTGGCGAAGCAGCGATCCCTCGTTTCTTTATACAAGTTGTTACTTAGTTAGTACGAGGAGCTCAATGCATAACTAGTTTATAGGTCTAAAAATAACAACTACTGGTCTATGTTATACATTGTATCTGCAATATAATATTGTACATCTTTATATATTTATGTATATTTCGTTGTATAATAATGTAGCACCATATGTATGTTAAGACATTTATGAATAAAAACATTTTTACTTTACTTTTACTTTTAACACCCAATTGTCACATCCATAGTCCTGACCCACATTAGGATTCCCTGTGTCGTGGGTGTAGTGTATGCCTTACACCACGCTGGTTCCTAGCAGGACAACTCCCTCGCTGTTATCATATCACATAACACATATAATATCTCCCAGTGACTTCCCGCGCGCCTGCTCGTACCGGCTTGACCACAGACTGACTGACTCCCAGAGAGTATGTATCCATCTCTCCATCTCAGGTGTCATCTGTTATCTGTCACTGTCAGTTGTCCCCCGGAAACAGCTTAAGTTAAGGAATGCAGGTATCCTTAAATACTAGTCACTACAGTGGTTATCAGAAACTACGAGTACCATGGCACCACAACACCCAGACCCGGAACAATTATTAGCAGATCATCAAACATTTGTCCCGCAGCGTTAATCGATACCGCACCCCTTCCGTATCAGACGGGCACTCGCCCGCTGCGCCACTGAGGTCGTCTGAATGTGTGTGTGTATCAGTTTCAATGCACTGAAGTGTATACAAGCCGAAGACCTAGTTAGTGGTACCGAGTGCTCCAATCAGCGCTTTTACGGTCTACCACCTTACTAGATAGGCCAGTATATCTACTGGCCGCCATTTTGATGACGTCGGTTGCCTAGCAACGTAACAGATCATCTTTGGTCCAATTGGAACTCAGAGGCAATGATAATTAAACGATTCACTAGGATTTAGGATGAATGTCAAATCAGTACGTAGGATTTAGTTACATTATCCGTCTGAGACGCAAAAGTTCAACGTCAAGTTTTCCTCCTAAAACAGCTGAATAATCGAGTTTTATCTGATTTGACACCAAAATAAGCAGATATTTGCAGTGTTTTTTCATTGAAAAATGACAAATTTCCAAAAGTCGTACCTACTACAAATTTTATTGCCTATATAGTGTAGAATTCGGGATACATATCTTTTTAGAATGACAAAATATTTTTTTTTCAGGTTTGGATAGAAGAAAAAGGCTGGTCGATAGTCGTGTGGTCATCACTCAGCATTTCACAGAAAGAACCGTCACCCCTGGAGGCGATGTAAGTAACCTAAAAAACATATAGCTTTCTCCCATCTTTCCATATGCCATAGACAGGGTTTCTAGAACTGGTGGTGTAGGGGACATCACCAGTCCTTAACAGGCAACCTTGAAAAAACCACTTTGTTTCCAGATCAGCATGCAATGTGCAGCAACGGGAGACAGGCCACCTCAGTTTGTGTGGGAGCGAGACGGCATTGTTCTCTCAAGTAATACTGATGCTAGGTGAGACAATCAATTATCATTTAGTCACCCCATACCAATTCCATCATCGAACAACCAGACGTACGGAGACGCGACATCGTCGACCACATCGTCACTTAAAATCAGGTGAGATTGTGGTCAAACATTAGCGAATTCTGTAATAAAAAAAAACATTAGCTGCAATTGTCCTTTGCTGGATATATAAAATGCATTCTGTTCCTCACAGGTATGCTCTAGGCCAACTGATGACGTCAGACAACTCAGTGGCAGCACAGCTGAACATAACTAGAGTGAGGGTCGAGGATGGAGGGCTTTACTCTTGCACAGCCAGGGAAGGAGACCATACGGCGAGCCATGAGAACAGACTTGATGTTTATGGTAAAGAAAACAATTTACAACAAAAGATTTGTATGATACACCAAGCCGTGTTCAAATGGCGTGCGATATGTCAATCAAAATTTATTTCAAATGATTCTTACGTTTACTGACTGGAGTCAATTTTAGTTTGACTTGATTCTTGCATTACTGATAGAGTCAATTTTAGTTAGACTTTTAAGGGGCTGGCAATAGCTTTGAGCTTTATTGCACAGCCTAAAATGTCAAACTCAAAAAGAACTTTTAGTAAGGGTCATTTGGAAACGAATTTTAAGTGACATATCGCAGCCGTTTGAACACGGCCTACTGGTTCTAACATTGGAAACTTTTTAGGTCCTCCTTACATCAGATCTTTACCACCAATTAAGATGCAGAGCGGGGAATCAGTCAACTTGAGATGTCCTTTCTATGGATACCCCATCAGGTAAATAACATTCTTTTCATTATCAACATTCTTTCAACTATCTAAATCTATATAATGGAGTATTTCACTCACTGACTGTTTGATTCACTCATCGCGAAATCTCCGAAACTACAAGGCCTACAAACTTTTAAATTAAAAAACAGTAACTCACTGAATAGCGGACAACGCAGAGTTACCTCCCGCTACACCAACACGGCTTCCTCCCTAAGATAAGAAGTTGAAAAATCTAAAACATTGTTCACAGCAAAATAGACTGGGAATACCAAGGAAAGGCCTTATCAGCGAATAGCCTCTTCCAATCCCGCTATAGAAGAAGCATACACGTAAAAAGGAAGACGAGACGAAACGCACCAAGCGTCAACATTAACGGAGTCCTAACCATCAATGAAGTCAGCAAAGAGATGAACGCAGCAGTGTACACTTGCATAGTAACAAGCCCGTCTGGGGAGATGGCGAGGCGAGCTTTCGAAATACAAGTCGTAGAAGCGCCGGTTATAGATGACTTGCTCCTGGCAAACAATCTGCAGGAGGGGCAGAATGCGAATATTTACTGTAATGTGAGGACAGGAGACCTGCCAATACATTTTGAGTGGTTGAAGGATGGAAAGAGAATACCAAGTAGTTTAAAGGTACATTTCCGGTTTGCCAAGTACCAGTCACATAGTCTTGACGTCACACTAAGAATCCCTCGTTTGTATAGTTAGCCATGTTAGACTTTAAAAACCCTGCTAGTCATGATACAATTTAAAAATTAATCGACGAGTAAACGTTATCTCAACAAAAGAGAGTCATGACAATGATCGATTTAGTTTGAAAAGGTTCTATTGTAACTAACCTCCAAATCAAACTTGTTGACTGTACGTACAGTGAACATCAAACTAAATTATTATAAAATGATTTAAAAATGTCCCAAAAATATATAGAAAGCTAGCAAATTAAATTATTTTGTCTTTTTTTCATTTATATATTTATCATGAATTTTAATGTGTACATTTTGGTCTGTTTTGTGCCTTATTGTTATATTATCATAAATAAGTGAATATATTTTGCAGGTCACAGAAAGAAACTCTGAACTCTTCAGTGCTCTAGTCATCAAGAAGGTGTCTCTGGAGCATTGCGGAACATACACCTGCGTCGCTTCTAACCACGTTGCGAAAGTAAATCGATCTACGGAGCTTTATATCAAAGGTACCTAACCCTAAACCTAGGTTTTACAAAATATTTTCCATTTAAAACCACACGTTTGTAGGATGTTTTAACGCTAATCTGTTTTATAGTTTTGTCTTGAAAGACATTTTAAATGGGAGACAAGTTCAAATAATTGATCGAACGAGCGAAGATTGACTGTTTCTTAGGATAGGTTCTATATGTTATGGGTAGGAAGTAGGTTAAATAAGGTTTTGGTGTCCTATGAAAACCAATTACATAGTAAAGTTTGAGTGACTTCGTAGTTCAAGTCAAACATGCTAAAGGAGCTTTCAAACTTTATCCTAATTGTGCCTGAACGATCATCCAAGCACCAACTTTTACTGGTCATTGCGAGATCTCAGTACGGGGCGAACCTTTTTAGGCTATTTTAGGCACCTTTGTAGCTTTTATTTGCAGAAAACTATGAAACAGAGAGAAACAGATTTTTTTCTTATCTTCTTATATATCTCTCTATAAGTAATCTTTACACATAGGTTTTTCATATTATATGCTGTAGGTAGACTAGACTCTCACATACTTTGTCAGTTCTTATGAAGTTCTTATTTCAGTGGCTCCAAAATGGTTAGAAGAACCTTCGAACTCCTCTCTTCTCCTGGGCAGAAGAGGAACAGTATCCTGTAGTGCTAGTGGCTATCCGCAACCTCAGGTGCACTGGATGAAGAAAGATGGTTTGAATAGCTTTCATTTCCCTAAACAGAACCTTTATTTAGTAGTAGCTGTAACCCGCTACGTTATCTGCGTGTATAGAAGTTTATGCTATCTTTGCCGTCTATCCTTGGCCCAAGCATGAATAACTCACGATAGCGTAACACATACGATACGATAGGAGGAGGAGGAGGTAGGGCACAGCGAGATTTTCTCGTTCTGAATTGGAGCAGCCCGTCTGGGGAGGTACCTCCGCCTTACAGAAGATCGCAGCCAAATAACATTATTTGTTTCAATTATTGTTGTGTTCCTGCGGTGAGTAAGGTTGCCAGAGCTTTTTGGGGTTCGGGGTTGGCAACGCGTTCTCGATGCCTCTGGTATTGCAAGCGCTCGTAGGCTACAGTATCCGCTTACCAACAGGCATTATGGTTGTTTGCCACCTCAGTTGTATAACAAAAAAAAACACTTAATATTTGTTTCTCTTCTTACAGCACTTCTGGGCACCTGGCAGCCAGTCCTGGAGCTAGCCGGAGGTGGTATCCTCAGCCTGCCTAACGGAACCCTAGTGATTGAGGAGGTGTCTCTAACGGACGAGGGTCTCTACTCCTGCAATGTCGAGAACAGCGTCGGTCAGCCGCTGAGCAAGACTGTATGGATGAGCGTCAATAGTGAGTAGAGATCATCCAATCAAAACAGAACGTAGGATGTTCTACTGCTAAACATAGGCCCGTAGGAAATCTATCCCTCATGACAATTATTTGGAGGGATTTGCCCATACTCGCTACGCATGCCCAGCATGGGTTGGCGAGCGCAGATAGAGCTATTCATCATCATCATCATCATTTCAGCCGTACGACATCCACTGCTGAACATGGCCTCCCCCACAGACAGAGCGAATTCCTTATCATGTGGGGGGATTTGCCCATACTCACCACGCTGGGCATGCGGTTTGGCGAGCGCAGTTAGAGCTATCGTTGTTAAAATGAGGGACGCTGCTGCCCATCCCCTTTTAGTTTTCTTCACTTAGTTGCCTCTTACGACATCCGCGGATAGGTAGATATGGAGGGGCCTATTCTTCAGCCGGGGCCACCACGGCTAATAGAGCTATTATTGATAGGGAATCTGGGTTTCTTCCCTTAGTAATGATTTGTGCAGATTTTTTTAAAACTTGTTTTTGGACCCCTATATCTTAGCAAATCCCTTGGCTATTTATCCGACTATTTCGATGATAAAAAATCTTCGGATTGAATATGCAACTCGATTATTAAAGATGTAAAACTTACTGAAAATAAATTAACATACGAATTCAACTAGAGATTTAGATCTAAAATTGTACAAGCTCTGATTTATTAGGGATCATTATTATTTTTCTTTTGAGCCCCACCTAGTTCGATCGGCACCACACTGGCTCTAAATCCAATTTTGTACTAAAAAAAAACAAGGATCATCGAAAAAAATGATAGGCATTGTTTGTTGCCTGATTCTTCTAGGCTTGGTCGCTAGGAACAAGCATAGCTTCACCTAGTTTCTAAGACGTTTCAAAGTGATCCTAGTGATTTTATTGAAATAAAAACCTTTGACTTTGACTTTCCGGTTTCTCATATTCCTACCAGAAAATGTTTATTGAATGTCAATTTTTTTGATATTTTCTTCCGATGACAAGTAACTTTACCTGACCGGCCTTAGTCATTTAGATAAAGTTTGAGTAAATATGGTCCAGAAATAAGATCTAGAATTGCGAAATAGAACACGTTAACGAATGCAATTATAGAATTCTACATCATTCACTACGAAAACCAATCAAGCTTCCGAATTCCGAATCTCTGAGACGAACTGAAATCCGGTCGATTCCAACTTGGCTACAGCTTTGCTTGACTGAGCTGAATTATGAACTAGGTGCTAAATTGTGGAGCAGTAGGTTACCAACTAATTTTTATAAGTTAATAAAGCAAAAAACATTGGTTTGATTAGATCTACGCGCACTAAATTTAATATTGAATAACATATGCGACAGTAATTCAGGTGAGCCAATTAATGAGTGTACAATTTTATACATAATATGTCATAAGAGAGATTATTTGAATAAGTATCACTAGACACTTGTTTATCTGCTTCATATTATCTTAGAATGAAGACCTCAGTAGCGCAACGGGCGATTGCCCGTCTGAGACGCATGGGGAGCGAGTTCGATTCTCGCTGCGGAAATGTTTGCATTATTTACAAATATTTGTTCGAGGTCTTAGCAACCCCTTGGCCAATTTAACTTATCTTGTTTGCCGTATATTTAAATAAAAAAATCAAAATATTGTTTATTGTTCCAAACAAAGGTGTTGACTGGCCTCATAGCTCAGTTGGTAGTAACTCTGCCTTCTGCGCTAGAGGTCGCGGGTTCGATTCCCGCACTGGACAAACATTTGTGTGATGAACGCAGATGTTTGTTCTGTGTTTGGGTGTTAAATATTTATCTATTATGTATATCAGTCACTGGTACCCATAGTACAGGCTATGCCTAGTTTGGGATCAGTTGACTGTGCGTGCTATGTCTGAAATATTTATTTATTTATTTATATTTAAAAAAAAAAAAAAAAAAGTTACATGGTTTGGGAACTCTTCTTTTAAGTTGCAATAACCTGTGTTAGAAGAGTCCCCTCTTTTCTGTGGTCCGCATAGGAACACTCAAACAATGCCAATCAGTAGTACTAGAATTAAATATCTGTTGACAACAAAATATATAAAAAAGTCCAAACAAAAACAGAACAGTTGCATTACATTAGTAAAGGTAACTAGGTAGTATCTAAGTATAAACAATGTTATGTATAGGTAGGCTTAGATCATTTATCTTAGGGTGTACGTACTTAGAACTACGTCAACAATTTTATTCTATCCTACCTCCTAACAGTATTATAAAATATTATACGTATTATATATTAACCTACTAATATTATAAACGCAAAAGTTTGTGAGGATGTTTGGGCATTTAGATGTTTGCTACTGAATCGTTACAGCTAAACCGACATACGTTGAAACTTGGAATAGATAAAGTTATTTAGCTAGAATAAGATATATGGCTCTATTTATGTAGGTAGGTATTACGCAAGCGATGAATGAGTAGGTAGGGCATGCGTAGATAAGCTCTTAGTTATTTAATTGTTGTATATTAAGAGCTAGTACGTACAATAATAGGTGGGTAGGTATACTAATTTCAACCGACTTAGTACCTTTTTAGTCAATGAAAAGGATGGTTGGACTGAAATGAAATTGATAGATAGGTAGTATTTTTGATCATTCTGACATCTCATCTTCATAATAGACGGTTCGAGAGTAATGCTCGAACAAATAAACATACAACGCCAAATCGCCCAAGTTGTTTGAGAGATTGTTGCTCGCTTTGCTCGCTCGATCATAGAGTAGGTACCAACATATCCAGAAATACTTATATGTTGTTGTTTTTTGCTGTGTGCTATCTGTGTTACGTCTACCTATCTCCCTATCTTTTTATTTTATTGTTTTTGTTTGTTTGTCTGTGTTTGTCAAAATAAATTTATTTCATTTCATTTCATTTTTCAGAAATAGGCGCATAAAATTATTTCAAATTTTATTTGAAAACCCGTTGGTGTTCAATTTTAAATAACTGTTTTTAGTTCTGAAGCTGTGCAAAAAGCAATATAAGTTAGGCTGCAGCCAGCGACTTTTTTGTTGCTCTAACTTTAGTTTTAACTTGTTTTCTCATTGCAGTCTGCTCGTTATTATTTGTATACTTGTATGAGATTGACTTGGTATTCTAGTCTTCAATATGTTTTCTCTCCACTAACACTTACTAGTTTTTGATAACTCCTCAAAATTGCACTCCCAGCGCTAAAGATACGATCTTGAAACTCAAAAGAGCAAGTATTGTCTCGATATCTCAAGACGATTCTTATAAAATTAAATAAAAATAAACTAAAAACAAACAGATTTTCACGGTAGAATAAATGGGGTGGTTTATGCGTAGCTAATTTGGTATGAAAAAGGTTTGATAACTTTTGAGTCTGTCTCACTGTTTGTTTGTAACGTTTTCACGACTAAGCGGCTGCACTAATCTTGGTGAAGTTTGTGAACATAGTGTAAACTTTGAGGAAGGACATACTATTCGCTGATATAATACTCATACTCACTGGCCTCATAGCTCAGTTGGTAGTAGTAACTCTGCCTTCTGCAATAGAGGTCGCGGGTTCGATTCCCGCACTGGACAAACATTTGTGTGATTAACACAGATGTTTGATCTGTGTCTGGGTGTTAAATATATATCTATTATGTATATCAGTCTCTGGTACCCATAGTACAGGCTATGCCTATTTTGGGATCAGTTGACCGTGTGTGATATGTCCGGAATATTTATTATTTATTATAATAATGGAGTCAGCTCAGCAGCTGTTCCACAGAACTCCAGCTGTAGGCATGTAGTTTTTCAATCTTTTTCACAGTTATTTATTTCCAGAGCCAGTCCACTTCGAAGCATCATCGGCGAACGTGACCTCTCGGCTCGGCCACCCCGTGGTCCTGGAGTGCAAGCCTTTAGGAGACGATCCCATTAGGGTCATGTGGACGCATGACGGCAGTTCCGTGGAGTTTCAAACTCAGAGGTAAATATAGATAAATAAATAACACCCAACAGTCACATACGTAGTCCTGACCCCACACTAGGATTCCCTGTGTCGTGGGTATCAGAAACTACGAGTACCGTGGTACCACAACAGCCCCAGCCCCAGAACAAATATTTGCAGATCATGCAAGCATTTGCTCAATGGAGCTCACATTAGAAAGATCAGATTGGAGGAAATTGCAACATTTCACCGAAAAGAGCTAAGCTTTTAAATCATAGAAGAAGAAGCAAACATTTGTTCCGAATCGAACCAGCATCCCTTGCGTTTCAGACGGGTACTTTGCTTAATTGTTGTATTGCTACTTGTATTAGTCTTTTTTTTTACTGTTAACCTGCCTACCTACTAAGTACCTACGCTTTATTTTATTTTGTGTGATTTTTACCTGCTGTTGCCTCTTCTTTTTTTATTGGATTTATTAGGCCTTTGACCACCAGCTCACTTTTGCAAGTGAGATGTGGCCTAAGATGGAGCACGCTTTACCAGAAGGAACTTATTCACTCTACATTTGAAGACTCCTAGATTGTACTCATCCGGGAAAACAGACGCTGACAGATCGTTCTACTCTTTGCCAGTGCTTATAATAAAGGTGGAGCAGAAACGTTTGGTTCGACACTGTGGTATGTCGACCAGGTAAAGGTGGTAATTACCTGTGCGTCTGCTTGTCCGGTCGTAGAAGGGGGAGGGAGGGATGAGGTCATGCAAATCCTGCGCACAGTCACCAAAGTGGTACTTGTAGAACACTGACAGTCTGGCCACACGCCGTCTGTGTTCAAGGCTTTGTAGATTGGACTCCACAAGCGAGTCATCTCCTATGAGCCTAACAGCGCGTCGCTTAATTGAATCGAGGGCTTCAATTGAGCGGTATTTAGCTGAGCCATCCCGTAGATGGCAGCAGTACTCCATGCAAGATCGGACCTGTGCTTTGTAGAGATTGAGAAGCTGTCCCGGTGAGAATTACCGCCGAACCTTCGCTAGGATGCCCAGCTTCATGGCAGCAAATTTGGCTTTCGATTCGATGTGCGAGCCAAAGTTTAGTTCTTCTGTTTGCTTTTATCTCTGTCTGTGCTGTATTTGTGTGTGTGTCAAATAAACAATTTATCTATCTATCTTAATCCCCATAGAAAACCCCCAAACCTAGCAGTCCAGTGGTGTTCCTAGCTTAGTATGAGCTACGATTAAACTTTAGTGTGTTCATAAATACGAAACTCTGAAACGCTTAACATTTCGGTGCTTGTCGATGTTCATGAGTGGGGAGATGTGGCCTAAGGGTGTCAAATTCAGCAGGCTCATCGGACGCCTGCCACGAGACACTAGAGGTGCCGGGCAGTTACGTCACACGTCGTTGCATATACGAAATACATAAGTTACAGTTCCGAGTAGGTATCTTACTAACATTATAAATGCGAAAGTTTGTGAGGATGTTGTGTTTGTTGTTCAATCACGCCGTAACGGCTCTACCGATTTGGTTGAAACTTTGAATAGATAATGTTCTTTACCTTAAAACGCATATAGGCTACTTTTTATGTTGGTACCACGCGAGTGAAGCCGCGGGCGGACGCTAGTATGTTTATATGTATGTTAGTCATTAGGGTCTGTCTACGGTATTTTTGTTTACAATTATTTGGTGCATGAAATAAATTATATTATTATTATTATTTCCAGACTGAAACTCTCCGAAGCTAAAACAAGTCTCGGTTTGTCTAGCACCATCAGCTTCTCGTACTCTGAAATAAACGATGCCGGCCTCTACCAGTGCCGAGCGAGCAACCCTTACGGAGCTGCGAGTTTCAGCGTGCATCTTACTATTTTAGGTAAACTACATGAGGAGGAGGTAGGGCACAGCGAGATTTTCTTGTTCTGAATTGGAGCCTGCCTGGGGAGGTGCCTCCGCCTTACAAAAGATCGCAGCCAAATAACATTATTTGTTTCAAATAGTGTTGTGTTTCTGCGGTGAGTAAGGTTGCCAGAGCTCTTTAGGGGGGAAGGGGGTTCGGGGTCGGCAACGCGTGCGTGATGCCTCTGGTATTGCAAGCGCTTATAGGCTACGGTAACCGCTTACCATCAGGTGGGCCGTAAGTTTGTTTGCCACCTCTGTTGTATAAAAAAAAAAAAAAAAATATGATCCACCCTGACTTGGCCGAATAATTTATTTACACCTATTCACGGAAACTCTATCGATAACTCTCTCTTACTTCTTGAGATTAGCCAATACAAACGGGCATACATACATGGTAGGGAGGAGTAGAGACTATACTGTACATTAAAGACGGGCTGAGAGAGCTATGCTCTGAGTTTCACATTAGAAATTTGAAAAAACTATTTGATGACAAAAAAACTTGAGACTTAATAAGCTTCAAACCGATTAATAATAAAGGTGAGGGTTTAATTTTTTTATGATATTTGTATTGTTTTTTATCAATAACCGCAAAACGCACAATTTTGATTTTTATGACAAAGATAATTTGAGCATTTTATTTACGAAAATCCAAGACAGAAACGCGATAGGTAAAACTTTTCTCGATAGATTTATTTTTTAAAGTTGGGTCCTCTGCAACAGTTTTTTCGAAAATACTCTAGAGACTATCTAACAAAAATAACTTTTTTTTTAATATTGTTGCATTGGGTACCTAAATCCAAGAAACTTTTAAAAAAAAATGTATAGTTTTTAAGATAATCGATATTTTCTCATATGTCGCTTACGTCGATTACTTTCGAGCGCCTTTAACGCTTGCTATCTCTTTCCGCATTCAATTATAGTACATAGCGCTGTCACTTTCTTTACTCCGCCCACTCGACAATTTATTATGATTTTTGTATCCTCTTAAACTTGATGCGATTTCAACTAATAAATAAATATTAATGTTTGAACTTTGAGGTTTGATGTTGCTCAACCTCTACGCAACTCAGCTAAATCCTGTGAGTAGGGATGCCCCATTATTCCATACTATCTTATGCAAGTATCGTACTATGCAAGCAAAACTGAGCAGCTAATGAAACGAGAATCATAAAGAAATAATTACATATACTTAGTACAGGTTATGCCTAGTTTGGGATCAGTTGACCGTGTGAATATGTCCGGAATATTTATTTATTTAATTGGACAAAACAACATTTCTTTTTTCAGAACCGCCTACTCCACCTTCAGATCTGCGTATAGACACAGTCCGATCCCGAGTGGCGTCTGTATCGTGGCGCGACACCCTTCGGGCGCATGCCCGTCATTACACGCTGCAGTACTCACACACCCACTATAGCGACTCGTGGGACCGCGCCACCAGCGTCAATGTTACCAGGTAACCTTTCATTTTCATTTAGATTATCTCTCCAATAAGTCAAAGTCAAAGTCAAAAGGCCTTTATTTCAATAAAATCACTAGGATCACTTTGAAACGTCGTAGAAACTAGGTGAAGCTATGCCTGTTCCTCGCGACCAAGCCTAGAAGAATCAGGCAACAAACACGGCTTGGTGCCTATCATTTTTTTCGATGATCCCTTTTCACAAATTGGAATTTAAAGCTTCAGTGTGGTGCCGATCAAACTAGGTGAGGCTCAAAAGAAAAGTAATCTAATTATAATCCCTAATAAATAAGAGCTTATAAAAGTGTGAAAAAAGAGAAGACAAATGTGAGCTTCAACAACAAGACTGTAGTACCCTCTACTAGTGGCTCTCGCTGTGGTGGGCCCGGCTAAAGAGTATGCCCCTCCATATCTCGTACCCGTGGAATTTTTAAAGGCGACTAAGGGAATAAAGCTAATGCATGGGCAGCTGCGGCCTCCATTCATAACAAGGATAGCTCTAACTACCAACACGTGCCCAGCGTGGTAAGTATGGGCAATTTTCTCTCACATGGTAGAAAGTCGCTCTGGAAAACTGTGGGGAGGCCAATGTTCAGCAGTGGCCTTCCAACAGCTGGAATGATGCCCTTTACTGGTGACCCCGATTCTACCGGTGGCTCTCTCCATGGTGGCCCCGGCTGAAAAATAGGTCCCTGTAACTACCCGTGGATATCGTAAGAATAAGGGGAAAAAAGCTAAGGAATGAACAGCAGCGTTCCCAAGAATAGCTATATGATTGTTTGAGTGCATGCCGTACAAGGTCAGTCGCACTGGAATTCTATAGGGGCGGCCTATGTTTAGCAGTGTACGACGTAAGTCCTACGGCTGAAATTATGATGTCACTCTACTGAGTGAATGCCTCTTCCCCATCACGTCACTCATGGCTCCAGAAGAACCGGTCTTGGTCCAACCGGATCCACTGCCCACACAATGCCGAAGGCAAATATTTGTCTCCAATGACTTTACTCAAAAAAGTTGTTGTGATTTTCAGAAAGGACAATGAAATCCGTCAGTCGATAGAACTTCTTAACCTCAGACCAGCTACATCGTATGCAGTGCGAGTGGCGACAGGAAACCAGGTCGGAACCAGCTCCTACACATCTCCTCTTCACTTCACTACGCATGAAGAAGGTATGCTGACTGATGTGACTTATTTTATGGAGAGGCTGAAAAGCAGCGTAGCTGAGCCCTCGACCATTTCACCTGTCTACCTATATATACTGTATACGGTGTAAAGTTGTGTCTTTAATTCTGGTAAAACGTTTTTTTATTCACAGCTCTATATTGGTAAACGTTATAATATTTTAAGTTATATTTCATTATTAAACAAAAAAATTGGTATCTTTTGGTATAAAAATGAAACCGCTACGTAAGATAGCTTAGAAGTTATAAACCAAAAACTGTTTTTTATTTTACTGTAATATTTAATTTTTTCTATTACGATATTTTTCGCTCGGGACGGCGATTTGGTGTACTAAATTAAAGTACCGGTCTTTAGATAGCTCAACTGTTTCTTGTATGTTTTGTAAATATTTACTTGTATTAGTTTGAATTTAATTTCTGTAAAAATAGTTTGTTAATGTGTAAAAAAAAATACAATTTTGCGTTTAATATTTTAGGGCGTACCATGTAACTAAACGATATCGCGAGCCCCTAAAAGTCAACATCAAAAAATTTGACGTTGGATCATTTTAAATGAATTTCAGATGAAATATCACACACCATTTGAACTATACTACGGTAATTGTTTTTTTTAAATAGAATAGAATAGAATAATATTTATTTTGCGTCACAAATTAAACAAATGGAACAAATCAAATATAAGCTTAAAACCTAGACACAAAAACGGTCACCACTCAGCTGGTGCCGCATAGCACAGTGGAGCTGCTGCGGCGCTGGTTTTCAGTGGTTTTTAAATATATATTTGAATTGTAATGGTTTCTGTATTCTAGCACCATCATCACCTCCGATAAGCGTCCATGTGGAGCCGACAGACAACCCTGGGGAGCTCCGCGTGTCCTGGCTCTCGCCGCTGAAGGACACTCATAATGGAGTCCTCATGGGGTACCATGTGAGGGCTGTTCCGCAGAACACTGGGGCTGGTAAGCCTGTTAATACTTCATTAATGGTTTTAGGTAGGGCACAAAGAGATTTTCTCGTTCTGAATTGGAGCAGCCCGCCTGGAGAGGTACCTCCGCCTTTCAGAAGATCGCAGCCAAATAACATTATTTGTTTCAAATAGTGTTGTGTTCCTGCGATGAGTAAGGTTGCCAGAGCTCTTTAGGGGGGGAGGGGGTTCGGGGTCGGCAACGCGTGCATGTTGGTATTGCAAGCGCTTATAGGCTACCGTAACCGCTTTGCCACCTCAGTTGTATATAAAAAAAATGGTGTAGTGGTAATGATTCTGACTTCCTATTCTAAAGACTCGGTCGCAAATCCCAGCTAGGGAATGGGAATCATTCAGCAATCTATTTATCACTCAAATAAAATATCAGTGCTTGATACATAATTTGTATACCATCTCAGACGGGGCTTATTTTATGAACAAAAACAAAAGAATAATAGCGCAAAACAAAAGTAAATGTAAAATTAAAAAAAAAAAAAAAAAAAAAACAACAACCTCACCACCCCGTGGTCGCCACCCTAGTTCTTCCAACAACGGACTTTTACAGAGCCACCTCAATTGGCCTTATTGACCCGGCAGGGTGAACAACAAAGAACCAGTGACACAAGACAACTGTAACAGTTTCAGATGACGCAGACTCAAGGACTGTGAAGGTGGCCCAGTTATCCGGCAAGCAAGAATCTTTGCTGAGCGGTCTACTGAAGAATACGAGGTGATTATTCTTTGCTAAAACCACGGACTTAATTATCGCGCAGTTATCACAGATTAGAAAATAATTTCTAAGCCAAGCGGCAATTTTTCATCCGACTTAGTTAGCGGATCCCCTTATTTATGGGAAGGTCGCGGTTTGAGTATTATAAAAGTCAATTTTATTTGGGACATTCATTATTGCGTTTGGAGTCCCGCCACAGAGTCAGTTTCAACTCCTTTGTGGTGAGGGTACCGACCGAACATCTTTCGACCTACCTAAAAGAAGATCTCTGGCCGAAGGGTGTTGTGTTCCGTCGCCTCCGCGGGCGGATACCTACTGCCAATGACAATTCGTCCCACGTCGCAGTTTCTACGTGGCAATTAATTGTGTTTATTATTATGTATGTTAGTCTTTAAGGTATATATCTATATGGGCCGTAGGATAAGAAAAATTCCATCTGTTTTTTATTCTATTGTTGCCTGAAATAAAGTTATTGTATTTTATTGTATTGTATTGTATTATTTTGTAACATTTATGTTACAGGTATGCTGTTTCCGTGTCAGCGTACACAAGTGCCGGTTCCGGGCCGTTCTCATTGCCAGTTTTTCAGGACACCAGAGAAGGAGGTAAATCATTATTATCATTCCAAATCTATCGGCTATTCAGAATTCTTACCGTGAATCTTCCATTCAAACATGCTATGCGTTGAAAACGTTTTTTAACAATGTCTGTCCGTCTCGGACAAATCTGACTTTGGCTCGTTAATCGGACAATTAATTTATGAGAGACATCCTTTTGTCCTCCTCAGTGAATAACAGTAAATTTGATCAGTAAATTATCCGTGTTTGGGCTTATTTCGGGGGTAGCTTCCTTTATAGTGTAGGGATGCACTAAGAAAGGAATTCTCGAAACTCAACCCTAAGGGTTTGTGCCGGACTCGAAGTTTGTATTAAAATAACATCACGCGAAGATGGGGCTCCCACATTTTTTAAATATAAATGGGAAGTGCGATATTGGAAGGAATTGTAACAAAGTGATTTTATTTCATTTCCAGCGCCCGAGCAGGCTCCACCGTCAGTAGAATGTACGGCGGTGTCTTCCACGTCCCTGAGGGTCGGTTGGCAACCCATAGTCCTTCCAGGACAAGGCAGCTCTCTTGTAGGATACACTGTGTTATACGCCACTGAAGGTAAAATTGTGCTATCTTATCTATCTCTCAGACTATCTCTCGGTCAGTCAGAGTGACTTTCATCTACGAAATAAGCATCTGGTGAGCCTTTTAACTGTCTTCGCGGCTATGCGTTCTAAAAAGACACTTTTACCATCGGTCAGAAGGAAAAAATCCGCTTAAAAAAAGCACTATTCATTATTCAGCTGTTGTAGGTGAACTTTTTGTACGTTTAATAACTGGTAATAATAATAATAAATTTATTTATTTTTCGAGCTGTACATTGAAACATATACATGATCATAAACTAGGTCTTACAACTAAGCATTAATTATAAGTAGGTGCATGCTTACTTAGTATAAAAATTCTTGTTTTTATAGTTTAGGATAACAGTGGGTGGTTTCTCAGGTTTGAGATAGTTCACTGTCCTCCACCCTAGGAATGTATCCTGTTTGTTTGTAATTAGTTACATATAAAGATGATAATTGTCCAAATCCACAGATTTATTTTTTACATCAACTCACTAAACCCGTGTGTTCTTACTTGAGTAAGAAACATGGAACATTTCCTTTACAGAAGGGGCATGGATGAACCAAACATCGCTACACACGGAACTTTACATACAAGGTCTCCTCAAGTTCTCGAACTACACCGTGAAAGTAGCAGGCTTCTCAAACTTCGGCGTCGGTCCATTCTCTTACCCAATCATTTGTGCTACTTTCCAGGATGGTGAGTCAGCGTTGTGCTATCAAATAGACGCTCACGGACCCTAATACCTAGTTGAAAGAAATATAAATATA
Source organism: Anticlea derivata (assembly GCA_947579855.1). Classification (NCBI taxonomy): domain Eukaryota; kingdom Metazoa; phylum Arthropoda; class Insecta; order Lepidoptera; family Geometridae; genus Anticlea; species Anticlea derivata. Next base: position 6,702,296 of record OX388281.1, read on the forward strand.
ATATCTATACTAATTTATACTACTTACTCATATGCCACAAACTGGCATCCAACTCAGCATGTTGTTGTGCTACCTAAAGAGTAGGTTGATAACCACAACGCTGATCAACGGATTTCGTATAAATTTCAAGTTGATACCTTTAGCCGTTTCCAAAAAAAAGGGTCTTGACAGACAGACAGACTTTCAAAAAATGTATCCTATTAGGGTTCCGTTTTTTTAAATGAGGAACGGAATCATCAAACACAATAAACTCAGAATTAGCAAGTTGAAGTGGCAGTGAGCAGGCCATATAGGTCGCAAAACCGACAACTATTGGAGAATATGTGTTTTTTTTAATACAATTGAGGTGGAAAACAAGCATACGGCCCAGCTGTTGGTAAGCGGTTACCGTAGCCTATGAGCGCTTGCAATACCAGAGAGGAAAGAGAGGTCTGTTCCTGCTACAGGTTATGAAGGCTCAGGCTGCTGCTACTCTGTGCTGCTGAGCTAAAAGCAGCTCAATTCGCTCATTAAAGTTCCTTGTGAATTTGTTTACCTTATCTAAGCTTCACGTTCCCGTTTTTAAAGAAAAATACACGTTTTTCCAGTTCCCGGACCTCCATCAGATACCAAAGTCCTGGTACTATCGTCTACATCACTCCTCGTCAGCTGGAAGAGGCCTGAGCATCCGAATGGGGAGATTCTTCACTACACTGTTTATGTGAAGCCTACTTCAAGGTAAGAGAGATAGAAACTATTCTAATTTGCAATATTCCTCCCCCCATTAGAAATTCCCATACCGTTTACACATTCAAAACTCATCTTAAAAAGCACTTGTTAGATACTCAGATATCTGTTCCATAGGTGGTTGTTCATGGTCTTAGGCTCGTATTCAGAGACACGACTCAAGCATAGATTTAATCACAGATCAGCTGAACTCTATTTAAGTATTGAATCTCTTCTCAAACATAGCTTTTATTCAAGAACGGTACTTAAACTACTCTCAGCTGAATCGAGTTTCAAATCTGTACTCAAATGTTCTCGTTTACATTTTGATATATTTATAATTTTCGATCCGTTTTGCGCAGAAATTCAAACAGCCAGGGTGGAAATAGAACAGAACTAAAAAGTGAAGTATAAATATGCATCAAAGTACGTGTAACGGAACGAAAATGTCATTTGATTAATGTCTAATCAAATCTAAACTCAAGCACCGATTTCGTCTGATTGACGTTTCAGAATAAGCATTTACTCAGGTGAACTGTGATCATTGAAGCTATACTTAAATACTGTTCAAGAATTAGAATCTAGACTCAAATCGAGATTTAAGTACAGATCAACGCTTGAGTCTTGTCTCTGAATACGAGCCTTATTAGACTACTAATTAGTTTTAATTTTTTTTTTTTTTAGCTTAAAGCTTAATTTTTAACGTTAACTGTTTGTTTGCTTTAGTTTTTGTTTTATTTTATTGTCGTTGGTGGTTATTAATAGTTATTGTTATTAGTATTAATTATAATTGTCTTGCAATTGCAACGGATGCATAGGTACGAATTTGTTTTAGTTCAATTATTTTGTAAATTTATTTTATAGTTATGTAAGTAGATGCGTGTCACAGTAGTTGCCGCGATTCTCATTTGGGTGCCACTGAAAATCAGCGCTGCACCGGCCACTGGGCTGATGCAGCAAATGCTGAGCGGCAACCTTTTTTTCGTCACTTTGGATACTAATTTTGTCAGTAGTATAAGTTTTTAAAATTATTATCTCTTTATGTGACGGGAAATAAATTATTTTCTTTCTTTCTTTCTTTCAAAGCAAAGGTTATTGAGCTGGTAGAGAGGTGGCAGTGGCCATGCCTTCCGATCCGTATGTCTTGGATTCGAATCCCAGTCGATGGATTTTCCATTCGGAAAATGTACGCTATACTAGTGCTCTCAAACGGTGAAAGAAAACATCGTGAGGAAACTGGCATGTCCTAGAATTAAAAAAATCGAAGATATGTGATATGCCCTCAACCTGGTAACTGACCTAATACAGGATGACCAGAAAGTAATCAGTGATCAAGGGCGTAAGCTAGTGTACAAATCCTACTTGTCAAAGTAACTCTTTTTTTTTATGTTATACGGAGGCAAACAGGCTTACGGCCCACCTGATGGTAAGTGGTTACCGTCGCCTATTGACATCAGCAACACCTGGAGCATTGCTAATGCGTTGCCTGTCGAACCCCTCCCCCCCTAAAGAGCTCTGGCAACCTTACTCACCGCAGGAACACAACACTATTTGAAACAAATAATGTTATTTGGCTGCGATCTTCTGTAAGGCGGAGGTACCTCCCCAGGCGGGCTGCGCCAATTTAGAGCGAGAAAATCTCGCTGTGCCCTACCTCTCGTAAAAATCTCGTCTTAATTGAATTCCAGTGCAGGCATAGCCCAGTCTCACAGAGCCGGATCCTCGCGCACGTCCACAGAGCTGAGTGGGCTCACCACCGGCGTCACGTACGAGAGCTGGGTGACGGCCAGCACTACGGCTGGCGAGGGCTCCGCCAGCAGACGGATCTCTCATACTCCTAGCTCAAGAGGTACAGCTTTATTTTTGGACGGTCTAATATTTAGTTTTGTGGAGATGGGTGGGACACTTGGATAGAAAGGGCCACCATAGCTCAACGTTGCCACTGACTTTAATTCAGGATAACCCAGAAAAAACCAGTGACATGACAAGCAAGCGAGCGGAGCCATTGTGACGAACACATTTCCGGCGTGACATGTGTGAGCTGATGACAGGCAGTAGAACGGCTGGGGACAGCCAGGACATAACGTTAACACTGTACGTGCTTTGAATCAAGACATAAGAAAACCAAAAGGATCATGCTTTAGAGAGTTCCATGGTGGTTTTTTGCTATTATATTGTTTTCTCTTGAATACATGTTTTGAAACTGTGGTAAGAATAACTGAAACGCTTTTTTCCAGTGGTTGCCGGAGTTGCTTCCTTAGGCGGCACAGTTTCAGTAGGGGTGGGCAGTTCTCTTCTTCTAGTCTGCCAATGCGTGGGGGTACCACCGCCACGCACAGTGTGGTACCACAAGCACAACATCATCACGCATCATCCGCGGTTCACGAGGAACCATGACGACAGTCTGCTTATTAATAGTGAGTTGTGCAAAAGAGTATTCTTGTCTTCAACCTGTCATTGTAGAAATCCCCTCAAATCATATTTCTCTAGATACATTTCTTCTTCTTCCTGATTTCGTCTCAGTTTATGTGGGGTCGGCGCACTGTCGGGAAATGCATGGTCCAGGCGTAATTGGTTACGCTCTAGTGGCTTGTAAGCCTTATAACATCGTCTTGAAAGATCCTCATCTATACATTCAGTGGTTACGGCGTCAAAGAGTAAGAACACTTAAAGTAAATATCGTCTTTTTAACTACAGCAATTGTGCTTATTTATGATTGAACTCAGTTTTGACTCCATTCAAACATTATATTTAAATTTTCTTCCACAGACATAGACCAATCGCTAAGCGGTAATTACACGTGCCTTGCAAAGAACCTCTATGGCTCAGACTCCGTGGAATACACCGTAATGGTCCTCCCGCTACCCGAAGCTCCGATACTGAGGGCAACGCCGTATAAGGACTCTATTCTTGTGGAATGGGAGCAACCATACTACACTCTCAGTAACAGGAGTAGTTCGAAGATCAGTAAGTAAAAATGTACCTCGTTCTTTTGTGCTGCTGATTTTGGGTATTTTTCAGTTACGCTGCTTTAGAAGTAGTCATGTAAGTGACGGTGAAAGAACCAGTGTGGTGATAGGATCAAACTTTAATGGTTGGCCGAAATGGCAAAAAAAAAGAGAGCCAAGTTAGCTTCATCGAAAATGATGAAATGTTATCGGCACTAAAAACCAAAATGGCATGTCCTTGCATAAAATATATTCATCTATTTGAAATATTTGTAATGATATAAGTCTGTTTAGAGAAACAGACAGAAGACACAAAAGTGAATTTTATGAAGATAGGGAGACAAAAAGACACCGCAACAACCTTATACCGGTAGGTAGGCACAAATAAATAAGAAGGGGCACAAAATCAGGCAATAAACACGGCTTGGTGCCAATAATTTTTTTCGATGATCCTTTTTCACAAAGTGGAATATAGAGCTTCATTGTGGTGCCGATCGAACTAGGTGAGGCTGATTCGAACAAGTACAACACCTAAATGATTGTACTTATTTAATATTTCAGCCTACAGTCTAACCTGGAAGGAGTCCAGCGGCCCCTGGCAGGAAGCTTGGCCGGCCAACAAGCTGCCTAACTTGTCCGGCGTACAGAAACACGCACTAACCGGCCTCAAGTGCGGTACTAAGTACTCTTTGAGGATCACAGCAACTAACAGAGTTGGGACTTCGCAGCCAGCGTACATGGATGTGAGCACTGTTGGTGGAGGTAAATTGGCTCACGAGGGAACCCAAGCATGGTAGACACCGATCAGTGTAGAAGACATCCTCTCAGACTCTCAGGTCTCCCGGCTGGGATAATAAATCCCCTGGGGGAACGAGGGACAAAGTAATTTATGGATAACTAGCTTCCGCCTGCGGCTTTGCTCGCTTGTTACCTACGTAAAAAGTATCCTACATATATGCTATTCTAAGTAAAGAACTCTATAAATTCCAAGTTTCAACGAAATCGGTTTTGCCGTTACGGCGTGATTTAACAACAAACATCCACACATCCTCACAAACTTTCGCATTTTTAATATTAGTGGGATAGCTCAGTTCTCAAATCTACTGTTCTATTGGCTCGATCGTTGTTGTTTAAAGATTTTTAAAATTTCAGTTCCCATAGCACCATCGAGCAACGAGTGGTTCTGGAGCAACTCCTCGCATATCTACGTGCAGCTCGCGGGCTGGGACGACGGCGGCTGCGAGCTGAAGAGCTGGGAGGTGGACTATAGGGTACTCGGCACCAGGGGCTGGATGAGAGCTCACAATACTATGGTAAGTTATATTGGAGGGTATAGGATACTGTTGTAATCTTAGCCTAATTGTGAACCGACCCAGTGAGCGAGCCGGCGTTTGACGCTGACATGAAGTTTGTGTTGAATAATAGTAGAGTAAACTTAGATATAATTAAGGATTAGATTAAGTTATTTTAAAATAATAGAATAATTAAGAAGATACAGGTAATAATTTAGCTATTAATTGAGTTAAGTGTAGAACTGTTACACTGTGTTGTAAGCAAAGTAGAGCATGGCGAGATTTTATTGCTCTAAATGTACCAAAGATACACTGTACTTACTTCTGAACTAACATAATGTAGGTACCAAGTTGTGGGTATAAGTGTTTGTTTTTTTATTTTATTTTCAAAGGTTATCACTTTTGTAGGTATTATTGTTTTCTTTTTTTTCTCCCACTTTTAGATACCTACGTGGGTACTTGTGCGTACGTAGGTATATATATCTCTATAACTATGTAAACTATTTAAGTAGGTAAGTTATTTCTAAGTTTAGTTTAATTGTCACGCCTCACCATCTTTTTTGCACGCCCAGGATGACTGGTAGAAAATGCTTTAGCATTAAGTCCTCCTTACACTAAGTTTAAGTGTGAAAGTATAAATAAATAAATAAATAAAAAATAAATTGGAGCAGAGGTACCTCCGCTTTACAGAAGATCGCAGCAAAATATTCCTATCAGAAATTCTTGACAGTACAACCTATTGAATAACTAAACTTCATCTAGAATTAGAATTATTTATTTCAGTTAAAACAGCAAGCTTACAGTATATACCAAAGTGCCTACTGTCTAAAATTAAAACTTAAAAATACTCTTAGCGAATTAAATATAGTACAAATTTTATCATTAAAGATGTCGACATGTTGGACCTCGTGTACATAGGCATTTAAAAGAGTGAGAGCTCTTAGCGTTGGCGCATTATGAGCGTGACGATTTCGCGGTGTGTGGCAGGCGAACAGTTGATGTCGACGGCGGCCACAGCGCACGTAATTGTCAGGCACACATAGTGGCATCATGCTCAAAGCGGTCGGATTATTCACTTTGTTTCGCAGAATAAGACAATAGTGTATAGCTAGCTGTAATTTTCTCCTTAGTTCCAGCGTATCCAGGCCGATCATACCCGTTACAAATAGAGAAGGGAAAATCGGATCGGATTGGCAGTTCGAAAGTTGTGCTCTAACATATAAACATACAAACATGCAACGCCGATTCGTCCAAGTTGAATTAGAGAATGTTGCTCGCTTGTTCAATAGAACTAAAAACCATCACACTTGACGCCGTACGGCACATATGAAATCAAAATGTATTTCAAAATGATCATTATCTCTACTGGATAAAGTCAAGTTTTAGTTTTACTTTTAAAAGGGCTTGCGATATCGTACGCCCACAAAATATGTCAAATTCAAAATTGACTTTATCCAGCAGAGGTAAGGATCATTTAAAAATACATTTTAGATGATGTATCGCACATTTTAGACGAAAGTCATGTAACGAGAAGAGCGTTAGGTATGAATGTGGATGGATATAAGACTAGAGGAAGGCCGAAGGAAAGATGGATGGATTGTATTAAAGATGACATGAGTAAGAAAGATGTGAGTGCGGAGATGACGGCTAACAGAGGAGAGTGGAAGAGGAAAACATGTGGTGCCGACCCCACATAATGTGGGACAAGGGCAGGAAGAAGAAGAAAGATGATATATAGCACCCCGTATGAACACGGTTTTAGGTGGATAACTTTTAGAATTTCGCACCTGTAAAGCGAAAACGGAATATTTGGAAATTCGTATAAGAACTCTGTTAGCATTAATTTTTTCCTCAGTCATATACGGAGCACCCGACATGGAACCTGCCCCTGTACCAAGCGAAGTACCGGACCGGCTCGTTCGCCATCGCCACTCTGCTGGCCGGCACGTGGTACCAGGTGCGAGTGACCGCCACCAACGAGGCCGGCTCCGTCACCAGTGCCTACAACTTCGCCACTAAGAACGAGGACGGAAGTTAGTTCCTTTAAACCTATCATCATCATCATCATCAGCCTGATGAAGTCCATGCTGAACATAGGCCTCCCCCAAAGAGTTCCATGACGAACGTTCTTGAGCTTTTTCCATCCACCGACTTCCCGCAACCTTAACAATGTCGTCGGTCCATCGACAACCTATCATCATCATCAGCTATGACTGGCCTCATAGCTCAGTTGGTAGTAACTCTGCCTTCTGCGCTAGAGGTCGCGGGTTCGATTCCCGCACTGGACAAACATTTGTAACTAACACAGATGTTTGTTCTGTGTCTGGGTGTTAAATATATATCTGTTATGTATATCAGTCTCTGGTACCCACAGTACAGGCTATGCCTAGTTTGGGATCAGTTGACCGTGTGTGATATGTCCGGAATATTTATTATTTATTATTATTATTATCATGTAAATCCACTGCTAAACATGCCTCCCCCAAAGATTCCAGAGTGAATTCAAACTCAAATTAACACCAAGTGAGACGATTTTAGGTTAAGTAGTAGGTAAGTAGGTAGTTCATTCTTTTTTAACAATAAATAAACTTTAATACTTGAAAAACTTGTCTTACCAACATTTCACATCGAATTTGGCCTAAAGTTGAATAGATTTTAGTAGATCATCTACTAGAATCGAATCTGTAGGTAGGTCGGTAAGTACTTATGTAGGTGTAGATGGAACTGTCACGCATGGCATGCGTACCATGGTGTAAATGTGAGCATCCGCTAGAATACGTAATGTTTGGACGTACCTGTGACTAGATTCTTATGTCAAAGTCAAACGGTGTGTTCTTGGAAGATGCTGTAACGTTCTTTTCTGCTTGCCGAGTTAATTTGAGCTTTATTTCAAGGTGAAGTGGGCCCACCTTCAGAGATATTCGATCTGAACTTGTTGGTCATCGTCTGCAGTTCCATTTTGCTCACAATTTGTCTCCTGAGCTGCATCTACATTTTAGTGAAACGACAAAGGTAAAAGAGCTTTTCCATCATAGCACAGCAATATAATTATTTTCCTAAGACTTCTATCCTTAGTTCAATAGTTTGCGTCATCATCAACATCAGCGTGCATTTGACGCACACATATCATCATCATCATACACGTACTAGATCAGCCATCGCCTTGCCGTCTACTGACGATTTTTTTTTTTTTTTAAATGTGCCGAGGCGAGGCGATGCCGATGCGATGCTGATACACTGTATTTATTCAGGACAACAAACGAGGACAACACTTAAAAATTAAATAACAAATCTTATAGAATAGGTGGTTCTTAAAGTATAATCAGCCCCGTTGTCCACAAATTAGGGTATACATAAAAAGGACGTTGTGTAAGAGTGTTTCACATTAGTAGGTAGATATAAGACTACAATCTGGATAAACTCTTCGGGCATAAACCACTCTAAGTTACTTATAAAAGCCTTCGATAAACAGTACACCAACCGTATCCTAGCGCTAAATAAGACCAACCTTCGCATTATTGTCAGAGCCTTAACTGGACACTGTTGTCTTAATGAGCACATGTTCAAACTAAGGCTATGCGACACACAAACCTGCAGGCTATGCAAGGAGGCGGATGAAACGCCTCTACACCTGCTAGGTGAGTGCGGAGCACTTATGCTCAAACGTAGCATCCATTTGGGAAAGCACATCCTCAGCCCAATGGAGCTAAAGCAACTCACCCCAAAGAAAATCCTTCAGTTTTTAACAGCTGCTGGGCTTTGCGGTGAACTTTAAAGGCCCTGTAAAGGGGCTCCACAAATATAGTGGCGATCACAATATGCCAGTTGTGGCCGCAGTGACACAATAGCCGCAAAAAGTAAATAACGTAAACGTTAAGACTACAATGTTTGACGATAGGCTAACAAATAGTGAGTGATGTGAACACATCATTCACAATATTCTGTAGTATGAGGTTTCATACAAAGAATGCTGATCGGCACCAGCTGAAGCGATGCTGATCCGGTTTGGTGGATATGTCTGCGATATATGCTTCCTTAATCTCCTTTTTAAACAAGATTATTCATAATATTTTGTGTACTATCCTGAAAGGGGCTTATTCTATCAACACAAAGGAAAAATGTACGACATACATATATCAAAATGAAAAATCAAAATTTTCAATATTTTTTTAGGTATAACAAACTGAACTTACGAGAAATTAAAAATCAAGATTGCTATCAAAAACAGCTGAATAATTGAGCTTGAAATTATTAAAGTTAGGTACCATCATCCAGCCGTTCGACGTCCACTGCTGAACATGGCCTCCCCAGACAGAGCAAATTCCTTATCATGTGGGGAGATTTGCCCATACTCACCACGCTGGGCATGCGGGTTGGCGAGCGCAGTTAGAGCTATCGTTGTTAAAATGAGGGACGCTGCTGCCCATCCCCCAGCTTTTTTCCATAGTCGCCTCTTACGACTTCCGCGGATAGGTAGATATGGAGGGGCCTATTCTTCAGCCGGGGCCACCACGGCCAGTAGGTTAGGTATAAGAAGAAGTAATTAAGTTATTAGGAATATAAAATGATTAGCAGAGCTGATTTATGGTAATGTTTACTAATGTCCAATTTCCAATATTTGTTGAACAAACTAGAGATAGTGTGCATATTATCAATACCTAAATCTTGTACTCTTGCCATCTAGTGGCAATCCAGCAGCGGCTTGGGGACGCTTCCGACTGGTAGTGATCTAGATCAATTGAGCTATCTATAGACTATATATGGTTTGTAACGATCTTTAGATAGCTCAACTGTTTTAATTTTCTCTCTGTAAATAAATCAATTTTGTATTTTATCCTGTTTATTTCAGAAATGGAAACCTGACAGAGTACAGAGACTCTATAACCATAGACAACAAATCAGAGAGTGGGGTCCTCACCGCGAACACATCACATACGAACTTAGCTAATGCTAAGGATAACGCATTGAATCCTCAGAATAGGATCTATAGCGCGCCTATTCACATGAGGAATAATAGTAAACATGGTGAGTACCATCTAAGATATGACAAGGTGATTTATAACATGTATACCATCCTGAAAGGGGGTTATTCTATCATCAAAAAGAAATAATATTAGCAAAAAAAAAAATTTTAGACTTTTTTTCACAAACTTTCTCAAATTATCTGTTTTTGGTATTTTTATCATCTTTAAAACTTATTACTAAACGTACAAGAAGTTCGGAATAAAGATTGCTACCTAAATCAACTGATTTATTGAGTTTTAGCAGATTTTACCCCAAAACAGTTGATTTTCGCATAGAGTTTTTTCAATGAAAAATTACGAATTTCCAAAAGTCGTAGAACAAACATTATTGCTAATTGCTTGTAGAATAAGCCACTTTGGATGGAATACATATTATGAATCACCTTTTATATCTAGAGTAATTTCAGCCGTAGGGTCTCCTCTGCTGGACACAGGTGTCCCGCATAGATTTACAGCTTGACCGATCTTGTGCGCCCTGCACCCAAAAGCTCGTCATCTCGACTTTCGTCTTAACATTACGTTCATCATTTCAGCTGTACGATGTCCACTGCTGAACATGGCCTCCCCCACAGACAGAGTGAATTCCTTATCATGTGGGGGGATTTGCCCATACTCACCACGCTGGGCATGCGGGTTGGTGAGCGCAGTTAGAGCTATCGTTGTTAAAATAGGAGACGCTGCTGCCCATCCCCTAGCCTTTTTCCCTTAGTCGCCTCTTACGACATCCGCAGATATGAGATATGGAGGGGCCTATTCTTCAGCCGGGGCCACCACGGCCACACGGTACATGAGTAATTACAGAAAATAGAAGATTTTAGTAAACACGATAAAGCACACGACCAGAGTAAAAGTAAAAGTAGTCTGACAGACCGTCGTCCGTCCGAATCAACAATTCATTCCATTGTTCGTCGCTATGCCAACTGAGATGTATTTGAATTAGGCGGCGACGGAGTGATAGTGGCGGCGTAGCTCGCCACAAAACTTTATATCGACATAACAAGCAACAACAACAACAGAGCAAGCAGATGTTTTAACACATTAGTGGCTAGTGGTGTTGACAATATTGAAGTCGACATTTTTAACACTACTATCAAGCGTATGAAACGTTTGATGTGTGACTTATTTTTTAATTAGTAGGTAGTTTTGATTTTTGTTTTAACTATATTTTTTTTTTTCTTCTCTTTGTGGTACGTGCGGTGCCGTCTACTTTTATACTGTTTCGTTTTAAATTAGTTACTTTCACCTATATGTGGAAACTTGTAAATAGCCTTTGTAATTACTCCTTGTTTTCATTAATACCATATTAGCCGTATCTTTTCCTAAAATTATAAAAATAAAAATAAATAACATAAAGTTAAATGCCCCGACATTTCTTTTATGGTTCAGAGCCGTAAACTTTCTTGCAAAAATACTCATCAAAATCTGAGTATCCTTATAGTACAAGAACACACACGTAAACTACAAACCTATAACACTGCTCTGGCGTTAATAACTGATCAAGCTTGTTTTTTACAGAATTGTATGAAATTAGTCCATATGCCCAGTTCGCAGTCGGGTTTAGAACGTTTGGCCACGTGGAGAATCAGGACTTGCCCACACGTCTCCATAAACAGAGATATGATACAGGTATGCATCTTAATTTCCATGTAAAGTCGTATTCAAACGGCATGCAATATATCATTTATATGTCATACTAGCTTCCGCCTGCGGCTTCGCTAAAAAGTAGCTTACGTGCTATTCTAGGTAAAGAAATCTACCAATTTGAAATCGGCTGAGCCGTTACGGCGCAATTGAACCACAAACATCCTGCATTTATAATATTAGTAGGATAAAATTCATTTCCATAAGAGGTACGGCGCTGAATAAAGTCAATTTCGAAATTGACATTTGAAGGTGTGCGCTATACTCATAACTCAACGCAATCGCAAGCTCGTATTAGGCAAACTCATAATTAACTTTATTTGAAATAAAGATCATTTCAAGCTTTAAATTAAACGACAACTCAGACATTTAAATTGAAATAAAGGGAGAAGTCCACTGGTCCATAACCCTCCTTAAAATTAATCCTTTTCAGAAACAAGTTTCCAAGTGTGTTCTGAGTCAGAAGACAGTGATAGCATATCAAAATCTACATTGAAAAGTGTACCACGAAGCAAATGCGCCAAACAATATAAAGGTAAGAAAACATGACATTTTCACGACTGATACTCCACACTTACTTTTATAATATCCCGAAAAAACGATGGAGTTTAGATTCCCTAGGTGCACCAAAGGAAAATGAACAACGTTGAGATGAGCCACCGAATACAGAAGAGACATCTCAACGAAGCCACGCAAGTAGTTGCTTCTAGAATTGAAGCTAGGGCAAATAGCGCAAGCCAGAGGACCTTACCCGCAGCTCAGCTTGCCGCAGCTCAGCTTGCAAATGACTCAAAAAAACTGAAAATAATGCTTTTTACGTCGATTTTAATAAGGAAGATTTGTTTCAGAAATCTGCAGAACGCCGCATCATAGATAACTAAACAATGGATAAAGCAACTTAGTGTAAAATATTTTATATTCAAGTAAATATACATTGCCATAATCTGCCAATATTATAAAATAGTATCATAAGACAGTCTGTAACAATTCATTGTTAATAGTTAAAATTATTTAATTTTAGACCATCTTGTCACATTTTATAAAGGTAAGTACAACAACTGTTGGAACCCAAAACTGACAATGAGTAGACATACTAAATAAGGGAGTTCTAGAGTTTTCTATAATACGTTTAGGTTCAGTGGGACTTGCCCTTTACGTTATAAGTAGCTACATGTTATGACTTCTAAATGTCATCTAATAAGTTTAATCACTTCATCTTATAAAGATTTTTGTCAACCTTAGGATTTTAACAATCATTTCATAAACACGCTCCTACGCGGGCAATTTTTCAAGCAATTTTTGAAAAATTGCCCGCAAGCAAATGCTGCTGCATACAGTGAAGCCGGCCGCGGCTTCGTATGCGTGGTACCTACAGAAAAAGTAGCCTATATGCTATTCCAGACTATAATCTATCTCTGTACAAGATTTCATCCAAATCCGTTCGGCCGTTTGGGCGTGATGACAAACATCTAAACATCCTCACAAACTTTCGCATTTCTAATATTAGTAGGATAGGATAGTAGGACAGGATTGCGTGGACGGTCATATCACATCAAAGAGATGGCCCTGAATGGGTATGAAACAATTTCAATCGTCAATGTTTATTTGTCATGTAGAGAGAATGAACGAAAGAAGATTGACGAAACAGGTGTATAAGGCGAGTGTGAATGGGACCGTTGGAAGGAGAAGACCTAGGCGTACGTTTAGTGACCAAATCGGTGACGTTTTGGAAAAAGGCCAGGTCATGAGTACCCTAAACTGACGAGCATGTATGAGGAATGTGATGAGAGTGAATGAAGCAAAAGAGGTATGTCAGGATCGTAGCAAGTGGAAAACCGTGGTCTCTGCCTACCCCTCTGGGAAACAGGCGTGATTTTATGTATGTATGTAATGTTTATTTGTTTTCGACCACTAACAAAAATAACTTTATACAAGGTTACTCATGACAAGTATCATCATCATCATCAACTGATGACGTACGACGTCCACTGCTGAACATGGCCTCCCCCACAGACAAAGCAAATACTTTTTTTTTTTTTTATTTTTTTTTTATTTATTTACCAAAAGTTACACTATTTTTACAGGAGCACCTAATGCATTCCTTATCATGTGGGGGGATTTGCCCATACTCACCACGCTGGGCACGCGGGTTGGCGAGCGGAGTTGAGTTGACATGTATACCATCCCGAAAAGGGGTTATTCTACACCCAATTAGAAATAAATTTTGTTCTACAAATTACGTAAATTTGTAATTTTTCATTGAAAAAAATTATGAATTTATATAATTATGATAACAAAAATAATTATGTAAACTTAATCCGAACAAACTTGCACTTTCGAATAAAATTTTGTTAAATGATGATCATGATTAATCACAATTTTTTTTTATTTTTTATTAACAATAGCACAGTAGTTTTTTTTTTTTTTCAAATATATTATGCCTAAACTAAATAAGAGTATGTATTAGCTATTTTTTCACGATTTGTGGAAACCAAAAATGGGACCTATTTTGGGCAGTTGATTTTATTGTAACATAGTAATTGTTAGTCATTATTAATAATTAGACTAAGCACCTACTTACAAAGTACTTTTGTGCATAATTTAAAATACAATTAAAACCTTGTATATTTTTTAATTCATAATTTAAATTAAATGTATAAGATATAAAATATATAACTTATATTTTGAAATTTATGTTAATTAAATAGGTATTATTATATTTTTAATAATATCCCATTTGTTTTATGGATCTCGGATGGTATTCTAACCCGCAACCTTCCCCTAAATACAGGGATGCTCTTACAAACTAAGCTACCAAGCCATTGAGCCGATTGGACGTCCCAAAGAATTTCACATAGACGGGAAGTGGCTCGGTAGCTAAGTCGCTTAGAGCATGCCCGTATCTAGGGGAAGGTTGTGGCTTCAAATCCCACCTGAGTCGAAAATTTTCGGGATTGTCTAGGTGGTTCATAACGTGTATACCATTCCGAAAAGGGGTTATTCTCTCAACAAAAATAAAAAAATTACCGAGAAAACACATCATCGTCATCATCATCATTTCAGCCGTACGACGTCCACTGCTGAACATGGCCTCCCCCACAGGCAGAGCAAAATCCTTATCATGTGGGGGGATTTGCCCATACTCACCACGCTGGGCATGCGGGTTGGCGAGCGCAGTTAGAGCTATCGTTTTTAAAATGAGAGACGCTGCTGCCCATCACCTAGCTTTTTTCCCATAGTCGCCTCTTACGATATCCGAGAAAACACAACAATATTTAAAACTAATTACCCAAGGTACGAGAAGTTCGGCATCAAGTTTGTTACCGAAACAGCTGATTCATTGCGTTTGAACTGATTTGTCCCCAAAACAGTTGATTTTTGTATAGAGTTTTTCAAAAATGTTGAATTTACTAAAGTAGTAGAACAAACTTTATTGCCAACTGGGTGTAGAATAAGCCCCTTTCGGTATAGCATACATATTATGAATAAAAGTGTAATCCACGTTTATTTGTATGACCTCAAAGTTTAAGCTCGTAGTGATGTTTATAGGTACTTAATTATATCTAAAAAAAGACTGATTATTTATCGTTAATGTTGTTCAGTTTCTATACAATTTTGATTTAGAAATAAAATATGTTAGCATAAACATTATTGTTTCATTTCCCTCAGTAGAATCCATTCCCATCGAGGAAACCGGAATCTCTCAAATAATTGTGCTAATTGCAGTGATTGCAATTATGTTTGAGCGAAGCGAGCGTCATCATCATCATCATCATCATCAGCCTGTAGAAGTCCACTGCTGGACATAGGCCTCCCCCAAAGAGTTCCATGACGAACGGTCTTGAGCCTTCTCCATCCACCGACTTCCCGCAACCTTCACAATGTCGTCGGTTCATCGGGTGGGGGGCCTTCCAACACTGCGTAGCCCGGTTCGTGGTCGCCATTCGAGAAACTCCCCAACTCTCCCAAACATGTCGGTTCTGCGAGCTATATGGCCTGCCCACTGCCACTTCAACTTGCTAATTCTGAGAGCTATGTCGGTGACCTTAGTTCTTCTACGGATTTCCTCATTTCGGATCTTATCACGTAGTGAAACTCCAAGCATAGCCCGTTGCGCGACTTTGAGCTTGTATATGAGGCCTATAGTTAACGACCAAGTCTCAGTGTCATAAGTCATCACTGGCAACACGCACTGATTGTAGACTTTCGTCTTGAGGCTCTGCGGTATCTGCGACGAGAATATATGACGAAGTTTCCCAAACGCTGCCAAAATATACTAAGGGGTTGTTATGATATAAGTCCTGTTGTGTACCTATGCCCTACGCACACTGGTTCCTAGCTGGACAACCCGTTGTTCACATACAACACCAATATCTCTCACTGTGATTTCCCGCGCGCCTGCTCGTGCCGGCTTCACCACAGACTGACTGACTCACCCAGAGTATGTATCCATCTCTCCATCTCAGTTGTCATCTGTTATCTGTCACTGTCAGTTGTCCCCCGGAGATAGTATAAGTTCATAGTGCTCACATTGTAAAAAACTTACCAGAAGAACTATTCTTGTACCATCCATAGAGTAATTTTGTATGTACCATCGCATTGGTATTCTAATTAATGAAATTGTATTTTTCTTGTATCTCCTATTTTTTCCTAATTTTTCTTTGTAGTGTACCAGGCCTAGAATGAAATGGCTCCTTTGTATCATAATTAAGAAATGTTATACGGAGGCAAACAGGCTTACGGTCCTGATGGTAAGTGGTTAACGTCACCTATTGACATCAGCAACTCCTGGAGTATTGCTAATGCGTTGCCTGCCGAACCCCTCCCCCCCTAAAGAGCTCTGGCAACCTTACTCACCGCAGGAACACAACACTATTTGAAACAAATAATGTTATTTGGCTGCGATCTTCTGTAAGGCGGAGGCACCACCCCAGGCGGGCTGCTCCAATTTAGAGCGAGAAAATCTCGCTGTGCCCTACCTCCTCCTATGTCTATGGTGGATCAAGGGGTGTAAATAATCTCTAGAAGATATCGAGCTACGCAGTGAAGCAAGGCACTCAGACCAATGACATTTTGAAGGTCGCGGGAAGACGGTGGATGGAGAAAGCTGAATGGCGTATGTCTAGAAATGGACTTCTTCAGAGGATGAAGATATTTTTTAGACGCAAGGGGTGCGGGTTCGATTCCCGCTGCGGGAAAAATGTTTGTATGATCTGCAAATATTTGTTCCGAGTCTGGGTGTTACCGTGTACTCGTAGTTTCTGATACCCACGACACAGGTTATCTTAGTGTGGGGTCAGAACTATGCAAGTGACTGTTGGGCGTTATAAAAAACAAAAACGGTCAAGTGCGAGAACTCGCGCCCTGCTGAGGCTTCCATACCATTGGTCGTGGGTTCGAATCCCGGTCGTGCACCAATGGTCATTGTCAGAAAATAAAAATTCTAAGTGTAGGAATTGACAAACTTATATTTGCGGTCGCTCACGTAGTAATTGTATGACATTGACCGCATATATAACTTTGTTTTCTAAAAACTTCGAAATTCCTCAATTTCAGAACTTTCCCTTTAATTGTGTTACAAAAGCTCTTAGCATTCCAAATTTCAGAATTGTGAGATAACTGAAAGTACCCTAGAGGTTTTTCATTTTAGCCATTTCCATACAAAAATTATACATTCATTACCATATCTTTTTAATGCATTAAGCTAGAGCTTTGATTTTTATACGGCACCATAAGCCCACAGACCTTAATATGTGGTATAAATTTCAAGTTGATACCTTAAGCCGAGAAAAAGGGTCTTGACAGACGGACAGACAGACAGACAGACGGACAACAAAATGATCCTATAAGGGTTCCGTTTTTTCAAATTTGATATGGAACTATAAAAAGTTATTAAAAAAATAACAAACACAAAACTGAGGCACTGAACAGATTCCCTGAATCTGAAAACCAGCGCTACACTTCGTGTGCGGCATTAAGGTGAGGGTTTAATTATTTTATGATTTTTGAATTGTTTTTTCTCAATAACCGCAAAACGCACAGTTTTGATTTTTATGACATAGATAACTTGAGCATTTTATTTACCTAAATCCAAGACAGAAACGCGATTGGTAAAACTTTTCTCGATTGATTTATTTTTTAAAGTTGGGTCCTCTGCAACAGTTTTTTTCGAAAAAAATCTGAGACTATCTAACAAAAATAACTTTTTTTTTAAATATTTTGTTAGACAATAGCATTGGGTATCCAAGACACTTTTTTTAAAAAAATAGATAGTTTTTGAGATAATCGACATTTTCTTATATTTCGCTTACGTCGATTACTTTCGAGCGCCTTCTAACGCTTGCTATCTCTTTCCGCATTCAATTACAGTACATAGCGCAGTCACTATCTTCACTCCGCCCACTCAACAATTTATTATGATTTTTGTATCTCTTTTTGTATGCTGAGATGTGACCTTTTTACATCACGCATGCACCTCGGCACGGACTTATGAGTACCCCAGCTCTGTTACTACTTACTTATCTACTTTGTTTTTGTTACCTTGTTTCTTACCTCTTCATACCCTGTAGAGTGTCTTCTCTGTCTAGTTTGTGCTGTTATTGTGTGTGTCCAAAATAAATGTATGCATGTATTAGCTTCAAAACAATCATACTCTACAATATACTCATACTACCAATCATACTCTCCTGGACTCATAGCTCAGTTGGTAGTAACTCTGCCTTCTGCGCTAGAGGTCGCTGGTTCGATTCCCGCACTGGACAAACATTTGTGACTAATACAGATGTTTGTTCTGTGTCTGGGTGTTAGATATCTATTATGTATATCAGTCTCTGGTACCCATAGTACGGGCTATGCCTAGTTTGGGATCAGTTAACCGTGTGTGATATATCTGGATGATCTGGAATATTTATTTATTTATTTTATTTACTGTTAACAATGACACAGCGCAGTCAAAAAACTGAAGAGAGCACTGGTGGAGTGACGGCAGTGGCCCCGCCTGCTAAGGCGCCTGTGGCCTGCCTGTGTCGTGGGTTCGAATCCCGATCGTATACCAATGGATTATGAATTCGGAAAATGAATTTGCGTTATACTAGTGCTCTCAAACGGTGAAGCGAAATATCGTGAGGAAACCGGTATGTCTTAGAACATAAAAATTCGAAGTTGCCAACGCCGAAGCCCCCCCCCCCCCCCCCCTTGTATTGGCTAACTAGACTATGCTAGTTTGTTTGAGATATTTTCCTTCTATGATACATTGACGTCATTGGAACAGGTTTTACCCACAAGGTGCTGAGTGCGTGACAACAGTTGAGATCAGATGCACAGTATGTGAACAGAACAGCCAAACCTAGTACTGGTTAGAAAGGCTAAGTACAGATGCACCACCGATGATCCTCAGGGGCCCGATTCTACTGTTTCAATAACTGCAACATTATCATTCGTCATCATCATCATCAGCCTGATGAAGTCCACTGCTGAACATAGGCCTCCCCCAAAGAGTTCCATGACGAACGGTCTTGAGCCTTTTCCATTCACCGACTTCCCGCAACCTTAACAATGTCGTCGGTCCATCGGGTGGGGTGCCTTCCAACACTGCGTCCGGTTCGTGGTCGCCACTCGAGATCCTTTGTTCCCCAACGGTTGTCGGTTCTGCGAGCTATATGGCCGGCCCACTGCCATCATTCGTCACATTTGCTTTATTGGTTTTATTGGTACATTGGTTTCACAATGACTGCCAGTCATAAGAATGGCTGCCATTGATAAACGACTGTGATAGCAGACTGCATAATACCAAAAGTGTCAAAAGTGGCCATTTTGCCTTTGATCCATTGTCATTTTGAAGCCATTGAATTAGTAGAATTGGGCCCCTGTTCATTAATATTGTCAGTGTATCGTGGTGACATTGGTTAACAACAAAAAAAACTGCCGTTATAATTGTTTGTTCCTATTCTGTGTTCTGGAAGTAGTATCTTATATCCATCCACATTCATACCTAACGCTCTTCTCGTTACATGACTTTCATCCCTCCTCATGACATGTCCATACCATGCTAACCTATTACTTCTCAACTTTTCCGTCACTGGCGCTACTTTCAAACTTCCTCTGATGTACTCATTTCTTATTTTGTCCATTCTCGTCACTCCAGACATCCATCTCAACATTCGCATTTCCGCCGCATGCACTCTTATACGATACGAATAAGGGTAGAAGAAGATACTAAAATGATAAATGTTTTTTCCAATAATAATTTTATTAGCGTAGCGCATTTCGCGGTACTTCACCTTTTTTTGACCTTGATTGAGGTCATTGATTTATAAATTCAAATTTTATTCTTATGTAACAAAACGAAAAACTGACTACATAAATTAGTTACTATAAATGCACATGTTTATCACAAAGTTCTAAACTTAATAAAATAAATTGCAAATTCCTACATTACTTAAAATTCATTAGGAACGCAACTTACATAAAAAAAATATTTCTAAATCATCATCAGGCTGTAGAAGCCTACTGCAGGACATAGGCCTCCCCCAAAGAATTCCGTGACAAACGGTCTCGAGCCTTTTCCATCCAACTTCCCGCAACTTTCACAATATCGTCGGTCCATCGTGCCTGCCTAAAGTACCTAAGTTAGTCACTTTTATTTCCTTATCCTTTTTTACTTACAAAGTATTTGTTATTTTTCGGTGTTTTCTATAGAAATTCAAAAAATACCGTAATTTTTACTCCTTTGACATGCATTTAATGTAGTACCTACCCAAGTGCTAAGCCATATTATTCTATGTTCAGCAAAGTGAAGCCATATTATCGAAATTTAGCGAACTATATTAACGTGATAAGTTAGGCCATAGTACACACAGTAGACGGCAATGCTTCACGCAATCATTCGCGGAATCTCAATAATTGGCCCCAGTAGGTATAAGTAAATAAAACTTAAAGATCAGGCAGATGTTTAACATCTCCTTAACCATTCAAATTTCACAAAAAAAAATTGACCTTTTGTAACGTAGTTGCCAAAGTTTTTAAAAATTATCAAAGATATTATAGTATATAAGCTTGCGGGTTTTCCCACATTTTATAACTGGTAACTAATTGCGTGGGCCGATAAGTGAGAGGGCGATTTGACATTTCTTAACAAGCTTGCGCCCGCGGCTTCGCTGACATTGAACCTTGATGAAAAGTAGCCTATATGCTATTCTTGGTAAATAACTTCTTAAGTCTATCCCAAGTTTCATCAAAATCGGTTCAGCCGTTCTGGCGCGATTAAGTAACAATTATCCATCCAAACTGTCGCATTTATAATAGTAGTAAGATTTTTGACTAGTTTACATTGATTACTGCAGCGACGAAAACAAATAGAAATATCCCGCGTAATCGGCCAATGTGAAAACACCCTTATCAATTCCTTCCGACCATAGACAAGCTTTGTTCACTGCCAGAGATTAGAAAGGCTGGATTAAGGCTGTTTTTTAATCGCGTTGAGACAATTGCTTCGGTCTTTAAACAGAGTTATAGCTTTATACCTTCCATCGAAATCTAAGATTATTTAACCACACTAAGAATCCATTCCAGGTGGTCTTTAACGCTCATGTAAATTCCGGGTGTCCCTTTAGTACCGCAGTGGACGTTGCCCGAACTGGTCACACCCCAGAGCTCAATCCTCTCCTTGATCCAAACTAGGGGACCGCCGGAGTCACCACTGCAGGTGTCAATGCCAGACTCGCCGCCAGCGCATATGGCAATTTTCGGGATTCCGGTGGATTTGTACGCAGCTTGGCACACCTCGCTTTTTACGTAAGGGAGGGGGATGATTTTCTTGACGTGGCTGTACTCGCCGCGGCGGGGGATGATACCCCAGCCCGCGGCGATGAAGGTGGCGTCTTCGGCGAGTTGGCCGGTTGGCAGGCAGACTGGTCGGATGAAATCTGTGGATAAAAGAGAGTAAAATTAATGGGAGAGATTACCTAATCAATCAATCAATTTATTTTATTTCAGTTGTTCACCATAATTGTTAGTACATTTATCTACCTATAAACTGTTAGTAACCATAAAAACAGATTTCAAATTATTCATATCTCATTATTATTAGAATAAATTCAAACAAATTATTATTGCAAAAATAAATTAAATTTTGTAATATTGAAAATTCTAACTAGATTAATTTAAGCATGTAAATTTCAATATAATCTCAAAAATTCTCATTGTATATGTAAAGTCAAGAAATGAATAAATAGTTACCTACTGATTGATAATTATAATTTAAATTAATTTTGCACAACGCATTGAGTTGCAAGGCAACACATGAGTCTCGGTCCAGTGTCTGAGGATAGGACCATCCACCCGCTCAGCCACCGTAACCAGGAGGCTGTTGGGGCTGGCCTAAGCAATTATTATGGAGATAGTACTTTCATTAACATAGTAAAGAAAATTATGTGTTAAAGAGTTTAACGAAATTATAAAAGTGTTAGAAGCACGAAAACAACTATGGCATCAGCGTAGTGATGAACTAGTTTCTGGGCAATATTTACAATAAGAAAAATGGCAACAACTCTACTCATTCTTAACGTTTTATCGATAGTTTGCCGTGTTGGTCTCGGCTGAAGAATTGGATGTCGTAAGAGGCGACTAAGGGAAAAGCTAGGGATGGGCAGTAGCGTTCCCAACTTTATCTGCGCTCGCCAACGCGCATGCCCAGCGTGGCGATTACGGGCAAATCCTCCCAATGATTGTTCGGGGTCAGGCCGTACAAGGTGGGTCGCGCTGGAAATCTATGGGGGAGGCCTATGTACCTACAGCAGCGGACTTCCTATGTCTGAAATGATGATGATGGTTCATACTATAAACTAACTCTATTCTTAGTATCTGCACTTCTGCGGCTATTTAAAAATGTCTCACTTTAGATACCACAGAAGTCAATTTGGTAATGACTGATGTAGATTCAGACAAGTATCTTAATTCGTATTGAGTTGAGATATGAGGAGAAATGTCAAAAATGAATTAAATTTGGCAGTATTTTCGATGAAAATAATGTCTTATGTCAGTGTGTATTTCTTCACTTCTCTCATGCATTTTTTTTTTCAGCCGTATTTTTAAGCTGTTGGTCTTTTACGACCCTTGCAGCGAAACCAGACTATGGCGAGCGCAGAGGGCGCTGTGGCCGAGAAAAAGTGAGGTTGAGACAACGAGCTCAAGGAGACCACTTAAGTACCTACGATCTTCGGCTTGGGCCGTTGACAGAGGAAGGTTTTTTGAGGCTATCGCCCTGAAGGTCGGGACGTCGTCGTCGACCCCGCCGGCGGGGTTGGTGTAAGCTAAGGATGTTTAACTAAACTCACCAGTATAAGGAGCTTCCTCCTTCAGCCGCAGTATCGCTAGATCATGTTCCTTGCCATCATAATCAGGGTGGACGATTATTTCCTCGACGTCTATTTCGAGAACGCGTTCGGTGCATACACCTTGCACGCATTCCAATTTGTTGTCGACATCGTATTCACCGAGGCGGATTTTTAGACTGAAATGAGGGAAGAAACATTCAGAAACTGAGCAAAGTAAATGGGAATGTAAGAATTATTTCTAAGGTAGGTACACGTTACAGATAAACGTTTACGGCACTTTGAGCCGTTTCGAAATCCTAAAGATTTTCGCACGGACGGGAAGTGGCTTCGTAGGTTTGAGCATCCCCGTATCGAGGGGTAGGTTGCGAGTTCAAATCCCGTCTGAGTCGAAATTTTTGAGATATTATAAAAAATCAGAGTCATCCACGGATAGGTTGATATGATGGGGCCCATTCTTTAAACGGCCACGACTCCAGAAAGGCTTAAGTATAGTGACCTAATATATTTTTAATTAGGTATTTAAAATTATTTTTTTTACATTTTTTTATATTTTTTGATTATTGTCGGATTCTAATTAATAATTGTAATTATTTATTAGCAACTACACAATGTATAATTCTTATTTATTTTTAATTTAATTTAATTTAATTCATTTATTTCGGTTGTTCACCATAATTGTTAGTACATGTGTTTATTATTGTACATTAATGTGTTAATTAATTATTGTACATTATGGTACATTAATGTGACATGTACAAAAATTGTATGAAATAAATGAATATGAATAGGTACTCACTTTGAAAACTTCGGCTTTTTGATGCAATGAGCGGCAGTGAGGACGTGGCGATTGTCGATGAGCGTGCCACCACACCGCACCTGACTGAGATGCCCGTCGTTGAAGTACATTAGGAGGACCAGCCAAGGGTTGTGGTGAACAAGATTAGAACTCTTTTCGACACCACATTCTTGACCTGGAAAAATAAAATATATGTTTATTATATCCTACTTGCTTGCTCGTCGTGTCACTGATTCTTTCTTTGTCATCCTGTATTAGGTCAGTGACCAGGAGGTAGAGTGGCCCTGAAAAGGGCCTATGACCGTCGATGAAAGAATCAGTGTAGAGAATGGATTAAAGTACACCCCTTATAAGCTCCTTTCTCGCATATCCTAAATCCTACTAATCCTATCCTACTAACCTACTAATCCTACTAAAATTCGTGTATAATTATAATCAAAAGTACAAAATATTTTTAGAAATTAGTATTTTTGGGTTGCATGCAATAAAAGTATTTTTTTATAATACTACTGAAAGTCCCCGCGACTTCGTTCGCATAAGTTCTTTCATACAAACTTCAACCCCCTCTGCAATTTTTTGGGGGTTGAAATTCAGGAATTCCTTTCTTAATGCACACACTAAAGAAAACAAATGGTTTTTTAAGACACAGCGGTTTACGAGTAAGCTCTACTTTGTATGTCAGTCCGTCCTGTTATTGTTTTTTATTATACCTACAAACTTGCGCGGGATTGGAGCCCGCAAAGGATGCGGGCTCAAGTCCCGCTGCGGGAAAAAAAATTGCATGATTTGCAAATATTCGTTCCAGGTGTTGTTGTAACGTAGTACTCGTCGACACACGGAATCCTAGTGTTGGGTCAAGACTTTGTATGTGACTGTTAGTGCTATTTATTTATTTATAAATTTTCCTCTTTATTTATAACTATGTAGGTATTTTACCATAAATAATGTTACTAAAATTATAATTCGTAATTACCTAATGTTTTCGTTGTGGGTTTTGAATTTGTTATTTATGGCTATTTTATATTTTCTAACATGCATTGCGTGTTCTACATAAGTGTTAATTATATACTAATAATCAACTTGTTTTCGCCCGTGGCTTCGCTCGCGTGGTACCTACATAAAAAGTAGCCTATATAATATTCTAGGTAAAAAACTGTATCTATTCCAAGTTTCAACGAAATCGGTGGAGGCGTTACGGCGTGATTGAACAACAAACATCCTCACGAACTTTCGAATTTATAATATTAGTAGGATTTACTGAATAGTAAGTATACATCGTGTTCCGTAACTAATGGCTTATTTATCAATCAAAAGAAAGAAGATGAGCTAAAAAAAAATCTGCTGGTATTGGCCTGTTTTTATCTCATTTATTTTTAACGGTATTTGTTTATTTTGTAAACTGTTTAACTATTCAATTTACCTTAATATTTAAATTATTCAATGTTGATTACAAAATATAGCACAACACCATGGGATTTTCTCTTTTAACCCACCGACGTCATTCAAACGTGTAGGTACCAATTATACAAGGAAAAATTACCTCTTGCAAGAGTATTGGGAATTACAAACTTATTAACAACGGAGCAGATCGCGCATTGACGTAACAAACGAGTATTTATACGGGTTTACATTATTTTTCCTGTAGGTATATGTAAATATTCTTCCTGTTAAAATCAGAAATGAAAAATATCATAAGGTAAATAAAAAATTAATCAGATATTTATAAAATTTAAAAAAAATGCCGTAATTCAATAATATTTTGTTCAGATATATATTATGTTTCATGACCGTTCTCAATACCGCATTCTTATTATTATATTATAAATTCAGTTGTTATAAATTTATAAAATTTGTTAGGAAGTTTGGATGCTTGTGGTTCAATCACGCCGTACTGGTTCAACCAATTTCGATGAAACTTGGAATAGATTAGTTATTTGCTTCTAAGCGTTTTAACTAGGTACTGCGTGAGCGAAGCCAAGCGCAAGCTAGTATATTATAAAATGGTAACTAATACACTGAAGCTAGTCCTAAAATCTTGAAATGTTGAAGGTATGTTCGTGTTAGTATGTAAGGGGTGCAGGGGTGTTTCAGTGGGGGTTGAAGTTTGTTTGAAAAAACTTCACGAAGTCAGGAGGGTTTTCACTAGTAAATCTATACGAAACTTCTTTTAGATAGCTAATGTTTATCTTTTCCTTATAGGTATTTTTTATCTACAGGGGGGCCTACCATGATGTCTCATTGCCATACAAATACAAGCGTGTCAGCACTATTTAACGAGCATTTGAATCTCAAATCTTTAAGACTGTCAACTTAAGTCGGCGCCTAAATAAAATCTCAAAGTACAATTTGGTCTATGAGAGAGAGGTTTCTCTTGCGACGAAAACGGCAAATTCTTAAAGAAGCACTTTGAATTATCAGATCACTTGCAATTTAATCAGAAAGTTCACTTACCAGCCTGGATCGTAATTATCCCCACAGCCGCCATGATCACAGCAATTCCTTTGATAAACATTTTTCTGAAAATTTTGAACACTTTGTAAATCCTGACCTCATCAAGGTTTTAAGGATAGTTTAACGGTACAACAACAAGGACATAGCCTTGTTTAAGTTGACCGATCGGGGACTAAGCCACGACTGAGTGATCGACGGTACTACATTGCATATTTATAAAATTAAATTATTTGCTTATTTACCTCATTTGGCTCAGTGTCTAAAATCAAGGACAGAAGCAGATACGTATCGTTGATTTGAATATAATGACGTTAAAACAAATATTTTACAAATTTAGCAAAAAAAAATTATAAAGAAAATTTAACAAATATCCACCTTGATCCAATCCTGTCAGTCTCTTCTATAATAGGTACTTATGTAGATCCAAAATTTAAAAAAATATATAAATAAATTTAACAATTTTTTCTTAATAAAAAAAATATTAAGATAAATTAATAAAATATTAACCTTGATCCAAATCTGTCAGTCTCTAATTGTTAAATAAGTCGATCCAAAATTGGGCGTTAGTATTAATCGTTAATTAGTTTAACATATAGGTGCGTACTTTGTGAAAGTTTATAGATAACTGACCAAAAATAAATGAGTAGGGGCTTTATGGCCTATCATTTCATTATATTCCTGTAAAATACCTGAAAATAGGGATATGTAGGTACCTAAGTCAATAAAATGAAAGTTCAATAATATTATTGTTTAATTTTAAATTCCAAATGATAAGGTTCTATTTACAAAATGAAAATTTAAGCGTATACAAGTAAATATTTACAAGAAACAGTTAAACTATCAAATGATAATTTATGAATTCGTGATATTAATTATATTATTATAATAATAGGTGGCTATGTAGCATTTTCCATTTTCTTTGCTAGAACTCTTTTATTTTAATTTTATTGTTGAAATATTTGCATGCCTGAATTATAGTAGAACATAATTGAACTGACAGCTTAGTTAGGATCTGATTGTATGTATACAGGGCGTCCCAAACTTATGGGACATGAAGGGGAAGTACCTTAAATATCGTAGATAGGGTATTTTGCTGAAAGAAGACTTTATGTTACTTTTAAAAGTTAGTAATTCTGCATTCATAGATTTTCTAAAAAATACTTGCTTCGTCTGGGAATCGAACCGACTTAAATGTCAAAAAAAAAATCATCCTACTTCTATGATGCCAATCGAAAGAATAGCTAAAAAATAATAACTTTGCTTAAGTAACATAGTATTTTTTAAAAAAGGAACAACATGAAATTAATTATTTTAATCAAATTAAAAACATACATGACAGTGCCGTAGTCAATTAAGTAAGTATTTTTGTAAATTAATTAATTAAATGCTCAAAATGTGATTCCTCTTGTCTTACGCAAATCGCCAATCTTTTAATGATTCCGCTGCCTGTTGATTTTCTTATCATTTTATGGTGAACACTCACTGTTCTTTTTAAAAATATTAAAGTATGCATTCAAACAAACGCTCTCATAAACTGTTCCATTTTCAAATTTAACAACAACATTGGTGTCGATTCTGTTGTTTTAGGATTCCTAACATAAATTTTAAGATTTCTTAATTTTCTAAGTTAAGTGGACCTAAACATTATGGTATTCTCTTTACATATCCTAAAAAATCCTAAATAAAACGTGTTTGAAAAATTTGACTCAATCATTTTACGTTGTTCCTTTCTTTTAAAATACTATGTTACTTAAGCAAAGTTATTATTTTTTAGCTATTCTTTCGATTGGCATCATAGAAGTAGGTGATGTTTTTTTGACATTTAAGTCGGTTCGATTCCCAGACGAAGCAAGTATTTTTTAGAAAATCTATGAATGCAGTATTACTAACTTTTAAAAGTAACATAAAGTCTTCTTTCAGCAAAATACCCTAACTACGATATTTAAGGTACTTCCCCTTCATGTCCCATAAGTTTGGGACGCCCTGTATATGTTCTTGCAAATAAACTATCTTATCATTTTTAAATACACAATGCATTTATTGCTTTTACTTGGTTGGTTACAGGTAGTATATAGTTATGTGGTTTCTCATGTGGACCCTGTATTAGGGTATGCCAACAGGGAGACAGGGAGAGATTTAATAACTAAATAAAAGGTAGTGTAGGTACCTACGTTCCGATCTATTTTGAAGCAGTTGAAGGTAGATACACAGGTAAAATTTGTTTATTATTAGAATTTTTTAATGTTTTGTAATACAATATCAGGTTGTTAACGCGTAGCCCGAGAGCTGGCTCCTATTTGACCAACGGATTAGTATTGCCATCTAGTGTGGCAATTTCACCAGCGTATTGGGGACGCTGGTAGTGATCTGGATCAATTGAGCTATCTATTGATCTTTAGATAGCTCAAATATTTCTTGTTTATTTTGTAAATATTTATTTTTAATTGTATTAATTTTCTTTATACAAGATGATTCATAATAATTATGTATGCTATCCCGACAAAGGTTTATTCTACAAATACGTGGTAATAAAGTTTGTTCTACGACTTGAGTAAATTCTACATTTTTCATAGAAAAAACTCTATTCAAAAATGAGCCGTTTTGGGGTCAAATCAGTTCATATTCAATGAATCTGCTGTTTTAGGTACCTAACAATCTTGGTACCGAACTTTGTATGCGTTTAGGAATAAATTATAAATATGATAAAAATACCAATAACAGCTAATATGAAACAGTTTGTGAAAATATCTGGTTTTTTTTATTCCTTTTTTTGTTAATATTCTTTTTTAGATAGAATAACTCCCTTTTGGGATTGGGAATCCCAGAATGACTCCCTTCGATCAACAAAGTTCCAGCAGATAAGTAAAAAAGGTAAAGTCATCCCCTGACTTTTGTTATATGATGCTACATATTTTGTGAACATAACCATGACAACTAAGTTTTTAAGGTTTGTGGTTAACTACAGCACGCAGAAGTTAACTAGGCACCTCGCTGTATTATCTTGTCTCATTCTCACTCGCGAGAGCGGGAGACGGCGGGGTGTGGTGGGAGGGGGAAGCCCATTCCATGCAGGTGCCAAGTTTATTTCTGCGTGTAGTACTACACCGACAAAATAACCACAAGATATATGTATAGAGAAAAAAGATATTGAAACTGAACCTAGCTGGTCAAACCTCTGTGTATTAAGCATTAATAAAAAAGTACATGACCGCTAGATTTATACGTCATGCCTCATTTTTGAAATTGGTTTAAAAAGGTCGTTCGCTATTTTTCTATCAAAATTAGTAATATTATTAAGTACTAGCTTGTGCCCGGAGCTTCGCTCGTTACATTGGTAAAAGGTAGCCTGGATGCTATTTTAATAAAGAACTCTATCAAGTTTCATTCAAATTGGTTGAGCCGTTACGGCGTGATTGAACATCAAACATGCCAACATAAAAACATCTTCACAAACTTTCGCATGTTTTATTATAATTACCTCTATCATCATTATCAACCTGTGAAGTCCACTGCTGGACATAGGCCTCCCCAATAGAGTTCACTTTTCCATCCACCGACTTCCCGCAACTTTAACAATGTCGTCGGTCCATCGGGGCCTTATAACACTACGTCGCACAATTCGTGGTAGCCATTCGAGAACCTTTATTTCCGATTTCTGCATGCTATGGCCTGCTCACTAGAGATGAGTCGTACTTGCTATTTCGCGTACCAGATCCGTAACGTATCGTATTTTAAATACTTTTAAATACAGGTACTAAATACATGAAAGTATTACTTCGACCGCGCGAGTCCACTGCGCAAGTCCAATGCGCAAGTTCATTGCGCAATTCCACAGCGCAAGTACGCCGCGTACCCAAGGGCGCGCCGCACCGCGAGACGAAAGGTCGGGTTGCGACCGCGAGGCGCGCCGCGTCCTAGGGTGCGCGGTGGACTTGCGCGCCGCACCCGAGTATTTTTAATACGTCTAAGTATCGTGAAGTCGTACCAGTTACGTATAGTATGATGCGAGAACCTGGTTTAAAAACTTGGTTGCGTAAATACGAACCACCTCTACTGCTCACTGCCACTTCGACTCTTAACTACCTCTATAGTCCATTTATTTTCTGGTGAGGCTCGTTTACGTCTTTTGTATCAGAAGATCTAAACGCGTTCCGAAACATCAGTGGCTAATTATAATTTCAGATTTCAACTCACGCCTGGATTAAACTCTGAAGTCGCTCTGCCCCTCGACAGCTAAAATGCCATTTTGCAGTGTCTTTACAGTTTTTGGTTGCATCATATTTTAAGTATTATTTAATTTTATATAAGCATTAGGTACATATTTCATCAAGTGTAGCGTGTGCTGCCCTTAGATCATTTGTTGAAGCTCACATTTGTCTTCTTTTTTTCACATTTTTATAAGCTCTTATTTATTAGGGATTATAATTAGATCACTTTTCTTTTGAGCCTCACCTAGTTCGATCGGCACCACACTCAAGCTTTAAATTCCATTTTGTGAAAAGGATCATCGAAAAAAATGATAGGCACCAAGCCGTGTTTGTTGCCTGATTCTTCTAGGCTTGGTCGCGAGGTACAGGCATAGCTTCACCTAGTTTCTAAGACGTTTCAAAGTGATCCTAGTGATTTTATTGAAATAAATGCCTTTTGACTTTGACTTTGATTACACAGCTTTCATAATTATACAACAGGAAAGCGTGTCGGTACGTTTTATAGCCATTATCGTGTATTATATAGGTAGGTACGCAAGATTTTTTTTCCCCTTTTCCCTGTTGTTTTCAAGGCCGGTTAACCAGTACCATAGTTGATCCTAGATTTTGAAAACTTCGTATCTTCTCGTAGCAGATACCGCAGAGCCTCAAGACGAAAGTCTGTGCGCGTTGCATAATATCAAATGGCACTGAGACGTGAATACGACACTTCCAACTTCCTGAATACACACCTTTCGGTCAAAACCCGCTGTCACCATTAAAGTAGATTGTATCATAAGGGAGCAAAATTATATTTTTACGGCGAGGGCGCTTTTTTGAATCCAGAGCGAAGTGAGGGATTCTTTAGTAGAATCCTGAACGTAGCGAGGGATTCAAAGTATGTCTACTAACTTATACTTTTCAATTTTCATCACCACCATATTATCGGGCGCCTCATATTTTATTCCTTTTTTTTTCATCTGGAGTCGCGACTTTGGGCCGTCGTGCCAGCCAGTCTTTATTCAAACAATATTTGCGCTCGATTTCTTAGGCGCTGAAAACTAAGATGTTCCAAATTCAAAAAGAGCGCGGTAAAAATAATTAGGTACGGCGCACTTCTAAAGAGGATTAAAAACTCATTAGGCCCTCATTATTGCCCGCTAAAAGTTTCTTATAGAAAACACTCTTTGGTTACCTTAAAGGCGAACCAAGTCGTCCTTTTCGAATAGATGGGATGAAAAATTAATTAAACTTCACATTATGATGAAATTCCTACTTTTCGACTCATATGGAGCGGCTGGTCTTCTGCTTCAAGTACTCCACCACCTCCTCAGCCTTCACGGTGTAGTGCACCCGTGACACGTAGAGCTGCGTGGTATCTCAGCACGAAGGAGGTAAAGCTGGTCTAGTGCAGTCTCCGATCATACGACTAAATTATCGGACTACTGATACTATATATACGACACTATATGTTGCGGTGGTCCCACACTGATTATGGCAAGCGGGTTTCCTCTTCCGTTCCACAAGAACAAAATTCTCCTTGTCACAGCGGTCCTTCAAAAGACCCGACGGCATAAAAAAACGACTAGGATCACGGAGGACCACGTTTCTGCTTCATTCGCCTAGTTGTCATTGCCTGGCTGCGACAGCGACAGCGGCGTAGTCACGATGCTGGGTGGACACTGGGCTGGGCGTCACACCTATGGGCTCGCCTTTGTGTCAGTAGTACCAATAATGGTACAAGTGACACAACTTTGTATCCTTACTACTGACACTATAAATGGTACTACTGACACAAAGGCATGGGCTAGACCGGCGCGTGCCGCCGCTGGCGTGGCGCCAGTCGTTTTAGGTAGAGTTCTAGGAAAATACGTCATAAAAGCAAAACCACAGCTAAACTAGTGTAGGTAGGGCATGGTTCAATGTAGTGACTGTGGTTAGTCGTTTACGCTTTTATGAATGTTTATTTGTGTTTGATTCTTAAGCTGATTTCGACCCCGGTACATACCCTGCGCTCGCCAACCCGCTTGCCCAGCGCGGCGTGGTGAGTATTGGAATTCGCACTGGAAATCTGTGAGGGAGGCCTATTTTCAGCAGTGGACATACTACGGCTGAAATGATGATAATTACATACGTATTATCATCATCATCATAATTATCATCATTTCACTATACCCAGCAACCTGTAGTTATTTATTTAAAACTGTAAACACACACAGAGACACTTCGGACCGAGGAACATCCCTAAAATTTTAGACGTGACGGGAAGCCGGCTCGGAATTCGGAACAACTATTTGCAAATCATACAAACATTTCTCCCGCAGCAGGAATCGAACCCACACCCCTTGCGTCTCAGACGGGCACTCGCCTGCTACGCCACTGAGGTCGTCAAATAGTATCTACCTTTTGTTTTCCTAACAATGCCGAAGTGCCAAATGTTATGTTTAAAATATACCAACTATAACTATATTTGGTAGGCCTCATAGCTCAGTTGGTAGTAGCCAACTGCCATCTGCGCTAGAGGTCGCGAGTTCGATTCCCGCACTGGATAAACATTTTTGTGTGATTAACACGGATGCTTGTTCTGTGTCTGGGTGTTAAGTAGTTATCTATTATGTAAATCAGTCTCTGGTACCCATAGTACAGGCTATGCCTAGTTTGGGATCAGTTGACCGTGTGTAATAAATATTCCGGACATTATGTGTCCGGAATATTTATTTATTTTTATCTTACTTACTTAACTTAAGAACCTTAATACATTTTGACGAGTGTGAGTGCCCTCAAAGACCACTACCTGTGTCTGGGTGTTAAGTAGTTATCTATTATGTAAATCAGTCTCTGGTACCCATAGTACAGGCTATGCCTAGTTTGGGATCAGCTGTCCGTGTGTAATAAATATTCCGGACATTATGTGTCCTAGGCTCGTATTCAGAGACAAGACTCAAGCATTGATCTGTACTTAAATCTCGATTTGAGTCGAGATTCTAATTCTTGAACAGTGCATAAGTATAGATTCAATGATCACAGTTCACCTGAGTAAATGCTTATTCTGAAACGTCAATCAGACGAAATCGGTGCTTGAATTTAGATTTCATTTGACATTAATCAAATGACATTTTCATTCCGTTACACGTACTTTGATGCGTATATATACTTCACTTTATTGTTCTATTCTATTTCCACCCTGGCTGTTTGAATTTCGGCGTAAAACGGATCGAAATTTATAATTAAATCAAAATGTAAACGAGAACATTTGAGTACAGATTTGAGACTCGATTCAGCTGAGAATAGTTTAAGTACCGTTCTTGAATAAAAGCTATGTTTGAGAAGAGATTCAATACTTAAATAGAGTTCAGCTGATCTGTGATTAAATCTATGCTTGAGTCGTGTCTCTGAATACGAGCCCGAGTGTGAGTGCCCTCAAAGACCACTACGCCACCGAGGTCCTCAATTCAATAATCTTTTCATAATATTTTTTAATGTCAGAGTTATTCAGCTTGGTGCTATAGCGTCGTACCTACATAATGTGAAACCATATCCTTCTGAAGATAAGGTAAAATCTATGTACCTACTATTCACATCTCGATGTAGGTATAATTAATAATTACGGGATATGTACATATCCGTTATAATTAAATAATACCGGATCCGTTTCCGGAAGTTCCCTGATAATACATCCGTAAAGAGGCGGTTCTACCACTAATCCAAAAATACAATGAATTCCGGACAAAATTTTACGTAACTAACACATCGGTTCTTATCATACTCAATTATTCCTGTCTATCCAAAGTTTGTCTGGAATAAATCCTTCATAGCGATAAGACCGCCCTTTCTACCTTTTTTTATTGGTTTTGTTTATTGTTAGGTCATCATTTCAACCGTAGGAAGTACATTGCTGAACATAAGCCTCCCCCATAGATTACCAGAAACAATCATTTGGGGATATGCCCATATTTTTTTTATTTTTTTTTATACAAATGAAGTGGCAAACAAGCATACGGCCCACCTGTTGGTAAGCGGTTACCGAAGCCTATGAGCGCTTGCAATACCAGAGGTATCACGCACGCGTTGCCGATCCCGAACCCCTCCCCCCCCCTAAAGAGCTCTAGCAACCTTACTAATCGCAGGAACACAACACTATTTGAAACAAATAATGTTACTTATTTGGCTGCGATCTACACCAAATTCAGAACGATTCAAATTCCTCCTCCTCCATATTCGCCACGCTGGGCATGCGGGGTTGGCGAGCGTAATAAACTGCTGTTGTTGTTAGGGAACGCCGCTGCCCATCCCCTAGCTTTGTTTCCCCTAGTCGCCTCTTACGACATCCACGGGTAGAAATGGAAGGGCCTATTCTTCAGCCGGGGCCACCACGGCTTTCTTTGGTATTCGATATAATAATATTATGGTATGATATATCGTGGTTTGTAAGAATAAGCACCTTTCGGAATAGTTTAGGTACTAGATACCGTATAATTTGTTATTCAATCACTCCGTAAACTATGAACGGACTGGAATGAAAATTGGCTTGTAGGTAAGTTGTAAATAGCTATATCATCATCATTATCAGCCTGCAGAAGTCCACTGCTGGGCATAGGCCTCGCCCAGAGTTCCACTACAAACAGTCTTGAGCCTTCTCCATCCACCGACTTCCTGCAACCTTCACAATGTCGTCGGTCCATCGGGTGGGGGGCCTTCCGACACTGCCTCGTGATGCCTCGGGTATTGCAAGCGTTCATAGGCTACGGTAACCATTTACCAACATGTGGGCCGTAAGCTTGTTTGCTAACTTAGTTGTATATAAAAAGAAAAATAAAAAAAACTTCGTCGCCCGGTTCGTGGTCGCCATTCGAGAACCTTTACTCAGAACCTTTACCTTTACCTTAACCTTTACCTTTTCGCAGAACCGACGGTTGTCGGTTCTGCGAGCTGTATGGCTTGTAGTGTGCGTTACCGCAGCAGAATGTTGTCGAATTTCGGGATTTGAAGTATGCAGGGAATTAGAGCATGGTTTCATGTAATTGGGTTTTTGAAAAAAAATTTTTTTTGTGATAAATGGAAAGATTATATATTAGTTTTATAACAAAACTATTTTTTTTTTTCGCAATAATTCAAATGTTATTTCAAATTAAAAAAAAATTTTTGGCACCTCGAACTTCAGCAGAATTAAACCGAACGTCATTTTTTTAAAAATCGGTGATCATAAATATATCAACATCAGGAATATTATCAAACTTTGCCTTAATAAATCCTTTATCACACATAGCTAATCGAAACCAACTAACAACTCGTATTTAAGCAATAAATTTTTAATATTATTGTCTAGACACGTGTAATAGCCGTAAACGCTGTACTGTTATTAAATAGCTATAACATTATGACGTCACAACTATGGTGACCAATCATGGCGCGTTTATAGTCACGTGATTTTTATTTAAATTTCATCAATTTTTAATTGTTTATAATTAATTGTAAAAAATTTTTTTTGAAGTTTTTTGCATTAAATATCAATATTATTAATAATAAAGTTTTAAAATACATAAAAAAAATCAATAATTTTTTTTTTCAAATCCCAATTGTGCATAAAAAGAGACGTTTCATTAATATATGGAGCCTGGGCCTGCACTGTGTACACTACTCTAAAATATGGCTAAGCAATAGAGTAAACGTATTTAATTGGTTATTTTATTTAAATTGACTTCGTTATAAGGTACATTAAGATTTTCTTCCACAAAGTGAGCAACACACAGCGCTACAAAAATATGGCGGATGGACGTGCGTGAAATGTCATTTTGACCACTACATTTATCTGACAAAACAAAAACATCAAATCAAACAACATGACATGAAAAATATGTCAATGTCATGTCAAACGCCAATTATAAACCAACATGGTGGCCTTCAAATAGTGTTCACATAGTATAAAACTTACCAGAAAAACTATTCTTGTATCATCGCATTTGTCTTCAAATTAATGAAATTGTATTTTTCTTGTAGTCTCCTATTTTTTCCTAATTTGTCTATGTAGTGTACATGGAGCAGGCCCAGAATGAAATGGCTCCTTTCAAATTTGTGTGTCCACAGGAAAAAAAGTTACTGTCTTTCGATGCCGGTCAGATTATACTTGTTTCGATGTTTTTTCATGATATTTCCAAAACTACTGATTATTTTTCGTTGAAACTTTCAAAATTATTAGATAACATGACGCTCGAATTTGTGCTCTGATTCCTAGTACTGTCAATTGTCTAGAACGCGCGTAAAATGACCTTGAAGTTTTCTCCATAGTCGGCAAAACCTTGAATATCTCCGGAGTTCTTGGACGCACAAACTTGGTTTTTAGCGCACATATATGCACAAATTCAAGCTCGTGAATCCGACCATCTAGTTTGTTTTTCGCTAAGTCCATTATTTCGATGACATTCTGCTGGGTTGACGTTAAAAACATTACCGCAGCAGAATGTGTTTTTCGTTATATAACTTACTAATAACTTTTTTTCCTGTGGACGTACAAATTTGAAATTTCATGCACAATGACACGAAACCATGCTCTAATTCCCTGCATACTTCAAGTACCGAAATTCGACAACATTCTGCTGCGGTAACGCACACGGCTTGTAAGTAGTAATAGCTAAATAGCCTGGAACATATAGGCGAGAAAGAGTCCTTTATCCGGGTACGACGCGGGCTGTACCGCAGGCGGAAACTAGTTTAAAATAAAACAGACATTTATGGGGACATATTTTCGATTTATTGACAAAATCATTACAATGCACATTTCTCTTAGCTTAATAATAAAGTAACGCAGATCGGAAGTGGACACTAGCTCAGATGAAGTCACTACCTTGCCTCTGTCTACCCCTTGTAAATGTCACTTCCTGCTGCCAGTTTAAGATATGACGATAAATTCTCGAAATAGGCCATTTAACTGCTGTAGGTATAGCTAGATGGTGGATTGGAGCGGCGATGGGCTTGCAATCTGTCACGTATGGAATACAGTGCCAAATGTGGGCATGTTTGGACGTGCCACAGACTACCCACCTTAGACATCATCAAGGATCTGATCGCCTGGAGATCTGGGAGGTTGTCTACCATCATCTCCCTGCCCTTATCCCACTTCATGTGGGGTCGGCACAACATGTTTTTCTCTTCCACTCCCCTCTATCAGCCGTCAAATCAGTATTCACTCCTTTCTTACTCATGTCGTCTTTCACACAATCTATCCATCTTTTCTTTGGTCTACCTCTCCCCTTATATCCTAGGAGGTTGTCTACCATGCTTGGGAATTAGAGTCGTAAGTCAACAATATTTAAACATTATTCGTAGAAAGATACAAATATTGAATTTAATTAAATAATCTATAGGTAGTTCCTTTAATTTCAAATGGAATTAAACATTGGTTTTAAATAATCTATGTCTTTCGAATAAAGTTTATTTTGAGTTTGACTTCTTATAGCTTGCAATATTGTTGAGCTTTGAGTTACTTTATTTACAGAAAGAAACTTAAAACTAATACAAGTTAATATTTACAAAATACACAAGAAACAGTTGAGCCGATTACAAATGATCTATAGATAGCTCAACTGATCCAGATCACTACGAGTCGGAAGCGTCCCCAAGACGCTGGCGGAATTGCCACGCTGGATGGCAATGCTAATTCGCTGGACCAAATAAGAGCCAGCTCTCGGGTCACGCGTCGCTTCGATGAGACGTCCTGATATCTTTTTAAAAACCCGGAGGGCCCCGTTTCCCCACCGGCCCAGGGTCTCAACCCCAAAAGGCTCAAATATGTAAGCCCTAAGCTTTGAGTTGAGATTACCTTTGTTCGGTCTACCGAACAAATCATTTAAGTATAAGCAAGGATCATTTTGAATTTTATATATCAAGAACAAATCGCATGCCGTTTGAAAATTGGTGAAGCTACGCATGTTCCTCGCGACCAAGCCTACAAGAATTAGGCAACAAAAACGGCGCGCGGACCTATCATTGTTTGTAACCGACTTCAAAAAGGAGGAGGTTCTCAAGTTGGCTGTATTTTTTTTTTGTGTGTATGTTACTCGATTTCTCCGCCAATACTAAACCGATTTTGATAATTCTTTCGCTGGTATATAGAGTATGTTCCCGGGGTGGTCCCATATTAATTGAATTCCTGAGGGATTGCTACTTGTCCCGTAAACTTGCAAAAACGTCATCATCTCTTGAAATCACGCCTTTTTTTTTGTCGACTGTGGTATGGTATGGTTATCCCCGCGACTTCGTTCGGTTGCTGCTATTTTTACATAAACTTTAACCTTAGGGTTTGTGTGTCGGGAATTCCTTTCTGTGCACCCATTCGATATAACAGGAAGCTACCCTGCAAATTTCATACACTTAGGATTTTGGTTAGGCTCTGCGCTGATTTTCAAAGAGAATAAAACCACTACGTTTGATTGTCAGTCAGTCAGTCAGTACCGTAAGAGTTATTACTTATTGATGATGCATGGGTGTCATTCGTACTTTTGTTTTTTATTTGAAACTGTAGGTGGCCAGTGTCATCCTCAGTAGTATCCTCAGTGCAAAACGCAAAGAGGTTGAATACAAAAAAAGAGGTTAATATTAATCTTGTAAATATTCTGGAATTTGAAGTCGGTTTTTAGTTTTTGTAAAAAATATATTATCCTTTTCACAAAATGAAATGTAGAGCTTCTGTAGTGTGGTGCCGATCGAACAAGGTGAGGCTCAAAAGAAAAATAAATAGTCAGAGGTTAAGTCTAGGCATGTAAATGTCAGGTATGTTTTTCTAATTAAGTACTATGCCCTTAGTCATTCCTGTCTGATTCAAGTAGCCTATATAGTAGGTTTTGTGAATCACCTACCTGCTTGATGATAAACGGGGCAAATTCCTGTGGCGAATAGCCCAAAGTCAGGCAACATTTTATAATGAAGACATTTTTTGACAGCGAACTAAGAAGTAACTTACATTACCTAGGACTGGCCTCATAGCTCAGTTGGTAGTAACTCTGCCTTCTGCGCTAGAGGTCGCGGGTTCGATTCCGGACAAACATTTGTGACTAACACAGATGTTTGTTCTGTGTCTGGGTGTTAAATATAAATCTATTATGTATACTCTGGTACCCATAGTACAGGCTATGCCTAGTTTGGGATCAGTTGACCGTGTGTGAAATGTCCGGAATATTTATTTATTTATTTCTCACTTTTTTATAAAAAAAAAAACCTCTTTAATCCACGAACTCTAAAAGAAATTGAAAAACTGTTTTCAGGGTTAGCGATTATACAAATTCAGCTATTTTAAGTACATTGGTACTTCATCATTCATCATTTCAGCCGTTCGACGTCCAATGAACATGGCCTCCCCCACAGACAGAGCAAACTGCTTATCATGTGGGGGGATTTGCCCATACTCACCACGCTGGGCATGCGGGTTGGCGAGCGCAGTTAGAGCTATCGTTTTTAAAATGAGGGACGCTGCTGCCTACCCCTAGCTTTTTCCCCTTCTTACGACATCCGCGGATAGGTAGATATGAAGGGGTCTATTCTTCAGCCGGGGCCACCACGGACCACGGCGTACCACGAACTTCTCGTACGTTTAATAATTAGATAAAAATATTATCAAAAGTCCAAAAAGCTGATGTGTACAAGATCGGAAAAAGTAAAAATCTGAAGAAAAGAACAAGCATATATTTTTTCTTTTCGTTGATAGAATAAGCCTCTTTAAGGATTTTATGCCTACAAGTTACTGAACGCGTTGTATACCTAATTCGTCATTCCATGTTAGGATTCCCTGTGTCGCGGGCATTTTTTTTTTTTATATAACAGAGGTGGCAATCAAGCATACGGCCCAACTGATGGTAAGCGGTTACCGTAGCCAATGAGCGCTTGCAATACCAGAGGCATCACGCACGCGTTGCCGACCCTGAACCCCCCCGAAAGAGCTCTGGCAACCTTACTCACCGCAGGAACACAACACTATTTGAAACAAATAATGTTATTTGGCTGCGATCTTCTGTAAGGCGGAGGTACCTCCCCAGGCAGGCTGCTCCAATTCAGAACGAGAAAATCTCGCTGTGCCCTACCTCCTCCTATATTGAGCATCAGAAACTACGAGTACTATGGTACCACAACACCCAGACCCGGAACAAATATTTGCAGATCATGTAAACAATTTATCATACTACCTACCACTAACCAAAACTTGACAAATCACCTATAGGTACATTATTTCCCTGAGTTTATAACAGCGTCAATTTTAGTCATAGTTTGCACAATATTACTTACATATTACCAAGAAATAATAATACAATGTGGACGAAAGGAGCCTCTTGTGCACTTTATACTTTTCACAACATTGATTCTTTCACAGACGGTCATAGGCCCTTTACAGGGCCACCACACCTCAACCTGGTCACTGACCTAATACAGGATGACCAAGAAATAATCATTTAGAAGAATTTTAGGAGGAGGTAGGGCACAGCGAGATTTTCTCGTTCTGAATTGGAGCAGCCAAATAACATTATTTGTTTCAAATAGTGTTGTGTTCCTGCGATAAGTAAGGTTGCCAGAGCTCTTTAGGGGGGGAGGGGGTTCGGGGTCGGCAACGCGTGCGTGATGCCTCTGGTATTGCAAGCGCTCATAGGCTACGGTAACCGCTTACCAACAGGTGGGCCGTATGCTTACAACAAGCAGGAAAAGCAAGAAACCAAAATATAAAGTAAGTTTAATATTATATGTATGTTAGTCTGTAAGGTATTTATTAATATGGGCCATGGCATGTTACACATGTTTGTGTAGCCTGTAGCAAGAAGCCTGAAATAAAGATATTAATAATAATAATAAAATAAAATAAAAAAATAAGCTCACGACTTTTATCCCCAAGCATGGTAGACTACTTTCAGATCACCAGGCGATCAGATCCTTGATTATGTCTAAGGGGGGTAGTCAGAGGCACGTAACATTTTGGCACATACCCATAGTTTGCACGACAAGGTTCAAACCCAATTAGTAAAATAAATACTGAAAATCAGTAATTTTATGTCAACCATGTAATCAAATCAAATATCCTTTTAGCACACTGGTTCTTTCATAATCAGTTGAAAACAAATTTTAAAAGCTATTATTATACTTATCTACTCACAAACCGCTGGGTCACCAATAAAAAGTCCAGTGTATAACCACCATAAAATGCAGTCACAACTTTTGGCGCTTGTATGGCCATTACACCTAAATTCATTTTCCTTAGGGGTAGGCAGAAAACTAATTTTGGGATAGTAACTTCATCAAAAACAGATATAAAATTATGAAGATTACGTTTATTTCTATTAAGATATGTCGACAATTATCTATCGAAAGTTTTAATACATTTATAAACACTCTTATAACGCTAAACGATCAAGTACCTTCAGTTTAATCCAAAACACAGGGCCTTTCTCACAAACTCCTATGCTTTTTGACATATTATGTTCATATTATTCACAAATGTTTATATCTGCCATCTTAAGTGAATGTCTAAAAGTGGAAGGAATTTGTGAGAAAGTATATAAAAAGATAAATCACCAATAAAAATATTTAAAAAAATAGGATTAGTCCCATCGGCCCCGGTGGCCCGGCCCCTGTACCGGGGGGCGGAATACCACGAAGGAACGAAAAAATATTTTATCTGATATTAAAGTATGAGTTAGCATACAAAGATTGCATTATCTACTTAAATATCTTACGCTTAGTTAAACATTTTTATATAAACATACATAATCATCAGATAAGATATGTTATCTTATCTCATTTTTATATAAACCTACAGACAGTCGATATATTATTCAGTTAGAACACGAAGCAGTATAAAACACTAAACTACCAACAATGCAGACAAACAAGTTTTTTACACATTTAATTTTAACATAGTGATTTAGAGTTTTATATATATATATTTATTGTTTTATATATATTAACCGCTACCACGTTTCAACCGCTCGTAACACTGCTAGATATGTGACAGAATAATCAATTTTGAGCCTTTCTTACCAAGTCTTATGTAACTGGTTGAAAGAAATACACACTCAACCATAAATTTTGGCAGATGCACTTTGATCTTGGTAAAAAAGTCTCATAGAATCACCAAAAACATCTGAACATATATGGAAAAGATATAATTTGAAATGTAAGGTTAATATGTTTTAACAATATGGATATATTTTTCTTACACTAACTTTTTATTTAAATTAATTAATATCTT
Source organism: Anticlea derivata (assembly GCA_947579855.1). Classification (NCBI taxonomy): domain Eukaryota; kingdom Metazoa; phylum Arthropoda; class Insecta; order Lepidoptera; family Geometridae; genus Anticlea; species Anticlea derivata. The sequence continues at coordinate 6,744,896 of OX388281.1, forward strand.
AGGCATTCATATAATCATTTTACATTTTTATCAGATCATAGCAATTTTGTGAACACTTCTAGGGCCTTATTTACCGTTCACAGATACTTGTGTTTTTTTACAGATTTTAAAGATAAAGATATTGTTGATGAAGATAAAGATATTTTTCATTATCTATTATTATCTGTCATCTTATATTATTATATATTGCAAGCGCTCATAGGTTACGGTAACCGCTTTCCAACAGGTGGCCCGTATGCTTGTTTGCCACCTCAGTTGTATAAAAAAAACTTATGTCAGTCAAATATCTGCCAATGGTGAAAAGGACCCTCTATCGGACGAAATTTATAAAACACTTTTTTTATTTTTAAACACCCATTTAACACGTTTATCTGTAACATTTAATTTCGAAATATATTTTTTACAAGATCAATTCGAAAAACAAGTTTCATTAGTTTATTATGAGTTTTATAATATCCCAAAAATTGTGATGTGGAAGACACAGACGCGAAGTGGCTAAATAGTTTAGTTGGTTAGAGCATCCCCGTATCTAAGAGAATATTGCGGGTTCTAATCCCTTCTCATTCGAAAATTATTGGGACATTATTAAAATCATAGTTTTCCCTTAGTGTGGGTTACCACTTTTTTTCTTTAAACATATTTACATAAAAGTCATTAAACGTACTTAGATCTCAGATTACCAGTTTTTTTTTAGTTTGACATAGGTACCTACTTAATAATAATGCCCTTCTATATTATTCATACACAATCATATTTAATTGTGTAGGTTGCGGGAAGCCAGTGGATGGAAAAGGCTCAATAGGCTTTTCTACATGACTTCTACAGGCTGATGATGATGACGAATCATATTTAAACATCATTTTTCTGAAGCCGCAAATGGATTAGGTACTGTAAAAAAATATTACATATTACAAAATAATATTCTCTTTTACACATGAGTACGTGTAGTAATACCGGACATAATTAGTTCAGACTAACTTCCCAGATTTCATCCAAATCCGTTCGGCCGTTTGGGCGTTTGAACCAGATTGAACCAGAAACATCCAAACATCCTCACAAACTTTCGCATTTATAATATTAGTAGGATATTTTACGCAATTACGGCTGTATGGATCTGAGTTTTGGGCAACTATGTTCCCGGGGCACCGCGTCCCACGGCGCCGCTCCTCAAATCTATTGTTATGGTATTATGCAAATTTTTGCTAATCATTCCCACCTCGCCGCGTCTACCAAAGCACAGTAAAAGATAAAAATGAAAACCCTTCATTAATATAAAATTCTTTTATATTTTTAATATGTATAATCGATGACTGTTAATACCTTCATAGGTAATACAACAATTTGAGTACAACGTAAACTTAATCATTGGACTAGGTAATTTTTTTATTGTTTTAGTAATGTAGGTGTTTACACAAGGTTTTTCTTGGACAAGGAACGCTTATGCACGTATTTTGTTTTTAAATAAGCTTATTTTATAAGTTTTTCTAGGTTACTAAGTACCTTGTTAAACCTTTCTTTTGCAAATAAATTTTATTTTATTTTTTAAATCACAGATTATTGTGAATTCGTAATTCATTTATTTTTGCCGACTGTACTTTTAGAGGTAATCTTGACCTTGAAGCAATAAAATCGAGGCCGGGCTCGAGGCGCGGCGCAGTGGGACGCGGCGCCGCGGGAATATATCTCCATGCCTGCCGGTCCTCAACCTGCTCACTGACTTCAATGCAGGATGACCAAGAAGGAATCAGTGACGCGACAAGTGAACAGTAGCTTGGTAATACGCGTGAGTATTTTAAGGCTAATATTTTCCGGAATGTGTGCAATGTTATGATGTCATAGTGACTGCATTCGTGACGTTATGGGAAAGCTGTGTGCCAGTGATGACATATGGCACTGAGACTTGGTCGTTAACTATCGGCCTCATACACAAGCTCAAAGTCACGCACCGGGCTATGGATTGAGTTTTGCTTGGAGTTTCACTACGTGATAAGATCCCAAATGAGAAAATCCGTAGAAGAACCGAGGTCACCGACATAGCTCTCAGAATTGCAGAATTGGCAATGGGAAAGCCATATAGCTCGTAGTACCGACAACCGTTGGGAAGTAAAGGTTCTCGAATGGCGACCACGAACCGGGATGTGTGTGTACGATAGGTTCGGCATCAAGATTGCTACCTAAAACCTATAACAGTTTTTTTGAGTTTGAACTGATTTGTCAATTTTTTTGCATAGTTTTTACAATGAAAAATCTCGAATTTAATTTTCGTGGAATAATGATGCCCCGGCCACTGTTGGTCCTTCCTGTCCGCGTGTTTTTGTCCGTCTGTCTGTGTGTCCTAAAATATATTTTATTTTTATTTTCTATTTCTATTTTATGAATATTTTTGACATTTATTTTGTGATTTTGACTTTTGATTTTTATTGTGTATTCTGAATTATGTTGTCCCACTTAAATTTAGTACCTATGTGTTTTTAAAACATGAAATAAACAATTTTTATTTTATTTATTTATTTATTAATAAACTTTATTGACAATTGGGTGTAGAAAATAAAAAAAACCATAGTCAGTGCCTTGTTGATTATAATTTCTTCAATCAAAGTTGTAATTTTTAAGAGCATTCACTCGAAACGAGTTATTGAGCGCTTAACATAGTTATAGCAGGTTTAACGTAGAAACCGAAACGTGTAGCTATGACGTCACACTGACATCACAACGTGACGTTATGTGACGTGTAGCGTTACTAAAGTGTCGTACGTGCCATTTGTAGCTCCTACCAGTTTGTCAGGAAAGAAGAGCTGTGTCCACGCTGCATCATTTCTATGGAACGCATTATTAACCTTACAAAAGATCGCAGTCAAATAACATTATTTGTTTCAAATAGTGTTGTGTTCCTGCGGCGAGTAAGGTTGCCAGAGCTCTTTAGGGGGGAGGGTTTATCTTTACGAATTAGCAATGATCCAGGTGTTGCTGATGTCAATAGGCGACGGTATAGGTCGCGTCATGTAAAACGAACGCTGGCGGTGAAGCTGAGCAATGGCGATTTATCGGTTTATTTGTCAACCTTTGCTTTCCGCACCTCATTGGACTGGCGAACCAATGGCGCACCGGCAAGTATGCGGCGCGTGACCTGCCCACCCCGCGCCGCACCTCATACCACCAAATGAGCATGTTTGCCTCCGTATAACGTTAAAAAAAGAGGTGCCTCAGGGCTTGTGATGGGGCTTCGCAGATTCATTAGCTTCGGTAAAGTTCTATATAGCTAAGTTTATATGTTTTTGCGGCGACGGTCAACAGATCGCAGCCGAGAACCGAATTGTGGACTTTTGAATATGGTTACCCTACCCTTTGATTCAGAATATTTCTTATATTTACAGTCTATGGCTCAAGAGTTAGGCGCGTTTGTTTAAGTAATATGCTCGGAGATATAACTTTTTTTTAATAACATTTATTATTATAAATGAGGAAAATTAATTGGATTAAATGTATTGTTTACCTATAAATTACCTACACCATTCAAACTAATAACATATATAGTATGAAATACCATGCAGATAAGGTAATCGAACCCCGTAACAATTATTAATTTATTTAATATATAATAATGTAGGTTATCCTATAGGGTTATCCCGACACGCAACATTAAGCTGACATCACCATTATATCATAGTTTTTTAATAACATGAACCAATTAAAAAAATGATTCGTGATATGCATGATATCCCGAAATGGACTTAAGTACCTTATTTACACCAAGTGGCAATTAAGTTTTTTCTACGATTTTAGTAACTCCCAAATTATCATTGAAAAAAATCTATGCAAAAATCTGCTGTTTGGGGTCAAATCAGTTCAAAGTTACTGAATCAGCTGTTTTAGGTATCTTGATGCCGAACTTCTCCTGTTCTCTTCGTTATAAACTTAGTATCAGATTTCATCGTGTCTTTTGTGCGTTTGAAAATTTTAAATTCCTAACTAGACCGCAAGAAGTCTATATTGTTTTCAGGAAGCTGTTTTAAGCGTAACATCTTGTTCTGACTCGTTATGGTATGTATACAGGAAATATTCACGAAAATATCGTTTATCAAGAGCTTCAACTGTTCGATGTTAAGTTTTTCCCATAATCTTATTTTTATGATAGATATCATTGTGTTTGTGAATATAATTTTGTGAATAAAACAATTAAAATATTTAATAATAAATAAAAAAAGGATCATCGAAAAAATTATAGGCCCCAAGCCGTGTTTGTTGCCTGATTCTCCTAGGCTTTGTCGCGAGGAACAGGCATTGCTTCACCTAGTTTCTAAGACGTTTCAAAGTGAACCTAGTGATTTTATTGAAATAAAAACTTTTAAGAGTTTTAGTTTGAATTAAAAAGACTGCCTTTTACACAAGCGCCATGGAGGACGGCGGAGCACGAGACAATTTAAAGCTTTATTCCACAATATTATGGCATACATTTCAAAGTGCTAATTTTGCTTGGGGATACATTTATAGTACTTTTTTCCTATGTTCAAAAAACTAAGACGCGCGCTTGAATAAAATTGCGTGACGCACTTTTCGTGTACAGGAGGTGACCTACTATGACCTGCGCTTGTGTAGGTGATAGACCTACACTTGAGTATGTCATTGTAGGTAAAAGCTCTTGCTTCTGAAACACCTTTTTAGGTAATACGTAGAATCAGTATTTTCCTGGTTCCGTTATGGTAAGGAACAGGTATGGTAAGACTTCGTTGTGAGCCTGTCAATTTTTCTATCAGTTTTTAAGCAACTCTTATCCTTTTAATTTTTATTTTGAGCCTCACCTTGTTCGATCGGCACCAAACGGGCTCTAAGTTATATATAGTGTTTTTTTTTTAAATAAAATGGTCATCGATAAATATGATAGGACCCAAGCCGTGTTTGTTGCCTGATTCTTCTAGGCTTGGTCGCGAGGAACAGTTTCTTCACCTAGTTTCTAAGACGTTTCAAAGTGATCCTAGTGATTTTATTGAAATAAACACCGTGTGTCAGGGGGTCAGCACAACATTTTTTTCTTCTTCCACTCTCTTCTGTTAGCCGTCATCTCCAGTCAATCACGTTAGTTTTCAAGCAACTACCAGTGCTATCATTACTTTGACGAACTCGGTGGCGTAGCGGGCGAGTATCCGTCTGATATGCAAGGGGTGCGGGTGTGTTCCCGCTGCGAGACAAATTATTCCATGATGCAAATATTTGTTCCGCGCCTTCGTGTTGTGGTACCATGGTACTCGTAGTTTCTGATACCCACGACACAGGGAATCCTGGGGTCAGGACTATGTATCCCAGGTCCTATCTGTAAACCAGCGCTGTTACTCCTTGGCGGAGCAGCAATAAGCTGAGATAGGTCCTTTTCGACCCATGCCACTGCAGCGTGGACGTAATTACTGGCACGGTAGGTATCACTCGTTGGCGAGTGCCAACTAGTGGTGACTTGATAGATAGGTGAATATGACGTGTAGGTTCTGCTAGCCTATCTACTTACCTACCTACTAAGTAGGTATACGTTTTTATGTTTATTGTGTACCCACTGTTGTTCCTTTTTTTTATGTATGTGTGTTTGTCGAATAAATAATTTATCTATCATGTATGTTGGGTGTTATTATTACTATTAATAAAATTCTAGTAGTCTTCTTCGATTCTTTCTTGGTTATCCTGTATTAGGTCAGTGACCAGGTTGAGGTACGAGTATAGTAGCCCTGAAAAGAGCCTTTGACCGTAGATGAAATAATCAGTGTAGTGAAAGGATTAAAGCTCCTCTTAGAGGCTCTTCTCGTGCACAATATTATAGTAAAAGTTGGTAAGTAGATCCCATTCAGTAGCACGCTAACGATCAGACGAACTGACCACTAATTATATAAACAATTATTCACTTACCACAACCTACGTCAATATAAAAAGCATTCGAGTATTTCGTATATTTTTAGTACAAAAATAAACAAGACGTGCGGTTCATGACAAATAAACTTTACAGTGTGTCCCGCGGTCACGCTACTGACGACTGGCAGTCAAGTACTTTAGGTCATCATCATCATCAGCCTGTAGAAGTCCACTGCTGGACATAGCCCCCCAAAAAGAGCTCCATGACGAACGGTCTTGAGCCTTTTCCAACCACCGACATCCCGCAACCTTCACAATGTCGTCGGTTCATCGGGTGGGGGGCCCGCGTCGCCCAGTTCGTGGTCGCCATTCAAGAACCTTTACGGCTAAACGGTTGTCGGTTCTGCGAGCTATATGGCCTGCCCACAGCCACTTCAACTTGCTTATTCTGATAGCTATGTCGGTGAACTTGGTTCCAACTCCAATAATATTTAAATTATAATAATCCTACTAATCCTACTAAAATTATAAATGCGAAAGTCTGTGAGAATGTTTGTTGTTCAATCACGTCGTAACGGCTCCACCGTTTTCGACGAAACTTGGAATAGATAGGGTTCTATACATATAATATCATATAGGCTACTTTTTATTAAGGTACCACGAGCGCGAAGTCACGGGCGGAAGCTAGTTTTAAATAAAGAGTTTTTATGTCACGCTGACAATCGACGCTGATCGGCGAATAGGTACGCATTATAACAATGTTTATGAATCACAAACGATCATTCCGTCACCAACTTTCCTAAACGCGGAGTGCACGCCACGGGCTCGTTACGCATGATATAGTTCTTCTATTTCACGATGACGTGTCTGGTGACCTTTAAGTCATTGATATAAGATTCAAATTGCAATGATTCAGCCGCCTTCGTGATATAGAATAACTCTACTTAACCGTTATATCATATTACTTATCCATGGTGATCACGTAACTTAACCGTGGCAACCACGCTACGTGGCCGCTGGAAACACGCAATTCGCTAGTGTGATTAGGCTCATAAGTGTACATACATCCTACTAATATTATAAATGTGAAAGTTGGTGAGGATGTTTGGATGTTTTTTTTTTTTATGTTATTCGGAGGCAAACAGGCTTACGGCCCTCCTGATGGTAAGTGGTTACCGTCGCCTATTGACATTAGCAACACCTGGAGTATTGCTAATGCGTTGCTTGCCGAACCCCTGCCCCCCCTAAAGAGCTCTGGCAACCTTACTCACCGTAGGAACACAACACTATTTGAAACAAATAATGTTATTTGGCTGCGATCTTCTGTAAGGCGGAGGTACCTCCCCAGGCGGGCTGCTCCAATTTAGAACGAGAAAATCTCGCTGTGCCCTACCTTCTCCTATAATTTGTTATTCAATCACGCCTAAACGGCCGATCGGATTTGGATTAAATTTGGCACAGAGATAGAATAAAGTCTGGAATAGCATATAGGTTACTTTTATCTAGGAACCACGCAAGCGAAGCCGTGGGCGGAAGCTAGTGTTATAGAAATGCGAAAGTTGGTGAGGATATTTGTTTGTGGTTCAATCACGCAGTAACAGCTCAACCGATTTCGTTGAAACTTGGAATAGATCCAGGCACCACGCGAGCAAAGCCGCGGTTTGGAATCTGATTTATAATATTAGTACGGATATGGATTACAGACAATCTTTTTCTGGCTAAGCCGTGTTCATATATAGTTATCTAAAATGTATTTCAAAATGATCCATATAAGGGGCTTGCGATAAAGTACGTCAAATGTCAAATTCAAAACGGACTTTATCCAGTAGAGATAAGGATCATTTTTAAATACATTTTAAATGATATATCGCACGCTTTAGACATTGGACACCATAGAAACAGCGTCAGTACGCACGAATTCCGAAAACCAAATCAAATTCTCAGAATTGCTTCCGGCAAATCGGAAATTATCCGTATGCGAATTTGTAATTAATACAATTATATCGTTTTCGTTATCGTAACATACGCAAACGGGAAAATGAAACAAGTACCTTTAATTTAATTGGTTGTGGGGATATTTGATATCAGCTGAACTTAAGCCGAATGCAACCATGAACGGTCTTTAAAATTTGTCCAACGACTTCATAATGTCATTGGTCTATCACAGGCGTACGCGTAGCGTTACAAATCCCCCCCCCCCCCCATTGGATTGTTTCTAATAAGATTTTCTCACTCTAAATTGGAACTACTCACCACTATTTGTTTCAAATAGTGTTGTGTTCCTGCGGTGAGTAAGGTTGCCGGGGTCGGCAACGCGTAAGTGATGCCTCTGGTACTGCAAGCGTTCATAGGCTACGGTAACCGCTTACCAACAGGTTGGCCGACAGCTTGTTTGCCACATTAGTTGTATAAATAAAAACATAGCCTGAAGAAGTCCACTGCTGCACATACACTTCTCTGAAACAATGCCACGTTGAACAGTCTTGTCCGGCTTCTAAGAGGCGCACTTTAATGCCTTCACTACACTTATTTTTTCATCGACCGTCGCCTTGCAGGGCCGCCATACCTAATACTGGTCACTGACCTATGGCCAAGAAAGAAACAGTGACAATACAAGCAACCGGGTAAATTTTTAATACGCAATACGTCATAATAACTTTATTATGAAGTGTCATTATAACATTAACAACAAAACTGCGAAACCATTTGTCAATAACAATGCAGTTTGCGTCAATGAATAACAATTGTGTTGTGTGTACTTGTTGAGGAAATTGCTCAGATTTGTTTTGACTTTGTTCGAAATTGCCTAGGTACTTTGCCAGGCAATTATTTATCAAACAAGTGATTGATCCCAAAAGTGGCTTTTTTTAACAACAAAAACATAGAGTATAAGCGAAAATTTTATAAAAATTAACTATAAGAAAGACAAAATAGATGATGACCTATCAAAGCCAAAGTCAAAAGGCATTTATTTCAATAAAATCACTAGGATCACTTTGAAACGTCTTAGAAACTAAGTGAAGCTATGCCTGTTCCTCGCGACCAAGCCTAGAAGAATCAGGCAACAAACACCGCTTGGTGCCTATCATTTTTTTCGATGATCCTTTTTCACAAAATGGAATTTAAAGCTTCAGTGTGGTGCCGATCGAACTAGGTGAGGCTCAAAAGAAAAGTGATCTAATTATAATCCCTAATAAATACGAGCTTATAAAAATGTGAAAAACAAGAAGACAAATGTGAGCTTCAACAAATGATCTAAGGGCAGCACACGCTACACTTGATGAAATATTTGTGTACTCCTGACAATCTGCCAGATTTTTTTTTAATTCATGGTTCTGAGCTCCTTGTTATGTTCGGTATTACTTACTACACAATCATGAAAATATCAATTATTCATTCATTATACATTGTGTCATGGGAACATACAGACACCATTTAATTTTTGTATAAGAAAGACAAAAAAGATGATGTGCCAGCTTTTTTATGTTTATGGATCTGAGCTACATTTTATGTCCGGTATTACTACACATTCATAAAAATATCAATAACTAATTCTTTACAAATTTTGTCATGGGCAACATAAATACGCCATTTTGTATATGAATAACAAAATGGCGGACATCAAATCTTTATCTAACCACCGATTTCACGTCACATGTTCCATGTTACAATGCAATGTTACACGTCGATATATGTTACAGATATGTCATTCTACAATTACTTACTTATTTAGCGTATTTTCGGAGCCGAACGATCGTTGCATTGCTTGTTGCGGCGTAATGTTGCGCCCCGCTTGATCTGGTCCATTAGGGAACTGTGGCATACCCTTGGGTCAGGCTGGAAAGAAAAAATAAATACTGAGGTTCTGTGGCGTGGTGGCCGGACTTAGACGCAAGGGGTGCAGGTTCGATTCCCGGGACAAATGCTTGCGTGATCTGCAAATACTTGTAAATGTTGATGGCGAATGATGATGAAAGATGATTATAGTCTGGAATAGCACATAGGCTACTTTTAATCTTAGTAGGTACTTAAAAAGATGATGAAAATACCAAAAGCAGCTAATTTGTAATATTAACATAAAATGTGGTTTTTTTTTATTATTTTTCTTGATTCATCTTCTTTTTTTTAGTGATTCATAATATGAATCAATTTGTATGTTATACCTGTGATGATTGATTGATGATTTCTCTGATGGCGCCGGCGCGCGGCGACATCTGCCGGCGCCGCGCCTGCAGCGTCGCGGACAACTTGTCCAGGAACGCCGGCTGCACCACTGCTGGTAACGAACCTGGTCAAACAAGAACAAAAATAAGATCACGACTTTTATCTCCAAGCATGGTTGACATCCTCTCAGTTTTCCGGGCGATCAGATGCTTGAAGATGTCATGTCTATGATGATAATAATTGCATGTTACCCTCTTCAGTGTATGGTTACCTTCCCTTTTTAAATCGGCGTGATGAAAAATGCTATCTGTCGATTCGTCCAGGGTAAATCACCCCCTTTAGGGTCAAAATATATTAAATATATAAATATATCATAGCATTTAAGTTTTTTTTTATAGTCTTAGTTTGTATAGAATAGTCCTTATGGTGTTGGGTAATTTTAAGGTAAGATCAATTGATGCTATGAATAAAGATTTTTCTATTCTATTCTAAAATCGGCTTTCTTGATGAGAATGACTATTTCCCGATACGTCCAGGGTAAATCACTATAAAATACCCTCGTTTTTACTGCAACACACTATACGCACCGTAGAGGTAGAGGGTATGGTAACATCCCTTTCCCCATAGGGGTGATGGATATCACCCAGCGTCTGGTTCGAAGCGATAGTTGTGACGCCAATGTAGAGTCTACGTTGAGACTACAGAGATACATTAGATGTTACCCCCTCTAGGGGGCAAATCAGCTTGATTGATGAAAATGATTTTTATTCGATTCGTTTAAAGTAAAACTCTATGAGGTATTTTTATGAAATTACACTAGACTCAACGTAGGGTGAGGGGATAAAGTGACATACCTTTCCCCTTTGGGGGTGAATCGGCTTGCGTGATGGTAGATATCGCTCGGCGATTGGTTCGGGGCGATAGTTGGGGCGCCAATTTAGCGCTCAAACTAGCTATGAGGCTGCTTTGTACTGTAATCAAATTAAACCATCATTGAATGACTGAATGAATGGCTTTATTTGCATGAAGTATAGTATAAATAGGTACATGGTCATTTACGTTTATGGTATAGATAGATAGATAGATAAAAAAAATTATTTGGCACTACAGACACACACAATTAACAATTAACAATAAACAATTTTAAACTAAACTATAGTATCATATACTTCGTCGGAATTCATTATGAATGTTATGAACCATATTCGGCTACCTCGGTGGCGCTGCGGGCGAGTGTCCGTCTGAGACGCAAGGGGTGCGGGTTTCATTCCCGCTGCGGGACAAATGTTTGCATGATCAATTGTTTGTTCCGGTCTGGGTGTTGTGGCATGGTACTTGTAGTTTCTGATACCCACGCACAGGGAATCCTAGTGTGGTGTCAGGACTATGTATGCATTTGTTGGGTGTTATTTATTTGTAACTAGCTTCCGCCCGCGGCTTCGCTCGCGTGGTACCTGCTTAAAAAGTAGCCAATATGCTATTTTTTTTTTAAACATGTTGTGCCGACCCCACATGAAGTGGGATAAGGACAGGGAGATGCTGATGATGATGAATAGTACCTCTTGAACCCACTTTATTATTAATAATAATAATAAATAAATATTCCGGACATATCACACACGGTCAACTGATCCCAAACTAGGCATAGCCTGTACTATGGGTACCAGAGACTGATATACATAATAGATATATATTTAACACCCAGACACAGAACAAACATCTGTGTTAGTCACAAATGTTTGTCCAGTGCGGGGATCGAACCCGCGACCTCTAGCGCAGAAGGCAGAGTTACTACCAACTGAGCTATGAGGCCAGTCAATATTCTAGGTAAAGAACTTTATCTATTCCAAGTTTCGAGAAATCGGTTGAGCCGTTGTGAGTGTGTGTCTGCGAGTGCGTATGCATGTGTGAGTCTTTGAGTGTTATTGAGGCAGGGTTTATGTGTGTGTGCGCGTAAGCGTATGCGTGTGTGCGTGTGGGATTGAGTGTTATTGAGGCAGGGTTTATGTGTGTGTGCGCGTAAGCGTATGCGTGTGTGCGTGTGGGATTGAGTGTTATTGAGGCAGGGTTTATGTGTGTGTGCGCGTAAGCGTATGCGTGTGTGCGTGTGGGATTGAGTGTTATTGAGGCAGGGTTTATGTGTGTGTGCGCGTAAGCGTATGCGTTTGTGCGTGTGGGATTGAGTGTTTTTGAGGCAGGGTTTATGTGTGTGTGCGCGTAAGCGTATGCGTTTGTGCGTGTGGGATTGAGTGTTATTGAGGCAGGGTTTATGTGTGTGTGTGCGTGTGTATGCAAGCGTATGTATGTCTATGGGTGAAATAACTTGGGCAAGTTGGTCGGTCACAAACTTTCGCATTTATAATATTAGTAGTATTTCTTACGTTCTATCTGCTGCCTGTCGGCGCTGTGCGACCTGGCTGCGATGTTCTTCCGCAGAGCGAGGGGACTGAGGGCGTCGTGCCTCGTGTTCAATGCACCGATGATCTGCGAGGGCTGGGCGTATATCGTGTTGCTTTGCCCGTACTTCTTCTCTTGTTGGAGTTTGAAGCCTGAGACAAGACAAGAGCAAAGTTCGGATAAATTTTTGCATAATCAAATTTTTGCAATATGATGTTTTCCTTCACTGTTTGTTAACAGTAGTATAGCGCACATAAATTTTTCGAAAATCTATTACAAATAAAAAAATATTGTTTATTGTTTTAATTTTAATTTATCATTAAACACAATTTAATTAATTTATGTTTGTATTGATTCGATAATTTTACCTATATATTGCAACAATTTTATGAGTCATGAGTTTAATTAATAAGTTTTTATATTTTTAATTTTCTTGATAATTTATTCTGTGTTCTTATGTTTACTATGTTTGCTATGCATAATTTCTGAAATAAATGATGATTATTATAAAAAAAATATATAAAAATAATTATTATATCCGTATATTTCATTAAAATCTCATTTATAAAATACATTTTTTACTACAAAAGTACATCTTAATATCAAAAAAGAATATCAAAACAACCATTATAGTAAAAAATATATATAAAAATGGAGAACCACGGACCGCGAAGCTCGGCTCAAGCGGTCGGTGGCTAGGGCTGCAGAGAGAGGAACCTCCTGACTATGCGTGCCGAGTCCAGGAGTACCGCCCTCTGTATCTGGCCCTTCACCCAGCTGTCTAGCGAGAGCCTCTTAAGGTATTGATCGAGGCTCTTCGCTATCAGTCCGTTCACTGACACCACTATCGGGACGATAATCGTTGAATCCACCTCCCACATGGCGGTAATCTCGAAAGCCAAGTCAAGGTACTTGCTGAGCTTGTCCTTCTCGGCCTTCACGAGATTTGCATCATGTGGGATAGTGACATCAACGAGTATCGCCCGGCGCTCCGACCGGTCTACCAGCACGATATCAGGTTTATTGGCGACAATAGTCCTGTCCGTGATGTTAGACCGGTCCCAGTAGAGCGTAGCACGGCCATTCTCGAGAACTGGCTCCGGTACGTACTTATAGTACGGCACCTCAGGGCCAACAAGGCCGTATTGGAGAGCAAGTTGCTGGTGAATGATTCTGGCTACTTGGTTGTGCCTGTGCAAGTACTCAGAGTTAGCAAGATGCGAACAACCCGAAAGCACATGCCTGAGGGACTCACCGGGACGGTGACATGCACGACAGATGTCGACCGTCCCATCCCTCATGATGTACTTTCGGTAGTTGTTCGTCTTGATAACCTCGTCCATAATCGCACAGACAAAACCCTCGGTTTCTCCAAAGAGGTCACCAAAACGTAGCCAGTTCACCGAGGCGAGCGAATCTACATCGGGCCCCGTGAGGGCCTTGTAAAACCGCCCGTGCAGCTCCTTGCTCTCCCATACAGCCTTGCGGTCCTGTGTGCTTAGTACCGGTGGTTTACGCCAGCGCTCGTTTGCCAAGAAGAGCGGAGTGAGGTTTTTGTCAACTGCAACAACGTCGCGGTGCATCCCACACTCGGCTTGGAGGAAGTACTCCCTGAGATTGCACACCTCGCGGTTGTGGAGGGTCTTGGCATTCAAAAAGCCTCGACCGCCAAACTTCCGCGGGATGTACATTCTCATTACCGACGAGCGTGGGTGTCGCATACGGTGCGTTGTTAGCAGTTGACGAACTTTACAATCCAGGGCGTCTAGCTCGGTCTGAGTCCATCTTAGTACGCCAAAGGTGTATATAAGCAGGGGCATAACCCAGCCGTTGAAGGCACGGGCCTTGTTACCACCTGACAAAAGACTGTTGAGTACTTTAGTCAGGCGGCAAAAGAAGCGCTCCTTCACCGACTGTTTTATGTCCCTATCTACTATACCCAACGACTCCGACATACCAAGGTATTTGTAGGTTTCGACTTCAGAGAGAGATCTGAGTGACATTGTATCGGAAAGTTGCAAATTCGTGGAATTTACAACTTGCCCCCGCTTCACTTGCATGACCGCACACTTCTCTACACCGAATTCCATGTTGATGTCGCTGCTGAATACCTGTGTGATATTCAACAACGTCACCAACTCTGGTTGTTTCGATGCAAAAAGTTTAAGGTCATCCATGTAAAGCAGGTGAGAAATGATCTCACCCTCTCTCCTAAGTCGATAGCCTAGACCTGAATCCTTCAGTAGAGTACTGAGAGGATTCAGCGCAAGGCAAAACCACAAGGGACTAAGACTATCACCCTGGAATATACCCCGCTCAATCTTTATGACGTCTTGAGGGGCAGAAGGATCCCATCGACTACCCGGATGACGAAGGACTGTGTTCCACTGCCTCATACAAGATCCCAGAAAAAATCTCAGTGTTGCATCTACTTTATACAACTCTAAGACCCTCTCTAGCCATGTATGAGGCACCGAATCATAGGCCTTCTTATAGTCAATCCAGGCAGCCGAGAGGTTCCCCCTGTTCCGCCTGACCTGTTGGCTGATGGCCATGTCAATGAGGAGGAGCTCCTTAGTACCACGGGACCCAACCCTACATCCATTCTGAGCAGGTGCCATAATATTGTTCAAAACAATGTGAGAATTAATTTTTACGGTCAGAATGGATGTAAGGAGCTTGTAGATGGTAGGCAAGCACGTGATTGGTCTATAATTCTTAGGTTCCGCGGTACTACCGGACTTATGGAGTAGAAAGGTGATACCTGTTGTCATGAAACAAGGAAGAGATCCGAGCTGAAGGGCTTCCTGGAATTGTGTGGCGAGCACCGAGTGCGAACAACGAAACCACTTTAGCCAGAAGTTATGTAACCCATCCGGCCCAGGACTTTTCCAGTTCTGAGCCGAACGAATCGCACAACTTACGTCTAATGGACAGATGTTAATAGCCTCCATGGTTTCGATCGATTCACACTCAGCTCTCACAACATGCATCCAATTGCCTTCCGTGTGTTCGATAGGCGCAGACCAGATGCTTCGCCAGAAGTTGTTCGCGGTTTCAGCATCCGGCACGCGCCCATCAAGCACACTTTGGTCGGGTTTCTCCCAGTTTCGGTATACCTTTCTTTGATCACTTTGAAAGTTGCGATTCTGCCAGTATCTATCCACTCTCTCTTTATAACGGCGAATACGGCTTATTATTATTATTGTTGTTCCAAACCAAGGTGCTATGTTACAAGATTTGGGACCTCTTCTTTAAATTTGCACCTCTCCCACGTGGCACTGCTTCGTGAGGAGAGTGATCTTTTAAAATATTTATAGTTTTAAGTCTTACTAACCCTAATTTTAGCTTTTTCGTGTATTTTACTAACAAACTATGGATCCATTTGTTGTCTGAAATAAAATATTTTTATTTATTTATTTGGAGTAGATTTTGAAATAATTGGTACAATTGGCGAGAAAATCGGCATTTTTTCATTCATTTATTTTTTTGGATCATTTGGACCAATATTGAAACTACCGTAACATAAGACTTTCGACAAGACGAGGAGTCGACTTGGCGGGGTAGTTGGTTAGCGCATCCCCGTATTTAGGGCAGGTTCGAATCCAGCCTGAGTCGAAAATTTTCGAGATATTTATTTTTTATAAATACCAGTCTGTCCGTAGTGTGATTCATTGGAGACTCTTGGACCGAAGCTGGAGAAGGAGTTGTCTCCGTAGTGAGGAGTGGAGGGACTGGATCCGAGGGGAGAGCTGCCTTTGCTCTCACCGTAAATACCACCTGGAACAAAACTCTTATTCAATGATGCTACTTTTCGATCTCTTATACGATTTTTTTTATGTTATACGGAGGCTTATAAATATGTTTACGGCCCTCCTGATGGTAAGTGGTTACCGTCGCCTATTGACATCAGCAATATTGAGTATTGCTTATGCGTTGCCTGCCGAACCCCTCCTAACGAGCTCTGGCAACCTTACTCACCGCAGGAACACAACACTCTTTGAAACAAATAATGTTATTTGGCTGTGATCTTCTGTAAGGCGGAGGTACCTCCCAGGCGGGCTCTCGGAGAAAATCTCGCTGTGCCCTAAGCGACTTGAGACGAATCGGCGTTTATGGCCGAGTATAACTTTCGAACCGTTAATCGGATTTGCATGGAATTTGGTAGGTTGGTTCAAGACGGCTGGTAAAAATATGAGTTAAATCACTTCACGACACTCTTTTATCGACGGTCATAGGCCCTTTTCAGGGCCACCATACCTCAACCTGGTCACTGACCAAAGACAGGATGACCAAGAAAGAATCAGTGACACGATAAGAAAAAGAATAGGGCTAAGTTCTTACCGGAATTGGCGTCTCGATAGAGATCAGAGCTGCTGGTGTTGAGGCTGGCCTTCCTAGCGTAGACAGAGTTCTCGAAAGCCATTATACGGTGGCCCGTCTGCCCGTAGATCGGGTTCAGGTTGCCGGCGCTGTTTACGCTGGCGTTCGATCCCCACGTGCTGCGGCATTGCTGGAACGAAACATCAAACCAAACTAATATTATAAATTTATTTTATTTTATTCGGACAACACACAGTGTTAAATCTAGTATAAATTTAATATAATCCTACTAATAAAATAAAGACTGGCCTGATAGCTCAGTTAGTAGTAACTCTGCCTTCTGCGCTAGAGGTCGCGGGTTCGATCTCCGCACTGGACAAACATTTTTGTGATAAACACAGATGTTTGTTCTGTGTCTGGGTGTTAAATATTTATCTATTATATATATCAGTCTCTGGTACCCATAGTACAGGCTATGCCTAGTTTGGGATCAGTTGACCGTGTGAATATGTCCGGAATATTTATTTATTATTATAAATGAGAAAGTTTGTGAGGATGTTTGGATGTTTGTGGTTCAATCGCGGCTAAGCGGCCGAACGGATTTGGATGAAATTTCGACACACAGAGATAGATTATAGTCTGGAATAGCATATAGGCTACTTTTTGTGTAGGTGTCACGCGAGCGAAAAGTAATTATTTGCCAGAATTAAGACGAAAAAAATTGAGAAAGTAACTCTGTTTGTTTGTTACCTTTTCTAGACTAAACGGCTGAACGGATCGTAGTTAAATTTGGCAAGGAGATAGATTATATCCTGCGGAAGGACATAGGCTCTTTTGTTTCAAAAATGTTTTTTTTTTAATAACTATAATCAAGTTGGTAGGTAATAGCATGCGTCCGTCAACAACTCCCCTAAAATGTCCGCTCGTTCGGGCAAGCATAGCTTGTAATATGCACTCCCTCCATTTTTCCTGATGTTTTATTAGTTATTTTGCTATTCGGGGCGGAGACAAATCCAAATATGATCATAACAATCGGTTCAGCCGATCTTGAGTTATTAATTGTGTAACTAGCCCCTAAGCCTAACTTTGATTTATATTTATTTAGATACAGATAACTATAACTTTTCACTTTTTATCCGAGCAAAGTCACGGGAGGAAGCTAGTAGACAATACCACAAACCTGGAATGTAGACAGCTGGCTCTGGTTAGGCGCAAGCTGCAGTTGCGAGGAGCGTCGCGACAGGCCCGGCGACGCTGGGGTGTGCTTTAACTCTGTCAACTGCTTCACTGTCTCAGCTACGTTCGCTCCAACGTGACCTGTACAATAGATAATATTATAAACAACACATACAGTGGTGGTCATCTAATTAGAAACACCTACCTGGGTTTATAATTTTATTGCAAATTCCCTTTCGAACTAATTTTTAACGTATCATTGAGTGTTTTTACGTATTAAAATCGATGTATCGGATATTATATTGCATTGTTATACCATTTTAATAACAGAAAACAACGGTTGTTTTTCTAAAACTGAAAGTTATATTAATAACAAAATAAAAAACGAGATACAAACCGGACAACTAATTAGAAACACCAAAAAAATCATTACTTAAATCATTTTTAATTTGAACAAAACCCCAATAGTTTTGAAAAATACTAAAAATACTACATCCTTAGACAATTAGTATTTGGTAGGGTAGCCTTTATTATCAATAACAGCTTTGCAGCTACGCGGCATTGATTCAATCAATTTATAACAAGTTTCTACAGGAATACTTCTCCAAGCGTCTTCAAATGCACTGTAAGTCCATGAATATTAGTAACGTGTTTCTGCGACAGGTTGGTCTTTATAGTGTGCCACAAATTTTCTATGGGATTTAAATTCGGACTATTGGCAGGCCACTCTAATACTGTCACGGATTGTTCTGTAAGAAACGCTTTATCGCTGCGTGCTGTGTGCTTTGGGTCGTTGTCATGCTGAAATATCCAAGTTACTGGCAAATTTTCCTCGGAATATGGAATCATTGTCTCTTCCAAGATCTTTTTGTATTGATATTGATCCATTTGCCCTTCAATCTTTCTCACGGGACCAATCCCGTACCCTGAGAAACATCCCCACACCATTACATTTCCACCACCGTGCTTAACTGTCTTTTTAGTGTACTTGTTATTCAAAGCCTCGTTTATTGGTCGTCGTACATTTCGTTTTCCATCGGAATTAATCAAATTAATCAAATTAATTTAAGTTTCATCTGAAAACAAAACTTTTTTCCATTGATGAATAGTCCAACTGCCATATTTGCGAGCGAATGCTAGACGATTTTCTCTATGTTGCCTGGTTAGTAGTGGTACTTTTCTAGCGATCCTTCCTAACAATTTTCCTTCAACCAATACGAACTAGTTTAGTGGACACGTGTCGAGGATCGTCTTCTGAAAATACCTCTTTTCTTATAACATTGGATCCTTTAAAGGGGTCCGCCTTAGCTAATCGAAGCATAAGCCTGTCTTCTTGAACTGTAGTCTTCCTGGGCCGAAGTTTTCTTGGCACGTTATCTGATGTTCCGTGTAGTTTGAAATGTGCGAGGGCGTTAAATATCATCTTTACGGAACATTCCAAATAATCGGCGATCTATCTGTAACTCCATTTTTGTTTTAAATGAAAATTCACTATAATTTTTCTCGTTGCTGCATCACAGCTCTTATTTTTACCCATTTTTAATAAAACAACAATAAATAGTAACTTTTCGTAATGAGTTAGAAATGGCGGCAATATTTACAATGTGATTGACAATTGTGAGAACTGTATTTCAGTTTAAAAAACCAAATTTCGAACCAAGTCATACAATGTTTCTAATTAGTTGTCCATTCTGCCAGTCCTGACGATATTGATACTTTTTGTTTCACTGATATTTTTATTTTTATTGTCGTCTTGGTTGTCAAATATTATTGCTTGTAATTAAACTAGAGATATAAAGTACATTGTAAAGTAGTGAAAAAAAAATTACCTCCTATTAAATGCTATAATAAAGTTAGTTACTTTATAAAAATGTCAGGTGACTAGGTGTTTCTAATTAGATGACCACCACTGTATATACACAACACAACACATATATCATTAGACATCCTCAATGGTTTTTTGTTTCTCAAGTGTTAAGCCGTACTAAAGGAAAAACTAAGATTTTTATAATATCCCAAAAACTTTCGACGCAGCTAAAAAAAAAAAAGATAAAAAGGTTCGCGACCCACCTTCACACTGAGCCTTCACACCAGTGTTAAGGTAGGGAAATTAAATTCCCCGTCTTAACACCAGTGTGAAAGAAATCCCGGCCTTCATACTAGTGTTAAGGAGGGGAACTCAGTGTGAATGACGGGAAAAGGCTAAGTGTGAAGGTGGGTCGCGAAAAAATTATGTAACGATGGATGCTTACAGAAATTTTTATAACGCCGAATTCAAAATTAACTTACACGAGAACATCAAATTCAATACTTCGTGACTGATGGGTGTAAATAGGGTGCAATCTAGCTTGGCAATTTGTTAGTTTTACGAAATATAAAAACGTATCTCTGCCTTGAGGTTTATTAAGCGACTGGTGGGTAAGAAAAATAGAAATGGTAGGCTAGTATGGTACAAGAAGGGGTCAGATTTTGGAAGGGCTTTAAATACCTACTACATTTGTTTAACCTATACTATAATGTTAATTTAAGATCCAACAGTGACAACATCATTATTAATGCCCAAATGCAGCTGTTAACCAATAAAATAAGCATTGGGCATTTTTTAGAAAAGCTGCGTTAGAGTCCTTGCATTGCAGTGCGTGTAAAGTTCTCTGTGTTTCGTGAATAAAGGCACGTTTCAGAAGCCACAGCGTTTGATTCCTATCCCAGAACCCGCTTCCGTAACACTATGGTAGTAAGGTGGGTAACGAAGGAATGGTTTAGTCTCCTTTTTGTTATTCCCAACGTTAACACTGTTGAACGAGGTTGTGACCCACCTTCACACTAAAATTTGAAAATATGACAGTGTTAAGACGGGGAATTTAATTTCCCTACCTTAACACTGGTGTGAAGGCTCAGTGTGAAGGTGGGTCGCGAACCATAAAAACACTAAAAGAGGAATTTTTATTTTGGATATTATTGTTTCTTTTCGTTAACAGAATAAGGCTCTTTCAGTAATAGTACTTGTATCCAAGGGAAGGCTACGGGTCCCAATCCCGTCAGAGTCGATATTTTTGGGATATTATACAAAATTATAGTATTCCTTAAGGGTTATCACTATAAAAATTAAAGAAACCTCTCGTTAAGGCGCTATGAGAATCATAATAAACTGTCGAGTGGGCGGAGTGAAGAAAGTGACAGCGCTACGTACTATAATTGAATGCGGAAAGAGATAGCAAGCGTTAGAAGGCGCTCGAAAGTAATCGACGTAAGCGACATATAAGAAAATATAGATTATCTTAAAAACTAAGTACTTAAAAAAAAAAGTGTCTTGGATTTAGGTACCTAATGCTATTTTCTAAAACAATATTTAAAAAAAAAGTTATATATGGTTGATCGTTTCAGAGTATTTCCGAAAAAAACTGTTGTAGAGGACCGAACTTTAAAAAATAAATCTATCGAGAAAAGTTTTACCATTCGCGTTTCTGTCTTGGATTTAGGTAAATAAAATGCTCAAGTTATCTTTGTCATAAAAATCAAAACTGTGCGTTATGCGGTTATTGTGAAAAAACTGTTCAAAAATCATAAAAAATTTAACCCTCACCTTAACGAACTAAAACTAGCTAAAGCAAGTATGACTTAAGTCATTGAGCCAATGTTGGTTAGAGAATCCCCGTATCTACAGGAAGGTTGCGGGTTCAAATCCAGTCTGAGTCGAAATTTTTGGGATATTATAAAAAAATATTTTGGTCCTTATTACAACAACATAGGGTTAGTTTCACTATACCTGCGGTAGTCTCCTCGGGGTTCAGTAAGAAAGCGGGCGGAGGCGGCAGGTTGTCCACATCGGTTTGTCCTTGGGGACTTTGGTTAGCCTGAAACCAAGTCAAAGTCAAAAGGCGTTTATTTCAATAAAATCACTGGGATCACTTTGAAACGTCTTAGAAACTAGGGGAAGCTACGCCTGTTCCTCGCGACCAAGCCTACAAGAATCAGGCAACAAACACGGCCGTTGGTGCCTATCATATTTTTCGATGATCCTTTTTCACAATATTTTTTTATTTAAAATTTGACGCACATATATCACATTTTTTTATATTGATTTAAATTGAGGTACTGCATAACGAGATTGGAGCAGCCCGCAAGCTACCTCCGCCTTACAGAAGATCGCAGCCAAATAACATTATTTGTGTCAAAGAGTTTCTGTTCCTGCGAGTAAGGTTGCCAGAGCTCTTGTGCGTTCGGGGTCAGCAATGCGTGATGCCTCTGGTATTGCAAGGGTTCATAGGCTACGGTAGCCACTTACAGGTGGGCCGTAAGCATGTTTGCCAAGTGTAGTTGCATAAAAAAGTTACCGCTAGTATTCTTTCTTTTTGTTGATAGGTTAAGTCCCCTATTGGAATATCATAAATATTATGACTCAGTTTGTTTACCAAATAAACGCATCAATCCATAAAAGCAAAAGATCTTATTCTGGGACTTAGTCATAGGCATAGTCCTGACCGCAAACTAGGATTCCCCGTGTGGAAGGTTCAGATCTAATGAGTAACATATTGAATGCTAAAGTGCAGCAATGATTCAGTGTTACTATCAATATGAAAAGTAAAGGAGGCATTTCTTTCTGGGCCTGGTCCATGTACAATACATAGAAAAATTAGGAAAAAATAGGAGATTACAAGAAAAATACAATTTTATTAATTTGAAGACAAATGCGATGGTACAAGAATAGTTCTTCTGGTAAGTTTTTTACTATGTGAACAATATTTGAAGGCCGCCATGTTGGTTTAGAATTCGCGTTTGACATGACATTGACATATATTTCATGTCATGTTGTTTGATTTGATGTTTTTGTTTTGTCAGATAAATGTATGTTGTCAAAATGACATTTCACGCACGTCCATCCGCCATATTTTTGTAGCGCTGTGTGTTGCTCTCTTTGTTGAAGAAAATCTTAATGTACCTTAGAACGAAGTCAATTTAAACAAAAAAACCAATTTAATACGTTTACTTTATTGCTTAGCCATATTTTAGAGTAGTGTACACAGTGCAGGCCCAGGCTCCATATATTGATGAAACGTCTCTTTTTGACAAAAATATTTTTTGCTCAAAAACGTGCCGTAATTATTAAGCCGTGTTGGTTTCCAGACTTTCGTACGTCGTGGGTTCCGAACCCTATCGTGCACCAATAATATAGACTACTAGTTTCCGCCCGCGGCTTCGCTCACGTGGTACCTACATAAAAAGCCTATATGCCTATATGCTATTCCAGACTATAATCTATCTCTGTACCAAATTTCATCCGAATCCGTTCAGCCGTTTAGCCGTGATTGAACCACAAACATCCTCACAAACTTTCGCATTTATAATATTAGTAGGATCCTATAACTCTTATAAATTTAATTGTTCCCAAAACCTTCAAAAGGTTCAGCATGCAAATAGTCAGCACCCATGGTATACAAACTTACAGGTGAGTAATGGGGTATTTGCGGGCAGGAAATGGATGAACCCATATGGGTACCGTTTTTTCCAGACCTGGTAAGGAAGCCGAAAAAGGTTCACCGTGCAATCGGACAGAACCCAGGTGCAGCAGCAACTTACAGGTGAGTACTGGGGCCTTTGCGGTCGGGATATGGACGAGGACCTTCGCACGGGCGGCGGCGGCTTGCCCACTGAACTGGAAGAACCACGCCTTGACCACACCGTAGCTGAAAAAGAAGCGCTAAACTTAGTAATAGTTAAGTTCATAATAACTATGCCATGGTGGCCCCGGCCGAAGAATAGGCCCCTCCATTCTTATTAAACAATACATTGTCGAAAAAGCCTAGGAGACGGGCAGCAGCTTTCACTACTACAAATACAAATAGCTTTAACTTCGCTCGCTAAGCCACATGCCCAGCGTGGCGAGTATGCTCAAATCCCCCCAAATGATTGTCTGGAAATCTATGGGGGAGGCCTATGTTCAGCAGTGGACATCCTACATCTGAAATTATGAACTAGTGGTTCTCAAACTCTTTTGCCTCGTTGCCCTTGGCATGTTTTTCGGTTCAACGTAGACCCCTACATTTATACACAAAAATTTTATATTAGCCATATTGCTCTTTTGCGAATTCATCAACTTCATTTTTACTGACTGACATTCTAAATGTAGTGAGTTATTATTAAGATCCACTATCGTGGATCTCGTTGCATCACGTTGACCTACCAAATATAGATACGAGTTACCAACCATAGATACGACTTACCAACCATAGATACGACTCATAAAACAGATGCAGTTTACAAAAATAGATAAGACTTACCAGTCATAGAAACGGGGCGTCGTTTCGGAACCGCCGGTTTCTTTCCAATAGTAGCGAAAGCGGGCGTTTCGTTAGTTTCATCTAGCGACCTGACCGCCTCTTCAAGGCTGCCCAGAGAGATCGAAAAGTTCTCGCGTGCCGCCGCTATAGAGACGTCGCTGTCTCGGCGTAGAGTGACGATCTCGGATTCGACTAAGAAGCATGCAAAGCGGGGGTTACAACACAAAAAAACATAAAGCGAAACAAAAATTAAAAAATAGGGGGGTTGGCAACTAAATGTTAAAGGAAATATGACATCACACATAATGATTCCGGTAAATCTTAATAAAACTAAAGTGAATAAGCGACACCTCTCGTCAATGAACTAAAACTAGCTTTAGTCATTGAGCAGATGGAAACCATTTGTTTCTTCTGTAGGTGGCGTTTACGGCGCTTTAAGCCGATTTGAAGTCAAGAATAGACAAAACGTAAACTAACATTATGATAGGTAGAGGCCCTAAGGATGGTACTAAATTGTTTATGAAATGTATATAACAAAAAATAACATTTTATTTTCATTCAAACAAAGGACAAAAAAAACTAGTAGAACACGGCACACTGAACCAGTACAACACACTCTAGCACACAGACCATAAGGTCTAGAATGGCTTACCGTCAGCGTGCTGCGCCTGCTGCAGGGCGTGGTCCTCGGCCGCGAACGCCCCCTGGCTTCCGTATCCGCTTGAGGACTCTAAGGACGATTCGCTTGCACTGCTTTCAGAACAAACCTGTAAATTCATTTCAATTCAAACTAATGCAAAATCTTCATAGCAATCGGTTGAACTGTTTGCGGATAAATGATAAAAATGATAGATAGATAGATAGATAAACTCTTTATTGTACACAGAGATAGATATTAACAAAAGGGAGAAACAAAATAAAAATATTACGTACAATGGGCGGCCTTATCGCTAAAAGCGATCTCTTCCAGACAACCTTTGGATGGACAGGATAAACAGATCAAATAAGACGGAGGTGTACAAAAAGTTTAACACTACAATACATACTATAAAAATAATAATAATATACTAATACATAAAACCTAAATATTACCTATCTATTTGTAAATATATAATATAGAGAGAGATAAGATTATACCTACTGATAGTTCAAAGACAAGGACAAGTAGTGATCATACACCATAGTTTTAAAAATATTTAGGGATTTAGCAGATCGAATACGGAGAGGTAAAGAGTTCCATAATCGTACAGCTTGAATAGTAAAAGATTTACTATACTTCTGGGAACTATGAACTGGAGTTTTGAGCTGCAGAGTTTCAGAAGACCGCAAGTTTCGATCATTTGCCTGGTGCAAAAACTCGAAACGTTCCTTGAGATAAGTTGGAGAAGAAGAAAGAAAAATAATATTATAGAGAAGGGACAGGATATGTGCATTCCGGCGAAATCGGATAGGGAGCCATTTGAGCTTCAAAAAGTTAAAATAAAAATATTTATATCCTAATCAGTATTCATCAAAACAAGTATTATATAAATAAATTTAATTAAATGGGCAGGCACGATCTTGAAGTGCGTTAATTATGAATGTGGATGGATATAAGAGTAGAAGAAGGCCAAAAAAAGATGGATGGACTGTATTATAGATAACATGAGTAAGAAAGAAGTGAGTGCGGAGATGACGGATAGCAGAAGAGAGTGGAAGAAGAAAACATATTGTGCCGACACCCCATATAATATGAGACAAGGGCAGGAAGAAGAAGAATTAGAATTACATGGGCAGGCATTTAATTACAATTATTGATTTAATCATGTACATGTAACTTTTTTTCTGAAGCAAATTCTAATTGGCGAAGATGTCAGACGTATTTTAACCACAATGGAGACGTTTTGAGAAAAGGCCAAGTCCAGAGTACCCTAAACCGGCGAGCATATATCAAGATGTGACGCGAGCAAATCCTACTAATATAACTAATATAATACGAAAGTTCGTGAGGATGTTAGGATGAACAACAAAATGATTGAACAACAAACATCCAAACATCTAAACATCCAAAAATCCACACAAACTTTCGCATTTATAATATTAGTAGCATAGGATAGTAAGATGTATGCAAAACATGCAAAATCCCATACACCCCCAAATATACAAAGAAGAAAAAGATTGTTATTATAAAATTACATTCAATTATTTGTATCAATCAAACAGTTGGTATTGTTCGCGTTATAACAGAGCAGAACAATGGCTATGGGATATTATGCTATTTATACGTGTTGTAGTGGAATGGTGTGGGTTTGATACTTGGGCTACAGATCAATGGCGCTATGGTCCGACTTCACTCAATACTTGCTTGCTTGTCGTGCCACTGGCTGTATACCATACCGAACGGGGCTCATTATATCAAATAAAAAAAAAAAAAACCATAAAAAAAATTATTTGTCCTTGTGTGTTAGAAATTCTTCAAATGTTGTATGAATTTCTGTTTTTGGTCTTTTTATCATCTATATTAATAATTATTAGACGTATGAGTACTTCGACATTTTGACACAAGATTTCTACATCTAAATAATCGAGTTTAAACTAATTTGAACCCAACAACAACAACAACGATTTTTGCATAGTGTTTTTTCAATGAAAAATTACATGTTTTCAAAAGTTGTATAACAAACTATAATGCCAATTAGGTGTATAATAAGCCAATTTCAGGATAGCATACATATGATGAATCTCCTTGTATAGGTCTCAAGTATCAAAACCTCCACATCCACGCATAAATAGCAAATCCCAAGCGCATATAACACCGTATAATCGGCGATCGCGTAACTTATCGCTCATTGTATGCGTAACCTTAGGTCGAATAGCTTCAGTTACATTATTGTGTCGCGAAAATGTGTTCAGTGAAATTCATTTTCAATGTATTGTGAGTATTTTTGTTCCGACGCGTCGTTGGTTCTGTCTTGGTTATCCCACATCAGGTCAATAAACTTGTTTGCCCAGAAAATCGACATTGGCGTAAGCGTGTCTCCCTCCGTATAACAACAACATAAAAAAAATCTGGGCATCCTTAAACGGTTATTATTCATAACCGTGTATGGATGCCCAGAAAATTGGTGTAAGAACCAGTGAAGTTTAAAGTGAGACTCGTACAGGCTCATTTTGAACAAATAGCCCTAGTTGCCTGCGTGGTAGGTGTACCTAGATAAAAAGTAGCCCATATGCTAAGTACAGTAGGTAGTCTTGTTCTACGAGTAAGTTTAATCGAAATCGGTTGACCCGTTACGTCGTGATTGAACCACAAAAATCCTCACAATTCTGCGATGAAGAAAAACATCGTGAAGAAACCGCATTGTCCTTGAACCATACACAAAAACACCGAATGAATAAACATCCAACAGTCTCATACAATATGCTTATTAGAGATAGCTCTAGCATTGCCTGTGTCGTGGGTATCAGAAACTACGAGTACCATGGCACGGAACACCCCAAACCGAAAAAATATTTCAAGATCATGCAAACATCCGCTGTGGGGACTGGACCCACAACTCTTGCGTCTCAGGCGGGCACTCGCCCGCAGCGCCATTGACGTCGTCAACCAAGTCATTAACCTAACGCAAATTTGCAGAGAAAGAACCAGTCCCAGTTATAACAGACGCCTTGCCCTTCGGGCGGGCTACAAACTTCGTCAAATCAGTTATTGCATTGAATGCATGATCAAATTCGATTAATATTTAAGTAAAATTCATAACGAACTGTTTTCTTATTTTAAGCGTTCTTCTCAACATCCACAGCAGTTTTCAATGGTAAGTCAACTCACCTTTAAAGCGAGAAATTAATTTCCGAATTCAGCCCCCGCAAGGCCCGCCAACCGATGGACCGACGACATTGTGAAAGTTGCGGGAAGTCGGTGGATAGAAAATGCTCAAGACCGTTCGTCATGGAACTCTTTGGGGGAGGCCTATTGTGCGGCAGTGGACTTCTACAAGCTCATAATGATGACATCTCAGAGACAAGTTTATTTTTAAAACTAGCTTCCGCCCACGGCGGAACTTACATAAAAAGTAGCATATATGCTATTCTAGGTAAAGAACTCTACATATTCCAAGTTTCAACTAAATCAATCATTCGTTTCAAATAAATAATTTAGGGCAACTGCAACTTGAGGAGGAACACTTGCTCTTAAAATATAAGTTTTATACTTAGCGTGGAGTAAAGGAACTCATTTTGTTATTATGACTATGTACAATCTTTGAGTGTTTTTTTTAATGCCACTGTGTTTTTTATGTTGTGCCTTTGATGACAATAAAGTATTCGTATTATTTATTATGATTATTTCAGTCCAATGAATGACCTGGTAGAGGCGAAAGCAGCCTACAAATCTGGAGAAATACAGGAGCAAACGACCCCTATAACCATCGCTCAGATCAAGCTGAAGTTGAAGGAAAGTGGCATCTTCGACGAGGGAGATACCGAGCTTAATGAAAGTGAGAAGAAAGAATTGAAGAAGCTGTTTGATGTTGTTGAAATAATGGTGAGAAAAAAGTTGTTCTACGGGCTATGGAGAGACGCTATGGCATCGACATAGCTCATACGTCATCTAGAGCGCTGGTGGAGAGGTATTGGCCCCGTCTTCCGATCCACAGGTTCGGGGGTTCGAATCCTGGCCGTGCACCAATGGATTTTCCTATCGGAAAATGTATATGCGCTATAGTAGTACTCTCAAACGGTGAAGGAAAACATCGTGAGGATGACCTAGAACCTAAAAATTCGAAGACATGTGCACGAAAGGAGCCTCTAAAAGGCGCACTTTAATCCTTTCAGTACACTGATTCTTCCACCGACGCCGACGGTCTTAGGCCCTTTTCAGGTCCACCATTCCGCTACCACTTCTTCGTTTTACCATCAAATCAATTAGGTCATCATCAACAACCTGTAGAAGTCCACTGCTGGACTTAGGCCTCCCCCAAAGAGTTCCACGACGAACGGTCTTGAGCCTTTTCCATCCGCCGACTTCCCGCAACGTTTACAATGTCATCGGTCCATCGGGTGAGGGGCCTTCCAAGACTGCACTTCAATTAAGTACTTACTTAAAAATACTGATATACATACATAATGGTAATTTTTTCAATTAGAACGTTAAGTTGGTTATATAATAACTGCTTATTTCATACTAATTCTGAAAAAAAAAACATCTCAAGGAATACTAAAAACTACATTGCTTTTAGACAACCTCACGCAACCGCCAGCCACAAAATGCGCAGAACATGTTCTCTTCGCTGCGGATGATGGAGAGGGTTGTGAAGAAGCAGGTTAAGGAGGGCCAGATATCGGAGACATTGGCTGCCAAGTTCCAGTGGGAGAAATTGTAAGACTTATAAATTACCTATCTATAAAAGACTAATTGAAAACAAATGGGTGTTTACGGGTGGTTTGTTTTCAATAAGACATGTATACTGATCGCGAAAGTTTGAAAAATACTATCTATAAAAGGTACACCGTAATTGTTAAATGACTGTTTTTCTATAACAAACTTTGTTCAGACCATTATCTCCCAACATTTTATAGAAACAGTCTACTTTTTCACGCTGATAACAGAATTAGGCTTACCACCTTAATCCCCAATAATGGTAGACATCCTCTCAGATGTCCAGGCGATAAGATTCTTAAAGAGTCAGAGGCATGTCTGAACATTGGCACAAGCCCACATTTTACAGTAGTAATTATTCTAAACGTGCAGGTTACAAGCCCATCGCCGCTTTTAAGAAAACTTACCGGTTTCCTCACGATGTTTTCCTTCGCCGTTTTAAGCACGTGTTAAAGTGTGCAATATAAAAATAAATATATAAATATATATTCCGGACATATTACACACGGTCAACTGATCCCAAACTAGGCATAGCCTAGCCTATGGGTACCAGAGACTGATATACATAATAGATATATATTTACCACCCAGACACAGAACAAACATCTGTGTTCATCACACAAATGTTTGTCCAGTGCGGGAGTAGAACCCGCGACCTCTAGCGCAGAAGGCAGAGTTACTACCAACTGAGCTATGAGGCCAGTCTATAAAGCAGTACTAGGCGCTGTCCAACGTGCCTTTCTACGCCCTTTGCAGTGATACTAGGAGTGTGCAAGATATCGCGGTGCTAAGAACGCGATCACTACATCCAATGTCAAAATCTTAACTTCAGACATACAATGCACCCACGCGCAATCACGGTACTAATCCAGTTCTCTTTAGCGCAATCTCTCGCACAACGCAATCACGCAGTGAAGCGCGTAGGTGTAGCGGCAGCTAACTTTGCACTTAAAGCTAATTGTGATAAGGTATTTATTTTCAGATCAAGCCGCCCAAGAAGAGAACACCCAACATACCATTTTGACAGAACAACGAATATGAGAATTTTTAACATCAACTCATAATGTAATCTTTTCATATTTTTTGTAGCAATATAAACGTTTTACAGTGCAAACATGTATTTTATACTACTACGTACATCTATGAAAAAAACCTGATAAAAAAGATTTCTCCAGGGCAGGCAACGCATTAGCAATGCTCCAGGTGTTGCAGATGTCAATAGGCGACGGTAACCGCTTACCATCAGGTGGGCCGTAAGCCTTTGGCCTCCGTATAACATTAAAAAAAAAACAACTTGGTCGAATCGACGTTGTATGTTTGTATGTAGGTATATTTGTTAGAGCATAACTTTCGTTCCGTCAATCCCATCTGCCTGGAATTTAGTAGGTCAATTGTACTATCTAGAATGACTGGTAAGAAATTCAGTTAAATCTGCCAAGGGGTTGGCAATTTAGGGGTCCAAAAGTGGGTATTAAAAAAGTGGTATGAAAGAGCTTTTTTTATTGGTGATGGTGAGGAATTTGACCACCATCTCACTTTTGCAAGTGAGATGTGGCCTAAGATGAAGCACGCTTTACCAGAAAGAACTTATTCACTCTAGATTTGAAGACTCCTATATTGTACTCTTGAAAACCGATTACTCCCACCTGTTCTGTTGAGTAGTTCTGTTGACAGAACTACTGGGATTTTTTTTCTGATTAGTTCTGTCCACAAAACAAATGGGAATACAATTCTCACTTGTTCTGTTGAGTAGTTCTATTGTGATTCAAACTATTGCAATCAATTGTCAAGTACTGGCACTTACTTTTTAAATCCCAGACTAATGCGGAGAAATTACCAGTAGTTCTTTATTTTATTACTGAAAAAAAATCCACAGCTCTTAGGAATATGGTACAACTTAATTAATTCACTTTACTTAAAGCCAATAAAGGATTTAATTTTTTTAGCTAATGCATTTACTAATTACGACCGTCACTGATTTGACATGTGTATAATGGATGTGAATATAGCAATAGATTTTACAAACAGCTACACGTTAGGTTGTTTCAACCTAATGAAGGCTTAATAGTGTTCAATGAGCACCCTACCGACATCCTACTTCTGAAATTATGATGTTGTTTGTGTTGTGTAATGTTGCCACATTATGCCGTTTGGATAGTACGTTTGTTAGATAGTTACCTTTTCCTGATGTGGATGTTCCGCGTTGTTCTGTTGCGCTCTAGAGGCCGCTAGTGTTGCCAACTCAGACATATTCACGTATAATGCTTGTGGCATATCTGTGGAAAAATTATAAGAGTCTTATAAATAATCGTATTCACGTTTTGACAATTAGAGTGCTGCCAATTATTGGCGAATCTGTAAAAGTGAAGTACTAAAATGAACAACTGATCTGACGAATCAAAATTATTGAGTCAGTTCATTTGTTCACGAGTGAGTCACGAGTGTGGAGTCTGTCTACGGTATACTCGATCGTGCTACGCCACGCTATTTTTGGTAGGCCACGGTGAGCAGGCATCACAATTTGTGCTAATCCACTTAATTTTAGGGCTTTAATGATGCTATAATGAGCTGATCAGTTCGCAGTTTATTTATTGATCTGATCTTTTACAGCACTGACGGACTGTGGCAACATTTTTATGCATTTTGATATTAGAGAACCAAACCGTGAATCTAAGTATTTGCCGCTAGTTTAAAATATTTGCTATAGTTTAATAGGATTATATTTTAAACTAGCGGCTGCCCGCGGCCTTGCTCATACGCAGTATCCTACTAATATTATGAATGCGAAAAATAGTGATGATGTTTGGATGTTAAGATGTTTGTTATTCAATCACGCCGTAACGGCTCAACCGATTTCGTCGGAACTTGAAATAGATAAAGTTATTTACCTAGAATAGCATATAGGCTACTTTTTATGAAGGTACCACGCGAGCGAAGCCACGGGCTGAAGCTAGTGAATTATAAATGGCGTGGATAATACCTTTAGTTAGATGAGGCGGCAGCGACGACGGCTTAGTAGGTTTGAACTCTTGCTGTCCGGTGTTAGCGTTTGTATTTTTGGCTGGCACCGCGGGACGCTCCAGGGACGAGCATCTCTGAAACAATACAATTTAAAGTCAACAATTTCGATTTGAAACCACTATACAAGATGAATTTCTACCAGTGTATTATATATTTCAACAGAAGTTATAGGAGGACTTACACTAACAGTAGGTATAGGAGGACATTTATAGTGGGTAAAGGAGGTGGGTAAAGGTTCCGTGTTGGCCCCGGTGAAGAATAGGCCCCTCCATATCTACCTATCCGCGGATGTCGTAAGAGGCGACTAAGGGAAAAAAGCAGCGTCCCTCATTTTAACAACGATAGCTCTAACTGCGTGGTGAGTATGGGCAAATCCCCCCACATGATAAGGAATTTGCTCTGTCTGTGGGGGAGGCCATGTTCAGCAGTGGACGTCGTACGGCTGAAATGATGATGAGGTCTTACACTTAAAGTGGGTAATGGAGGACTTACACTTACAGTGGGTAATGGAGGACTTACACTTACAGAGGATAACGGAGGACTTACACTTACAGTGGGTAACGGAGGACGAGCGTAAGCCACTTGCTCGCGTGTATCGTCGTGCTCAAAAGTATGCACGCTTAGTGCGGCTCTGGGATGGCCGCCTCTTTCATATGCTGAAAAAAACAATATATCGTTATTTATTTTTCTATGTTATACGGAGGCAAACAATGTCTGTTCTTCGACTTTTGGAAATTCGTCATTTTTCATTGAAAGAACTCTATGTAAAAATCTGCTGTTTTGGGGTCAAATCAGTTCAAACTCAATGCATCAGCTATGATAGGTTGCAATATTGATGCCGAACTATTCGTACGTTTAGTTATGAGTTATAAAGATGATAAAAATACCAAAAACACGTAGTTTGATTGTGTTGGGTTCCGTCCAATGCAATAAGTCAATTTCGAATATATTTTTAGCAACATTTTAGATGGAATATCGCTGTTTGAACGCGGCTTAACGGTTCATCATCATCATCATCATCAGCCCGTAGAAGTCCACTGCTGGACATAGGCCTCCCCCAAAGAGTTCCATGACGAACGGTCTTGAGCCTTCTCCATCCACCGACTTCCCGCAACCTTCACAATATCGGGTCAGGTGGGGGGGTCTTCCAACACTGCGTCGCCCGGTTCGTGGTCGCCATTCGAGAACCTTTACTCCCCAACGGTTGTCGGTTCTGCGAGCTATATGGCCTGCCCACTGCCACTTCAACTTGCTAATTCTGAGAGCTATGTCGGTGACCTAGCGGTGGCTTAACGGTTACGGTACCGATTACCGGTATTACTTACCAGCTGATATTGTATGAGGTCGTCCGCCCATTATAGCAGACGCGGCTCTTTCGAACTGCGCGGTGTCTTTCAAGTCGGGCCACGTCGCAGACGCTGAAAATAAATTTGATTAATTATTATTTGAATTTAAATAATTTTGGAGGAGGTAGGGCATAGCGAGACTTTCTCGTTCTAAATTGGAGCAGCCCGCCTGGGGAGGTAGCTCCGCCTTACAGAATATCGCAGCCAAATAACATTATTTGTTTCAAATAGTGTTGTGTTCCTGCGGTGAGTAAGGTCGCCAGAGCTCTTTAGGGGGAGGGGGTTCAGGGTCGGCAACGCGTGTGTGATGCCTCTGGTATTGCAAGCGCTCATAAAAAAAAAAAAACTCTACATGATATCGCAGTTGTCCGCGTCGATCTACCATAGCACAACACCCAACCCGGAACAAATATATGCAGATAAAAATTCCGTTGCGGGAATCGAACCCGCATCTCTTGCATCTCAGCCGGGCAGCCCGCCCGAGGTCGACAAAGATATATAAATGTCTTAGGAGAAATTTGGTCCTTCGAGCCGCATCCCGTACCTGCGTTCCCCATGATGTCGCAGTCGTCAGCGTCGGTCTGATCGTCGTCCATTGCGCTTTTAGCTGGCGTTATGCATTCGCTGCTCACGCTCTGGTTGTCTGAACCCTGTAAGCACAATCAGAAACGGTACAGCCAAACGTCAGTACCACTACCAAGTACAACTTGTCGAAAGGGGGTTATTCCAACAACAAAAAGAAAATAAATTGGGTAAAAAAACAGTTTTATTCTTAACTTATTCATATCATCTGTTTTTGGTATTTTTACCAAAGATAAAGTAGTAGAAAGGGATTGTCTTTGTTTTTACTGATAAAACATACCAGTTCGACGTTTGAAAATTAGGTGAATAAACCGTGTTGGCCTAGTGGGAGGTATCCCGACTTTCGAGCTGACGGTCGGGATTCGAACCCGGTCACACCAATGAGTTTTTTTATTCGAGTGCGGATTATCACGGATCATCGACAAAAATTATAGTCACCAAGTCGTGATTGTTGCCTGATTCTTCTAGGCTTGGTCGCGAGGAACAGGCATAGCTTCACCTGGTTTCTAAGACGTTTCAAAGTGATCCGACTTTGTTCAGAAAAGATAAGGATCATTTTAAAACGATCAATAACATAGCATATTGAAATCAAACGGTAGTTTATCGCGTACCTTCTTTATATATTATTTTAATAAGCTATGTATACTGATCGCGAAAGTTTGCAAAGTACTATATCAAGAACATATCGGGTGCCGTTTCAACACGGCTTTAACCTTGCAGTGCGTCATGCAACCTCTTTAGCTCAAACAAACTAAAACTAAGATAAAATCATAAAAATAAACTTAAGCGTTACATTATCAACGTAGAGCGAACGGCGTAGCAGTGCGTCCTGCGATCGGAAGCCCGAGTCGCCGCTGCACGCGCTAACCAGCCGGGCCGACTGCACCAAACAATACGCCAAATAAAACAAACGTCACAATAAAACAAAAAAAATAACTAAAGTACATAACTAAAATGAATAAAACAATAATTGCATGACGTGGTTTTGGTAAGAATATGTTTACTATCCTCGAAAGGGGTTCATATCATATCTTAATAAGAAACTAATCTCATAACTGGCCTCATAGCTCAGCCTTCTGCGCTAGAGGTTGCGGATTCGATTCCCGCACAGGACAAACATTTGTGTGATGAATACAGATGTTTGTTCTGTGTCTGGGTGTTTAATATTTATCTATTATTTATATCAGTCTCTGGTACCCATAGTACAGGCTATGCCTGGTTTGGGATCAGTTGACCGCGTGTGATATGTCCGGAATATTAATTTAAAAAAAAAAAAAAACATGAAACGTCCGAGTAGTTCAACATCAAGCTTGCTATCTTAAACAGCTGAATAATTGAGTTTGAACTGATATGACCCCAAAACAACAGTTTTTTTTGTGTCGTGGAACAATACTGCCGATTGGGTGTGGCATATTCCCCTTTCGGGATAGCATACATATTATGAATAACCTTGAAGACAAGCTAACATTGCGTGCGTAAAACGTATGTGACGACAATTACAAAAGTCGACTTCATGCATACAGAAAGATAAAAGTAGAAGCTATAGTTAAAACATTTAACTCAGAACACTCCTGTAATGTTAAATAGGCGCAGAAAGGAATGTGTTTATAGCTCTTCATCAAATCCGCTGCTAGACACAGGCCTCCCCCAAAGATTGCCACGACGAGCGGTCATGAGCCTCGTCTACTTCCCGCAACCTTCACATTGTTGTCGGTCCTTGAATTTTAACTCAGAACACTCCTGCAATGTTAAATAGGCGCAGAAAGGAATGTGTTTATAGCTCTTCATCAAATCCGCTGCTAGACACAGGCCTCCCCCAAAGATTGCCACGACGAGCGGTCATGAGCCTCGTCTACTTCCCGCAACCTTCACATTGTTGTCGGTCCATGAATAATAAACTCTCATCCGAACGCGGCTCCCGGAAACTCGCAAGGAGCGGTCTTTTTTTTATACAATTGAGGTTGCAAACAAGCATGCGGCCCACCTGTAAGCGTCTACCGTAGTCTATGAGAGCTTGCAATACCAGCATCACGCACGCGTTGCTGACCCCTCCCCGTCCCCCTAAAGAGCTCTGGCAACCTTTCTCACAGCAGGAACACAACACTATTTGAAACAAATAATGTTATTTAGCTGCGATCTTCTGTTAGGTGGAGGTATCTCCCAGGCGGGCTGCTCCAATTTAGAACGAGAAAATCTCGCTGTGCCCTACCTCCTCCAAGTCTGAGCTTGGTTGTAGATGGTACCTGTGATAAGCAATGCTGAGACTCATTGGTGGGCGCAGGCAACGTTCCCACCGAAGACGCGTTGGAAATTGGCGTCGAACAACTAACTGTTGAACTCGATACACCTGGAAAATACGAAAAAACAATTATTGATCGAGTGAGCGAAGAATATAAGTAAGAATATGAGTTTAATCGGACAAGGGGTTGCTTCTTCTTGTTTTGTAAGTGATTCTTTCTTGATCATCCTGTATTAGGTTAGTGATCAGGTTGAGGTATGGTGGCCCTGAAAAGGGCCTCTGATCTAAGGGGGGCCTATGACCTAAGATATAGGGGGAGTTTTTCAAAAATAAGTTTTACAGTTACAGCTTGTGTCGTGTCAAATACAAAGAGCTTTGTTTAAATACATCCCACTCGCTGCGTTCACTCGAAAGTAACTCTGACTCTCTGTCTGTTTGTAACGTTTTCACCAGAAAATGGCTAAACCGATTTAAAGAAATTCGGTATGGAGATAGCTTAAACAATGCAGAAGGACATAGGTTTCTTATCTGGGTACTGCGTGAGCGGCCTTTTGTCTCTCAACCAAGACTAGAAAGTCAAATATTATTATCTATGGCTTATGTAGAGGTTAAAAAAAATGTGTGTACCTATACTTTTGGCCAGATCAACATACCGTGATGGTCGGAACAGTGGCTTGCGAGTGAGGATATAGAAGTGAGGCTGGACTTGCGACTGCCTAGCCTTGAGGCCGTAGGAGAGTGCGGCGCGGACGACACCTCGGCCCAGCCGCTGTAGCAAGACTTAACGTCGCAGATAACCTGGAAACAACAAGATTGTTTCAAATAATAGGAAGAACCTACCCAACCAGTCACTATGGGTCGGGTGCACTAAAACAGGTCCTGGCTCAGCTTACTGCTGCTTTACATGTAATGCACACAAAGCAGTGATAGTTTTCAGGCAGGGCCTTGAATAGGCGGTTATGAGAGATATAGGAGGAGGTAGGGCACAGCGAGATTTTCTCGTTCTAAATTGGAGCAGCCCGCCTGGGGAGGTACCTCCGCCATACAGAAGATCGCAGCCAAATAACATTATTTGTTTCAAATAGTGTTGTGTTCCTGCGGTGTGTAAGGTTGCCAGAGCTCTTTAGGGGGGGGGGGGGGGGGGGGTTCGGCAGGCAACGCATTAGCAATGCTCCAGGTGTTGCTAATGTCAATAGGCGACGGTAACCACTTACCATCAGGAGGGCCGTAAGCCTGTTTGCCTATATAACATTAAAAAAAAATACCTGCAAACTGGCCGCCGAGAGGGTCCTAGGCTCGGTGGTCTGACGGACCAGCTGCTCGCTTCCCTCCTGCAAGTGGCCTACCTCCGCTAGCATTGCCACTTCACTCTCCTGCAAATTACACACGAAAAAATTGTAAGCGAAGAACTATCAAAGAACATGGACGATACGGCGTTGTATGTTTGCGTGTATATTTGTTAGACCATAACTTTCTAACCGTCATGTTACCGTCAACCGTCAACAAGTTAGTTTATCAAGATTTGCTGGTAAGAATATGAGCTATATCGGCCTAGGGGCTGCCAAGATAAAGGGTATTTTAAGTAACACAAAAACATGTCATATAAAACAGCTTGTTCCTATAGTAATATAAATGTAAGAACCAATGAACCGTGAGCTCCCATTTGGTAAAGTTTCAATGACTTCGTAGTTCAGGTAAGATGGGATATTAGTTAGAACGTTTACCAGATAAAGCGTTTTTTTTTTTTATACTACCGAGGTGGCAATCAAGCATACGCCCCGCCTGTTGGTAAGCGGTTACCGTAGCCTATGAGCGCTTGCAATACTCTGGCAACCTTACTCATCGCAGGAACACAACACTATTTGAAACAAATAATGTTATTTGGCTGCGATCTTCTGTAAGGCGGAGGTACCTCCCCAGGCGGGCTGCTCCGATTCAGAACGAGAAAATTTCGCTGTGCCCTACCTCCTCCTAATATCTCTCAGTTCATCAGAGATCTCAGTTCGAGGCGAACCCATAGTATCTAAACAATATATCAAAAACATTACCCTTCTTCCTTCTCGGCAGTCGGGTAAGAAGATTATTATCACTATTGTTACTTGAAACTTTAATATTTGCACGGCTTGTTGTTGTCAAATACAGTGATTGTATTTTTAAACTATTGAGCAAACCATTGTTTGCTCAATAGTTACCTGTGTATATGCAAATAAATAAATGATGGGTTTCTCTGAGGTTTTCCGTAGGGACTACAGTATGGGGTTCTTCAAAAACGATATTTTGAACTTTTAAGGGGTCGGCAACGCGTTCGTGATGCCTCTAGTATTGCAAACTTTCATAGGCTAAGGAACCACTTACCAACAGGTGGGCCGAATGCTTGTTCGCTACCTTAGTTGTATAAAAGAAACATTCATTGAGTAAAGGCTGATACTCACCACTACAGGATTAAGCAGAGATACGAAGTGGCAGAAGCGGCTTCGTTCCTCGATGAGGGCCGCTTTCACGGCCTTCTCCTCCATTTCCTCGAGCTGCTGCTTACGCTCTTGCACATCCTGGAACGCAGAGCGATTGTAGCTTAGAAGGCAAGTTGAAATGCAGGGATCAGAAAAGGTGCGATCCTACTAATATTATAAATGCGAAAGTTTGTGAGGATGTTTGGATGTTTAGATGTCTGGATGTTTGTGGTTCAATCACGGCTAAACGGCCAAACGGATTTGGATGAAATTTGGTACAAATATAGATTATAGTCTGGAAAAGCATATATGCTACTTTTTATGTAGGTACCACGCGAGCGAAGCCGCAGGCGGAAGCTAGTTATAAATGAAGTTGAAAGTTTGTGAGGATGTTTGGATGTTTGTTGTTCAATCACGCCGTGACGGCTCAACCGATTTCGCTGAAACCTGGAACAGAAATAGTTCTTTACCTAGAATAGCATATAGGCGTTTGTGTAGGTATAACTAGAGCGAAGCCGCGGGCGGAAGCAAGCTAGAACATAAAACCAAGCAACGATATTTTCCTTCACCGTTTGAGAGAACTATTGACACTTCTGGTACACGCCGGGATTCGAGCCCACGACCCGTTGATCGAAAGGATACTCCAACAGCATAACTTACTTGGCCGTGGTGGCCCCGGCTGAAGAATAGGCCCCTCCATATCTACCTATCCGCGGATGTCGTAAGAGGCGACTAAGGGAAAAAAGCTAGGGGATGGGCAGCAGTGTCCCTCATTCTAACAACGTTAGCTCTAACTGCGCTCGCCAACCCGCATGCACAGCGTGGTGAGTATGGACAAATCCCCCCACATGATAAGGAATTCGCTCTGTCTATGGGGGAGGCCATGTTCAGCAGTGGACGTCGTACGGCTGAAATGATGATGATAACTTACTTGCATTGAGACGTCAGCGCGTCTCCTAGCGTCTGTAGGCTGCCGCCTCGCCTTCCTCGCCTGCCTCTGCGCGTCTGCCACCTTCTTCCTGAGCTCAGTGCGTGCCCGTTTGCACTCCCTCGCGTGCTCGCGGCTGAGCGCGCCGGTGGCGCAACCGCCCTTGCGCCAGTCATCCGCGCGCTCTGACAGCGGCGTTATCAGGGTGTCCATTAGAGTGCTGTAAATTATATATAAAATAAATAAATATTCCGGACATATCACCACGGTCAACTGATCCCAAACTAGGCACAGCCTGTAGTATGGGTACCAGAGACTGATATACATAATAGATGTACATTTAACACCAAGACACAGAACAAACATCTGTGATCATCTCACAAATGTTTGTCCAGTGCGGGGATCGAACCCGCGACCTCTAGCGCAGAAGGCAGAGTACTACCTACTGAGCTATGAGGCCAGTCAGTTATGATAACGTTTCAAAAAAGACGACCAAAGACAAGAAGGACTCACGCCCTGACCCACGCTTGTTGTACGACTTTAGGAAAATCGTCATTTTTAATTGAAAATCTCTGCAAAAATCAGCTGTGTTGTGGTCGAATCAGTTCAAACTCAATAAATCATATGTTTTAGGTAGCAACTTTCATGCCGAACTTTATTTATTTATTTACAACACAGTATAACATCACAACAGGTTTTTTTTATCCCTAAGGCGATGCCATATGTTATTAGTAGGTACATTATAATAAATAGGTACAATTAGATAGGTACTAATCAAAACATTTAGTTTATATCACTACCTGTGCAAGATGTAGGAGTTTCGGTAGGTGATTGAAAAAAATATCGACTGTTCGCAGACAAGATATTGAGCAGATAGACAGCGAGTGACATGGGGGCAAACTTAAGTAGGTTGGTCCTACAGCGGGGCACTCCCAGCGGCTGCGCGCGCCGCCGCCCCGCCAGCACCGCTGGCTGGTGCAGCTCTCCGCGGAGCACGCGCACCATGTACTTCACCAGCGCCATGTCTCTCCGTACCGACAGTACCCTACCATACCTAGCACGAACAGACTCAGGTACATCAACTTCTCGTAAGATTAGTGATGCATACATATTATGACAGTGAGCCGTTGTGGTTTAAACATTTTTCTACTATATTGTCTTTGGGTTAGAGCCTCAATTTGACTAATTACATCTAATCGCATTAGTCTTGGACATAATGACCAATGATTAAAATGAAGTAAAAACCTCATTTACAATCAGATAACTTATTTTTTATTTTTAGTATACAATGCACGTACCTATACTTCACAAAAAACGTGTGAAACCCAAGACGCAATTGTTATAATCTACACATACAGTAGGTATGTAACAAAAACTCTGACCGATTTAAATTCGTATATCTACTTCAAGAAATACGTCAGAAAAATATATAAAAATCGGATGTTATTTAAGTTTTAATCACAAAAAATTAAAAATCCACGAAACGATAGGGATGGTGTCGTCATACCGTACACTCTTCACTCATGACATGCCACGATCAGTGATCTAATGAACTGACTCAATGATTTGAATAATCAGATTCGCTGCTCGTTTTATCCATTTCATTAATATATTTTAAATAAAATATTATGTTTAAATTTATATGTTTAGATTTCAAGTGCATTTATATTCCTTGCTTATAACATCGCTTTGGCTGGTTTTGGTTATGGTGTTATAATTATAAATAAATAAATAATTATTATTATTATTTTCGTCAAGAACTGTCAAAACGAGAACAATTTGTTAGACTACAGGTAGGTACTGCAGATAAACCTTTGTAGTTCCTATGATCTCCCAACGCGAGTGAAACCGCGCGGGTACAACTAATTCACCATGATTATGTTAGTAGCTAGTAGGTAGGTGCACACATAAAGAGGAGGTAGGGCACAGCGAGATTTTCTCGTTCTGAATTGGAGCAGCCCGCTTGGGGAGGTACCTCCGCCTTACAGAAGATCGCAGCCAAATAGCATTATTTGTTTCAAATAGTGTTGTGTTCCTGCGGTGAGTAAGGTTGCCAGAGCTCTTTAGGGGGGAAGGGGGTTCGGGGTCGGCAACGCGTGCGTGATGCCTCTGGTATTACAAGCGCTCATAGGCTACGGTAACCGCTTACCATCAGGTGGGACGTAAGCTTATTTGCCACCTCTGTTGTATAAAAAATAATAATAATAATAACATGTCTTCATTATAAAATTATTATGCCAAAATTCCCAGACGTTCGCAAGGTAACATTTTTTTATTAATCACATTAATAGGTTAGTCGTTGATAATGAATTCGACCGAGGACGACAACGCTAGCGGGCTAGAATAAAAAAAAAATTAAATTCTAAATCATATCAGGTGATTCATAATATGTATGCTATTCCGAAAGGGGCTTATTCTACACCGGATTTGCAAATAAAGTTTTTTTCTACGACAGTAGTACATAAATTCGACATTTTATTGAAAAACTCTATTCAAAAATTAGCTGTTTTGGGGGTCAAATCAGTTCAAACTCAATGAAACAGCTGTTTTAGGTAGCAATCTTGATGTCGAACTTCACGTACGATTAGTTATAAAGTTAATAAAAACACCAAAAACAGCTAATTTGATTTGAACTATTGATGTGTTTTTTACGCTAATAATAGTTTTTTATTGGTAAAATAACCATCTTTCGGGATGGAATTATTACCGCCCCCATAAACGACCCCCACGCAGTGGTAGACGGTAAAACTTAAGGCTATCGGCCCCGCAGGGATGGTTGACCATAGTGTTCCAGAACGGTATGCATGTTAAGAATCACCTAGCATAATTTTTAGTCCCATATCGCAGAGATTCAGTGACTTGATAGTTCAGTTAAGATTGGATAAAGCTACATCGCGCCTACAATGGGAAACAATAAGTTTAATCGGGTAAATTTTGTATCTGTGGCATAATTCTCTTGAAAATTGGAGCAGCCCGCCTAGGGAAGTACCTCCGCCTTACAGAAGATCGCAGCCAAATAACATTATTTGTTTCAAATAGTGTTGTGTTCCTGCGGTGAGTAAGGTTGCCAGAGCTCTTTAGGGGGGAAGGGGGTTCGGGGTCGGCAACGCGTGCGTGATGCCTCTGGTATTGCAAGCGCTCATAGGCTACGGTAACCACTTACCATCAGGTGGGCCGTAAGGTTGTTTGCCAACTCAGTAATAAAAAAATAAAAAAATAAAAAACTGATGCGGATATTTCAAGACCTCAGTTCGGGGCGAACCACCAGTTAAAAAGAAAAAGTAAGGCCTTATTACATCTACTACCTTGCGCCCGCGGATACGCCTGCTTGGTATCTAGATAAAAAGTCATCATCATCATCAGCCTGATGAAGTCCACTGCTGAACATAGGCCTCCCCCAAAGAGTTCCATGACGAACGGTCTTGAGCCTTTTCCATCCACCGACTTCCCGCAACCTTAACAATGTCGTCGGTCCATCCTTCAAGCCTTCCAACACTGCGTCGTCCGGTTCGTGGTCGCCACTCGAGAACCTTTGTTCCCCAACGGTTGTCGGCTCTGCGAGCTATATGGCCGGCCCACTGCCACTTCAACCTGCTAATTCTGAAAGCTATGTCGGTAACCTTGGTTCTTCTTCTTATATGCTATTATAGGTAAAGAACTCTGTATATTCTAAGTTTCATTGAAATCTGCTAAGCCTTTACGGCGTAATTGAACCACAAACATCCAAATATCCTCACCAACTTTCGCATTTATAACTCTTTTATACTGAATTGAATTTAAATATCTTGGGCATTACCTCACCGACGACCTTAAAGATAATGTAGACATTGAGAGGGAGCGTAGCGTAGATGGCGGTCAAAGGAAATATGTTGGCCCGTCGGTTTGCCCGCTGCACTGACGAAGTAAAAATAACACGTTTCAAAGCGTTCTGTCAGACGTTCTACACGGGTAACCTATGGGTCTGCTATACCAAAAAATCTATATGTCCTGCGCGTCCAATACAATAATACTTTTAGGATGCTGTTGAGGCTGCCACGATTTTGTAGTACCTCAGAGATGTTCGCACAGACCAGGACGGATGGCTTTCATGCCATCATCCTGAAAAAGACCGCATCTCTGACGAGCAGGGTTCGAGGCAGCGACAACAGCATCCTAAAAGCAGTTGCGGAGCGGTGTATCTCTCCTATTTGGAGTCATTTTGTGCGGAGAGTGACCAAC
This sequence comes from Anticlea derivata, assembly GCA_947579855.1. Lineage (NCBI taxonomy): Eukaryota > Metazoa > Arthropoda > Insecta > Lepidoptera > Geometridae > Anticlea > Anticlea derivata. The sequence goes on from OX388281.1 coordinate 6,789,206, forward strand.
CTGTGAAACTTCTAGCGCAAAATGACTCATTTTTTTCATAATATTAATCTCATTCTCACTAACAATAGCTCTAAGTAACAAAATGGATTGTACCAATTATCCGAATAAAAAACTTTTGATTTGAATTGATTTGATATATCATCGTTTTTAGCACGTTTTGATGCGTACAACTTCGGATCGAAACGCGAGATACCTCGCACTAAGCCAACACGGAATCGCTAGTTAATTAAGAAGTTACTTTGTATAAACGTAATGTTTCTGTATCAACTACATTTTTAAACTAGATTTTCCTTGAGGAAATATCAGTGCTAAAGTATTATTCATACGTTATCCGGTAAATCAGGTTTTTATGAATTAATAACAACCTGTTTATGATCATACCGGGTGTCGCAAAAGCAGACAGGATGACCAAGAAAGAATCAGTGACACGACAAGGCGAAGATCATTTCTGAAGAAAAGATGGATGGACTGTGTGAAATTGGATATGGGTAAGAAAGGAGGGAGTGCTGAGATGACGATTGATAGAGGAAAATCAAAGAATAATGCATGTTGTGCCGACCCAACGGTTCAGGATGAAATTTGGCACAGAGATAGATTATAGGCTGGAATAGCACATAGGCTACTTTTTATCGCCTGAGGTACCACGCGAACGTAGCCGTAAGCGGAAGCTACAACCGACTATTCTACGAGTACTAGTATTATAAATGCGAAGGTTGGTGAAGATGTTTGGATGTTTGTGGTTCAATCACGCCATAACGGCTCAACCGATTCAATGAAAGTGGAAATGGATAGAGATCCTTGCCTAGAATATCATAAAAGTTACTCTTTAACTAGGTATCACGCGAGCCAAGCCTCGGGCGCAAAGCTAGTGTTTATATATTTAACAATAGTCTTAGTTCTATTATATAAGTCTCTAGAATGTATTTAAGTAAATCTTTTGATTAGGATAAGTATAAGTTAAGTAGCATTCATTACACTGTAAGCTCACTGTCAAGCATGGAATAAATAAATAATGACTTCCTAGTATTGTTGTATTCAACGGGAAAGAAATTCCCGCTAGCCAGGCAAGTCTGCCCATCAATCGGACCACATGGAAAAACTCAAACACTTTATTAAATTCTCAAGTCGCGTATTGCAGCAAATAGGTAATTTGAGTCATCCGCTGATGTGCATATAACAAGTAGGTATATTGGTATAAGTATATTGCGTGGAAAATAATATAGATCTGTGGTAACATAACTGAGCCCAAACACTGTGCTATTGGGACGACCTCGGTGGCGTAGCCGCTGAGTGCCCGCCTGAGACGCAAGAGGCGCATGTTTGCATAATCTGCAAATACTTTTTCCGGGTGGGGTTGTTGTAGTAACATAGTATTTGTAGTTTCTGATACCCACGACAGGGAATCTTAGTGTGGGGTCAGGACTATGTATGTGGCTGTTGGGTGTTATTATAAAAAAGGATGAAATGCGCCTCTTTGAGGCTCCTTTCGTGCACAACCGGAACCGAAATCGGAGTATCCGCTATGGAGTTACGAGGCAACTAACCCATCTATTAAGGGGGTTGAAATGCTTGCGCAATATATATTTACCCAATAAACATCTTCATTCTGGACTCGATGGCTCGATGACGCAGGCACACCCTGGTGAGCGCTGTGCCGATCTCTTTCGTAGCGCCTGAAACAATTAAAAGCATATTAAAGGGAGAACAAATGCCAATCGTTTAGTTTTAAAGATAGATAGATAACACTTTATTGATCACCATACGGAAATAATACATAAGATCACAATTACAAATTTACACGGCAATACAATGGGCGTCTATCTTCTAATCGATGAAGCAGTATAGATCTTTCTAAAAACCGTAACTAGCTTAAGCCCGCGACTTCGCTCGCGTACCACGCGCAACTTTACGAAATAAGGAGCTCACGTTACATTGGTTTTGTATAGTTTTTTCGTTGCAGGTTTCTCAAAAACCATAAGATAAAGAATAAAAATTAAAATCAGGGTGATAAGTGTATTGGAGTATCTGGAGACGCTGTGCCCGTGGTCACCGCGGATTAAAAAAATATTCTATCAACAAAAAGAAATAATAATATAATATATAAATATAATAGCGGAAGAAAATCAATTATTTTTTTCGTTTTAGTTATTTTTATCATCCTTGTAAGTCAAGTAAGTTCGTAGAACCAACTTTATTTCCAATTGGGTGCGCAATAAGCCCCTTTCGGGATGGTATCTAGATATATTATGAATCATCTTGTTGATATAGTATTCTATGGCAGAAAATGTAGCGAGCACTAATGTTTAAACATTAAGGCTGCAGTTAGACGAGGCGAAAAACACAGCCGCCGGCCCTGGTGACGGCATCCGTGTCATATAAACGCGTCCTACAGAGACAAAAATTTAATAACCATTCTATATTGACACTTAACTTGATGCAAATACAGTTTATTTTGTTCTTCGTTCAGATTCCGTGAGATACGTCATTATTGCGTTCTAGAACAGGGCATGTTTATTGCGAGGAATCACTGTGTTTGCAAAGTTTTTCAAACCGCACCTCTCAGTCGTTTGTTGGTTTCGAAGGATACTGGACGTTGCGCGTTGGTCCTACAAATAAATGAACTGTGTATGGTTTTAAATAGTGAATTTTAAAATGTATTTCAAAATACTTGGAATTGTGGCAGTGTTCTCTTGCTATGTGAATGGCCGTAAGTGCAAATAATAAGTACATACCTAGTGTGATATTTTTTTTTATATTACTGAGTACTGAGCTGGCAAACAAGCATACAGCCCACCTGTTGGTAAGCGATTACCGTAGCCTATGAGCGCTTGCAATACCAGAGGCATCACGCACGCGTTGCCGACCCCGAACCGCAGGAACATAACACAGAGATAAATAATGTTATTTGGCTGCGATCTTCTGTAAGGCGGAGGTACCTCCCAGGCGGGCTGCTCCAATTTAGAACGAGAAAATATCTCTGTGCCCTACCTAAGAGAGCCTTTAGAGGCTTCAGCACTGATTTCCTTTATCAGGGGGACGATAAGATAAGGAAGGTTCTTTGAGAACGACTTGGTACTACATGGTATCACAGAACTTTGTTGAGCTGTAAGTAAAGGGGTAGGCAGGAACCTATCTTGCGAGACTTGGCAGAATTTTTACTTATTTTTAATTTATTTAGAATACAGTATAACATCATAACAGGTTTTTTTTTTATCCCTAAGGCGATGCCATGTTATTAGTAGGTACATTATAATAAGTAGGAGCAATTAGATAGGTAAAAAATGGTTTAATGGTTTAAATGTTTTTGTTGGGATTTAGTTGCCTTAGTGTCAGTAGTACCATTGATTTGTACCATTTGACGAACTTGAACACTATTCATAGATAGTAAAACCGCTTCGCCAAGTATAGAAAATATGATCTACAGATCAAGTTAAAGTAGAAAAAACTTTTATGTTGCGTAGACGATGACGAATTCATCTGATAGTATATTAAATAAATAACAGGCAACAGTCACATAAATAGTCCTGAACCAATCTGATAGTACATGTAATTAATTTTCCAAATCGGTTTATAAATGAAGAGTTCCGAAGTAACAAACATAAAAAATATACAACCGAATTGAGAACCTCCTCCTTTTTCGAAGTTGGTAAATAAGCAGCAAAGACATCATGTAGGCTTTAAGATGCAAGACGGTTTGAGGAAAATTAATAATATTTGCGTAAACCTTCAATTTAAAAAGTACACACTGCAAAATACTGAAGTAAAGAACATTGATCCGTACGAGGAAAACCCTCGAGTTTCTTAACGAAAGTCATGGTTGAAATACTCAAAATGAACTCAAGTTAAACACGTCATGCATGATGGAATAATGTATAAGTATCTACAAATAATATACAGTAGGTAAATCCAAAAATACAAAAACACCTTTTTGAAGGAAACATCATGTGTACAGAACACGTGTTGTTTTCATTAAAAACGTGTTTAGGTGATCATAATCTAATCTAGATCCTCAGGTCATGGGTTCGAATCCCGGTCATGCACCAATGGATTTTCATTTCGGAAAATTTATGTTCCCTCTACTAGTGCTCTCAAACGGTGAAGGATAACATCGTGAGGGAACCGGCATGTCCTAGAACGTAAAAATTCGAAGTTATGTGACATGTGCACGAAAGGAGCCTCTAGGAGGCGCACTTTAATCGTTTCGCTACTCTGATACTTTCCTGGTCACTGACGTTATATGACAGGATGACCAAGAACGAATCAGTGGCACGACAAGCAAGCCAGGTAGGCATTAATTGTTAAGACATTAATGGGATAAAAGTCGAATAGTTGAATTGACTCTTATTATTATTATTATATTTAGATAGATAGATAGAAAATTCTTTATTGCACATAAAAATAGTACAAAGGCGAACTTAATGCTAAAAAGCATTATCTTCCAGATAACCTTTGTGTTTGTGGACAGTAGATGTGAAGGTAGTGCACAGGAGAGGGAACAATTGAGATCATAAAAACGAAAATAAAAGGAGTTATGATGCTAATTACTTACTAAAACTTTGAGAGAAATAGGATTTTTAATACATACTAGTTTAAAAATAAATAAGTTCAATACATAAATATATAGATACCATAATAAATACATATGCATACCAATAAAATATTGTAAATAAGAAAACTAATGCTCATTTTTGTATCATTTTATCAAGGAGATGATTATAGATTCTGGACCTGAAAACCTCCACCGACGTGGATTCACGAAAAACAGGAGGGATATGATTCCAGAGACGCGTAGCGGTTATTGTGAAAGAGTCCGAGTAAGATGCTGTTTTATGTTCCGGAGTCAACAGTTGAAAACGATGTGAAGACCGCAATATTTAAGAGCTGCTCTTTAATATAATAATAATAATTACCTTAGCCTTATTATTATCATGGAAAATCGCGCATCGCGCATAGTGAGTAAGATTTTCGGCGCGAGTTGAACGCACGTTACCGCAGCCGACGCCGCGCCGCGTAGCTCTCACTCCTACATATTGGGTTCATAGGACCGGTTTAGTGCAAGATATTTTTATTACTTTAAAATGAAACATACCACAGTGTCGAACCAAACGTTTCTGGTCCACCTTTATTATAAGCACTGGCAAAGAGTGGAACGATCTGCCAGCGTCTGTTTTCCCGGACGAGTACAATCTAGGAGTCTTCAAATCTAGAGTGAATAAGTTCCTTCTGGTAAAGCGTGCTCCATCTTAGGCCACATCTCACTTGCAAAAGTGAGCTGGTGGTCAAACGCCTAACCATCTCCAATAAAAAATGAATAAATGTATAATTGGAATTATTGTAGCAGTTTCTGCTTTTTACGTGGATAGCCGTAAGTAATAGTGTACCAAAATCATTTATTTATTTATTTATATTTGGAAAACGATCGTCACACACTTGAGGCCATTTAAGAATATCCACTGGTGACACATGTTGAATAACGGGGCAGACAAATAAGATGGTTCTGTAAATAATGAATACCCTAAGGGTCCGGTTCGTGGTCACCATTCGAGAACCTTTACTCCCCAACGGCTGTCGGTTCTGCGAACAATATGGCCTGCCCACTGCCACTTAAACTTGCTAATTCTGCGCGCTGTCAGTGACCTTGGTTCTTCTACGGATCTCGTGGTTCAAATAAGATTGGATATTTGTAAGATGCTAAAGATGCAGTTTCCTTAGCTTATCTCATTGTGCTTCAGTTATGATTAGTTCGGGGAGAATCACTAGTGAAATATTAAAAATGCTTTAAGATTTGCATTTTTCCTTATTTTGTTTGGTGTGTCATGTTTATCTTGCTAAACAGGTTCGCAAAGCTAAACACAAAACTTGTACGATAAAAATCTAGAAACTTGTTTTGATTTTTGAGTAATATGATCAAAATCATTATTTCAAAGATCAATGTCTAAAGGGGTAGTCAGTCGGGAGCCCATTTTGCAGTAGTGAGTAATCTATACGTGACAGATCAAGCCCGTCGCCGCTTTTAAGAATACTTTCTGGTTTCCTCAATATGTTTTCCTTCACCGTTCAGGGAACATGTTAAGGCGCACTTAAATTTTTTGAGCAGGTTGGTGCATATCCGGATTCGAACCCACGACTTTCGGATCGAAAGTCGAGGTATAGTCACGATAAAGTCGTGGCTATAGCTAGGCGGGTGATGAACAATATGAACATCCTACTATCCTACTAACATTATAATGCGAAAGTTTGTGAGGATGTTTGTTGAATCTTGGAATAGATAAAGTTCTTTACCTAGAATAGCATATAGGCTACTTTTTATGTAGGTACCACGAGAGCGAAGCCAGTGAAAGAATTAGCCCTGTCTTTGTACCGTGCCCAATGAGCGACTATTATGCCTGGTTCTAGCTTCCACCCACGGCTTCGCTCGTGGCACGTGGTATCAACATAAAAAGTTGCCTATATGCTATTCTAGATAAAGAACACTATACATTCAGAGTTTTAACGAAATCGGTTGATCCGTTAGGGCGTGATTGAGTAACAAACATCCAAATATCTTCTCAAACTTTCACATTTATAATACTAGCTTCCGTCCGCGGCTTTGCTCGCGTGGTACCTATGAAGATAAAAAGCCTATATGATATTCCAGACTATAATCTATGTCTGTGCCTTTCATCCATATCCGTTCGGCCGTTTCGGCGTGATTAAACCATAAATATCCTCCTCACAAACTTTGGCATTTATGATATTAGTAGGACAGTAGGATTAGTAGCATGGTTTGTTGACAATAGACCTTGACTGCTTCTAACCTTCTATTACATTCCAGAACAATGCAGCGAAGGCACCTGCATTTCCTTGTTCGAATGCCCGGACTTGCTAAGCCTCGTCAATAAGAAGAATAGGACCCCGCAAGAGATTGAGCAACTGAAGAAATCGCAATGCGGCTTCGATGGAAGCACCCCGAAGGTATAAATAATAAATAAATAAATAAATATTCCGGACATATCACACACGGTCAACTGACCCCAAACTAGGCATGGCCTGTACTATGGGTATCAGAGACTGATATACATAATAGATATATATTTAACACCCAGACACAGAACAAACATCTGTGTTAGTCACAAATGTTTGTCCAGTGCGGGGATCGAACCCGCGACCTCTAGCGCAGAAGGCAGAGTTACTATCAACTGAGCTATGAGGCCTGTCAATGGTATGACTAGACCTTAGCCAAAGTCATCTTAAATAATTTGTCAAACTTTTACAAAGTTATTCGTAACATGTAGGTAAACCATCCCGAAATGGGCAGGGTAAAAATATGAGGGGAAAAAACAAAATAATCAAAATATTTTATCTGTTCTTTTTTTGAAACTTTTCGAAGTCTTTTGGTCTTTTTATCGTCTTTATAAGCAATTATCGAACACTAGCTTCCGCCCAAGGCTTCGCTCGCGTGCATAAAAAATAGCCTTTAATATGCTATTCTAGGTAAAGAACTTTGTCTATTCCAAGTTTCAACGAAATCGGTTGGTCCGTTACGGCGATATTGAACAACAAACATTCAAACATCCTCACAAACTTTCACATTTATAATATTAGTAGGATAGAAGTCTGACATCAAGATTACTTCCTCAAACAGCTTAATAATTGAGTTTTGGCCAATTTATGCAGAAGTCTTAGAATTTTTTAAGTTATACGACATGCCGGTTTCCGGAAAGAACACATAATATTTTCCAAATGGATGATCCATTGGCACAACCGGGAGTTAAACCCACTTCAGGTAATGTTTGGATCGAAACTAAACTCACTACAACCACACCACCAGGACCCCAATTCTACTAATTCATAAAGATAAAGATCAAGATCATTTATTTGCTTAAACATGTGTACAGTGGATGACAAAACTTGTAGGTGGTTCAACATGCTTGACCGGCGACGATATGCAAATTTAGAGAGATGGCATGCAAAAAATTATAATATTAATAAATTAAATTAACTAAGTGAACAGTCAATTAATAAAAAACAAGAAAATATATTAATCATTAGCAAAAAGTCAACACAACTATAAATTTCAATGACTTGAAAATGATAATCGCATGACTATTATCATTCAGTTACGATTGTCGCCACCTTCGTTTCTTTGATTTCATTCGTCCATTGGTTCCACAATGACCTCCATTGAAATACGACTGTGATAGCAGAATACCAAAAGTGTCAAAAGTGGTCATTTTTCCATTGAACCATTATCATTTTGAAGCCATTGAATTAGTAGAATTGGGGGCCAGTGATCTTCCTATCAATGGTTATTACGGTGAAGAAATGACTAATGCACTTTATATTTTTCGATGTAACCCTTGTCAAACTCAAACTTCTCACAACTCAGGGTATCCTAGTGTGAGAGCTTGTAAGCAATGTACCTACTTTAATAGGGCCTAGACTAAGCTTTCGTTGTCATTGTACACTACATTTTTGATAAATAAAACTTACTTTTGACTTTTTTTGATTTTGAAGATAAATTCTAACAGTAGCGTCTTCTGGATTCCAGGTGTGCTGTTCAGATCCGTGCTACAACCCAGATGGGAAGCCAGGAAAATGCGTGAACATCTACCAATGTGCACATCTCGCCACCATGCTGAAACCGCCCATGTCGCGCCCGGACAATTTGATCTATGTCCAGAATTCAAAGTGAGTTTTTATACACCGCACTAATTTTTATGTTATACTGAGGCAAATAGGCTCACGGACCCCTGATGGTAAGTGGTTACCGTCGCCTATTGACATAAGCAACACCTGGAGCATTGCTAATGCGTTGCCTGCCGGACCCCTCCCCCCTAAAGAGCTCTGGCAACCTAACTCACCGCAGGAACACAACACTATTTGAAATAAATAATGTTATTTGGCTGCGATCTTCTGTAAGGCTGAGGTACCTCCCAAGGCGGGCTGCTCCAATATAGAGCGAGATCTCGCTGTGCCCTACTCCTCCAAAACTCCTCCTAATTGAATAAGAACCTAGATAAAAACAAATAGCCTATATGCTATTCTCGGTAAAGAACCCTATTATTCCACGTTTCGTCGAAATCGTTACGGCGTGATAAGCCCCTTTCTCGATGGAATACATATTATATTACAAATCACCTCGTGTATACGTAAGTACCTATACTTATATATTATTATAGGTGATCAAAACCGCGAAATCAAAAAGGCGAACAAAAACAGGTCCGCGCGGCTCATTTTTTTATACGAAGCACGTTAGTCTCTTCCACATTAAAGGCGTTACTTATAAGTTATAATGTCCTACGTGGCGACATTGCACTGGTAAGTGGACAATGATGTGTAATACCGGTTTGCAGAACCTGTACGTAGAAATAACAAGGACATGACCGCGACTTACGGACAGTCATATCTTTCAAAGCGAATAATATGTAAGTATAGGTATTAATTAAGGACAATAGAAATCTAAATACAAAGGTAATTATGTTGTAACTATGCCTACTTGCTTGTCTTGTCACTGATTCATTCTTGGTCATCATGTTTTAGGTCAGGTTTAGGTATGGTGGCACTGAAAAGAGCCCATGACCGTCGGTGAAAGAATCAGTGTCGTGAGTAGATAAAAGTGCGCCTCTCATAGGCTTCTTTTGTGCACATGTTACATCTCTTCAATTTTTTTTAAACAATGTAAAATATTAAAATTTACATATTACTTAATTGCGCTTTTATTTTTACACTTAATTTACTGTTATTCCTAGGCTACGGGACAATTTTGCAAATTTGCATGATCTGCAAATATTTGTTCTGCAAGTCTAGGTGTTGTGGTACTCGTAGTTTCTGATACTCACGACACAGTGGCTGTTGTCTCCATGTATATGACTGTTGGGTGTAAAAAAACAAGAGAAAACGTGATCTTTTTTTCAAAATGGACTGTAGTGCAGTGTCGATTGAACAATGAGATGCTTAGAAGATTTAGTTCGAGCGCACTTGCAGCTTGGTACATTGAGACACATTATGACATGTATGAACTCTTCCTTTCCAGATGTGCAAGTCCCGATCGGTTAAGCGTATGCTGCGGCCCGCCACGCGTGCTCCTCAAGAACCTTAACACCCAATGTACGGGAACTGTGACCGCCTTCCCGCCAGATCCCAACATGACACCGTCGTGCTGCGGACGAGACGCGAAAGTCGGCAATAAAATTACAGGTTCGTACCCCTTCCTCCTTTAATTTTTAGATAGTTCATTCGCCTTCATGGTTCGTAATATTGAGTTAATAGTTTATACAGGCGTGTCTTTTCGGTAGTCCATTCAAAGATATTATATAGACAAAATATCTAGTACTATTCCGCTCATCTATTGGTCGTGGTTAAGAATAAGCCCTCCATATCTAGCCGTGGATGTCGTAAGAGGCAACTAAGGGCAAAAAGCTAGGGGATGGGCAACAGCGTCCCCTATTTTTACAAAGATAGATCTAACTCTAACTGCGCTCGCCAAGCCGCGTGCCTAGCGTGGTGAGTATGGGCAATTCCTTCCACATGATAGGAAGTCGCTCTGGAAATCTGTGGGGGACGCCTATGTTCAGCATTGAACGTCCTAGTGAGGAAATTATGATGAATCTATTCCTTATAAGCTCAACATAATGCAGACGCGAGCACCTCCCTTACAGAGTTATGATGAGGCTTTTTGAGCTTATGACGAATAAATCAGCGGAATAGTACTTGATAACTTTGTGGGAATCAGTGTCTAATCTTTTTATGTTCTAGGAGGCAACATAACTTCGATCGACCAGTATACGTGGTTGGCTATGATAGAGTATTCGAAGGACGGTGGACCTATCAAGAACTTGTGCGGTGGCTCACTCATCAGCGGCAGATACGTCCTGACAGCGGCGCACTGTGTCACTGGATCCATCTTGTCTTTTGGGACTCCGTACGTATTCCTATTAATTAGTATTTATTTTTTTGGTGATGGTTAGGCGTTTGACCACCATCTCACTTTTGCAAGTGAGATGTGGCCTAAGATGGAGCACGCTTTACCAGAAGGAACTTATTCACTCTAGATTTGAAGACTCCTAGATTGTACTCATCCGGTGGAGCAGAAACGTTTGGTTCGACACTGTGGTATGTCGACCAGGTAGGGTGGTAATTACCTGTGCCTCTGCTTTTCCGTCCGTAGTGGAACGGGGAGGGAGGGATGAGGTCATGCAAATCCTGCGCACAGTCACCAAAGCTAACAATGTAATGTAGCTTTTTACTGCAGTTGACCAGTGCTTGCTTGCTTGAAACTAATTATTTATTGGTCAGTAAATAGGTTGAGGTAAGGTAGCCCAGAAAAGAGCCAATGATCGTTGGATCGCCTCTTAGGCTCCTTTCTTGCAATCATCATCATCATTTCAGCCGTAGGACGTCCACTGCTGAACATGGCCTCCCCCCCCAGATAGAGCGAATTCCTTATCATGTGGGGGGATTTGCCCATACTCACCACGCTGGGCATGCGGGTTGGCGAGCGCAGATAGAGCTATCGTTGTTAAAATGAGGGACGCTGCTGCCCATCCCCTAGCTTTTTTCCCTTAGTCGCCTCTTACGACATCCGCGGATAGGTAGATATTAGGTAGGATGGATTTTTTAGGTCGAGGACATGCCAGTTACCTAACAATGTTTTACCTCACCGTTTAAGAGAACTAGTATAGCGCTTCTAAATTTTCCGTATTGAAAATCCATTGTTGCAAGACCGGGATTGGACCTCACGCACGACCTTTTGATCGGATGGCGAGGTCACTTCCACCAGCTTAGTCTACCAGTACCTACCTATGAATATCTTCAATTTTGGATTTTATGCTTTATTTATTTCACATCCTAGCGTTTCAAATTTCAGAATTGGGAGGTTACTAAAAGTAAGTAACTTTGTAATGCATCGAGTTTGAAGATTGTTTTTACGGCGCTATATTCTAACAGACCTTCCTAATTAGTATCATGTTAAGTTGGTATCTTTAGATGTTTCCTGAGGAAAAGAGTCTGGAAAGACAGACGGACAAAAAAGTGATCCTGGAAGGGTTCCGTTTCCGTTTGTCCTAAGGTACTGAACCCTAAAAATATGAAAATGCTTAATTGAAATTCAATAGTAATGTTTTATTTCTAGAATTAACGTGAGACTCGCAGAGTACGACTCATCAAACCCCGGAAAGGACTGCTCTGCAGTGGAGGCAGGCGGCGATGACTGCAATGACGGCACCGTCACCATACCCATTGAGATGAGCATCCCACACCCTGAATACAACACGAGGAACAAGCAGGGCAAGAACGATATAGCATTGATCAGGCTGAAGCAGTCGGCTCCATTCACCGGTACGATACTCCACAATTTCACATTACATTCAGTTCTTCTCGGATAATATCTTCCTAGGTCAGAAGATGAAAGAAATTTTAATTTTTAAAATCAAAAAAAAAACCACAGGTTTTTTTTATACAATTGAGGCGGCAAACAAGCTAACGTCCCACCTATTGGTAAGTGGTTAACGTAGCTTATGAACGCTTGCACAATACCACGCAATCCCGCACGCGTTTCCAACCGCGAAGCCTCCATCCTCTTAATGAGCTCCGGCCAACTTACCTACTGACCGCAGAAAGACAATACTATTTGAAACAAATAATGTTATTTGGCTGTTATCTTCTGTAAGGCAGAGGTACCTCACCTCCGCCTAAATCCCTGAGGAATAAAATGTATATAGGACCACCTCGGGATAATTCTTTATACACAAGCGAAGTAATAATCAATATCGTACATACACAAATATAAAACAGTCGATTTTCGAAGTCAGTTAAAAATATTAGTTGAAATAATAAATAAATATTCCAGACATATCACACATTGTCAACTGATCCCAAACCAGGCATAGCCTGTATGGCTATATGGCTATGGCTATATATATATATTTAACACCCAGACACAGAACAAACATCTGTGTTAGTCACAAATGTTTGTCCAGTGCGGGAATCGAACCCGCGACCTCTAGCGCAGAAGGCAGATTTACTACCAACTGAGCTATGAGGCCAGTCAGAAATGGATAGAACTTTTCCTAAAGTGCTCAAAATATGTGCCGAGAGCTTCAGGTATCATTGCTATACTCCAAACAAGCTATTGCAAGCAGCTTCAATATTTCGTTCCCAATAGAATTAAAATCAGTTCAAAACCATCACGCATCATTTCCTTCTCAATTCCAGACTTCATCCGTCCGGTCTGCCTGCCGTCGCAAGATTACACCCTCAACCCTCCCAAGGAGTTTCTTCTGTTCGCGGCCGGCTGGGGAGCTGTCTCCGAGACCCAGCCCTACAGCACCATCAAACTACATGTGGACCTACCATTTGTGCCTAGAGATGTGAGTTGTTCTAGTACTTTACCAACGTACAGTCGTCGGCTTGTAGGTTCTCGTCGTAGCGCGTACAGATTTCAGCTTTATTGATCTAGTGAGCGAAGATCTTTTAAACAACTTAGGACGAATCGGACGCGACGAAGCGACGAAAGAAAGGAGCCTCTAAGAGGCGCACTTTAATCCTTTCAATACACTGACTCTTTCACCGACGGTATATATTTTTCAGGGCCACCATACATACCTCAACCTGATCACTGACCTAATACAGGATGACCAGGAAAGAATTAGTGAAACGACAAGCAAGCAAGTCTAAAGAAATAGTTTTCGTATTTATATCTTACTCCCTTGCTGATTTCAGAAATGTCAAGGGGCATACCGAGCGCCTGGCCGCAACACCGACCTCGGCGAAGGTCAGATGTGCGCAGGGGGACAACCAGGAAAGGACTCCTGCAGAGGCGACTCCGGCGGGCCCCTTATGTACGAGAACCCAGTGACGAGGCTGTACGAGGTGATAGGCGTGGTCAGCTTTGGACCGACCCCCTGCGGCCTGCCCAACATCCCCGGGGTCTACACCAAAGTGTTCGCGTACAAGAGCTGGATAATGAGTCAGATCAGGGAATAGGTTAGAGGTAGTGGCGGCGTAAATGGGGGGCGGTCCACCCCGGGTGCCAAGCACCAAGGGGTGACAGTGTGGTGACAACTCACTCGCGCAGCTTAGCCGCTCAGTGATCGAATCAGAAATTTCTCAAAATTAAAGTTGATAAAAATCTTACTTATGATCCACAAAGACACAAACGAGACTTACCAATCTTTCCATATTGTCCATTGAAAAGGACAGGAAAGTAAGTTTTGATAATGTGAACGAATATTTTAGCAAATAAATTGACGTAAGCACGTTTAGTATCCAAAAACCTCACCAAGTAGGTATTACCAAGACGACTCCTAAGGAAGAAATTTAAACCGAGACTGACTGAATGATCTAAAGCAAATACTAGCGCTTCATGGAAGATGCTGAGTATGTTAGAAGTAAGCAATATTGGGTACATGTCAGGGAACGCCAAAACATGGTCGGCGTTCATAGTTTAGCTTGGAAATCCAAGGTAAATTCCAAAACATACTGTAAACAGGATAGAGTTCACTATCACACCAGAGTTTTAAATTCACTGGCCTCTTTTTGTAAATATTTTGATCAAATACTCGTTAGACATTACCGATAGTTATTACCTGTTCATGTGTTGTTGAACTTTATGATGATATGATGTAGCGAATATATAGGTGTATACTGTAGAAATTGGCGCCATATCTTGCAAGCCACTGTGACTTCAGATGGCTTAGGTAAAAGATTAAAGTGCCTATTTTTAGATTTTTATCCATAGATGCCTACTTCTGCAATGCTCTCTCAAATATACGACTTTTGGAAATTCGAAATTTTTCATTGAAAAAACTTCGTTCCGTTCGGGATAGTTTAGCATCTTGTATATGTATAGTTTTGTTATAAGTCTTTCGGTTGCTTAAAAGCAACAAATTATTGTGTAGAGTCACTAAATACTATATTTGCTTGTTGATTTCCTTACACATTTAACATTGAATTGTTCTCTTAATACAAACAAATCAATCCAAAATTCAAAAATTTTGGAACATTTTGATGCTCCATTAGCATTAATTAAGGATAAAAATCCATGTCAAACATTCCTTCTCAGCGATCACTACACACTACCCTTAATACCTTAACGCCTGAGAAAAGAGACTTAGCACCCCTTAGATATGAATGCTCGGATTCTAGAACTTAATCAGCGTGAATTGGAAACCATCAATAATGAGTTTTGGAAAACGCCAGCCAGATATCAAAGATCTGCTATTATTAGAAATTCTGCATGTCGCTCCTTTAGGAATTAGATTAAAATTTTATGCTTTTCAAAATGTTTTTTTTGATTTCGTCTCTATCGTGAATATTTATCCTATCCTGCTTCCTATTAATATTATAAATGCGAAAGTTTTTGAGGATGTTTGGATGTTTGTGGGTCAATCTGATTCCGGACCAAGGTTGGCCGCTGCATCATCATCATCAGCCCACATTAGTCCACTGCTGGACATAGGCCTCCCCCAATACACGCCACTGAGCCCGGTGTTCGGCCCTTGACATCCACTTACTGCCCGCCGCCTTTCGTAGGTCATCGCTCCACCTAGCCAGGGGGCGCCCCACACTACGTTTGCCTAGACGTGGTCTCCACTCAAGAACTCGTTTACCCCAACGGTTGTCGGTTCTTCGGCATATATGGCCAGCCCACTGCCACTTCAGCTTGCCAACTCTCTGGGCTATGTCGATGACCTTGGTTCTCTGTCGGATAATCTCGTTGCGGATTTTATCCTTCAAAGAAACACCAAGCATAGCCCATTCCATAGCTCGCTGTGCGACCTTAAAATGGTGAATGAGCCCCACTGTGAGTGGCCGCTGCGCTGCCGAGAAAATCTAAATAAATGGGGGTTTAGGGACCCAACCCAAAGCCGAATGCGGAGCGCCTACTCAAATAATGGCCCACCTGACTTCATGTCCTCTGTGCCCTACCAGCTGCAGTCAGGAGGACCTGATTCGGGCTACCGATGCCGGAATAAAAGTTGAGTAAAGTTTAATATATTTCACCCAGTGGTACAGGGTGAAACAGGGACTGAATAACCGGAATATAAAGGTACCTTTAAATAACAATATGACGTCATACCGATAAATTCCGGTTACCCGAATATTTCTCTACCGATAAATATAACGGTACCGCAAAATCTGACTTCGCAGTTCATTTCGGTTTATTTCGCTACCGGTACCTATATCCGAAATAAATAAGGTTTATTCTTTGATGAAACGCCGCCACCCCGCCACCGCGGCGCGACTGTCCTAGCGAACTAGCCGCGGCTCAAAATTTCGGTACCGAAATCTACTGGTATGAAATAACGGTACCGTAATGCCCTACTAGTATAGCATAATGGTACCGAAATGTTTTAACGGTACCGAAATGTTTTAACGGTACCAGTACCTATAACCTCTACCGCTTTCAGTCCCTGGGGTGAAATATATTAAACTTTAGTTGAAACCATAGGTTGAAACATTGAAACGATAGAAGAAGAACGACGCTAACAGAAAAATGTCTCAATTCTTAGAGTTATGACAGAATAAAGTCTGCCAAATGGTGCCCTACCACAATGTATAATATATGTGATGAAGTAACGCAGCCTGTTCATTACTAAACCAGTGACACAACAAATTAAACAAAATCGTTTTAAGTTCACTCACCCCTGGCATTGGTGGCTGCATCTGCTATCTTCTGGAAGGCGTCCAGGAAAGCTGCTATCGCCACTAGTGCTGATCTGTAAACAATAAATAATTTTAAAAAAATACAGACAGGCACGCCAGGGCGTCTGTGCGTCTGGCGTGTCTTAATTAATGATCGTATTTCAAGGAAATACGATCATTAATTAAGATTTTGAATGCTAACTTTGATAACTTCTTTGATAATCTTTGATAATCCCTCTTAAGCCGAGCACAAACGGCGTTCGATATTTCATCAAAATTTCATTTAAAATGATGCTTACGTCTTCTGAATAAAGATAATTTTGAATTTGAATTTTAGAAGCTTGCGATATCTCTGATCTATATCGCACACCCCTGCTTTCAAACTGTGAAGGAAAACATCATTATCTTCCTGCCCTTATCCCACATCATGTGGGGTCAGAAAACGGTGAAGGAAAACATCGCGAGGAAACCGGCATTTCCTAGAACCTAAATTCGAAGACGTGACATATTCATTATTATTATTATATGCACGAAGCCTCTAAGATGCGCACTACTACACTGATTCTTTCACCGACGATCATAGGTCTTTTTTCACCCCCATGTCTCAACCTTCTGACTGACCTAATACAGGAAGACCGAGAAATAATCATTGACACGATAAGCAAGCAACGCTCGTTTGCGTCAATTGCCGGAATGGATCCTGCGCAAATTGGATGCAAGATTGAGCTGATGAATTGAGTGTGCGATTTTGAAGGGCAATATTACATGACAGACACGGAAAGGACACTTTTGTTGAATTGCATGGCTTGTTGTGCTGTATTTTGCCCTATGTTTACAGAACATAATACATCCATACGACATAATCTAAGTTGGAGAAAGCGATTGAAGAAAATATAATGTGGCAATTCAAGTATTCTGATGAACTTACTTGAGAGCTGAATGTAGCTTTGATGCCTTGGATATGAACTCCTCCCACATCGGTGTTGTGTTCTGGAAAACATGAAAAGAAAACAATAAGGAAAACATAGCAAGAAATAAATAATAAATAAATAAATATTCCGGACATATCACACACGGTCAACTGATCCCAAACTAGGCATAGCCTGTACTATGGGTACCTGAGACTGATATACTTAATATATATATATATATATTTAGCACCCAGACACAGAACAAACATCTGTGTTAGTCACAAATGTTTGTCCAGTGCGGGAATCGAACCCGCGACCTCTAGCGCAGAAGGCAGAGTTACTACCTACTGAGCTATGAGGCTAGTCAAATGAATTTAAAGTCATATTTTTCAATTACTCTCATGATCAATGGAATATCAAAACTAACTCCGCTCATTTAAATTAAATAACGTGTTAGGGCCAAACTCAGAATACAAAACAAAAGGGCCAAAGAGGATGAATGCAAAAAAAAAATTTAATATCTCTATGGTTTGGGTACTGCGAGGTAGAAACCCAAAAAACAATCTAATCGAGGCAAAGGACACCAGCCAGAAACCATCACGGCCCGTTTTTAGGATGACCAAGAAAGAATCAGTGACATGACATTCAAGCATTTTCGCGCAGCAACGAAACCCTCAAGGCAGCATAAAAATAGACAAACGGTGTGTCGGACGGACAACGCCTATTTACCTATTAGTTCTGTCGTCCAGGTGGAGACGTTATGGGGGGTACATACAGTTGATCGTAGCGATCTGTCGATTTTTTCTGTTACCCCGGTGGAGATGTTACGTGGGCATCGAGGCTATGGTGGAACTATTTCATTCTGACTTGAATTTTTAATACTTTACTATCTGTGCTCATCCCACTAGTTCTTTGACAGTTTTATATCCATCAAATAGAATTTAAAAATAAAAGTGCATTATGGTCCTTCGAGCCGGGTTCCAGATTACATTCATAGATCTTGCTGCTTCAATACCGTGTTCTGCATGTCACTTTACTCAAACCATTACCTCATAGCTACGAAACAATTAAGCCAGTCTGTCCGATATCCAGAACTGTGCCCTATTTCAAGGACATTGAAGTTTGAAGTGATTTGAATGTTTGTTCTATTTTTGGATGCTTCCCTCATCATTAAATATATCTGATGGTCGTGACGGGTTTGTAATGTCATAATGTGTCATGTCGGCATGTAGGGGGAAACTTTGAACTTAGCCGACATAAGGCTGCCTTTCTACAAGAGATGTGCTATGCTATGTTGTTAGGCGTTTTTATATCCAATAATCATATTCATTGGTCCACATAGCATAGCACTAGTGGCGTAAAATTAAGGTAAAATTACTGCCATAGCGTTTAGTCACTGTAGTCAGGCTTTGTTCAGCACATATGTATCAAACTCTATAGTAAGATCCCCTGAATAAATCAAAGGCTCTAGGTAGCTAGAGGTCAACTTCCGCTTTAATTATTCCGTAGCCCGACCCCTAGTCTCCTTAGTAATTTGTTTGCCATTGTAGATTAATGAAGGATTAACTGTCCAGTTGCTACGGGACTCGGACGTTTAACCATTGGGATTCGGCATAGTTGGCCTATTATCTGCCTACGACTACGAGGACTTAAGCCTCTTGATCAACTTGGGTATGTAATTTACGAATACCCAACAATCTACCGGTTTCCAAGTCGCAAAGTTCTCTTTCAGGGACAATAATTATACACTACGTGGCAAGATATACACACTACGTGATAAATTCTAAATGAGGAAATCCGTAGAAGAACCAATGTCACCGAAATAGATCTCAGAATTAGCAAGTTGAACTGGCAGAGGGCAGGCCATATAAATGATTATTATTTTATTTTATGGAATGTTAGGTAGCTTTAATTATTTTTATTTTATTTTTTAGATTTTATTGTGTGCTACCTATTGAATCTTGTCATGTTATGTAATATGGATGTTTTAATCTGAAATAAATGAGTAAATAATAATATAAGAAAGAAAGAAAGAAACATGTTTATATGCTCCACAACACATACTAAACATTAGAAAATAAGAAAACACAAAGCAAAACATACCTAAAACACATAAAAGCTTCGGTACCTACCTATGTAGTTGTAGGCACAGATCATGTGAGGTAGGTACATATAGGTAGTAGGTATGCGGTAGGTTGTGTATGCGTTACGTGGGGCAAATGGGTCCCGTCTCAGCATAAAACTGCACCAGACCTACGCAGGTACGGTGCGGCGCTGGTTTTCGGACGGGGCCTAGGCGACGACGCGACGAACATCGATAAACATTATATAATAAATCAATTTCATCACATAACACAAAGATAAAAAAGGTATAAATTACATAATAAATATAAAGTAAAATTAATAAGTAGAGGAATTATAAAGGTAATTAAATAAAAATTTGCATTCCGGGCTAGGTGGGCTCGCAGAACCGAAAAGATTCTCGAATAGGGACCACGAACCGGGCGACGCAGTGTTGGAAGGCCACCCGATGGGCCGACGGCATTGTGAAGGTGCCGGGAAGGCGGTGGATAGAGAAGGACTATTTGTCATGAGACCCTTTGGGGGAGGTCTATGTCCAGCAGTGGACTTCTACAGCTGTTGATCATGATGATACAGATTCAACGCAGGTTTAGCTGGGTGATCTAGAAAGAATATATATATATATATATATATATACATATATGCATATTTAAATATAGTGTATGGTTATATATAGTATAGTTTTTAGTTAAGTTAAACAATCTGTCGCACGCCAACCTCCTGTTTCTACCCAATAAGGCTGGCTGGTAGATAATGCCTTGGCATTAAGCCCACCTTTTGTACATTGTTTTTTTGTGTGCAATAAAGATTAAAATAATAATAATAATAATCAGTGTCACGACTAGCTCACAAAACATTTGTCTAAAAACTCAAACATTTTATAAATCCTTTCACAAACAAAAAAAAAAAATATCAGTCTATCCACGTCCCCTACCCAAGAGTTAACCCTCCGACGAGTGTACGTGTCATGTTTTAAAGCATTTAAAACAAAAATAGCCATGCTAAAAATAGGTCAACAATACCCAACTTCCCCATTTTCAACAGGCCTCATGCTGATGAAAATTTGAAACGTCAAAAACACGCACACCCGTTTGTAAAACAACCCATCTAGTGTGAAGGGAAGCCAGACAAAGTGTGAAAGCAAAAACAAAAGTGAAAAAGAGAATTGGTAAAAATAAACCACGCAATTAACCCTATCATCAAGAGTGGGGTACTTTCTACCCTTGTTCCGTATGTACGGAGCGGACTAGGTCGGTCAGGTCACAGCTCATGCCGAACAGCCTTAACAAACAACAACAAAACCACAAACCTTCCTCTATAATCACATCTAATTGGAGGAGGTAGGGCACAGCGAGATTTTCTCGTTCTGAATTGGAGCAGCCCGCCTGGGGAGGTACCTCCGCCTTACAGAAGATCGCAGCCAAATAACATTATTTGTTTCAAATAGTGTTGTGTTCCTGCGATGAGTAAGGTTGCCAGAGCTCTTTAGGGGGGGAGGGGGTTCGGGGTCGGCAACGCGTGCGTGATGCCTCTGGTATTGCAAGCGCTCATAGGCTACGGTAACCGCTTACCAACAGGTGGGCCGTATGCTTGTTTGCCACCTCAGTAGTATAAAAAAAAAACTCTCTAGCCTCAAAGGTTTGCTGGAAGAAAACTCTTTTAGGGTTAAGCTCGCCTTTGTACATACCTTTCTTTATAATTTCTGTTATCTGTTTTTTCTAGTGTATGTAGGTACAATAAAGAAAGAATAAAGAACAAACACTACATCGCTAGTCAGTCCTTGTATCTTGTCTAAATTCTAAACAGATCCTTGATTTGTTAGCCTCAGAGCCATACATCAATCCACCTAGACGTGTCCACGTCTTCTAGAACTTTGTGCTCCATCATCGGCCACATCATCACATCCTACGATGTGTGGGAAAATTTAGGTCTATTAGTCTACTATTTAAAAAACAGATTACCCTAAAAAACGCTACGCCGAATGGTGTTGAGCCTTCTTCATTCACGAACATCCCACAACCTTCACAATGTCGTCGATGTCGTCGTTCTGAATTGGATCTGCGATCTTCTGTAAGGCGGAGCTCCGCCTTACAGAAGATCGCAGCCAAATAGCATTATTTGTTTCAAATAGTGTTGTGTTCCTGCGGTGAGTAAGGTTGCCAGAGCTCTTTAGGGGGGAAGGGGGTTCGGGGTCAACGCGTGCGTGATGCCTCTGGTATTGCAAGCGCTCATAGGCTACGGTAACCGCTTACCATCAGGTGGGCCGTAAGCTTGTTTGCCACCTCTGTAGTATAAAAAAAAAAAAAAAATGCATGGGGTGGCGTGCCTTTCTACGAGTCGGTTCGTGGTTGCCATTCGATAACGTTCTAGGTCACCTAATAAGAGTGAACTGGCTGTTCTTTCCCGGCTCAGGATAGGCATTGGTGGGCCAAATTGTCAGGTTCGGGCCTACTCGACCGTAATAATGCCTGCGCGACACGGAAGTGCCTTTTAGTGTTAACGATTATGAGGCAAACTGATTCAAAGTGAACTTTGAATTGTTATTAAGGTTATGTCATTAGAAATTCAACGCGTCGCCTCGCTCCTTTAAACGCGTATTGTATAATCATTATTCATCATCATCATAATTTCAGCTGTAGGGCTATCCTGAAACTAGCCCCAATTAAATAAAAAATACTCATAAAATTGGATAAACAAGCCACTATATCTACTATAATACACTATTGAGCGCAAATAAGGACAGAACAACTAAGCCCTCAAGATTGAATTAAGAGTTAAATATGCCTAGTCGCCATGGCCAAAATTAGGTGCTGGTTAGATAGATAGGAGGAAATTCCTGATTTGCAATTTAGTGGGGCCATAAACTTGTACACTCGCTGGTACCAAAGACAATTGCAGAACAAAAACGATCTTAGCCGCCGTTAGATGTCGCAATACTCGCAATAGAAAGACGAATCGCCAAAACTCTTCATTCATCAATACCAAACCCAATACTAACAATACTTCATTCATTAATCCAGTATCTTTTCAGTATTTCCATACAAATGAAATCGTAAAATCGTATCGCACGCTGGAAGCGTAATCGCAACACAAGTCAATGACCCGAAGCGCACCTTGTTAGGAAAAGCGGGAACAGTTACCCGGTTATGTTTCGCAAACTGGAGGGTACCTTGGAATTGGGCTTGCATCACTCGCCCTCATTTTCACGGATGGAACTACATAGATATGGGAACTTGCTCTATAAATACCACCTCTTTCATGTACTTGGTACAAAGTAAAGTAAAAGTAAAAAAGCCTTTATTTCCACTACATTGATACACAATTAATTACACATTTATGCTATTTTATGCTATTTCATTTATATATTCCCTATTTTCCCGCGTTATGCGTCTGTAGCAGTCGCCTCTTTAGCGTAGGCCTCTCCTAAATCTTGCCACATGTCCCTATTTCTTGCTTTTCTCATCCAATCTTTTCCGCCTCTTTGTATAAATACGTCTCTCCACCTTTTTTTCTGTCGCCCGCGTTTTCTTTTTCCTTGTCGTGGGGTCCACTCCGTCACTTTTATGGTCCATCTGTTGCATTTCAGCCTACAAACGTGTCCGGCCCATTTCCATTTCAGCAGGCGTATCTGAACTTTTACTTCTTTGAATTTAGTACAAAGACAGGTAGGTAAATAAATACTTTGTGGCCCCGGCTGAAGCACATGCCCCTCCAAATACCTACCCGTGATGTCGTAATAGACGGCTAAGGGAATGTGCGAGAACTCGCGCCTTGATGGTTCCGTACCATTACACGAGGTCATACATCAAAATTCCAAGTGTAGGAAGTGACAAACTTATATTTTGCGGTCGCTTAGCATTGTAAGATATTGACCGCAAATATAACTATGTCTTGTAATAATCCATTTTTAGGGGTAAAAACAGCAAAATACCTCAATCATAGCATTCCAAAACTACTAGCATTCTAAATTTCAGAAATGTGAGGTAACTGGAAGTACCCTAGAGGTTTTTGATTTTTGCCATTTCCATACAAAAATTAGAAATTAATTGCCATATATTTTTTATTTCCTTGACGGACTCCCCCCCGCGACTGTAGCGCCTTTGATAATGATGATGGAATGACTCAAATGTGGTTACACAACGATCTACACTCCCGTCTATTCGCGTTGTTTACATACGGTCGTGAACGTAAACAAAGCTATGGTTCCGTACCATTACACGAGGTCATACATCAAAATTCCAAGTGTAGGAAGTGACAAACTTATATTTTGCGGTCGCTTAGCATTGTAAGATATTGACCGCAAATATAACTATGTCTTGTAATAATCCATTTTTAGGGGTAAAAACAGCAAAATACCTCAATCATAGCATTCCAAAACTACTAGCATTCTAAATTTCAGAAATGTGAGGTAACTGGAAGTACCCTAGAGGTTTTTGATTTTTGCCATTTCCATACAAAAATTAGAAATTAATTGCCATATATTTTTTATTTCCTTGACGGACTCCCCCCCGCGACTGTAGCGCCTTTGATAATGATGATGGAATGACTCAAATGTGGTTACACAACGATCTACACTCCCGTCTATTCGCGTTGTTTACATACGGTCGTGAACGTAAACAAAGCTATTTGATCGGATTCAGAATGTTGCTCGGAGGTTTACGGATTTGATTTAGGAGTTCAGCTGATTTATGAAGCTTCTGGTAGACTGGGTGGGAAATTGGAAATTATTTGGATAAAGCTCGGTTTGTTTAGAAGCGGTGGCTGTCATATAATGCCAGTCTTAAAGGTCTATCTCCGTGCTAAATTCTAGGTAAAGAACTCTATCGGTTTCAAGTTTCATCGAAATCGGTTGAGCGGTCACGGCGTGATTGAACAATAAACATCCTCACAAACTTTCGCATTTATAATGTTAGTAGGATAGTGGGATAAAGCTAGGTTTGTTTAGAAGCTGTGGCTGTCATATTATGTCAGTCTTTAAGGGTTTATCCCCGAGCAAAGTATATTAAGAAACGATAAGTACAACTCACGGTACTTCGCTATTCCTAACAGTATTTTTTTTTTTTTTTTATGTAATACGGAGGCAAACAGGCTTACGGCCCACCTGATGGTAAGTGGTTACCGTCGCCTATTGACATCTGCAACACCTGGAGCATTGCTAATGCGTTGCCTGCCCTGGAGATATCTTTTTGTATCTTTCTTAAAGCTCTTCATGTTGTAGGTTAGCGGGAAAACCTCGGAAGGAAGCTCATTCCACAATTTGCACGTATGGGGGAGAAAGGATCTCGTAAAGCGAGTGGTTCGAGATACCCACGTGTCAATGAGATGTGGATGAGCCTTATTCCGGTGACGCGAGTATGCAATGAGATTAACTCAAAATCCGACCGCTTTGAGCATGATGCCACTATGTGTGTGACAATTACGTGCGCTGTGGCCGCCGTCGACATCAACTTTTCGCCTGCCACACGCCGCGAACTTGTCACGCTCATAATGCGCTAAAGAGCTCTCACTCTTTTAAATGCCTATGTACACGAGGTCCAACATGTCGACATCTTTAATGATAACATTTGTAAAATATTTAATTCGCTAAGAGTATATTTAAGTTTAAATTTTAGACATTAGGCACTTTGGTATATACTGTAAGCTTGCTGTTTTAACTGAAATAAAAAAATCTAATTCAAAATTTACGCGCACTCGTATTACGCTGTACCTCAACGGTATTCACATCTCGTGTTACAAAGCCATACCTTATCTCAGTATTTTCATAAGCGTAAGCTTAAATTCCTTAAATAACCGTGAAACGTAAACAAATGTCCATTCAAGCTGTAGCGATAAAAATACAGCTCAGCTCAAGTTTCAACCGATAGGATTGTGAGAATAATGTTGAGGCTTCTTCAATTTAGCCGTATGAGGTCAATCCTAGAGTCGGTTCATACGCCGCTGAAAGGCTTCCTCCTTAGCTAAGCGACTGTCCATCTGATGATCATGCGGATTGTAGTTAAACTTTGTTGGTTCACTAAGAACGACTAAGCAAGCGTCACATCAGCGTCAACGTCAACATCAGCGCTGGTAACTTCTCTCTCGAGGTCTCTCGAGTCGGGTATCATGCATGCGAAAGTAACTCTGTGTTTCCTCTGTGGTTCTTTCTATTTGTTATATGGCGAAACCGGTTTTGAAGAAATTTGGTATACCTTAAAGACCGAGGTAATAAAAAATAATAAAAAGGCAACTTTTTATCTGGGTAGGTACAGCGCGAGCGAAGCTGGGCAGCCGCTAGCAATCAATAAAACCATTTCTGCTAGTAAAAGGCGAATTAAATTAGGTTGTGACATGATAAACGATATTTGTACCTACATTGGTGTTTTGCAAATGTTAATCAAATGGTATGCGTGATATCATAGCAAATTTTTGGATGGCGCCAGCTCCATTTCTGTAATCATTAATGTAATGTTTATGATGTGATATTTTAACGACTCCAGTCGCCACTTACTCGTATGTCTGATCGAATAAAACCTTAAATATTTTGTTGACGGGCTCGTACGGCCAATAAGGAAATATCGTTTTTATTGATTTGAGCAATCATCGACATCATGCTACATTTCAGCCAGTAGGCGTTTTCAGGGCCACCCTTAGAATACATACCTATAGAACATCTAATTCTATAGAGTTGTCGATATTTGAGGCTTGTCACTGACCAACTAAAAACAGCTAAAAACCAATGACAATTAACGACCTAACTGAATTTGAGCAGAGTTAGGAGTACCGTGATGACCAAGAAAGAATCGGTGATACAGAAAGTCCGTAAAAATACTCTTATTACAACGTATTACAAAAATCTGGGTGATGCTTCTATATCCATCTTAAGTTAATAGCTGGAAAGAGTTGGATGTAACAAGTAGGAAGAACCAGGGTGGTGAATGGAGATCTACATAGACAAATTAGAACCCTAAACAATAAACTTGTACTACGGTAAGTTTACGTTAACGCACGCTTAATACGCTACAGTCGACGATAGAGCGATGCAAGATACAAGAATATTAACCTTATTCAGGTTTATTCATTCACTAGTTTATGCCCTAGGTTAAGTGATGTGATGGCATATGGCAGTGAGACTTGCTCGCTAACTCAATGGCCTAATACACAAGCTCAAAGTCGCACAACGGGCTATGGAGAGAGCTACGCTCGGAGTTTCACTACGTGATAAAATTCGAAATGAGGAAATCCGTAGAAGAACAAAGGTTCGGATCGAAAGTCGGGGAACCTCCCACTAGGCCAACATGGCTCTACAAAAAACTTCCTTTTATAAAAAAGCCATCGATTCCATATCGACCTCAAGGCTGAAAGGTTATCGGTGTCAATGACCTTACAATAATGCGACTGTTGTCGGCTAATCGACTACCGAATGGGTCTGACGCACTTCACTCTAGACTTACTTCGGTGCAGAAGTTATAGTTAAATGTTACCGTTGGTGAAAGAACCAGTGCGGTGAAGGGATAAAAGTGCGTCTCGCAGAGACTCCTAAGATCATGACGATCTAGGTGGCGTAGCGGGCGAGTGTCCGTCTGAGGCGCGGGTTCGATGACAACCAACTAGGTTGTCAAAATATAATTTCTCGCCCTTTGATCCGCCATATTTTTGTAGCAATGTGTTGCTCTTTGTCGAAGAAAATCTTGAAGTACTTATAGAACGAAGTAATTTAATGAAAAATAAGTAATTAAAAACGTATACTTTATTGCTTAGCTATATTTTAGAGCACACACAGTGCAGTACCAAGCTCCATATTTTTATGACACATCTCCTTTTTGTTAGTGTAGAATTGATCTCTATGACAATCCGCATGATCGCTCTGACATACCTGTAACAAAACAAAGTTCTGATAAAGATTTCATCCAAACGTTCCAAAATCACATGACGTTAATTTTTTTTCTAAAAGCTCAACAAATCCGGCAAATTATAGTAAAAATGACATCACAGCGGTTGTCGGAATCCATTCGTATCTATTTCAGTGACTACTAAAATATGGCCCACGAGACCGCCCCATCATTATACACGGATAATTAGGGATTTCCGGGATGATCTGTCGATAAAATAAAACTATGAGAGAATTCATTCTTATAAACTCCTAGTACTTATCGAGTAATTATTACAGAGATATTTTGAAAAAGGGTTCGCTCTCGTTTAATCAATGTCGATGAGAGTACAGAGTTTTTACGAGAGGTAGGACAGCGAGATTTTCTCGCTCTAAATTGGAGCAGCCCGCCTGGGCAGGTACCTCCGCCTTACAGAAGATCGCAGCCAAATAACATTATTTGTTTCAAATTGTGTTGTGTTCCTGCGGTGAGTAAGGTTGCCAGAGCTCTTTAGGGGGGGAGGGGTTCGGCAGGCAACGCATTAGCAATGCTCCAGGTGTTGCTGATGTCAATAGGCGACGGTAACCACTTACCATCAGGTGGGCCGTAAGCCTGTTTGCCTCCGTATAAAAAAAAATCGCGTCTGAGGGGGAAGATCATTCTCACCCTGATCATGATTTTCTAGACGATTAAGACGTGAGAAAACCCAGTTTTTTTTAAATGTCATAAAGTACTCAAGATGTATTGAAAGTATAATTTGGAATTCTCAAATCTGTGCACTGTCTCACGTATTATTCCCTTCTCCGACGGGCGATAATATTCAGAGACAGTTCCCCTAAACCTCTACAGATATTATCGTTTTACTCAATTATTGTACCTCCATGTTACTGTTCCACAATAAACATATTTTGATTAAAAAATATGTTTATTGGGCAATGGGCTGGCTGACGATGGTGATGATTCTCTTATCGTCACATTTGCGCGTTTGCCAGAGAAAAAAGTGTCATCAAGGTATTTTGCAACCTTCTTCGTTTTGTTTTCAGTCTCAGTATAATATAGATGCTGATAAAAATCCTATTAGAATACAAAATTACAGCCCCAAGGGACTGCTAAAATAAACAAAGAACATTAGAAATTTTCACGAATAAAAAGCGGAAGTAAATTAAGAATGGCAATTTTAGTGTCATTATGGGAGATGAACCACTTAGGGGGATGCGATGTTAATAGAATTAAATTCAGATTGTATCCTTAGAAATTGCCGACCGACGCCCGCGGTTTCACTCGCGCAGGGTAGGTAATTGTTAAGTGCATCAAAAATGATTACCTCCATATCGAAGGCCTTTTTTTTATACGTAGGTATTCTGTAATCTTGGAGGGGTTGTTCGGAAAAATACACATTAATCTTATATCGTACTGAAGAATATTTATGCAAAGTTTCATGCAAATTGGACCACCCTTTAAAACAGTTTCCATACAAATTTGAAGCACCCTTACACCCCCTTAGATGCATAGTTTTGGAAAATAATCATATTCTGTTATCATTTCTATTGAAGAATCATTATGTTTATGTTAGTGTACCCCTACAAGTTTCATGCTACTAGGACTTATGGTTTAGGCTGTGCGTAAAATGTCAGTCAGTTGGTAAGAGTTTTATATTATGTAGACATGGGATCAGGAAACCATGAATCGGCAGCCATAGTTTGGCTTAAGGTACCCTTCAACTTGCATCTTTCTCTGACTCATGTAATCCTACTAGTCAATTGCTTGCGCGAGATGACCAAGAGAGCTCTCTCTGACTCTCTCAATAGTACGACGAACCGACATGTGACTCATTTTATGAACTCACCTAGATATTCTGATTGTGAAGGAGAAAGACTGCGAAAACGAACTTGTAGGTACCTTTTCCTGCGAAACACTTTATCATTTTGAATACCTATCATCATCATCAACAACCAGTAGAAGTCCACTGCTGGACAAACGGCTTCCCCAAAGAGTTCCACGACGAACGGTCGTGAGCCCTTTCCATCCACCGACTTCCCGCAACCTTTACAATGTCATCGGTCCATCGGGTGGGGGGCCCTCAAACACTGCGTCGCCCGGTTCGTGGTCGCCATTCGAGAACCTTTACTCCGCAACAGTTATCGGTTCTGCGAGCTATATGGCCTGCCCACTGCCACTTCAACTTGCTAATTCTGAGAGCTATTTCGGTGACCTTCGTTCTTCTACGGATTTCCTCATTTCGGATCTTATATACCTATATTCTTAACTATTACCACACCCTAAGGGCTGTTTTTCAAAAAATGCTGATAATAGCATTTTTTATTTTTGACAATTTACCTAAACCCCTATTTTGATGTGTCCAACTTCAAAAACATGGGACTTGCATACAAACTTTCAACCCCTATTTCACCCCTTTAGGGGTTGAATTTTGCAAAATCCGTTCTTAGTGCGCGCCTACACCCTTTTTTGAGTGCCTGTGCCAAATTTCAGACTCCTCGGCCCAGTAGTTTCCGAGCTTTCGTGATGAATTTTGAGAAACTTAAGTGGACTACTCCTTTATATATATAGATTCTTTACCTAGCCATTCTGCCAATAAAGGATTTGACGGGGATAATTTAAAAATATATTTTTAATACGCTATCGTGCATGATTATACGCCCTGAATTTCTTATCAGTCTGATGCTCGAGATACGGATAATGGATGCCACCACGGCACTGCGGTGGAAACTGACCTGATTTTGTTCCGAGGCTTTCCTGTCTTGAAAAGTGAGGGAGCTTCTTTGACTTGCAAAGTGAGGAATATGAGGGCGTGATTACCCTATTTTTCCGTCGGATAGTTTTCTGCGGGATATCTTCTACCGTTCACAAACCGTTGGTTGTCTTGAGTGCTCACAGGCCAGCGGAGTTGGCCTGTAGCTCATATAAACTTGCCATGCTGTTACATTTCCTATCGATCCCAGGGTGTGAATAGGTAGGGAATATGTTTACGAAGCATGAAGCCCCTGAGGAGTTATTGGTCTAGCTAAACTGTTTATGGTAATTGCCACTGTTTTGACAGTTGAAGCTCAAGACAGTAGCAATTTTGTAAGACAAGACCGATCCGATTTCTAGTTCAGTTACACAGTAAAGTCACTGAGTGCCTTAGTGATGGAATACTATGAAATATATCTACAATCAAAACATTGTGTAGCGTAAGCTCAGCGCAGGGCTGCCTCTTACTTAAATGAAAATACTAAAGGAAGGTTGCTCAAAGCAGTTGGGTGCAAAAGATCTGTGTCTCTGGAAATCTTTGAAGGAGCAGTGGACGTCCGACACGGCCAAAATTAAAATGATCGTAAATTATTCCCGTGGCCATAAATATACCATCATCTTCGTCACCTTATCCCACTTAAGTCAGAATAGCACAAAATGTTAGTTTCTAATGTTTATTTCTCAAATTGTTCATCATTGAGATAAAGGCTGATAGGGGTAAATTTAAGAGAATCACACCATAAAATATACCACCCGAGGCTCGAGTCCGTAATGTTCGCAATTTACTCACTAGTCACCGGTGAGTGGTGAAAAGTTTATAGCTTGCCGGTTTTTGTAGGGGCGTTTTACGTGCCACCAGACACAAACGATAAGCTATTCCCTATTCACACATCACCAGTGACAAGTGAGTAAATCACCAACATTACAAGCACGGGCCTCAGTAGGTAATGAATGAATGGTACATGGGTATTCCAAATAGGTATTGA
The DNA here is from genome assembly GCA_947579855.1 of Anticlea derivata. Classification (NCBI taxonomy): domain Eukaryota; kingdom Metazoa; phylum Arthropoda; class Insecta; order Lepidoptera; family Geometridae; genus Anticlea; species Anticlea derivata. The sequence goes on from OX388281.1 coordinate 6,820,409, forward strand.
TGCGAAGTCGGTAAGCGCTCCTGGCGGCCGTAACTCATCCAGTAACACAATTTGCAGGATATAAAGTGCTTTGCTAAATGTGTTTGTGTTGTGTGCGTACCAGGCTTTACATGATTTAATACCTTAATACGTTTAGTAGATAGGTATTTTGCAGCGGGGATATTGAAGGTAATGAAAATGTTCCAAGCCAGCTCGGGGCTTTTGACAAACAATGTCGAACAATGCAGATCTCAAATGTACTCCCGGTTGAGATGAGATGCAAGAGGTACCCTGCGGTGAGTTGTAATATATACGGCTAAACCATCAGAAATACAGAATTTATTCGCAATACCATTATTACATGTCAATTAAATAAATAAACATTCCGGACATATCACACACGGTCAACTGATCCCAAACTAGGCATAGCCTGTACTATGGGTACCAGAGACTGATATACATAATAGATATATATTTAACACCCAGACACAGAACAAACATCTGTGTTCATCACAAATGTTTGCCCAGTTCGTGAATCAAACCCGCGACCTCTAGCGCAGAAGGCAGAGTTACTACCAACTGAGCTATGAGGCCAGTCAATTAAAATTAAAATACAATTATAAATTGTAATAAGGGCAAATTAAAAAATGATGTATCTCAGCATACCTTTCTCATTTGACTGGATTCATAGTTTCTCAGTTGGTAGTACTCTGCCTTCTGCGGTAGATGTCGCGGGTTCGATCCCCGCACTGGACAAACATTTGTGTGATAAGCACAGATGTTTGTTCTGTGTCTGGGTGTTAAATATTTATATTTATCTATTATGTATACCAGTCTCTGGTACCCATATTACAGGCTATGCCTAGTTTGAGATCAGTTGACCGTGTGTGATATGTCCGGAATATTCAATCCTCATCACTATGTCTTCTTTTACTCCACTAATCTATCTATTACCTACATTTTCTTAAAATCGCTGTGATAACTTTCTGATATAAAAGATTATGGTCAAATAGGTGTTATAAGGCCCTCTCCTCTGCCGTTCAAAGAAACCACACCCTATTGTCCCTTTGTAAGTCAACGGCCAATTTTGGGTGTAAGCCTGTGAAATGAACTTTCTAGACCTTATCTGAGCAAACAGTGTTGGGTACTCTTATATGGGCTGATTTCGAAAGCTGAGCATAGTTACATCGTGGGTTAACGATGTATATATGACAAAGGTAACAAAACATTGTTAAAGATAGGTCGAATCTTAAAATAAGTGCAAATAACAAGAGCTGGATCAAATACTAAATGAAGTAAGGAACAGGTAAATTTGAACTGGAACACATTGCGAGGAACGCTTTCCAACAGGTATGCTTGTTTGCCACCTCAGTTGTAATAAAAAAAAAAACGCAGTCTGTATAATATCCATGGCTACAATAAAAAGGTAGAGAAAAACTTCTAATTTTGGTGTAGAAGAAGAAGATGCATCGAGGAAGAGGGAGAACATAAAATATCAAAGCAGTCGGTATAATACAAGGTGATTAACAAGTATATTATTCTGAAAGGGGGCAATTAATATTTCTAATTATTCCAACGAATAGGCAATTAAGTTTATTCTATGACTTTAGAAATACGACATTTTTCATCGGAAAAAACGATGCAAAAATTAACAGTTTTGAGGTCAAATGAATCCAGCTCAATTATTCAACTGTTGCTACCCAAAGCCACTGTTTTGGGTACAATTTCAGCAGAGAAGTCAGTCTGCTGAAAGCTAGATTTTAAAATGCTGTATTGAATAGACAGTATTGAATGTTAAGCAAGAAGATCAAAAGCTGCATACTAAACTCATTTTAAAATCCTATTGCGCAATTTCATTTGAAAACAGATTATAGCTCACTTGAAGTTCGCTGATTATAAACAGAGCTATAGAATTGTGTGATGAAATATAGGGTTACAAGTTACAACATAGCAAAATACTTAGGTTACTGGTAAAAGACGATACGATCGAATAATTTGGTGCACGCTAACAAATGCTCGATGGCATTTAATACTCAAAATGTTATTACCGTTTTAAGATCCTAACGTTTTACCTTAATCGGAAACGCTATCTATTAAATTATAAGCCGTAGAACGTCCACTGCTGGTCATAGGCCATCCCCAAAGGTTTTCAAGATGGCCGATCTTGAGCGGCACCTAAGGGAGTCAAAGCAAAGTCGTCTTTTCACCTTGTGGGCGACTTAAGGTCAATAATACAAGCACTTTCAGTTTTATTTATTTGATTGAATGGAGATTTTAAGCGTAGGCAGTCGTGTAGTGATGGGAACGTGACTAAAATATCGATTTACAATTTGGCATTCGATTCGGATCTCCACTGACACCTTTTTCGTGAGTAGAATCAAGATTTTTGCCGTTGTGTCGGTTTAACTGTATTGTGTTGGTTTAACTGTATTCTGTAGTTAAGGAAACGGGTACAGTAAATCTCATGAGATAGAAAGTCGATTAGTTGTATGTAGGTACTTAATCGATTAAATCGAGAACGCAGTTTAATATAATATTATCGCGTCATTGGTTTTCATATTGATGAAATTCTTACTGCTTACTCTTCCAAATACTCAGCGTTATAGGAAAATTACAACTAAAGTATTTCGATATATATTTACATTCGACAGATAGCCGCGACGGATTTACGTATTTTTTTCTGAAAGTACGTCTATAAAGCATACTGTAAGTACTGTAAGTAAGAAGTGGCGAATCCCCTATATTCCATCAAATAATGAGTTCTTTCGTTTTTAAAACCATAATAAAATTATCTAAGTAGGTATAATATTTTTGGATTCGTAGTCGTGCGTTTTATCGATAACCTATGTCCCTTCGCTAGCCCTTCCTACAATAGGAGCGTAGGTTGCACATTGAGAAATACGAACACCGTATAGATCAAACGATAGACCCTAATTTAGCAACCAGAACACGATTCAAATACCACCTCCTCTCCCTTTCGTACATTCTGATTTAGTAAAGGAGCGACTGAGATAGATGTAAGAGGATTACTTAGAAAATAAGGCAAGTTGCTTAGATTTCAGTGAAGGTGTGAACTGTGAAATGTTACACTGAGGGCGCGAGCGTCTTATTATTCCAAAACAACGAGCCTAAACAATAAATAAGCATGAGAGACGATGAGAACAGGTTTAAATTAGATTTACAATTATGAATTCGAAAAGCGTTGTGAGAAACTAAGCTTTTTTTTTTATTATTGGAGATGGTTAGGCGTTTGACCACCATCTCACTTTTGCAAGTGAGATGTGGCCTAAGATGGAGCACGCGTTACCAGAAGGAACTTATTCACTCTAGATTTGAAGACTCCTAGATTGTACTCATCCGGGAAAACAGACGCTGGCAGATCGTTCCACTCTTTGCCAGTGCTTATAATAAAGGTGGAGCAGAAACGTTTGGTTCGACACTGTGGTATGTCGACCAGGTAAGGGTGGTAATTACCTATGCGTCTGCTTGGATTAGGATAGTACATACTAGGATGGTATTATCGAGGATGTCTATGCTATGTCTAATGCTCATGTCGCACCCATACCGGTAAATGTTGGGAACGATACCATTCAAGTTGTAGATCACTATGTCTATTTGGGTCAGACGATTCAACTAGGTAGGTCCAACTTCGACAAAGAGGTCAACCGACGAATCCAACTCGGATGGGCAGCGTTTGGGAAACTTCGTCATATCTTCTCGTCGGAGATACCGCAGAGCCTCAAGACGAAAGTCTACAATCAGTGCGTGTTGCCAGTGATGACATATGGCACTGAGACTTGGTCGTTAACTATTGGCCTCATACACAAGCTCAAAGTTGCACAACGGGCTATGGAGAGAGCTATACTAGGAGTTTCACTACGTGATAAGATCCGAAATGAGGAAATTCGTAGAAGAACCAAGGTTACGGACATAGCTCTCAGAATTAGCAAGTTGAAGTGGCAGTGGGCAGGCCATATAGCTCGCAGAACCGATAACCGTTGGGGAGTAAAGGTTCTCGAATGGCGACCACGAACCGGGCGACGCAGTGTTGGAAGGCCCCCCACCCGATGGACCGACGTCATTGTGAAGGTTGCGGGAAGTCGGTGGATGGAGAAGGCTCAAGACCGTTCGTCGTGGAACTCTTTAGGGGAGGCCTATGTCCAGCAGTGGACTTCTACAGGCTGATGATGAATGATTATCAAGGATTGTCTAATACTACTGCAATGACGTGAAACCTGATTGTTATCAATAAATGAACTCTGAACTCTGGATTAAGTTAAACTCACAACCCTGAAATAAAAAATTTATGGCAAATACTAGGGGTCTATTCAACTAACAAACTTCAATTTATTGCAATCGAATAAAAAAAAAAAAAAAAAATTGTGGAACTGGCCCTCTGGAGGCATCATATTTTCGTCAAGTTGCAACTTTATACCCGTAACACACACCAGTTTTGAATACAAAACCAACATCATTTCGGGTTCGGGGTCGGCAACGAGTGCGTGATGCCTCTGGTATTGCAAGCGCTCATAGGCTATGGTAATCGCTTAGCAACAGGTGGGACGTATGTTTGATTACCACTTCAGTTGTATAAAAAAATATCACTACTGAATTTCTAGGTTCGCTTGTTCTGTTGATTGAGCGATAAAAAAAGCACCGGAGGCAGTCGAACACTATGATTAACCAAGAACCTGATTCCATCACAGCCCACATTAGTCACAAATATAATCAGCTAATCATGTGGTTACGAAACAGTCGAAATCCAGAGCGACCCACTTTCTTCACACTTGACCTTGAATAGGACGCCCACGCGACTTCGGTTTTGACTAATGGCGTTCGGTCTGCTGAATAACCACCTTTAGATTTATCGATGTCGGGTAGAAAGTTCATTTACAACGGTGAGCCAAGGTCGCCGATATAGCTCCCAGAATTAGCAAGTTAAAGTGGCCGTGGGATACAGCATACCATATCGCACTCGCAGAACCGACAACCGTTAGGGAATAAAGGTTCTCGAATGGCGACTCCGAACCGGCGGACGTAGTGTTGGAAGCCCCCCACCCCCTAAAATAGCGAATACAGCTCCTATAGATAAAACATAATGAAAATGAGCTACAACATAATATGCTACAACATATTTTAAGAGGAGGTAGGGCACAGCGAGATTTTCTCGCTCTGAATTGGAGCAGCCCGCCTGGGGAGGTACCTCCGCCTTACAGAAGATCGCAGCCAAATAACATTATTTGTTTCAAATTATTGTTGTGTTCCTGCGGTGAGTAAGGTTGCCAGAGCTCTTAAGGGGGGGAGGTTTGCAAGCGCTCATAGGCTACGGTAACCGCTTACCATCAGGTGGGCCGTAAGCTTGTTTGCCACCTCTGTTGTATAAAAAAAAAAAAAAAAAAACCCGATGGACCGAATACATTGTGAAGGTTATGGGAAGTCTGTGGGTAGAAAAGGCTCAAGATCAATCTTTGGGGAAGACCTATGTCCAGCTGTGGACTTCTTCAGGCTGATGATGACGATGACAGTGGAGACACTTGATAAAAAAGGGTCTCCCATAATCCCCTTTGACAATGCCTTTCAAAGGGGATTTAGAAACTTATTCTTATTTTTCTCTTTGAAATTTATCATCGCAACTCCGACAAAATCTTACGCAACTTTCGTTTTGAATATCCCAGCTGCTGGAAATGGCCTATATATTATTACGTCAATCTAAAATTAAAAAATGTCTAGTCGCAGCTCACGCTTACGATATGGCATTTTGCCAGAAGAGTTGTGATGATACAAGGTCTGAGGAAGTCTAACCTGTAGTTTTATTTCATGTCTGATGTTTGAATTAGACTGTCAAACAGATCAGTAAAAAAAACTTCCTTCACAAGTTTATACACAAACGCATCATCATCATCATCATCATCATCATTTCAGCCTTTAGACGTCCACTGCTGAACTTGGCCTCCCCCACAGACAGAGCGAATTCCTTATCATGTGGGGGGATTTGCCCATACTCACCACGCTGGGCATGCGGGTTGGCGAGCGCAGTTAGAGCTATCGTTGTTAAAATAAGGGACGCTGCTGCCCATCCCCTAGCTTTTTTCCCTTAGTCGCCTCTTACGACATCCGCAGATAGGTAGCTATGGAGGGGCCTATTCTTCAGCCGGGGCCACCACGACAAACGCATAAACATTTTTAAATAATAAATAACACCCAATAGTCACTAACATAGTCCTGATTCTACACTAGGATTACCTGTGTTGTGGTTTTCAGGAACAATGAGTAACATTGAATCTGAAAACCAGCGCCGCTACACTTCGTGTGCGGCATTAAAGCTGAGATGGGACCTTTTTTGGCACATGCATGCACCTCAGCACGGACTGATGAATATCCTAGTTATGTCACTACCTATATACTTACTCTATTTGTTCACACATCTTTATACCTTGTAGTGTCTGTATTTTTCTTATTAGTTTGTTCTTGTGTGTGACCTAAATAAATCTATTTTCTTTCTTTCTTTCTAACATGGTACCAGTACACCAAGTCCCGGAAAAAATATTTCCAGATCATCCAAACATTTGTCCCGTAGCGGAAATCGAACCCGCACCTCACGCAAATCAAAAACATTTATCAGTACATTTTATAAAACTAAGTCCCCCACTGTTTGTCTGTCTGACTGAACGCGATAAACTCAAAAACTGGGTATGCTTTTCACCAATGCATGGAAGGAATGATTTATTCCGCTATTTTGTTGGTTGAAGTAACTTGGATTGTTGAAGATGTCGGAAAAAATAATGCCTGGAAGCTTAATAAGCGTATATTATGCTCGTGCGAAGCTGCCGGGGCAGTTCGCAAGTCATATTCAAATCAAAAATCACGCACCGCTCTTCACACTCTAATTTAATTATTCACAGCCAAGCAAAACCTAGCTTTACTGCCGTACCACGTAGTACATCCCAAGGGAACAGTTCATCCCACTTTACCGTAACAAACTCTTTGAGCCTGATGTGAATATCAAAACTTGGGACAATTGGTACGGTTCAGGGTTTCCTATCCTAATACTAAGTAGTAATATTACAATTATGCGAAAGTTTGTGATGATGTTTGGATGTGTATTGTTCAATCACGCCGTAACGGCTCAGACGATTTCGATGAAACTTGAAATATATAGAGCCCTTTACCTAGAATATCATAAAGAATTTTTATCAAGGTACCACGCGAGCTCAGCCACTGGCGGAAGCTAGTATTATATAGTTCCCCGTAGCGGCATGATCATCATCGATTTCGATGACGGCGACCATATTAGGCTCACGCTTGGAATCTTTAATTAGAGGTTCCGTGAGCGTGAGCTTAACATGGTTCTCTTATCCAAACTTTGTACGTAATTGATTTGATTGGACCTACGTTCGAAACGGGGCGGGACACTTGGCAAGACAAATGACAGATGGATCAAAGCAAAAAACTAAACGGTTCGTAGAAGAAGCATCCACCGGCGAGATGGATCGACGACATAAAACAAGGTGCGGGCTGCTGGAAGATTAGATAGGTTAAGGATTAGACGAGGTGGATGACGACGAAGATGATAATGATGACATTTCAAAGTGATCCTAGTGTGTTTATTGAAATAAACGCCTTTGGACTTTGCAAAACACTAGTATATATACTTTAATTCTTTGTTATTCGATATACCAAGTTTGAAACTACAAACAAGCTACTGGAAAATGTAAAGTTCTATGAAAAGGTTAACAAGTTTTTTCGAGGAGGGGAATTTCAAGAGGGCTTTAGTTGGCTAGGCAGCGTGCACTTAGGACAAGTGCGAGGTAAGTGTGTTACTTTTCATATTTTGCGTAAAATGTTTTGAAACCTGTGAGTTTTATAATTATACAGCCAGTGCTCTTGGCACCTTGCCGCATGACCAAAATTATTTGTTTAATTAGTTTCTATTTTATTTTGTAATTATTGATTTCATATTTTAAAGTATGTATAAGTTTATATTTTTAAAATAAATAAAGCTTAAGTAAAAAAAAAATTATACAGTATTTTTAAATATACTTCCAACCATTTCTCTTAGCAAAGTTCAAAGTATGAGCGCTGAGACGCAAGGGGTGCGATTTCGATTCCTGCTCCGGGGCAAATGTTTGTATGATCTACAAATATTTGTTCCGGGACTGGGTGTTGTGGTGCCATGGCACTCATTGTTTCTGATACCCACGAGAAAGGTAATCCTATTGTGGCGTCAGGACTATGTATGTGACTGTTGTGTGTTATCTAAAGCTTATCCTATTTAAAAATGCGTAAGTTCAATCACGCCGTAACGGCTCAACCGATTTCGTTGAAACTTGGAATAGATAAAGTTCTTTACCTAGAATAGCCGCGAGCGGAAGCTAGCCTGTTATAAAGGGGTTGGTCCAAAACGGACCGCCAATCCCGGCACCAATGTAAGAGTACTAAGCACGTCACTCAGCTGTATTGGTGGCAAAGCTTTGTTTCTGGACAATAGAGCAGAACAAAGTCAACAGCACCATGAATATGCAACGGCAGGTCCCCCAGGCCGCGTTACATGGAAAGTACTCCATTTTAAAGTATACGACACGATTTTGAAAGAATCTCTCATACCTAGCGTAGCAAGCCGTTCTTCGTTCCACTTGTTCTTTGTTGGTCACCCTGCAGGTAAATGACCAGTTCACCTAACCATGAACTTGTGGCATTTTCAACTAAAACGTGTATCTACCATTTTCATCTATATTGTGGCCTGTGGCATCATTTGATGACCTCAAAATGATGCAATATAAATAAAAACACATACTTAGTCCTGACCCCACACTAGGATTCCCTGTGTCGTGGTTATCAGAAACAACGAGTACCATGGTACCACAACACCCGCATCCGAAACAAAAAGGTCATGCAAACATTTTTCCCGCAGCGGGAATTGAACCTGCAACGCTTGCATCTCAGGCGGGCACTCACCCGCTACGCCACCGAGGTCGCTAAATTAATGATTAATGCCCACGTATTGCGTACTTGAAATTTATTCCTTGTATAAATATTAAATCTGACAGCTAGATCTAAAATCACCTATGGTCCTGGTATTCAGAGCACGCAATCGGATATGTAGCGGTGAATATACCAACTTTGTTGGGAAACTATTGATACAGTTGCCCAAATAATACCACTTTTGGGCGATCTCGCTCATTCCCTTTGCGTTCGGGACGTTTACTTATGAACTACTTCTAATCTACTTACACAGACAGGCCTCATAGCTCAGTTGGTAGTAACTCTGCCTTCTGCGCTAGAGGTCGTGAGTTCGATTCCCGCACTGGACAAACATATATGTGATGAACACAGATGTTTGTTCTGTGTCTGGGTGTTAAATATGTACCTATTATGTATATCAGTCTCTGGTAACCCTAGTACTAGTGTGTGATATGTCCGGAATATTTATTATTATTATTATTACTTCTCTGACTAAGAAATATACGCTTACGACTATAATGAACACACTTACATATGCAAATATTTATTATCAATTCACGTGTTCATTACTATTGTTTGTACAGATGTTTAGCCCATAAAGTCTATGAAGAAGTATTGGAATGCTCTTGAATTCACACTATAGAAGAGAGTATTTGAGTTGTCAGAGTCAATTTGAGGCAGCCTGACTTGGAAGTGAATATTTTGATAAAATAATTTAGTTAAAGGAGCCATTTCATTCTGGGCCTGGTCCATGTACACTACATAGAAAAATTAGGAAAAAATAGGAGATTACAAGAAAAATACAATTTCATTAATTTGAAGACAAATGCGATGGTACAAGAATAGTTCTTCTGGTAAGTTTTTTACTATGTGAACACTATTTGAAGGCCGCCATGTTGGTTTATAATTGGCGTTTGACATTATATTGACATATTTTTCATGTCATGTTGTTTGATTTGATGTTTTTGTTTTGTCAGATAAATGTAGGTTTTCAAAATGACATTTCACGCACGTCCATCCGCCATATTTTTGTAGCGCTGTGTGTTGCTCTCCTTGTCGAAGAAAATTTTAATGTACCTTAGAACGAAGTCAATTTAAATAAAATAACCAATTAAATACGTTTACTTAATTGCTTAGGCATATTTTAGAGTAGTGTACACAGTGCAGGCCCAGGCTCCATATATTGATGAAACGTCTCTTTTAGACCCGGAACAAACATTTTCATACCATGAAACCGCTGCGACACCGAGGTCAAAGGTAGTAGGAGGTTCTATGTGTATAATATTAGTAGGATTATAGAGCTCATTACTACGAAGGGTATTAAGACCTTCTCTGCCCAACGCGACTATTATGCAAAGTTAAAGGTACCGTGAACTATGCATGGAGTCACGTTACTTCTTAATTCCGAGCCCTTGGTTCCCGAAACCTCAAAATGGACAAACATCACGAAAACTAACTTGATTTATCGAAACCGTGCGCAAGCATAGCTGCATTATTCAGATAGATTGTGTAATAGATGTAGCAGTGAGTTTCATAACGGAACAAGGCGCAACCATTGTATTAGGTAGAACCTAATTGTGAAGGAAAGAAACCCATCCGCTGTGATGAAACTGTATAATATTTACGATGGAAGTACGGGTTTATGATAATTGGCATCAATCGGAACCACTGATAGCTTGGAGCAATCGTTGATGAGTGAATTATCAGTTTGTTATAAGCCGAGAGAGTCTAGAATAAAGGCAATGTTTAAGGCCTGTTTTAGGTAGCAATCTTGATTCCGAACTTCTTGTACGTTTAGTTATTAGTTCTAAAGATGATAAAAATACAAAAAACAGTTAATTTTAGAAAGTTAGAGAAAAAAATGAAATATTGATGTTTTTTTTCGCTAATAGTATTTCTTTTCGGTGATAAAGTAACCCCCTTTCGGGATGGTATACATGTTATGAATCACCTTGTATATTGCCTACAGCTGATATGAGATTTAGATGGGAGAAATATTGTGCATTGTAAATAAAATTATGGCCAGCTGTAACGTGTCTATTGTAAGACATAAATAGCATTCAACCTCTGTCCTTACAATTGCCTATGAGCGCGGTAAAGGAATGAAACGCTCAGTCGGCACCCTTGTGTTCAACTGCAGTCAGGAAAAAAACATAGATTGCATTTTGTCACTTATTATGTCTCTTTATCGTGCAATAAGGCCCCTCCATATCTACCTATCCGCGGATGTCGTAAGAGGCGACTAAGGGAAAAAAGCTAGGGGTTGGCGTTAGCGTCCCTCATTTTAACAACGATAGCTCTAACTGCGCTCGCCAACCCGCATGCCCAGCGTGGTGAGTATGGGCAAATCCCCCCATAAGAAGCAATTTGCTCTGTCTGTGGGGGAGAACATGTTCAGCAGTGGACGTCAAACGGCTGAAATGATAATGATGAATTAAATTCCCTGGTTCAGGTATGATGGCCTTAAGAAGGATTATGAGCAATGGTGAGAAGACCACTCTGGTCAAAGAGTTCAGTGCACCTCTCTGATGCAATACCTTGCTGCGTTCGTACAAGGCTTCTGATGGTCAGATAATACACACATACATAAATTATGGCTCAGCTGCTTGGCAGCGTATCGGCATTTGCCAGCGGTTGCCATGGACCTAAAATCACAGAAGCTCTATATTACAGATTGTCCAGCCTGTTTGCTGCCTGATTCTACTAGGCTTGGTTGCGAGGAACAGCCCCGGTATATATACAATAGTACTCTGTGGAACAGGCGTAGCTTCACCTAGTTTATAAAACGTGTCAAAGTGACCCTAGTGATTTTATTGCTAGAAACACCTTTTGACTTTGACAGCGGCATAAGTATTTTTACAACGCTTTTAAAGTCTGCGTTTTTATACTATATTTTTAAAGACAAAATGAGGTCTCTTTAGTTTTAAATACATAGAAACAGTGTAATAAAATTATCAAAATGATTTGTTGACTGATTTGTTTCAACTGAATGCAAATTGAACCTCGTTTTTCGGAATCGTCCATGTTGCGGCCTCAGTATTTGCCCGAAACGTCATCGTAAAATATCCGGAGCTCGTTATGAAACCTCGAATTAAGTACACTCACGTTCCGTTCTGTTGGTCCAAGTAAAAAGTTATTCAATTGAACCTTTGTCGAGGTTACTGTGTTGGCAATGTTGGCTCGCTGCCAGCCTACCCTGTTACGTTGTGACAACTGGGTAATGGGGTTGTATAACTTTGTTGTTGTAGAGACGTGTGCTTTAATTGTGTAGGTAGTTTTGGATATCATCTCCCTAAACTACCTACACAATAAGACCGGTTGTACTATCAAGACCTGCTGTCTTAATAAGAATATGAGTTAAATCGGTAATAGGGCGGTGGGGTTTCTTCTTTTTACGATCCCATTTGGTAAAGTTTCAAGTTCAGATAAGATTGGATATTAGAGAACACGCAAAACGATCGATCGATCAAACGTGCCTAAACGATAATCGAACTTTTACCCGACAACGCGAGATCTCAGTTCGGGGCGAACCACCAGTAGAACCGTCTACAATGCTGAACGTATATAATGCCTCGTAACTATCGATCACTTCCACTATTGTCCCCTACGAGACAGCAATCTCCGCTTGCACAAAGGTCTTTGCTACGCTCATATTTAACGACAGCTGAGTATGTACAATGTACTTGTTTCCATTCATCAGTTGTATTTCTTCTTTTAACACACAACATCTGCCTGTTCTTAAGAATCTTACTTTTACATGAATACCTGATTTATGTGTGTATCTTTTGTATCCATTGACCACTGGCCCTTTCTTCCTATCATTTTACTTCAATGTATTAATCCCCGATGTCCCTGAAATTTGTATTTGCTTGCTTTTAGTGTCACTGATTCCTTCTTGGTCATACTGTATTAGCAAAGAAATATAGTAGAAAAATTCGAATTGTCTTTGGTATTAGTAAGTGACCAGGTTGAGGTATGGTGGCCCTAATAAGGGCCCATGACCGGCGCTGAAAGAATCAGAGTGGTGAAAGAGTAAAATTGGTCATCTTAGAGGCTCTGTTCGTGCACATGTTTTCCAATTTTTAGGTTCTAGGACATGCCGGTTTCCTCACGATGTTTTCCTTCACCTTTTAAAGCACGTGTTAATGCGCACTTTTATTTTTCGACTATAAAAACTCACTGGTGCTCCACTGGATTCGAACCCACGACCTTCGGTATAGATGAGTCACCTTGTATACGCTTTGTAATAGATATCTTCATCCTTTATAACTTGCGCCAGCCGCAAAGGGTCGAGGTACCGCTACGCCAGCCGCGTCGGCGCCACCGCAGCTAAAGATAATGAGCGCGAATCGCGGCCGGTACCACAATACCTCAACCAACTGGTACATATCTGTGGCGATTTGGTACTAACTGTTTTTAAGCTGTGGTAGTACGGTTATATGGCTACGTTTACGTACGTAATCAGGCAATGACATTTTACAATAGTGTTGTATAATGCTGAACATCGGTCTGTTCATGGAACTGGGTTTTCAGATTTGAAGAAATTTTTAGCAGTGGACTTCCGACGGCTGTAGAGGTGGAATGTCTTGATTCGGATTGCCTTCAACATTTCTTTAAATCTGAAAGCCCAGATCCATGAACTGTTACAAAACTATGACGAATCGTGACCAATCATTAATGGATATAAATCTATAGGATTGAAGTTTGCGATGTTCAAATGGTATTCGTGCAGCGAACCGGTGAGGAATCTCATGATAAAGTTAGGGTGATATATTGAGGGTTAGGTAACGAAAGAAGCGGTGTGCTGCATTTCATAACGTGCCAAGTTTTGGCAAAGTTTTGCGCATTTATTCGCAAGACGTGAACTAATTGTCATCTTGTTTTATGTTTAGAAGACTCAGTAAGTAGCATGCAACTCTACTCTTGGATTATCAAAATAGCTACTGGTCTGGAAATACTCAACGAATTACAAGATCAAAAGTTAAAAAACTAAAACCCGACTGCCTACGCAAAGCGTGTTTATTTTAGACAGTAATTATTTATAGCTGAAGAAAAGGCCCCTCCATATTATTTACCATGTCGTTAGAGGCGACATAGGGAAAATACCTAGAGGACGGGCAGCAGCGTCCCTTATTTTCACGAAGCTCTACCTGTGCTCACCAACCCGCGTGGCCAGCGTGGTGAGTACGGGCAAATCCCCCCACATGATAGGAATTTGCTCTTCCATCTTTGGCAATGTTCGTAGTGGACATGCTACCGCTGAAATGATGATGATGTTGAAAATTGTAAGCCAAACAACACTCACTTTGATCTTAAGACGTAGTTACATGCAGGACAATATAGAACGAGCTAGAGCGTTAGATGTTAGTTTTATCTGCAAGCTCCCGCGGGAACATTCCAGTTTCCCCAACTACCCGTCCGCATGCCAAGTTTTATGGATAGCTGTTGGAGCGTGAAACTCAGGAACTGGAGCACTTTCACATTAGTTATTTTTTGCTATTTTCCGCCCGCGGCGTCGCTCGCGTAGTTCCGGGATAAAAATACCCGGACCGTGGTCCATGTCCTTCCCCAGGGTCCTAGCTATCTCCAAACCAAATCAAAATCCGTTCAGCGGACGGAGCTGAGTAGTAAGTAGCATTCATCACCACACCCTCACACATATAAACGCAAGCTCTCGCAAACAAGCTAATCATTTGCATACGCATAACAGGACGTTTACCATCAGGTGGACCGAGATAGTAAACGCTTTCATCTGCAACGCCAGAAGAGTTGCTAATAATGCTTTGCCTTCTCTGTGACAAAAAATTTAAACGATTTTACGCAGGGCTTGTAACTGCTCCGGTATAAGTTTGCACGGCACATACCCTTAAATCGGACGAACGGATCACAACGATGCTCCTTGTCGGCAGAAACAAGTAGAGTAGAGTAGAGTAGAGTAGAGTGTTGAGTTCACCAAGGGTAGTAGAACTACCCTTGGTGAACTCAACACACAAACAAATGTTTGTTTGTTGAGTTCACCAAGAATAACTTTTCTCAAGAATGGACATTACTTAGTGTTTGTATAATATGACCAGAAAATTTGCAAATACCGGGAGACCCTAGTATATTGTGGTTTATTGGATGCTAGAACATTTCCTTTCAATCTAACTAATGTTTTATACGTTCCAGATACGCGGATCCACTAGATCTAATGACCAGTTCGTTGTCAGTGTCCATGTATGGAAAGTTGTTATCTGCAATAGAGACGTTCGAACGCGCGGCACGTACTCTTAGTGCCTTGGGATAGTAAATTTTTTATAGAAAGCTAGACGTAGTGACTCCTGCTCTACATGACTGGCATGAATCTAGATATTATTATACCTCTATAAACGAGTCGAAAATGTAACTACGTTTAGATATTTGATTCGAAATGTGTCAAGAATATTCGTTCAGAATCTTTTATCCGCAGTGTTCAATATTTTCGTATACCCGAGCGATTCCAGAAATTCTACGAATAAAAGTTTAAAAGCTTGAATTCTATTTGATCTAGCGTCTCAATAGGAAAATGGGAACCAAGGAACGTGACCATTGAGCCATCCTATGCTAAGGAATGGACGGAAATAATTTCTGCACTTGCGCTGCACTAGTGCACAGTAGATTCAAATTATAAGTATATCTAAAAGGTTATCTATTGTAAGTAGGTTATGGGTCCACCACCTCCAGAACTTCAAAGGCACAAACTCCCTTGAAGTTCTGACGGTGTGCAGACAGGCAATAGTCTACTATCAAGTCCTTAAATTATCAGGATATAACTAGGCTAGTAGGATATGTAGTCCACATTTCAAGGATCACCCGTGTAATCCTGTCATGTTATCCTACATATCATTAATAGGACAATTTGACACGAAATGGGGCTCAGACACAAAGGGGTGTCGGACATTTGGTATTCATAACACATGTCCTTAATTCCATAGAGGATAAATATACAGTAGAGCGCGCATTCTTGATATAGAGGCATGCCGGCTTTCAGGGAGAGTGATTTTCAACGTGTATGCCTATGATTAGGCTCGAGCTTTTCGTTACGTTCATACCTCTGTTGATGTTCGGTTCCTATTTGACCTAACCTATTAACTGGACTGAGCACCCTATTGGTATTCCTCTTAGCTCGATTCATTTCGCACGCATCGCATCGCATGCGCGTCGCGGGAATACTAAACAGCATTGCTAAAATCCTGTTGTTTACTCGATGTTTTGTCAACGCCATTGTTCGTTCATTCTTCTATCAACCTTATTCTTAAAGACGTAAACTTCATTATTGGCTGATGTAGGTAGTTTTCTGACAATTTGTGTAGTACCAGTAGGATGTTTGGTTTTATGGTTCCGGAATCAATGAAAGTGTTTTCAATTCAAGGTTAGTGGTTACTTGGTAAGTGTGTCAGTAGTTTTATTAGCTCCAAAAAGATAGTGAACATCATTTCAGTTCTATATACGCCTTTTTTTCCTCCAGTGCCGTAAATAGTAAAAATATCGATTCAATTTTAATAAACAAATTAAAATAAAGTTTTCAAAGTTCAGAAAAAAATAATAAATAACACCCAACAGTCACATACACATACTGTTCACACCACGCTAGGATTCCCTGTGTCGTAGGTATCAGAAACTACAAGGACCATGGAACCACAACACTCAGATTCGAAACTAATATATGCAGATCATACAAACTTTTGTACCGCAGCGGGAATCGAAGACTCATCCTTTGCATCTCAGACAGGCACTCGCTCGCTACGCCACCGAAGTCGCCAAATAATCCATTTAATGGCACAAAAACTGTACGTTTTAGAACAATCCCTTATCTCGGAACACATTACACCCTTGCAGTGCGTTCACCCGCACTTGACACTGTGCCAAGCCGTTCAGGCTTCTACGTTCTTGCAATAGCAAATGGCACTTTGGGGAGCTACGAGTAAGTTCAGGTCAGGTTTTGTGATACTTATTTAAAAGCAGGATTCATTATGTAAATCCAGCTTGAAATTATCTAAAGAACAGTAACACACAGTTCGTTGGATAGTTTCAATAACTATCTGATAAAGCCTCAACGTCTGAAAACTTCCCATAAAATGTACTGTATTTATTTTAGGAAGAAATTCATTGGAATGATTGAAGATCGTGTACTTAACTATCTTTTATCATCAGCATGAGGACGACCTCTGCTGGACCGATTAACGGACTGGCGTCTTCTCCATCCACCGACTTCCCGTAACATTCAAAATGTCGTTGGTCCAGGGTAGGAAGGGGAATTCTCCATTGGTTGTCGGTTTTAAGAGCTATATGGCCTGCCCACTGCCACTTTTACTTTTCTGATTGAATCTAGCAATTTCATTAGGCAAAGTTACCATCTACATCATTACAGTAGTAAGGCGTAGAATGTGACATACAAATGACACAGGAATGGTTTATTCGAAGCACCACGAAAACATAATCTGAATAACATAAGTGAAATGATAGGTAGTTATGTTATGAATATGACGTACTCATACAAAAGCATTTTCTATTTCACAAAGAGAAGTATTATAAAACTCAATGGACCCGTGTTTGAAGAATGAATTATGTCGACGTGAATGCGTTTGAATACAACTATTCATACAATTAGGTGAGTTGTTGTGAAGGTTAGGTCTTTTAAGTTGTTACAACACCTTGGATTATACTACCGTGAAGACTTTGACTTTGAGAGCACTGGTGGAGTGGTGGTAGCGGCCACGCCGTCGTTGGTTCGAATACCGGTCGTGCGCCAATAGATTTTCCATTCGGAAAATTTAACATAGTGCTTGCAAACGGTGAAGGAAAACATAGAGAGGAAACCGGCGTGTCCTAGATCCAAAAAATTGGATGTCGTCGTTCACTGTTACTGTTTTAGGTAGAAACCTTGATATTGAACATCTCGTGCGTTTAAAAATTTGTTATAAAGATTTGTAGATTCGCTATGTCTTTGCCATTTTTCTCGATCCCGTGCAAGCCCTACTAACCAATCAATCATTTGCATCTAATCCTCAGATCATATCTTTCGCATCTTACGAGTCTATAGTAGCAACAAGGTATGTCTTTCATCTAGTCCAGACTTTCAATAAATTCTCTGTCTGGTTTCAAAAAACTAACAAACAAAAGGCAATCCCCACTCCAATGCCTCACAATAGGTACATTCCCGTTCTCTTTGTACGCACCCCATTCGGATCGCATGTTTTCGGATATAAGGACACTCCTACACTTTTTGTTCTTTTATGTTGGTTGTGAATAGGTTTTTTGGTATGGAAAGTTCATTGAACTTGGAACTAATGATTGGCTGCATGCTGGTTCTATAGTTATGATATGATGACGAGGTGATTCATAATATGTATGCTGCAAGAAATCTTGGCAAAATAAATTATTCTTTGGATTGATTTTTTTTATTATTAATAGTAATATTTGTGTAATTTATAGGTATCTTAAAGATATAAGGCCGTGGTGGCCCGGCTAAAGAATAGGCCCCTCCATATCTCTATCCGCGGATGTCGTAAGAGGCGACTAAGGGAAAAAAGCTAGGGGATGGGCAGCAGCGTCCCTCATTTTAACGACGATAGCTCTAACTGCGCTCGCCAACCCGCATGCCCAGGGTGGTGAGTATGGGCAAATCCCCTCACATGATAAGGGATTTGCTGTCTGTGGGGGAGGCCATGTTCAGCAGTGGACATCGAACGGCTGAAATAATGATGATGAAAGATATAATTTTTAATGTTATGTTGTATTAAGCTAGAATTGAATGAATTGGTTAGCTTAGATATTCTAAGTGAGCCTTAGATATAACGATAACGACATGTAAAATTTTTGTTATAAATAGATAACTATTGAACCTTTTACAGACGATTTATCATCCCCTCCCCCTCCCCGTTTACTTCCGATTAAGCAATTTCTACTAAAGATATCGATTGAATGTAAGCAGGAGGGTGTTATGGGCAATTTACAGAAACTGGGTTGGTAAGTCCGATGAAGACAGACTGATGTCAAATGAAATCAAATCAAAAGGTGTTTATTTCAATAAAATCACAAGAATTACTTTGAAACGTCTTAGAAACTAGGTGAAGCTACGCCTGTTCCTCGCAATCAAGATGATAGAATCAGTTTAGTGAAAGGATTTAAGAAATCCTTTATTCTTTATTGTACACAAGAAAAATACAGATACAAAAATTAAAAAAGAAAGGTATGTACAAAGGGCGCCTTTTAGAGGCTCCTTTTGTTCACATGTCACATCACACACAATCTTTAGGTTCTAGGACATGCCGGTTTCTTCACGATATCTTCCTTCACCGTTTGAGAGTACTAGGTAGCGCACATAAATTTACCGAATGGGAAATCCATTGGGGCACGATCGGGATAAGAACCCACGGCGTTTGGATAGGAAGGCTACCACTACCACCACTCCAGTCACCAGCGAAAAGATTAAACTGCGTTCGTTACTCTCATAAACATATTGGAAGAGTAAGGATGTGAAAATCATTCATCGATACAAATCAAGCGTAAACGGAGACAGGTGCGGCGATGCAGTAACTGTCAAACACCATCGCAGATGTAAGAGGATGTCGTAAGTTGCATCTCATTAGGAGGCAGGAAGTCTTGCAGGGTCGTCTGTCGGCAAAAACTAGCGCTAGTGTCAACGTATTCTAGTGATGGAATAGAAAAAATGACTTTATCTATAACTTTCATCGAATGAATTCTGCGGATACTTTCAGATCGCACTCAAATTCGAGTGAACCTTCACTTCTAGGGGTGGTCAGGGCAACGACCAAACATATCTACGTTTTGTTAAAATAACGCACCCGTATCCCTATCACATGTTGTCTTTCACAAGAACTTTTTACAGCCGCCATACCTCAATTTATTACAGGGATAACTTAGTGAGACAGAACAAGTGGCATAAGCGACCCATACTTGGAAAGCTGGCAAGAGAACGAATAGTACAAGCGGCTCATCCTTGCAAAGCTGGCAAGCCCATCAATTCATCGATAACATTTAATCTGACAGTTTTTGGCTTTGGCACAACACTAGCGCGGGCGGCGCGTGACGATACAGCTTACGATACTTCAAACTCACTGGACTGTATCTAGCTAGACGTGGACCAGCTCCAACGCAGGTTTATTTAGTCACCTTATAAAGAAACTTTAGTCCTTTCACCACACTGGTTGATTCACTGTTCATTCATCTGTTACAAGACCTCGAGCAGCAGCCTTATTTAACTGGCAATCGGAATCTTTTAAATCTCAACTTTTGATTACAATGAGAACCAGCTTCATCTGTTTGTGGTAAAGCCGAATCTGTTACCAGACGACAGTAGGGCTACTAGTCAGTGCAAAGCAGGTCAACCAAAAATCCTATGATATAAAGATGTATGTAATAAGGCATTTCTGCATCACTGTGCACGTCCTTGGAATCATAGATCGGATATAGAAGATATATATATAGATATTTGCGTAGTGTCTCTCGTCTTCATCCAGTACAAGCAACCATCAAGCTTCTGATGGAACAAAGCGGGGCGTCGCGGTAGTGTACGCATGCTTCTTTTTCCTGCCCTTATCCCACATCATATGAGGCACAACATGTATTCTTCTTCCATTTCCCTCTATCAGTCGTCATGTTAAGAAAAGTGAAAATGGAAAAAGTCGTCCCGGGAAAGTTAAAACAGCTAATCAAATCCTCAGTCAATTTTACAGCAATTTAAAAGGCGAAATCCAATTCTGTCGCACCCCATTTAGATCCAGGCTTGTGTCACTTTGAATTGATCAAATAACTTTCATCATCATTTCAGCCTTAGGACGTCCACTGCTGAACACGGCCTCACCACAGATTTCCAGAGATAATTCCCATCATGGGGGGGGGGGGGGGATTTGCCTGTACTCACCACATCTTTATTAAAATAGGTCTTTTCGCTGCCCATCCCCCAGCTTTTTCTCTTAGTCGCCTCTTACGACATCCACGGGTAGGTAGATATAGTGGGGCCTAGTGTTTAGACGGGGCCACCACGGTCTTAAAATAATTGAATGAATTTAGACATTAGATAGATGTAAAATATAAGCCCTTAGCAGCCATATCAGAGCAATCTCGGAGCGTGCTCTCACTTACAGTCTCATCAAAGTGAGACTTTTGTAAGCTAGTACTAACCTATTATGTGGCTTCAGCCAACATTTATCACGACACACTCGCAACGGATTCATTTCCTTGGCGCTTTCCCTTCGAATCGAATTACCGATCAGGGAAAGCGGGTCTCCTGGTGCAGGCTAGGGCTCCCAATTTAAATGGCAATTGGTTGGAATATGTAGAGAATCACTTGTTTTTATGCTGATCTTTTTCTTATCAGCTGTTTTTGGTCTTTTTATCATCTTTATAACGAACTATTCATCATATTTCTACCTAATTTGGCTACATTATTTGATTTAAACTGATTGGTCCCAAAAACATATTTGCTTAGGGTTTTTCAAATTAAAATGTCGACTACCCAAAAGTCGTAGAGCAAACTTTATTGCCGATTGGATGTAGAATAAGCCGCTTTCGGGATAGTTACATATTACGAATCACCTTGTATGAAAGGTGACCATTAAAATGTTACTGAACTAACGCAGGGTGACCAAAAGAGAACCAATGCTACGAGGCAACCCTGCTTGATTGATTTACTAGATTGGTCCACTAAGGGTTAAAGTTATTGCATTGCGGTCGGAATAATATTATGATAATGTTTAATGTGGAAAAGCCGTGTTGGCGAAGTGGAAGCTACCTCGACTTTCAATCTAAAGGTCGTAGGTCCGACCAATATCACAAAATTTTCAAGGCTATCTTTAGATAAGTAAATAGAGACTAGACTGCCTCCTATTTGCTCAACGGATCAGCATCACAATCTTGCGTCTCGGGAGACCTTGCGGTAGTGATCAGGATCAATTGAGCTATCTAAAGATCGTTTTCAACATTTCTTTAGATATCTCAACTGTTCCTTATCTATTTGTATAACAGTTCTTGTATAAGTTGTTATTTTCTTTAGGTAAGTCGTTGTAAGCAATTTGAATATCTACAATCAGAATGCAGCAAGTTTATCTTCAACTTCCACTGTCATGCTTATAAATCAATTTGATTTTATTTGCTTTAACAGTTATTGAACCAACAAACTGGTTCCAAGATCGTTTAGAAAGAAAGAAAGAAAGAAAGAAAATTTATTTATTTGACCCACAACGCAGTAAGTAGGTAGGTAGGTAGGAAGACAATGAAAGAAAAAAAAAAATACTTAAAACTAGTAATACAAAAAAAAAAAACAATAAGAAAAACAAAAACATGTAGGTAGGTGAGGCGGTAGATAGGTTGAGTAGGTATGCGTTGTGTGGGGCAAATGGGTCCCGTCTCAGCATAAAGCTGCACCAAACATAATAAGTACGGTGCGGCGCTGGTTTTCAGACGGGGCCTAGGCGACGTGACGTGACGAACATCAATAAACATAATATTTATAGTAGGTATGTATTAATAAATGTATAGTTATATATATATAAGTAGGAACATAGAAGATATTATATAAAATAATAAGTATATAGGTATATTATTAAATAAAGTAGTATCTCTCTAGCCTGTGGTGTGTTGTTTATTCGTATTCCATAGTAGTCTGTGGTAGCAAGCAAGCATCCTATTGGTCTGTGCTAGCAAGTATGATCCGATGGCGTCGCTTCGCTTGAATATTGCTACTTTTTCAATTAAACGGTGTCAACAAAAGTGATTTACCCACTGAGCTAGCGAACGGATATTTCGGTAATTATATGTATCAAGTGAAACAAGATCAGTGAGCGTAGCATTGTGTTGATGTCTCTAATGGAATAGAAAGAAGTGGAACCTTTGAGATCGACGCGCAAACAACAGGGGTGAGTAGGTACCTACTTTACGTAGGTTGTTACATACCAGTAGGTAGTTGATACCAGTGGGTATGCCGGGTATATTTCAGTGTTCTAAAATATACCCAGGATACCCACTGGAGGAGGAAAAAGAGTGGGAAGCTATGATGCCTTTACTTGCTCCTGGAAAAGCTGTCTTCTAAAAACTATCTTGAAATTATTTACTGTTTTCAGGGCGCGCACTGGCGGAGGCAGGTCATTCCAACACCGAGAGGCGGCGAATCTAAAGGATCCGCGGAATGCCATAGATTTGTGCTTCGGTGTAGCAAACACAAAGGTACCATATCTTCTCGGATATCTCATATGAGCACGTGCCATTACCAACTTGTCGAAAAGATATTTCGGGTATTGCTTTTTGACAACCCCAAAGAGGAGCACCGCAAGATGAAGCTTTCTCCGTGCTTCCATTTTGAGGAGATTTGATGAGTTTAAGAATGGTGTGATGTGTGAACGCGGTGGGACATGGAAACAAAAACGAGCACAGGCATTTTGGACCCGTTGAATAAGTTTTATGGTCTTGCTGAGCAGACATGGTCCATAGACAGTGTCACAGTAATTTAGTTTTGAGAGGATTAGAGATTCGCAAAGATTTATTCTTACTGCCTCACTTATGTATGGGCGAATCCTGTATAGTAACCTCAAGCGATAAAAACAATTGCGCACACTCTCAGCAATATGCTTTTCAAAATGTAAGTGGTTGTCCATAATTAGCCCAAGGTTTCTTGCCTCTGTCACACATTCAACAGCTTCACCATCAACTATAATTTGAATAGGAGTAGTTTGGAGTTCCTGCACTTTCTGCCTTGAGCCAGCTAGCATAAATTTGGATTTTTTGGGGTTGATGACTAAAGAGTTATATTTAGACCAACTGGATACCTCAACTAAGTCTGAATTTATTTTTATTACAGCACTGGCAATATCAGAGGGTGGAAATGAAAGGTACAGCTGCAGATCATCAGCATAGAGATGATACCTACAGTGAGTTATGGCCTTGATTATGTCAGCACTGTAAAGCACAAATAAGATTGGCCCTAAAATGGAACCCTGCGGGACACCTCTAGGCACTGGCCGAGGAGCAGATTGTGACCTAGACCCATTGGGTAAAGTCAGTTCAACAAACTGAAGTCTATGATCCAGGTAACTATGGAACCATTTGATTGTCTGTGCATCAAACCCATAATAAGAAAGCTTAGAAAGGAGAAGATTGATATTTATCGAGTCAAATGCACGAGAAAAATCAAGGAGCACAAGGATATTGATCATGCCCTCATCCTGTGCTGCAAGTAAATTGTCAACAACATCAAGTAGAGCAGTAGATGTACTGTGTCCCTTGCGGAACCCAGACTGGGCTTGTGGCAGAATGCTGTTGTCTTCAAGATACTTAGTAAGCTGTAGGCTCACTGCCTTTTCAAGGACCTTTGATAGGCAGGGGAGCAGGCTGATGGGTCTCAGATCTTGGCAGGATAGGGGGTTATTGTTTTTAGGTATGGGCTTTATCATGGCCACCTTCCAATTTTCAGGGAAAACCCCACTCGTTATGGAGTCATTAATGATTGCAGTGATTGCCTCCAGGGATTGAGGTAGAGTCATAAGGACCATTTCCAATGAAATACCATCAACACCCTGTGCATTTGACTTAAGACCGCGAATAATTGACATTATTTTATCTTCACTTACAGGGCTCAGGGAAAAAGTTGAAGAGCTGTACCTGTGATGTTCAAAGAAAGTGAGCTGCGAGATGGACACATGGTCATCACCAGGCACATTTAGAAAGTGGGAGTTGAGAAGATTTGGATCATCAAATTGTGGTGGAAGCTCCGCAGACTGCTTTTTATTTGGTAAAATAGTGGTTTTTAAGTTCTTCCATAATTTACTAGAATTCTTTATATTTTTATTAATATGTTCTGTGAAATATGCTTTTTTCTCACTTATGATGGCTGCAATAACTATACTCTTCATCTCCTTATAATAAGTTTTGAGTGCTACTGTTTTATGCGATCTGTATCTATTGTGAGAGTCATCACGAATTTTCATCATAGACCTAACAGTGTCAGTGATCCAGGGTTGAGGCGGGTCCTTAAATTTCGTAGTTCGGAGGGGAGCATGCAAATCAAATAATAACACCATAAGGTTTGAAAACATGGTGACCATATTATTCACATCTCCTGTGACCTTAAAAAAGTTCCACTGAATGCTATTAAGATCATCATTAAAAAGATCAATTAAGATATTTTTTAATGGCCTGTAGGTAATTAAGCGTGGGCAGTGCTTCTCCTTTTTTATACTAAGTTCAGCTAAGAGCATTGCATGGTGGCCTAAGTCAGGGGAATATTTAACAGTGACATTACGAACGCTGGCATCAGTACATATTATATCTATTAATGTCTCACTGTGGTCAGTGAAGTGTGTTGGTTCACATATTACTTGCTTCAACTTAAGACTGTGTAAGAATTGGTTCAGTAGCTTAGTCTTCCAAAAATTGGGGGTAAGTATATCCATATTCAGATCACCTAACAGAACCAACCGATCATACTTGGTAAATGATGTGACAGAGTCTGTGAGTGCTTCGAGGAATTGATGGGGGTCTTGCCATGGTGGCTTATATGCAGTCCCAATAATAATTTCCTGACCTTTAACTTTAATCCGTATCCACATTTGCTCTACTGAAGGTGCATAAGGGTGAGGACACGTGCGTACAAAGATGCCTTTACGGAGATAAAAACCTATGCCCCCCCCACGTCCCCTCAGGATGTGGTTAGGTCTAGGTGTATTTCGAAACCGGTAACCTGGTACCCTCGGAGCCTTTTCATCCTCACCTGCTCCCACCCAAGTTTCGTTAATGGCCAGTATATCCGGCTGTAACTCCTCCACTGCTACGATAAATTCCTCATGCCCTGTGTTTAATGAGCCCGCATTGAAAAATCCAACTTTTAGGTTTTTGGTTTCAATCATTATGAATAATGTATAATAAATTTTGACCAATAAGGAACCATATACATTGCAGACCTTAAGATAATAATTATTATGAGTTGCATGTGAGTAATTTGTGATGAATCAATTATAAATGGTGATAGGATAGTAATATAATATAGGATAAATTTAATGGAGGTGTTTTTATAAGTGATTATGAAATAATGATAATATAAACTACAAAGGTTAAGTGTTATCATTAAATTATTGTTAGAAAGAGGACCAGTGTATTTAAACGAGTGTGTAAGAGTAATTTTTATAGATAGTTTGCTGATATAATGTTGTTTGATGTCAGTTTCTCCCACGCAACGCATATAAAATATATAACTTGAGATGAAATAGAGGAGTAGAGATGAGGTTAAAGTACATAAAGAAAATAGTTTTAACACATATTTCAAATAACAGGGCATAAACTCAAACTGGGATGGAACCAAAAACCCGCACGAGGTCAGTCTCGGAACGGATCGGGTGCGCTGGCTTGCCGTCGGCTTGACGCGCATATATTCGGCCTCGCTTCGTCCAGGAGAACCGCCACTGAAGTCTGCGGCATTCCTCGCGGACGCGATGGAAGAGCTGCCGGTTGACGCGCGTCAGCCGCTCGTTGAGGAAGATGCGGCCCAGCGGAGCGGCGACGGCGCTGCCAGCTGGACATTTAGCAGTATCGACAGCGGTTATTAGGTACTTGAATTATTTATCTTTTCGTTTCGTCCAGTTTTTACTTGCAAAAAGATACGCTTTGTTCGTTGTAAGATAGCTAGGTCAAAGTTGTTTGACAAAATAGCCTAGAATAAGCAAACTTACAGACCTGACTTCTGATGATAAAGAAATGGGACACCAGTAAGTAGATACTGATGTACTGAAAATAGCAACATTTGTAAACCAATTTAACGTGAGCTCCTATTCGTTAAAGTTTCGATGACTTCGTAGTAGGAAGTAGGGTTAGATTTTAGTTAGAACTTGCTGTAGCAGACATTAGATCTCCGTTTGGGACGAACCACTAGTAGGTATAGGACGGGTGGCGTAGTGGGCGAGTCTGAGACGAGGGATGCCGGTTGGTTTTCCGTTGCGGCACAAATGTTTGCACGATCTATAAATATTTGTTCCTTATCTGGGTGTCGGGGTTCTCGTAGTTTCTGATACCCACGACACGGAATCCTAGTGTGGGGTCAGAACTATGTACGTGACTGTTGGGTGCTATTTATTTATAATGAGATAAAAAAGAAGCGTTATGTTAAAGAAATTGAATATAATAGATAAAATATTGTTTTGTTTTGGTCTCTGAAACTGTACTCGATAACTGCGTCAAAATGTCTCGTATTTAAATGAAGTATGGCCTTATTACATCTATTCTAGATAGTTTATACAGCGTCAGGTGGAACTCTTAACTCACTTACAGAACGCTGTAGTTCCTGGGACATGTTTAGATGGAGCAGGCTTGCCCAGCACATTTACCATCCTCTTAGCCTAGTCAGCCATATCCACATGGAAATGATAGGAAAGACATGGTCAGTACGTGTAGAGCTGACTAAGCCGCGGGTTTCCTCACAGTGTTCTCCTTCATGCTTGTGTAGCAAAAACATGTGCGCCCGCTTACTGCATAAGAACAGCGATTATATTGAATTACCATGTTTTAGCAAATAATTGATTCCATTTCATTTCATTGTGTTCAGCACGTACATTTTTCTAACAGATAAATCCATTTAATGACCGGGTTTTAAACCTAGACTTAAGGATCGAAAGTTACGGTACCTGCCACTAGGCTAACACGGCTCATCGCTCATAGCTCATTAAATGCAAGTATGTAATAAAATTCGTTTAGAAAATGCCAGACTGAACTGACTCATATACCAACTTAGGTACCTACTAGACAAGGTCAATGTTTCATTAATATTCAAATGAAAATAACCTGTGCCATTCATTAAGTCAGCCCGATATGTAAATACTGCAAAGTCTTGGTGACTTGACCCTGTCGAAAACTGGACTAGAACAGTTAGCTTAATAGTTATGTGTCTGAGAGCCGTCGCCTAGGCTAGACAGCTCGTAGACATGTGACGTGTTGAACTCGATAACGCTGGCTACGCTGGTAGCCCTGGCTGAAGAGTAGGCCCCTGTATATCTACCGCGAATGTCGTAAGAGGCGACTAAGGGAAAGAGCTAGTTTCCCTATTTTCACAAAGATCTTTCTAACTGGAGCTGAAACTGCGCTCGCAAATCGCAGCGTGGTGAGTATGGACAAATTCCCACACGATAGGAATTCGGTCTGGAAATCTGTGGGGGAGGCAATGTTCAGCAGTGGACGTCCTACGGCTGAAATAATGACTGCGAGTAAATAAACTTATACAACTAAGGTGGAAGACAAGCATACGGCCCACCTGTTGGTAAGCGGTTACCGTAGCAACACTATTTGAAACAAATAATGTTATTTGGCTGCGATCTTCTGTTAGGCGGACCTACCAGGCAGGCTGCTCCAATTTAGAACGATAAAATCTCGCTGTGCCGTACCTCCTCCTAAATTAGGCTTGATAGGAATTAGTTCGCCTTGCAGATGTCCCTTTCCCAAGCCTGCATCCAGAAAGTTTTAAGTACATGTCCGATGCAGATCGGATTGACAAATTTATGCTCTAACAAAAACACACAACGCCGAACAGCGTGGTTGGTCGGTTGGTAATAGACTGATTCGTCCGAGTTATTATAGAGATCAACAAGGAAATCGGCGTCTCAATTGCGGTTTTGTGGCACAGCAGCATGGATATATGGTTTCATACGAATGTAAGTATTCCGTCCGAAATATTAAATGAACCATGAAACTCGGAGTACGCACGGCTTCTTTCAATGAAAACGGATAACTTGGTTAATTAATGCTGGCTGAATTTAATATCCCAGTTCTCGTTGGTATACGTTATTTTTATTACCTAGTTGCTTAGAGTCATAAAGAATTATTAAAGTATAAAATCCTTCTTTATCACACTGAACCCTCAAGTTTCAAAACCACACGGTTTAGGAAGTGCGTTGATTTACTTTCTCTCAGAAAATCCTATTTGTAGAGTCTTAAAGGACTAGATACCGTAAGTACCGTAAATAGAAGGTATTCTTTGCCGCAAGCTGCTTTTTCTATGAAAAAAAAACGAATATTTTTTTTCCTGAACCAATCAACTATTTTTGGTATTTTTACCATCTTTATAACCAATTAAAAAATTATGAAACGTACCAGAAGTTCTTCATAAAAATTGCTACCCTACAACTGAATAATAGAATCTGAACTGATTTGACCCCAAAACAGGCGATTTTTACATGTATTTTCAATGAAGAACGCCGCATTTCCAAAAGTCGAAGTACAACCAGTTATGGCCGATTGGGTGTATAAATGACAGAAGAACGATGTGATGCGAGACGGGTAGAAGTTAATGTGAAGCCAACATTACACAAATTATATTTCTTCTCTTCCGTACAAGACTGAAAATAATCCAAGATCTGTATTGTTTGTAGAAGAGAGCCATAAAAGACGTGATAAAAGCTCCACGTCACAACACAATGCTTCATAAGTATTCACAGCTTCGTGCGAGGCTGTGTATATGTATAACTGAAAGAGAGTTTTATTTCCTTAGATTAGATATATAACAAAGGAATTTGGTTTATTGTTCGGCATGTTGGAAAAGTAATTGTCTTTTTTTGTGTTAGTTTCTAAGCTGATTATGTCAATTAGCTATTGATTTCTACACGATATCACCATCATCATTATCAGTTTGTAGAAATCTACTGCTGCCTCGACATAATTCCTCGCCCAAAGAGATATAAAGAGAATAGATGGAAGATAGTTTGGTTCCATCTTCCAACTTCTGGTTTCCTTAGTTAATTTACGTGTACAACTATAGCATGAAATGTGCTAAGAAAGCTAAATCGAAATCTGACTCCTGTCTAGAGAGATATTAAATGCCCAGAACAAGTCCGTAAAGATATAAAAGATGGCGAATATTATGCCGCATAGAATTCGTCAGATTGACCCTAATGATACAAAGAAAGCGTCTGACATCTATCCCAAATCACCGATAAAATAACCCGAAAAACAGACCACAAATAGCATAATCGTGACAGTACGCGCGTGACTATCTCCACACATTAGGAGACGGCAAGAAATCGAGATGAGATAGAGCTATTAGGGTTCGAGGAAAAATATGATATGCGTGAGAAACATAGTAATTTATACATTGCCAGGGCGGTGTAGGATGATATTGTATTTAGTGATGGATTTCTTGCTGAGGAGACTGGTTTAATGAAATGCTATACATTGAAATTGCAGTCTTCAACTACGTCATTGCAATCGTTCTATCCTCGCTCCGACAGCGATCGATTTTACAACAAAATTGTGCTAAAAGTCATATAATGTTGCTGCAAATATCGATCTCGGAGTATTAGATATGGCAATAACAGATTTATAGGTACCGATAGTGTGCTTTGCATTCACTAGACAACATTTATATACACTTACCTAGAGTTTTTTTCTAGTAATGTGGGTGTAATAGGATGATATTGAAACACTGTTTACCTGTAACAATAAAAATAGATCATTAGCACATAGATTTTTAAAAATCTTATATCAACCGCTACGTGTTAAATGATAATGAAAACAAAACCTCAAAAAATTGTCGGACCAGGAATGTCTCAAATCTCAACCTGCGACCTTACTGCGCAAATAATCGTTATCGGTGTCATGTGTTAGATTTGAGAGTTGCAAAATGTAAATCTGACAGTTGAAGCTTATTACGATTATCAGTTCATTAACTCGTAAATATGGCCACTGAACAATAAGGCGATCAATAATGAACCAGTGGCAGAACCAAGACGTATCAGATCGAAATTAGGCTTTTTCAATAACGAAGTCTTAATTAATTCTGGAGAGACATCTAATACGTGACATTATATTCTCAACACCTTGATAATCATCTTTGATAGGCGATAAGTTGTTTCTTTTGCTAAAATGTTTGTGATTTATTTTACACGCGACTCTCTCTCTATTCTACATAGTAACGTAAAACACTAGCTTCATTAATTAATCAAGCTAGCGTTACCAACGAACTTTGAAATGGGCTTTAATCATCATCTTTCTGCCCTTTATCCTACATCATGTGGGGTCGGCACAACATGGATTTTTCTTCCATTTCCCTCTATCAGTGGTCATCTCAGCACTCACACCTATCTAACCCATATTCAATTTCACACAGTCTATCCATCTTTTATTTGGCCTACCTCTACTCCTACATCCATCTAGGTACATTCATATCTAACGCTCATCTCGTCAAGACATGCCCATACCACGCTAATCTTAATTTTTTCCGTCCCTGAGATGTCCAATCCATTAAAGAATCAGACCCAACCTGTAGCAAAAACTATCTAATATAATAAAATCTGTTCCCATTAAATCTCGTACACCTGAAGAATTTCCTTGCGAAATTCCAACCAACGAATTTGACGTTAAGATGGCACGCGATGAACCTTGTAACATTTACGCTTAATTATGTCGAAACTGCCACTTTATCAGCAAATGAGAAATTTCAGAGCAATCAAGTACCGGAGGGTTAACGGGGAGAAATTATAAGGTGATTATAAAATATAGGTCAAAGAGGAGAATATCATAGTCAATTTATGTGTAACTCGAGCCATCAACGCTCATCGTGATAACGGTGAAGTGGGTATTGATACCATTAATGTGTCGAGAGCTTTTTTTTACTTATTGAGGAATATTCAATTATAGCGTGTAATTGTATCACTAACGAAGTAAATACATGGAGAATCTTAACTTCAAAGTGTTTTTATGAGTGATGGATTCCAAGGAACAAACAATGGATTTACCGAGAATGTAAGAGAAAAAAAAAATATTGGTCTAGCGAGCGAAGATCTCTCAAACAACTTAGAAGCGTCGGTGTTGTATGTTTGCGTCAATCAGATCTGCATGGAATTTAGTAGGCCACCAGGTTTAACTATCAAGATATGTATTATTATATGAAAGAGCTTTCCTCGTTAATCTAATAAAGTTTAGCTTTAAACACATTCCAAAACGACTTTAATTTTTATTCTAGGCCATATGGTTTTTAAGATACACTAAAATAGTAACATTAAAAAAACCCAATACAACATGAGCTCCCAATTGGTAAAGTTTCAATGACTTCGTAGTTCAGGTAAGATGGACTTTACGGTAGTTAGAACATGCCAAAGTTGCCATGGAGCTCTTTAGGGGGGATGGGGGTTCGGGGTCGGCAACACGTGCGTGATGCCTCTGGTATTGCAAGCGATCATAGGCTACGGTAACCGCTTACTAACAGGTGGACCGTATAATTGTATGACGCACCTTCAGAAAAAATGCTGAAGGTGCGATGTTAAATTAGCAGTGACTCAACGATCATCGAAATCCCAACTTTTACTAGACATTAAGTGAGCTCAGTTCGAGGCGCCCCAAAACTTAATAAGGAAATAAAAAGTAAAGACGATTGAGTTAGAGAAAGTCTTACATTACATTACGGCTCTGAAGAGAGTTTCGAAGAGGTACAGAGCAGATGAATTCACAACTTAAAGTCCAAATAAACGAGACAGAAAAAGCACCTTCAAAGATCTGTGTGTGAAAATAAAATAGAGAACATAAAACAGATACGTCAGATCGACTCCAAGTTATAATTTAGGCGAATAGATCCGGAAGCAGGCGACCGGTGTTTACGTTTGAGAAAGTCTAAAATAGGAGATCTGTTTTGTTTCGTGTCGTAT
Source organism: Anticlea derivata (assembly GCA_947579855.1). Lineage (NCBI taxonomy): Eukaryota > Metazoa > Arthropoda > Insecta > Lepidoptera > Geometridae > Anticlea > Anticlea derivata. The sequence goes on from OX388281.1 coordinate 6,853,000, forward strand.
TAGCAAAAGGTTTTTTTCAACGTTTGAGATACAGGAGATGCATGAGTCTTTAGAGTTTGTACCTATCTTGTAACTTTTAATATACCTACATATTATGTTATAAAAAAGGAAACGCCCTTAGAGAAAACTGCATCAAAATCCATTAAGTATTTTAGAACTAAAAGTACTAAGCAAATATACCTAAAAGTACTAAGCACATTATAAATGCTATCGACTTTGTTTTATACAATCTAGAGACCGTTCGTTTCGCTAAGACAGAACTTGTTGGAGATAAACACGTTTATTTTAGTGATCCGTACCTCATTTGAAAATAACGGAACCCTTAAAGAATAACTTTGTTATTTATTGTAATGGCGAACGACCAATATATCATCCGAATTCTAAACCCTCAATTATCAAAATGGTCTCAGAACAATTATTTATAATTAATTGCTCAAATGAAAACTTGTTCCAAATTATACAACCTAACAAATTACCTTTAAACTACCCCAATTATGTTTTTACATTGCCCTTTAACAGAAATGAAAATTGGAGTCACGCTATTCTATTTCAATAATGATATCCAAAATCGTATTTACTGTTAGATTGTTGTCGATTTCCAGGAGTTAGCTAGCGAAAGCCTCAATAAAGCACTCTCCCATTTTGTAAAAAAAACGTAGCAAGCCGCCATACTTTTTTACTAGATAATTTTATAAATAGAAAAATAAACTGGAGGTAGAAAATGTCAAAGTAAAAGGTAGACGTGAAGTCAAAGTACCAAAGTTAGCAGATTGAAATCGATTGTAGCATTTCATTAAGTTGTAATCCTGCAGCGCAGAATCTCTAGAAACTCAATTACAAAACGTGACAAAAAAGGGGGAAGGAAAGCCAACCCCGACATAGATCAACAAATGTATATTGAATCCATTCTATTCTATAAGCCTATTTTCATTATAAACACATTTTGAATAAGTTTAAAAAGTGACTACATAGAAAATACGGGTGGACTGTATGAAAGTGGATATGGGTAAGAAAAGAGTGAGTGCTGAGATGACGACTGATACAGGGAAATGGAAGAAGAAAACATGTTGTGCCGACCCCACATGATGTGGGACAAGGGAGATGGATAGGAAAATGATGAAGTCTAAGGTGACCGAGGCGTTAAAAATTGCTAGAAGATATTAACTATGGAAAGAAAAACGCATACACTTTGATTTAAACTGTACGCTAGCTTATATTTTACAGAAATAGGCGCGTCGAAGAAACCCAGCCAACTAAAATGCACTTTAGAGTCTTTAGGTGTGAACGAAGACGCAAATGACAGATTGAGTGCTACCTGGTATAAAAGGCAGACGCAAATCCAACCCCCAGACGGATAAAGTAAAGCAAAGCGCTAACGTTGAGCTCAGTGAAATCAATTAGGCAAAACGTGGCACCGTTACTTGCTACAACCGCCACCACCGCAGAGCTATTTCCTGACAAACTCCCTGATGGATGGGGCAACAACATTGAATTTGTTTCTAAGACATTTTTTTTATACATCTGAGGTGGCAAACAGGCATACGGCCCACTTGTTGGTAAGCGGTTACCGTAGCCTATTAGCGCTTGCAATACCAGAGACATCACGTACGCGTTGCCGACCCCGAACCCCCTCCCACCTAAAGAGCTCTGGCAACCTTACTCACCGCAGGAACACAAACACTATTTGAAACAAATAATGTTATTTGGCTGCGATCTTCTGTAGGCTCGCATTTGAATGACAATAAGACGTCATGGTAGGACCCTAGTGGTGCCAAGCGTATCGCGAATCAGCATTGGTCAAATCAAGTTTCATTAGGTTAATTCTATCCACAACAAGAAAGAATAAGCGAAAAAAACATCAATATATTCAATATGTATTTTTTTTCCCAAACTTTCTAATATTACCAAGATTGCTACCTTAAACAGCTGATTCATTGGGTTTCGACTGTTTTAACATAGTTTGTTCAGTGAAAAATGACGAATTTCCAAAAATCCTAGAACAATGTTTATTGCCAATTGGGTGTAGATGGCCCCTTTCGGAATAGAATACATATTATTTATCACTTCGAGTTAGGAAATTGATTTTATGTGAAAACCACGAGTAGCGGAATACTCAAACAAAGATCGACAGTTAGTTCATGACATTTCATAACTCGTAATGACAAAAATCAAGCCATTCCAAAAAGACAGGACCCGTTAGAATAATGCAAATAATTTCGGACAATAGTTACTCAAAGTGGCTACTTTAGACTACTGAGAAGTTTGCAAAGGTAATGTCGACTTCAATATACGAAATGAAGATTGGCAGTTTTTGCGAGGAGGCTTCATTATGCCTAATGCGAATGTCTCTTTGCAAATTATACCGACTGGGAGAATGTTCTTTCTAGAAAGTAATGAAGAAAGAAGCTATGTTTTAGGTATTTCTTCATAAAACACTGTTATTGGTGTGTTTTGAATTTTGGGTTTCATAAATGTTCATAAGCCTAATCATAAGCGGCTGAAATGATGATGATAAAATTTATTTACTCATTCGTATAGAGATGATTGTTCATGGATAGCTTAGCATGGCAATGAACTGCGTTCCTTGTCGGCCTTTCCGTGCAGATGATGAATATTGATATAAATCGTTTATGTTTTGAATAGGTACACGGGATTTGGAGAATATATTGTCTTATGATTACTAAAACGGGTAAAGAAGCTTTGAGCCCTTTTTGTTCAAAATAAATACGGTCTATAAAACTCATGAATATAGATTACGAAACGTTTTTCGACTACATTGGCCGAGTAACCCCAACAAACACACACACTCAATAAACCTCACGCAATCTGACAAATCGAATATTCCTTTTCCCAACGTGTGGTGCACGGAAACCATCTCCGGGCTTGACTCCGCAACTAATACAATAATAGAGCAATTTCAGCGGAGTCAACACAGTATAGCTCTGGGTATACAGCTAGATAGCAAGCAAATAAGCAAGCGAACTGAGTTCATTATCATCAGCCTGATAAAATCCACTGCTGGACATAAGCCTACCCCAAAGAGTGCAATACAAACGGTCCTGACCCTTCTCCATCCACCGTAACCTTCACAATGACGTCGGTCCAATGGGTGGAGGACCTTCTAATACTTCGTCGTTCGGTTCGTTGCCGCCATTTGAGAACGTTTATTCCCTAACGGTTGTCAGTTCTACGAGCGGATGACCCAGAACTGCAATTTAAAGTTTATGCTTCAACAACAGTAAATCATACTGAAGTTACAGATGTGGAAGTAGGTATATATGTTTGAGGTCTAATCACGCCGTTCCGCTGAACCGATTAAGATATACTGCAGATGCAGATGCAGATTTTCACATTTGAATAAGCTTTTTATTTATTACTAAACTGAATATTTTTTTTGAGCCTCACCTAGTTCGATCGGCACCACACTGAAGCCCTATATTCCATTTGTGAAAAACTGCAATAACAAAAAGTTACGCACCAAGCTATGTTTTTTAATTGATTCTTCTAGGCTTTGAGCGAGGAACAGACGTAGCTTCCGAACCCTTAGTTTCTAAGTAAGAAGTAAGACGTTTCAAAGTGATCCTAGTGATTTTATAAGAATAAACACCTTTTTACTGTGACTTTGATACTAACTATATTTATATTGCTCCTGGGCTAAATTAGCAAAATAGGCTTTTAATCAAGGGAGCGAATCCGTGGGCGGATTATATTATTAACTGAATATAAACCGAACCGATAAAAAATCAGAAAGCGGAGTAAGCTAAATAAACTGCATTGCGTTGCGGCCGAAATTCACAACAAACCAACTTCAAATCAATTCAACCTGCTCATTCCATTTCCTGTAATTTCACCTTTTTGCTCCAACACAAAACAGTAGCAATCAAAACTATTCAACATTTTCGGCTGTAACCTCAATTTTCCTTAACAAACTGGAGTTCAGCAAAACAGTTCATCGGTTATCTTCCTTTTATTTGGTCATCAACAATCTATTCTTCAGGCCACACAACTACCTATGATTGATTACTTGTGATTTTCTTTTGAAGTTTTGAAGAAAACAGCCACCATTTTCTTCGGAACAATCTGTTATGTCCACGTCGCTTCTAGTTGCTAAGCAACATAATTTTGTATAATCAGAATAAAAAATAAAAAAAATAAATTAAAGAATAAAATGGCCGTGGTGGCCCCGGCTGAAGAATAGGCCTCTCCATATCTACCTATCCGCGGATGTCGTAAGAGGCGACTAAGGGAAAAAAGCTAGGGGATGGGCAGCAGCGTCCCTCATTTTAACAACGATAGCTCTAACTGCGCTCGCCAACCCGTATGCCCAGCGTGGTGAGTATGGGCAAATCCCCCCACATGATAAAGAATTCGCTCTGTCTGTGGGGGAGGCCATGTTCAGCAGTGGACGTCGTACGGCTGATATGATGATGATGATGATGAGAATAAAAAATCCTACTAAAATTATGAATGCAAAAGTGTGTGAGGATGTTTGTGGTTCAATCACGGCGTAACAGCTCAACCGATTTCGATGACACTTGGAAAAGATACTGTTGCGGAGCCGCCAGATGCGACTCCGGCTTACATTCACGCCGGCCGACAAGGCGGGAACCGAGCGTCTGGCTTAGAGCCGCTCGAGGTTTGGCCTAACGCACTTGTCGGCTGCGGGGGGGGATGGCCGCGCTGCCGTCCTTGACCTCAGGGGAGAGCGTGGGGTAGATAACCCCCTCGCGCCACATCAACTACATCCGTGCGTTTCATTTCGCTCAGCAAGCAGCGGCTGGACCGGAAGAAGGGTCAACGGCTGGAGGTCACTGCAGTCCAGGAGGGGCTGTGGTTCCACCTGTCCAGTGAAGAGGGGGTCACGAGGGGTCACACATCTGCTGGAGGTCACTGCAGTCCAGTAGGGGCTGTGGTTCCACCTGTCCAGTGAGGGGGTTCAACAGCACTGCCACCATGCCTGTCACACGGAGTCAGGCCGGGGCCGTTCGCAGGCCATCCCACGAAGAGGAGGAGTCTTCAAGGAATACCGAGGACTCCGGGACGACCACGACGGCCATCACAGGTACAACAGGTACCACCAGGCAGGAACCTCGCAACCCAGCACCAGAAAAACACACGGATACCGATAAACCGACAGGTAAGTCCAGTGCCCGTCCTAACTCAGTGAGCGCCTCGCTAGCGGCAGAGAGGGCTCGCAGACGCCGTGAGGTGGAGCTACGTATGGAGGTCAGTCGCCGGGAGCTGCAGGAAGCTCAGGCCGCTGCCGCCCTAGCGAGAGCAGAGATGGAGCTGCTGAGGTTGGCAGATGAGGACGAGGACAAAGATGACCTGGACTCTGTCGAGGAGGAACCTGCTGGACGAGCGGAAGGGGTCAATGACTGGGTTCAACAGACGGTAAGCAGGATGTCTGGTGGAGGGCATCAAGGGGAAGGGGGGACGTCCGCAGAGGGGCGACCAGGTGAAGGAGAAGGCTTCATAAAACCCCAGGAACCAACTGTTACCGCCGCCGTGAAACCAGAGGAAACCGCTCAGTCAGGTACGAAATTGGAGGCTAGTGGCGCCGGAGCGCTAGCCGAAGCTATCCTGAGGGCCATCAACGCCGCACCGAGACCGGGGCACGCAAGTCAACCTGCGTACATGCACGAGCTTCCGGCCTTCGACGGCAACTGTGGAGAATGGCTGGCTTTCAGGACGGTGTACGAGGATACCGCACCACTCTTCAGCCCCGTGCAGAACATGGCACGGCTGAGGAAATGTATAAAGGGAACGGCTAGAGAAACGGTAAGGAGTATTTTATATTCTGAGTGCGCACCAGAAGAGGTGCTGGAGTCTCTACGCCGTCGATTCGGGAGGCCGGAAGCCCTGGTCCTGGCAGAACTGGAAAAGGTAAAGAACCTGCCGAGGACAACGGAGAACGCGCGAGATGTGTGTGTGTTTGCCAGTACGATTAACAACACCGTCGCGACGATCAACGGGCTGAAAAAACCTCAATATCTGAACTCTCCAGAGATGATCAAGGTAATATTGGATAAGTTACCCACGGTGCTAAGGTACAGATGGTATGACTTCGCTGCTGACCACGAGGACCCGGACTTGTTACTCATCACGAAGTTTCTTAATCGGGAAGCCGACCGGTGCGGACCATATGCGACCCAGGAGATTGTAGCCAAGAAGGTAAACCCACAGCGACAAGCCACGCACGCTGCGGCAGAGCCAAGAGAGGCGCAACCACAACGGCCAGCATGTCCACACTGCGAGGGGAACCATACGATGGATGAATGTAAGAAATTTCAACAGGCAACTTTGACGGATCGCTGGGTAATAGCACGGAAATCGGGGCTCTGCTTCAAGTGCCTCCGGAGCAAGCACAGGAAAGAGACGTGCCGGAGACCGCCTTGCAAGCACTGTCGACGCTGGCATCACCATCTGCTACATGAGGACAAGAGTCCTACAGACCAGGTAACCAAAGAGGGGGAGAGCTCAACCACGAAGGAGGTGGCCAACAACGTTCACATCAGCAACGAGCAGGTGAACGCTACCAAGGGCGCGAGAGCGTATTTGAAAATGGTACCCGTAGAGATATACGGGCCGCAGGGGAAGGCCAAAATCCTGGCCTTATTGGATGAGGGTTCAACAGTTACCCTCCTGGACTCATCGGTGGCGGACGAAGTCGGACTTAGAGGACCAAGGGAAGCCCTCTCTCTGGAGACAGTGGGCGGAAGAGTCATCACGAAGGATGATTCAATGAGGGTCAACGTAAGTCTGAGGGGCCTTCACCAGAGTCAACGACGGAAGATCAATGGGGCGCGCACAATAGACAATCTGCGGCTGACGCCTCAAAGGGTCGACAAGGCGAGGTTGGAGGAATGCACTCATCTACAAAAACTTGTAAGTAGACTCCACTACGAGGAAGAATCGCCGAAGCTGCTCATCGGGCAGGATAATTGGGAGCTGATCGTGTCACGGACAACGCTCAAAGGTAAACGCAGTCAGCCGGCTGCTTCTCTGACGCATCTAGGTTGGGTGCTTCACGGAATGGACGGGGGAGCAGCCCGGATAGTGAACCGCCTCACCTGCGCGCACGTCTCGGTCCGTGACATGGAGATGGACGAGCTCATCAAGGAGCACTTCGCGATTGAGTCGCTGGGAGTGCAACCACGTCGACCAAGCACGGACTCGGAGGAGCGAGCCGTGCAGATCTTACAAGACGCCACACGGGACATCCCAAGGAACTTCAACGGGGGGCATCGATGGTTCACAGGCCCGGAGTTTCTTCAGGGGGGAGAAGAGGGGTGGCCAAAGGCGCGCTCATTCAAGCGTGAATCGACGGGGGAGGACAAGGAGATACAAGTGACCGCCACAGCCCGGATCCGTGAGTACGCAACTCCAGATCCCACTAGATTCTCACGATGGACGAGATTGCTGAGGGCGACGGCGAGAGTTCTTCAATTCGTCGACTTATGCCGAAGGAAGAAAGAGACGGTGAGCGTCGCAAAGGGTCATGACCCCACATGGAAAAGAGTCCCAAAACGTAAAAAGGAGCAGCTCTACAACAGACCTGCTAAACAAATGGATGAACGGCAATACCTGCCGCTGGATGCAGCCTATTTGGATAAGGCTGAAATGGTACTTCTCAAGCGATGTCAGGACGAGAGCTGTCTTGAGGAAACAGGTAAATTGAAGAAACTGGACGTTGTGAAGGAAGATGGTCTCCTACGCCTACGGGGGAGGATCGACGCAGCGAGTAATTTAGCTCACAACTACCGACGGCCTGTTGTCCTCGACAGCAAAAACAAAGTGGCGCGACTTCTGATTCGTCACTATCATGAGAAGTTCAATCACGGGAACCACACAACAGTCATAAACGAGGTACGTCAAAGGTACTGGATCTTCGGGCTGCGGTCGGCCGTACGAGCAACAGGGAAAACTTGTCAATGGTGTCAAGTCAACCGCCGTGCACCGCAGCGACTACCAACGGGTGACCTACCAAAGGAGAGGCTAGAGATCGGCGCTCACCCTTTTACCAGTACAGGAGTGGACTACTTCGGGCCGATGACCGTTACAGTGGGGCGTCGTCACGAGAAGCGATGGGGAGCTCTGTTCACGTGCCTAACTACCAGGGCCGTGCACATCGAGCTGGCGGCGTCTTTGTCCACAGATTCAATGATCCTTGCTCTACGAAGGATGGCTGCGAGAAGAGGTATGCCCAAGACCATCTTCAGCGACAACGGGACCAACTTCGTGGGGGCCAACAAGGAGCTACGGGAGGCGCTCGATGACCTCAAGGCTGAGGACTTCACCGACCGGCTCGACCACATGGGCGTTCGGTGGAAGTTCATCGCCCCCGGTGCCCCCAACATGGGAGGGGCATGGGAGCGCATGGTGAGGTCCATCAAGACGGCGCTGGCGGTGACGCTCAGAGAGCGTTACCCTCGAGAAGAGGTGCTGCACACATTGCTGTTGGAAGCCGAGCATGTGGTCAACTCTCGACCACTGCTCACCACAGACGAGGCGAATGAAGAGGGGCTGACACCAAACCACTTCCTCATCGGGAGGTCCTGCGGCTGCCCCAGGATGGGGGCATTCTCCGAAGAGGACCTCAGCGGGCGGAGGACGTGGCGGACGGCACAGAGGTTGGCTGACCTCTTCTGGGCGCGCTGGGTGCGGGAGTACCTACCAACTCTCGTGCCTAGGCGCATCGACGGCGGCGCATCGACTCGGGACCTGCAGTGTGGGGACACGGTCCTCATAGTGGACCCCACACTGCCACGCAACGTGTGGCCTCGTGGCGTCGTCACCCAAACCTACCCTGGGCCTGACGGACGCACGAGGGTCGTGGACGTGCGCACGGCGCATGGCGCGCTGAAGCGCCCCTCCTCCAAGGCGGTGCTGTTGGTCCCTGGCGACAACCCTCATGTCGCTGGGGAGCCGGCAGTTCGGCGGGCATCGGTCATCGCGGCGGCAAACTAAGGCGTCAACGGTCGACGTGTCACCGGGCCGGACCATCGGTCTTCGTGACGGCGCATGCTGGGATCGACGAGCTCCGGGCGGTACACCACTACGACCAACGACGGGATGGCGATGGCGGCGACGTCGCCGATGCAGGAGTCGGTGCTGAGCACGAGGGGGAGGATGTCGGCGACGACCCCTTAGACTTTAGGATTTAGCGGAAAAATGTAAGGGTGAGATGGAGGTACCCCCCGCTCCCCTCAGGATGCCACTCCTCGTTAGAATGGCAGAGCGGGATACGAATACCTCCATCTCTCTCGCACTTATAGTCTATATAGGAAATAGAGTTTTTTATGTTATAGTTAAACCTTATAGGTAGGATTTTGTTGAAATAATTAGCAGGAACTTAACATTGTTACTTTTAATAGGTAGGTATTAACAAGTAGTTTAAATTTAATAAAATAGTTCCTATGTAAAACTTACTAATAGGATTAAATAAGGATAATTATGGCTCAAGTGCGAGAAAATTGTTAAAATTTGATTAAATAACTTGTTATATTTAATACAATAAAGGCCTTATGGCCATGGGGTCTATGTGGGGCGATAGGGGGGCTTGTAGCCCATCGTTTGATTACATTCCCATGGTCATAGGATGATTTGGTAATAAAATAGAGGGCAAAAGGTGGTTGACTGGTCGCGAAAAGGGACAAGTTAGAATAGACGGAAATTGCCGCTTTCCTTACGGTCACGCCTTGCGGTATATGGCGCGCAAGGCGTGTAGACCAATTTATGTGAGTGCAATTTACTTCAAGAACAGTACAATCAAGAAAGAAGTAGTCTGGAAGCAAGAAACAGTCTGAGGGGGAGAATAGGAAAAGCCATCAGCTGGCATCTGTTAGGTCAAAGGTCAACCCCCTCGCGCCACATCAACTACATCCGTGCGTTTCATTTCGCTCAGCAAGCAGCGGGCTCTACGGGGGTCATCTACCCCACGCTCTCCCCTGAGGTCAAGGACGGCAGCGCGGCCATCCCCCCCCACAGCCGACAAGTGCGTTAGGCCAAACCTCGAGCGGCTCTAAGCCAGACGCTCGGTTCCCGCCTTGTCGGCCGGCGTGAATGTAAGCCGGAGTCGCATCTGGCGGCTCCGCAACAGCTGTGAGCCGCCAGATGCGACTCCGGCTTACATTCACGCCGGCCGACAAGGCGGGAACCGAGCGTCTGGCTTAGAGCCGCTCGAGGTTTGGCCTAACGCACTTGTCGGCTGCGGGGGGGGATGGCCGCGCTGCCGTCCTTGACCTCAGGGGAGAGCGTGGGGTAGATGACCCCCGTAGAGCCCGCTGCTTGCTGAGCGAAATGAAACGCACGGATGTAGTTGATGTGGCGCGAGGGGGTTGACCTTTGACCTAACAGATGCCAGCTGATGGCTTTTCCTATTCTCCCCCTCAGACTGTTTCTTGCTTCCAGACTACTTCTTTCTTGATTGTACTGTTCTTGAAGTAAATTGCACTCACATAAATTGGTCTACACGCCTTGCGCGCCATATACCGCAAGGCGTGACCGTAAGGAAAGCGGCAATTTCCGTCTATTCTAACTTGTCCCTTTTCGCGACCAGTCAACCACCTTTTGCCCTCTATTTTATTACCAAATCATCCTATGACCATGGGAATGTAATCAAACGATGGGCTACAAGCCCCCCTATCGCCCCACATAGACCCCATGGCCATAAGGCCTTTATTGTATTAAATATAACAAGTTATTTAATCAAATTTTAACAATTTTCTCGCACTTGAGCCATAATTATCCTTATTTAATCCTATTAGTAAGTTTTACATAGGAACTATTTTATTAAATTTAAACTACTTGTTAATACCTACCTATTAAAAGTAACAATGTTAAGTTCCTGCTAATTATTTCAACAAAATCCTACCTATAAGGTTTAACTATAACATAAAAAACTCTATTTCCTATATAGACTATAAGTGCGAGAGAGATGGAGGTATTCGTATCCCGCTCTGCCATTCTAACGAGGAGTGGCATCCTGAGGGGAGCGGGGGGTACCTCCATCTCACCCTTACATTTTTCCGCTAAATCCTAAAGTCTAAGGGGTCGTCGCCGACATCCTCCCCCTCGTGCTCAGCACCGACTCCTGCATCGGCGACGTCGCCGCCATCGCCATCCCGTCGTTGGTCGTAGTGGTGTACCGCCCGGAGCTCGTCGATCCCAGCATGCGCCGTCACGAAGACCGATGGTCCGGCCCGGTGACACGTCGACCGTTGACGCCTTAGTTTGCCGCCGCGATGACCGATGCCCGCCGAACTGCCGGCTCCCCAGCGACATGAGGGTTGTCGCCAGGGACCAACAGCACCGCCTTGGAGGAGGGGCGCCTCAGCGCGCCATGCGCCGTGCGCACGTCCACGACCCTCGTGCGTCCGTCAGGCCCAGGGTAGGTTTGGGTGACGACGCCACGAGGCCACACGTTGCGTGGCAGTGTGGGGTCCACTATGAGGACCGTGTCCCCACACTGCAGGTCCCGAGTCGATGCGCCGCCGTCGATGCGCCTAGGCACGAGAGTTGGTAGGTACTCCCGCACCCAGCGCGCCCAGAAGAGGTCAGCCAACCTCTGTGCCGTCCGCCACGTCCTCCGCCCGCTGAGGTCCTCTTCGGAGAATGCCCCCATCCTGGGGCAGCCGCAGGACCTCCCGATGAGGAAGTGGTTTGGTGTCAGCCCCTCTTCATTCGCCTCGTCTGTGGTGAGCAGTGGTCGAGAGTTGACCACATGCTCGGCTTCCAACAGCAATGTGTGCAGCACCTCTTCTCGAGGGTAACGCTCTCTGAGCGTCACCGCCAGCGCCGTCTTGATGGACCTCACCATGCGCTCCCATGCCCCTCCCATGTTGGGGGCACCGGGGGCGATGAACTTCCACCGAACGCCCATGTGGTCGAGCCGGTCGGTGAAGTCCTCAGCCTTGAGGTCATCGAGCGCCTCCCGTAGCTCCTTGTTGGCCCCCACGAAGTTGGTCCCGTTGTCGCTGAAGATGGTCTTGGGCATACCTCTTCTCGCAGCCATCCTTCGTAGAGCAAGGATCATTGAATCTGTGGACAAAGACGCCGCCAGCTCGATGTGCACGGCCCTGGTAGTTAGGCACGTGAACAGAGCTCCCCATCGCTTCTCGTGACGACGCCCCACTGTAACGGTCATCGGCCCGAAGTAGTCCACTCCTGTACTGGTAAAAGGGTGAGCGCCGATCTCTAGCCTCTCCTTTGGTAGGTCACCCGTTGGTAGTCGCTGCGGTGCACGGCGGTTGACTTGACACCATTGACAAGTTTTCCCTGTTGCTCGTACGGCCGACCGCAGCCCGAAGATCCAGTACCTTTGACGTACCTCGTTTATGACTGTTGTGTGGTTCCCGTGATTGAACTTCTCATGATAGTGACGAATCAGAAGTCGCGCCACTTTGTTTTTGCTGTCGAGGACAACAGGCCGTCGGTAGTTGTGAGCTAAATTACTCGCTGCGTCGATCCTCCCCCGTAGGCGTAGGAGACCATCTTCCTTCACAACGTCCAGTTTCTTCAATTTACCTGTTTCCTCAAGACAGCTCTCGTCCTGACATCGCTTGAGAAGTACCATTTCAGCCTTATCCAAATAGGCTGCATCCAGCGGCAGGTATTGCCGTTCATCCATTTGTTTAGCAGGTCTGTTGTAGAGCTGCTCCTTTTTACGTTTTGGGACTTTTTTCCATGTGGGGTCATGACCCTTTGCGACGCTCACCGTCTCTTTCTTCCTTCGGCATAAGTCGACGAATTGAAGAACTCTCGCCGTCGCCCTCAGCAATCTCGTCCATCGTGAGAATCTAGTGGGATCTGGAGTTGCGTACTCACGGATCCGGGCTGTGGCGGTCACTTGTATCTCCTTGTCCTCCCCCGTCGATTCACGCTTGAATGAGCGCGCCTTTGGCCACCCCTCTTCTCCCCCCTGAAGAAACTCCGGGCCTGTGAACCATCGATGCCCCCCGTTGAAGTTCCTTGGGATGTCCCGTGTGGCGTCTTGTAAGATCTGCACGGCTCGCTCCTCCGAGTCCGTGCTTGGTCGACGTGGTTGCACTCCCAGCGACTCAATCGCGAAGTGCTCCTTGATGAGCTCGTCCATCTCCATGTCACGGACCGAGACGTGCGCGCAGGTGAGGCGGTTCACTATCCGGGCTGCTCCCCCGTCCATTCCGTGAAGCACCCAACCTAGATGCGTCAGAGAAGCAGCCGGCTGACTGCGTTTACCTTTGAGCGTTGTCCGTGACACGATCAGCTCCCAATTATCCTGCCCGATGAGCAGCTTCGGCGATTCTTCCTCGTAGTGGAGTCTACTTACAAGTTTTTGTAGATGAGTGCATTCCTCCAACCTCGCCTTGTCGACCCTTTGAGGCGTCAGCCGCAGATTGTCTATTGTGCGCGCCCCATTGATCTTCCGTCGTTGACTCTGGTGAAGGCCCCTCAGACTTACGTTGACCCTCATTGAATCATCCTTCGTGATGACTCTTCCGCCCACTGTCTCCAGAGAGAGGGCTTCCCTTGGTCCTCTAAGTCCGACTTCGTCCGCCACCGATGAGTCCAGGAGGGTAACTGTTGAACCCTCATCCAATAAGGCCAGGATTTTGGCCTTCCCCTGCGGCCCGTATATCTCTACGGGTACCATTTTCAAATACGCTCTCGCGCCCTTGGTAGCGTTCACCTGCTCGTTGCTGATGTGAACGTTGTTGGCCACCTCCTTCGTGGTTGAGCTCTCCCCCTCTTTGGTTACCTGGTCTGTAGGACTCTTGTCCTCATGTAGAAGATGGTGATGCCAGCGTCGACAGTGCTTGCAAGGCGGTCTCCGGCAAGTCTCTTTCCTGTGCTTGCTCCGGAGGCACTTGAAGCAGAGCCCCGATTTCCGTGCTATTACCCAGCGATCCGTCAAAGTTGCCTGTTGAAATTTCTTACATTCATCCATCGTATGGTTCCCCTCGCAGTGTGGACATGCTGGCCGTTGTGGTTGCGCCTCTCTTGGCTCTGCCGCAGCGTGCGTGGCTTGTCGCTGTGGGTTTACCTTCTTGGCTACAATCTCCTGGGTCGCATATGGTCCGCACCGGTCGGCTTCCCGATTAAGAAACTTCGTGATGAGTAACAAGTCCGGGTCCTCGTGGTCAGCAGCGAAGTCATACCATCTGTACCTTAGCACCGTGGGTAACTTATCCAATATTACCTTGATCATCTCTGGAGAGTTCAGATATTGAGGTTTTTTCAGCCCGTTGATCGTCGCGACGGTGTTGTTAATCGTACTGGCAAACACACACACATCTCGCGCGTTCTCCGTTGTCCTCGGCAGGTTCTTTACCTTTTCCAGTTCTGCCAGGACCAGGGCTTCCGGCCTCCCGAATCGACGGCGTAGAGACTCCAGCACCTCTTCTGGTGCGCACTCAGAATATAAAATACTCCTTACCGTTTCTCTAGCCGTTCCCTTTATACATTTCCTCAGCCGTGCCATGTTCTGCACGGGGCTGAAGAGTGGTGCGGTATCCTCGTACACCGTCCTGAAAGCCAGCCATTCTCCACAGTTGCCGTCGAAGGCCGGAAGCTCGTGCATGTACGCAGGTTGACTTGCGTGCCCCGGTCTCGGTGCGGCGTTGATGGCCCTCAGGATAGCTTCGGCTAGCGCTCCGGCGCCACTAGCCTCCAATTTCGTACCTGACTGAGCGGTTTCCTCTGGTTTCACGGCGGCGGTAACAGTTGGTTCCTGGGGTTTTATGAAGCCTTCTCCTTCACCTGGTCGCCCCTCTGCGGACGTCCCCCCTTCCCCTTGATGCCCTCCACCAGACATCCTGCTTACCGTCTGTTGAACCCAGTCATTGACCCCTTCCGCTCGTCCAGCAGGTTCCTCCTCGACAGAGTCCAGGTCATCTTTGTCCTCGTCCTCATCTGCCAACCTCAGCAGCTCCATCTCTGCTCTCGCTAGGGCGGCAGCGGCCTGAGCTTCCTGCAGCTCCCGGCGACTGACCTCCATACGTAGCTCCACCTCACGGCGTCTGCGAGCCCTCTCTGCCGCTAGCGAGGCGCTCACTGAGTTAGGACGGGCACTGGACTTACCTGTCGGTTTATCGGTATCCGTGTGTTTTTCTGGTGCTGGGTTGCGAGGTTCCTGCCTGGTGGTACCTGTTGTACCTGTGATGGCCGTCGTGGTCGTCCCGGAGTCCTCGGTATTCCTTGAAGACTCCTCCTCTTCGTGGGATGGCCTGCGAACGGCCCCGGCCTGACTCCGTGTGACAGGCATGGTGGCAGTGCTGTTGAACCCCCTCACTGGACAGGTGGAACCACAGCCCCTACTGGACTGCAGTGACCTCCAGCAGATGTGTGACCCCTCGTGACCCCCTCTTCACTGGACAGGTGGAACCACAGCCCCTCCTGGACTGCAGTGACCTCCAGCCGTTGACCCTTCTTCCGGTCCAGCCAGGAACAGCTGACACCCGAAAGTCGGTCGGGTCGGGTACTACCACACCCTCGCACCAAAAATAAGCAGAGGCAGCTACTCCCCTTCGGAATAGGTTTCCGGGCAGCGCGTGTATCCGGCTCGAAGGACCAGCTGTTGCGGAGCCGCCAGATGCGACTCCGGCTTACATTCACGCCGGCCGACAAGGCGGGAACCGAGCGTCTGGCTTAGAGCCGCTCGAGGTTTGGCCTAACGCACTTGTCGGCTGCGGGGGGGGATGGCCGCGCTGCCGTCCTTGACCTCAGGGGAGAGCGTGGGGTAGATGACCCCCGTAGAGCCCGCTGCTTGCTGAGCGAAATGAAACGCACGGATGTAGTTGATGTGGCGCGAGGGGGTTGACCTTTGACCTAACAGATGCCAGCTGATGGCTTTTCCTATTCTCCCCCTCAGACTGTTTCTTGCTTCCAGACTACTTCTTTCTTGATTGTACTGTTCTTGAAGTAAATTGCACTCACATAAATTGGTCTACACGCCTTGCGCGCCATATACCGCAAGGCGTGACCGTAAGGAAAGCGGCAATTTCCGTCTATTCTAACTTGTCCCTTTTCGCGACCAGTCAACCACCTTTTGCCCTCTATTTTATTACCAAATCATCCTATGACCATGGGAATGTAATCAAACGATGGGCTACAAGCCCCCCTATCGCCCCACATAGACCCCATGGCCATAAGGCCTTTATTGTATTAAATATAACAAGTTATTTAATCAAATTTTAACAATTTTCTCGCACTTGAGCCATAATTATCCTTATTTAATCCTATTAGTAAGTTTTACATAGGAACTATTTTATTAAATTTAAACTACTTGTTAATACCTACCTATTAAAAGTAACAATGTTAAGTTCCTGCTAATTATTTCAACAAAATCCTACCTATAAGGTTTAACTATAACATAAAAAACTCTATTTCCTATATAGACTATAAGTGCGAGAGAGATGGAGGTATTCGTATCCCGCTCTGCCATTCTAACGAGGAGTGGCATCCTGAGGGGAGCGGGGGGTACCTCCATCTCACCCTTACATTTTTCCGCTAAATCCTAAAGTCTAAGGGGTCGTCGCCGACAGATACAGTTCTTTACCTATCTGCTTTTTGTCTAAGTACCACGCGAGCGAAACTGCGGACAAAAGCTAGTGAAATGCTAAATCGAATAACACAAATTCGCGAGTAGGGCTTCGCGCAGGCAACTTCCTGAACTTCCGTGTTCGCGTACAAGTGACAAGATAATTAACACGGCCTGCCTATAGGTATTTGTATGCTACCGAGACGGACACGGCTTGGGACCACCAAGTAAGAAACCTTGTAGGTAATTTATTTATTTTGGTTTTATAATGTTTGTCGATGTTCGTCGCGTCGCTTAGGCCCCGTTCGAAACCAGTGCCGCACCGTACTTAACTAGGTTTGGTGCATCATTTATACTGAGACGGGACCCATTTGCGTCACACAACGCACACATAATGGAAGAAATCGCTTAAAGTGATAAGACCGCCCATTGTACCATCAGATTTATTTCTAGTTTTAATTATTTTTTAAGATATTTTGGTTTACTGTGTGGTGTAGTGTAGTGCATAAAGAGTTTTCTATCTATCTATCTATAACCTAGCACATAACAAATATAGGTACCTAACACTGCATAGGTACATGCCACTAGCAGTACTCTAGGAGCTCTCGCTAGGAGCCCCTTAGTGGTAGTGGTCCACATGTCGCGGTTTCGAATCCCGGTCGTTCACCAATAGATTTTCCATTCAGAAAGTATATATGTGCGCTATACTAGTGCTCTCAAATGGCGAAGGAAAACATGGTGAGGAAACCAGCATTTCCTAGAACCTAAAATTCGAAGGCAATGTGTACGAAAGGAACCCTCTATTAGAGGCGCACTTTAATCCTTTCACTGCACTCATTCTTTCACCGAAGGACATACAACCTGGTACAATGACCAAAAAATAATCAGTGACACTATAAGCAACGAAAAGGCTCCGATATCAATCTGACTCCATCATCTCCCTGCCCTTATCCCACTTCATGTGGGGTCGGCACAACATGTTTTTATCTTCCAGTCCCCTCTATCAGCCGTCATATCAGTATTCACTCCTTTCTTACTCATGTCATCTTTCACACAGTCTATCCACCTTTTCTTTGGTCTACCTCTTCCCTTATATCCTTCCACATTCATATTTAGCGCTCTTCTAGTCACATGACATTCTTCCCTCCGCATGACATGCCCATACCACGCTAACCTTTTGTCCTTCAGCTTCAATCTGACTCCAAATTCGTCAATTGAACGTATTACTTTGAAACTCCATTATGAAGAAACTTTGTCTGCTGAAATTATGACCTAGCTAGCTTGGATTTCAATGCATAAATTATCTTTATCTACTCATTATCAAAGGCTTTACGTTTGATAATCACTTTAGCTACTGCGAGCCGTGCCCGTCCCGTTGTATCAACAACAATACTTTACGGTTCCTTGCCACGGAAGGGGGGCCAGTGGCCTATTTAGGGTTCAGCACCTGCCCCTCAATGTATTCTTGGAGTTATTTCCGTGGTACATTTTATTGCAAGGTGTGTTATTGTGCATTGTATTTGCAGAATGCTTTCATCAGTCAGCGCTCAGCACTCAGCAGTTCCCGTGGTTGTTTTTAGAACTAAAATATAGAACGAAAACTTTTAGCCATAGATTTGAATACTTGCCTGATATGTGAGGATAAATAAATAAATAAATAATGATGGATAGATTTTTTGAAAGACGACATGAGTAAGAAAGGAGTGGATACCGACATGACGGCTGATAGAGGGGCGTGGAAGATATAAATATGTTGTGAAAGCACTGAGTTGTCTTACATTAGGGATTTTTGGAGTAAGTATTACCTATATTTTTTTCAAGAAAGGCGCTACTTCATAAAACTTCATTATTATTAAAATTGAATTGAATTGTATGAACACGGCTTCAAGCATCACACGTCCCCACTTTTGTGACATTCGATTTAGAGTCTGTCGACCCGAACAATTTCCGAAAGCATGCGGTATTAACGTTAAAATGGAATGGATAAAAATATCAATTACAAGGGGTAAGCCGGTGGCTCGGAGCTAGGTTTTATACCATTTGGTTCGAGAACGGAAAACGTGTTGACAACGATCTTCGGATCTCTTGTTATTCAATCAGATCGATGTCATTTCCTTGGGGTTTTCGTTCGTATCGTAATTTGTTTTTAAATGCCAATGGGAACTACTGTCCGATGTTTTCACGATCATCGTTGATATCTTCCGAAGTTCATTTGTAAAACCATTATATGATAGATGGTCGAATAAATTATTTATTCGACACACAGAAATACAGTACAAACAGAAAAAAATAAAAAACAGTCGGTGCAGAACAAACAAAAACGGGTACTAAGTAGGTAGGTAATTAGGTACCTATTTAAAGGAAATTTCGAACAGAATCTTATCTTCTGTGCACGACCAGGTTCCAAACAACGATCTTCTGGTCTAAAGTCGAGGTACCTCCCAGCTAGGCCAACACGGCTTTTACTTAAAATGCGAGTATTTATCGTTCAGCGCCTATTTCTTCATCAGGCACGTATGCCTTCATATCAAGTGCATCAGCTCAGAAAAACCAGGGGTCGGTGTACTAGAAGTGGGTCGAGGAGGCACAGCTGATCGCCTTTTGAATTCTGAGATGAGTTCACGAGGCGTGAGTCTGCTATACTACGGAGTGTAGTTGTGGATAGACAGAATCACAGGGCTTCGAAGTTTGCCTAGTAAGTTCATTCGTCGTGTTCCTTACTGGTACTTTCTAGGTCATCTTGCATTTGGTCAGTGACCAGGTTCAGGTATGGGGAGATCCCTGAGCCAAGTAGATAGTTAAACTAGTGATTCGCCCCGAACTAAGAACGACCCCGTACCGTAATAAAACTGCTTGATTATTTAATAACATAGTTTCACATCCGCTCTAAAAGTCAAATAAAATCGAGACATAAATATCAAAAACTCGTAAATTCCAAGTAGTAGGTGTTCCATTAGACGCCCAAATTGTTCCCACTCGTGAGTTTCAGTGAACAAGCCCATAACGCCGGCTTCTGTTGACGCAACGCTTTAAACAGAGTTTGTTACAAATCCTCAAATTAGATTTCGCTTTAGCTGAGGCGTCAACTGATTTCATAATCCCCGATTTTGGGTCGATACGATGGTGTTTCAAATGCTGCGATACGATACGGTTCGTGATTCCGATACTTAGATGTAAAAAAAAGTGGCAAACTACCTATTGGCACCGTAGCGTAGTATGAACGCTTGCAATACCAAAGGTATTACGCACGCGTTGCCGAACCCTATAACGCCTCCAGGAACACAGCAATATTTAAAAAAAAAATTTTTTTTGGCTGCGATCTTCTGTAAGGCGGAGGTACCTCTCCAGGCGGGCTGCTCAAATTTAGAGCGAGAAAATCTCGCTGTGCCCTACCTCCTCCCAAAAAGCACTCTGACAAAGCATGTAGGTCTTTGTCAAAGTGCTTTTTGGGAGGAGGAGGAGGACGCCTCGAAAGACATTGATTTTTTTCACCACACTGTTTCTTTCACCGATCGCGCTACGGTCATAGTCCCTCAGGGCCACTCTGGGCACTGAGCAGCCGCAGAAAGAATCTGTGACACGGCAAGCAAGCAAGCAAAGAACAATTTGTAGGGTCGCTTGAGATATGAGATATGAGATGTGAGATGAGATAATTATCGTATCGGGTATTGTAATAATAGAAAAGAAAAGAAAAGATGGATAGACTGTGTGAAAGATGACATGAGTAAGAAAGGAGTGAATACTGATATGACGGCTGATAGAGGGGAGTGGAAGAGGAAAACATGTTGTGCCGACCCCACATGAAGTGGGATAAGGGCAGGGAGATGATGATATCGTATCGGGTATTGTAATAATCCTCGAAGGTACGGACAACTTTTACGATAAAAAAAATGGTTTGATCGGAAATTGCGAGTTACGGAAAATATAAAAACTTCGTTAGTGTCTTTCTTGCTTGTTTTTGAAACTTTTTATGTAAACGAATGTTTCAATTTGATTCAAGCACGTGCATTGATTGTTTTTTGTAAAGTGGAAAGGAAGCAGGCCAGATTGTTTCTTTATTAAGTTAATTGTTTTGAGAGTAATTGAAAAAATGGGAACAATCTATTGGCCGTAACAGGAAAATCAATGAAACAACAGATCAGTCCGTTCCTCCCGAGAAGGTAGCATCTGCGTCGTTGAATAATACAATACATCTTAAGATTCCACATTAGGATTACTTGTGTCGTGGGTATCAAAAACTAAGAGTACCATACAGCAACACCCAAAGAGAAAAAATATGAATACCTAGATGCAAACATTTGTCCCACGACCGCAAGGATCGAAGCACACCTCTTGCGTCAGAGCTAGGCAATCACCCGCTACGCCACAGAGGTCATCGAATAATGAAAAAGAATCACAGAAAAATAGGCTCTATCTACCAATCTATCTCGCATTTGCTTCCTCGCGTTCTCTGTACCTAACCCTAAGATGCAGAATTGCGGTATTTTCAGCCTTGTTAGCCATGCTACCTAAATAGCCTAAAATCTAGAAACAATAGCGCACACGTTATAACCAAAACATGAGTCAGGCATCCATAATTAAACCGATACTCGACACTATTGGGTTTATTACCCCGAACCGGGTCAAGCTGAAGGTATTGGGTATTGTATAAATGTTATTGAAATTAATATTGACGACTTATGATCTTTCTTTTTTGACATGTCACTGATTTTTGGTCACCTATATTAGGTCAGTGACCAGGTTGACGAGGTCCTCGATTTTTAGGTTCTAGGGATGTCCCTAGAACCTTAAAATCGAGGACGAGGCATGTCGTCCTTAAATCGTTCGATCAATAAAGTGGAGCGAATTCTACCTACGTACCGTGTCACATGTTATGCCGTATAAACATATTATATCGCTCGCATTTTACGGAAATAAAACTAATAAAGGTAGGTATATTAAAAGACAAAGTTACAACAAAACTTCCACCGCTCACGTGATGTGCTACGTTCTTGTAGAACTAGAAGTGCCTTGAAGAACGCAACAATTTATAGGCACTTTTTAACATATTTTTCATTTGCGTAAGAACTTGCACGATTGGTATGGGTGAACATCATCTATGTACCGGTTTAATTTTTATTACCTCACACAACATGCTTTAAATTGCAAGCAAACAGGTTTTAATTCATTATCGCCATTACAGGCAATTACCGGTCCCTAATAAACACATGCTACACTTTTTATTATAAGTACTAACTTGGCTGGTTTCAGCGGATCATATTTTATAGCCAACCTCCTTTCTCTTGTTTTTACGAAGGGTATAACATTTAGTAATTATCGTAAAATACGATCTCGTTGACGTAATATCGACGCTTCGAGCCTTTATCCTCTAAAACCAAGTAAAAAATTGTAAATTTCTAAATAAAAAGCCGTTACGAATTTTATCAAACAAAAATCCGATCGAAATAAAAATAAAGACGGTCAAGTGCGAGAACTCGCGCCCTGAGCCTTCCGTACCATTGGTCGTGGGTTCGAATCCCGGTCGTGCACCAATGGATTTACCAGTCAGAAAATAAAAACTCTGTGTAGGAATTGACAAACTTATATTTGCGGTCGCTCACGTAGTCATTGTATGACATTGACCGCAAATATTACTTTGTTTCCTAAAAAACTTCGAAATTCCTCAATTTCAGACTTTTCCCTTTAATTGTGTTACAAATGCTTCCAAAAAAAATTCCAAATAACAGAACAGTAACTGGAAGTACCCTAGAGGTTTTTAATTTTAGCCATTTCCATACAAAAAATATACATTCATTAAGCTTTGATTTTTATACGGCACCATAAGCCTACAGACCTTAATAGGTGGTATACATTTCAAGTTGATACCTTTAGCCGTTTCTGAGAAAAAGGCTCTTGACAGACGGACAGACAGACAGACGGACAACAAAGTGATCCTATAAGGGTTCCGTTTTTACAAATGAGGTACGTTACGTTACGTACGATTTGTTACCCCTTAAAAGTGGTAACAAATCATAGAAAAGGCAAAAAATTGCTGCATTTGTATTTTTTGGATCATAGCGTAGGTAGGTAGGTACTGCCATAACATAACACAGCAATATTCATACAGAAAAGATTAAGCAATGGTGACACCTAATTCAATTGTAATCATCCAATCTATCCCCTTGGCGAGCCCTTCTGAAGACAACAGATCACTGAGGGGGAAATGGCGCAACTTTCCCCTTCTGGGAAACGATTACGCGGACAAAATTATTTTGTTCAAGGTCTGTATCGCCTAGCAACAGACTGCCGATATAACAAGACCGACAACCGTTGTGGAATAAAAGTTCTCGAATGGCGACCACGAACTGGACGACGCAGTGTTGGAAGACCCAATGGATCGACGACATTGTGAAGGTAGTGGGAAGTTGGTGAATGAAGAAGGCTCAAAACCGCTCGTTAGGAAATTTTTTAGTGGAGGCCTATTTCCAGCAGTGATACAAGATACAAGGAGAAAGAAAGAAAGAAAGAAAATTTATTTATTTGACCCACAACGCAGTAAGTAGGTAGGTAGGTAGGAAGATACAATGAAAGAAAAAAAAATACTTAAATCTAGTAATACAAAAAAAAACAATAAGAAAAACAAAAACATGTAGGTAGGTGAGGCGGTAGATAGGTTGAGTAGGAGAGACTTCCTTAGGCTGAAAAAAAAACTAGACGGAACTGAAGCAAGCCTTTTTGATGCTTAAATAAAAATGCTCTAATGAGCATTTTTCAATCACCACCACCAGGTGTTGGGAATCACAGTAATCGGTGATTCCCAACCAAGGGATATTCTGATCTCTAGGTGCCTATTTGTAATGCGGATATCGCAAATAATTTAGATCCTAAAAAATCTTCCACCAGATGTCTCTTCCGTAATCGGCCTAATTTTATCGGGTGAAATGAAGGTGGGTTTCCAACGAGTCACACCTACACAACACCCGCCATATAAGTCTACGACTGCGAAATTGAAGAACCAAGCACCTCCCGTGTCGCCTACCGCAGCTAATTTCCTCTGTGTAACTAATGGATAACAGAAAAAACTTAGTGCGTTCTTAAAGGTGGCCAAAGCTTCAAAGCTATTGTGGATAAACTTGCAGAGTTAGCAAAATCAATTATGAATGCGTCGATCGTCGCAAGGTTAAGAATTTGCGTAGGTAGGCAATACAAATCACAGTCTAATCAGACTACCTACCATTTTAAGCTAAAGAGATGACAGAGCAGGAACACCAAGCAAAAGAAAGACTTGCTCATCAAAGCGAAAGTACACAGATTTACACTGTCGCGATGAAGTAGGTGTTTACTAGGAAAGGAAACAAGAAGTATTGTTCAAATGCAACGGTGTGTTCGATATCCCACGCGTTCGTAAAACAGTTCATTATAAATGGATTAAGCTCAGAAGGTCACGGAAGTTGCTTTATAATTTCCATTATGATATTGGAGTGAAACTTTGACGAAGCTCACCTTTGCTTCCAGAGAAATAGTCGCCCTGTCTTTTTCTACCAGTAAACAAAAACAGAGGCAGACGTACTTTTATGGTGCCGATAAAGTTAGTGTGAGTGATTATGAATAAGAGGGTGGGCCTATATCTTCTAGTCATGGTCGCAAAGAACATGCTTAACAGCTAGATTTAAGACGTGTCTTAATGACCCTAGTTATTTCAGTGAATAAATAAATAAATTTGAAGCTGTTCACTGAAACGGTAGCGTGTTGGTCCCTAATGTGAGAAATATCCAGGTAGAAAATAACCTATTCGATGATTCATGTTTATGATGATGTTATAAATTCGACCATATGGCGTTTCACAAACGCTAAGTTTGTTCTTTGGGCTAATGACCATCTTCGATTGAAATAAGTCTGTCATCGCTTCTAAGTCTACGACCAGTCGTATAGACATGAAGATTTCGCATTAAATTGAATCGCTTTTTGACGCGCAGTGTGTTTTCAGCGATTATGCGTGATCAGCGTATTTAGCTACGGCAACTTGTCTAGAGGGACTTATCCCAGCACCGGTATAAAATTTATGGATCCTCTTTCAAAGCCATTAAGGATCAAACTTGTGATGGTTGTTTGATTAGACGAATCTGGCAATTTGAAATTAGGTATACTGGTTGTAAAGTTTTGTTTATTAATTATTCTTAAGGTCAATGCCATAACATTGAATTTATTGCGGAAATTATAACTTTGGTGAATGTTGCGTTTCATGTTTAGAATGATTCTTTTCTTTGTGTATCAAGGGCAAAGATTAAGGATTTTTACGTTATTTAACCATTGTTCTCAGTTTTTTTCCTGTAGTTGTGCATCATTCATATCATAATCTATTCTTGTATTCTCTTAAGAAAAATATTTTTTCCCACGATAGAGTTCATCGAGATTATTGGTCATCTCGTCCATATTTTTTTTCTATGTCTGATTCTTTGTTATATATCCTTTCTTTTGTTGACAGCAAGCGTGATAGTTTTTTTTTTTTTTTTATACATCTGAGATGGCAAACAAGCATACGGCCCACCTGTTGGTAAGCGGTTACCGTAGCCTATGAGCGCTTGCAATACCAGAGGCATCACACACGCGTTGCCGACCCCGAACCCCCTCCCCCTCCTAAAGAGCTCTGGCAACCTTACTCATCGCAGGAACACAACACTATTTGAAACAAATAATGTTATTTGGCTGCGAGCTTCTGTAAGGTGGAGGTACCTCCCCAGGCGGGCTGCTCCAATGCAGAACGAGAAAATCTCGCTGTGCCCTACCTCCTCCTAGATAGTCATCTTGAACGGTATCTATCCCTGCCCCATCATGATATCGGAACTATTCAGTCTACTATAGTTTAACTGTGTAGCGCATAGTTGAAAAGTCCCAGGATGCTCAAACATCGTCCACAATTATACAACAATTATATTTCATTTATGGATTATACAGTAGATGTAAACAGGTAGATTTCTATGTAGCCCACACAAGGCTTGGCTTGGTTCTCGTGCGAATTATTTATTTATCTATCTTGTAGGCGTATGTTACCGAAGCCTCGAGTGTGTTATCTGGGTAAGTATCGATTTTAATTTACGATTGTGTAAATCGGTTTGCACGAATAACAGTGCGTGACGGCTGCCGTTCACATGCAAATTTAGCATTTCAAATGGTAATCGTGAACGAAACAGGCGCTAAGATGTACGGGGAGCACATGAGCGATTGTCTCCGGCAATGTTATTTCAATCGATCGTCACTTGTCTGGCTACCAGAGGGGTTTAGTATTTGTGTAAAAACCATTTCTATAACAAGTGTATTCAGTTTAATAAACGCTTAGAATGGTATCATTATGCGCCATTATCTTGCATAACGTAATCACACTTTCATAGTGCATTCTTTGAAATCATAATGCGGCTCCTTGACGAGAGAAATTTCGCAAAAAGACAATTGCCAACATCATCATCCACAGCCTGATTTCACCTACTTATGTGCACAGCCTCCTTTGTTTGTGCCATCCAACACTATGGACTAGCCACGAAAATAAGAAGGTATAAGTTGCATGAAGGGGACTTATTGAATCCTTTCACGATTCGTCTCAAGGGCTTTCTCAGATCCATCATAAATTAAGATGACCTGATGCCATTTTGGCATAATTAGGTAGTATACAGTAGGTACTAACCCTTAGTGTTATATTTCCAAAACGGCCCGATTCCGAAGTCTAGAAATGCATTTATAGCTCTATTGAATTTTAATACCGCAATAAGGTTATAAAGCAAAGTTGATTTCAACGTGGCATACGCGTAGTGTACCTAAAGCTTTACGCTAAATATTGTCCTCAAGAACAGGCAACGTTACCGCCCTACGCAATGACATAATATTATAGTTGTGAAGTGAAATGGGGTTGGTTTGATTAAACTGACCTGTAATCAGACCACCTGCTGGTATTGTGCGGTGCACTTTGTTTGATGCCGTTTAATCACTACGAATGTATCTTGAACCACCCCTCTGTACCATAAGGACTATTGTGCGAATAGTTTTTATACATGATCAAAAGAAAATTGTATACATTTTCGGAGCCTTTATGACCGAGATATAAACGAATCGAATTTAAACTCAAAATTGAAAAATATTTGATACGGGTGGGAAGTTTCTAACATCTAATATTCTTTCTATTTGTATATATAATAAGCCCATTTCAGGATAAAATACCTATACCTTATGAATAAGAGCCCTGGGCTATACCATCCCAACGGGCATTAGGCGTAGCATGAGAAAATTTAAGCGATCGCATTTGTAGTCATTACCCAACCACAATATTACCTGGTATTATGGAGCTGCTGACGTGATTATGAAGACTAACCGAGCAGCCATAAGGAAGTTGAGCTCTAAGTTCCAGTCACGCACGTAAGGACACATGTGTATGGTAATGCGAGAGTGCGGTGTGCCATATTTGATGAAGGGTAAGACAATGTATTTTGAGAGGCAAAAAGGTTTGAAATGTAGGGCGTTGTATGTTGTAACTTATTTCGTAAGAAATCATCGTATTATCAGAAAAGTTAATAAATGATTACACATAGCACAATTATACATACCTTGTGCACGAAAGGAGC
Source organism: Anticlea derivata (assembly GCA_947579855.1). NCBI lineage: Eukaryota > Metazoa > Arthropoda > Insecta > Lepidoptera > Geometridae > Anticlea > Anticlea derivata. The sequence goes on from OX388281.1 coordinate 6,880,111, forward strand.
CCCTAAGAGGTGCACTTTAATCATTTCACTGATTCGTTCACCAACGGTCATAGGCCTTTTTCAGGTCCACCATACCTTAACCTCGTCAGTGGTCATTGACCTAATACAGGGGATGATCATGAAAGAATCAGTGATATGACAAACAAGCAAGTCTACCTTGCATTGCACATAAGTACATAAATTTTTTTTATTGTTTTCTTTACTTAAACTACAAAGTTTATCAGTTATGTTCCAAAATACATTAAAAAACCTAGCTCTTTCTTCAAAACAAAATTGACATTGAATCAAAAATGACTATTTTTGCAAGTTAAAATAATTAAAAGCTAGTTCAACTTCCAAAAGCAACAATTAAAAGCGCCATTATATAAATAAGTTTACCTATACTGCCGAGCAAAATAAATATCCTAGTAATTTCTACCACACTTTCGCAAGTAGGTATTCCGTTAATTATTGTAATCAGCGCTCGTATCTGTCCTCAACTAGAATTAAAGGCACCAACCGGAAAATTTACGTTTTCACATACGCTTTCGTATGTAAATTTTTAATCAGTAAAGAGTTTAGAATTATCATAAAGGTTTTTGGGTCTGGGTCCATAAAGAAAGGCACATTCGGCCAGAGGCATGTGGCCAGAACCTTGAAATTTTGATTAATAATAGCGAAACCAAAACATCATTTTTGTTTCACATACTTTTATCATTGTTATTCGTGTATTACATACTTAATTGCAGTGTGATTTACGGAGAAGATTTGAGGCTATATTAACATTTAAATCCAGAACTGTCCTAAACCACACAACTTAAATTATTGCTTATCGAGCCGGATCTTAAATCACTTCATTGTATAAATCGAATCACTCAAAGATCGGGTAAATACTATACGGATATGTACTATAATATGGTTTGGGATCACAGATAAATCTTGGCCGTGGTGGCTCCGGCTGAAGAATACGCCCTTCCATATCTACCTAACCGTGGATGTCGTAAGAGGCGACTAAGGGAAAACAGCTAGGGGATGCACCGCAGTGTCCCCTATTTAAACAACGATAGCTCTAACTGCGCTGGCCAAGCTGCGTGCCCAGAGTGGTAAGTATGGGCTAATTCCCCCCATGTGATAAGCAGTCGCTCTGGATGTCGCGGGGGGCCTATGTTCAGCAGTGGACGGCTGAAATGATGATGATAATGAAATAGCCACTCTGAAAACGAGTACTATATTATATTCATTCGAGATTAAGACCATCTTACCCTTCACGCTTTCTGAGCTCATTGTAACATAGTAGGTACTCGCGGCAACACAGCTTGACGGGTTATGTTGAAATCATCCATCATGTAGCAAGAGATTTTTTTATTTAGGTACCTAATTAAGTTTTCAGTTCTAATAAAAAGAAATAGATTTATTCGATTGAATGGAACGAACTTTGGGATATGACGCTATCGAACAAATAATGGTGGTCAAAGTATGAATTACATCATCAACGTAAAGTTGATAATGAGACTCGCAAGTCATCATCATCATCAGCCTGATGAAGTCCACTGCTGAACATAGGCCTCCCCCAAAGAGTGCCTCGACGAACGGTCTTGAGCCTTCTCCATCCACCGACTTCCCGCAACCTTCACAATGTCGTCGGTCCATCGGGTGGGGGGGCCTTCCAACACTGCAAGTACTCCGCAATAAAGAGATAGCTGCTGTGTGCCGTACCCAATAGTAGAGAAGAGGGGTATAATAGTCATTGACGATCGATATACAAGTTAGCAATCCTAATGCTTTATGAACGAACCAGTGACGAGCGACCGTTCACGAATGGTCAAAAATTCAATAAGATAGCGTGAAACACTGCGGCATCAAATAAAACATTCATTTCTTCAAACCAAGGTAGTGTTACAAGTACAACCCCTAGTAGGTTGAATAGATTACTAATGGCGACGCGTGATTGGGGTGCAAAACGAGGGTGGGTATCGATCCTTGCATTACAAGGTTAGGGTTACGACTCCTAGATTGTTTTCGATGATGTATTGAACCGGTGGAATCTAGTGTGACTGGGCATTTCTTCATCTGGGTCACTCTGCGATATAGCACTGACCAGAGGGGGAGAGATGAGCTAGTTTCAAACGTTTTCGTTGTTAATAATGTTAAATGGTCGTTACAATCTCAAATGCCGTTTGGTAACGCAACAGCACCACCGGCGTCAGGTGCTGTGGCCTTGAAAGGTAGTATGATAAAAAAAACCAGTGTGGTGAAATATTGTAGTACTCTTCGCAGTTTCTTAGCAAAAAATAGTGGTAATACAGGTAATTTACCTACCTTAAGCAAGCAGAGTTCATCGTCCTACATTAAAACCAGCCACGCGCGATCGTAATTAATTATAACGGAAAGACGTGTGCAAATTAAACATTAAAGAAAAACATTTAACAATTAAAGCTACCAACACATAAACGAGCTGTTACTGAAATATTCAAGATTATGCTCAAGATTAATGATAATATTGTGCTAAGATTTCTGACCCAATGTCTATACTTTGCGTGTTTTACTCACTTGTCACCGGTGAGTGGTGAAAAGTGAATAGCTCGCCAGTTTTTGTAGGGACGCTTTACGTGACACCATACAAAAACGGTACTCTATTCACTTTACCAGTAAGTAGCTCACGCAGATTACAGACTCGGGCCTCAGATTCTACCTGAACATTTCGAATTCGAGACTTTTTCTAGTGCCGAAAAGAGCTGATATACTTTATTATATCTTAAACAATCGTTTCATAATGGTAAATGTGTTGGTGAAAATGAGCACTAGCCTGAATTACCAATTTATCTTTTTGTTGGCAATTGAAGCCGGTTTTAGCAATATCCGGATTAAAGCTAGTGGCCTGAAAACTAATTCGAAGTAACGATCCACTGTTCGTACTGTATTGCACTTTTTGTAGTTACATCAGCTACCAGTAGGTACAGTAAACCTGTAATAAAAGTAGCTTGCCCGTGAAGTAGCTTGCTTCGCATACGGCGTCAAAGATTTTGGAGAACCGAGTCGGATTTTTTTGGGAGATTATAAAATCATAGTATTTCCCTAAGTATGTATGCACAATAAAACCGGAATACACAATTTCTGCGATATGTGTAAACACGGACACTGATGGCACCGGGGCACTCTACCTGCAGCTCGGAAGCTCTTAACTCGGAAATGTGTAAGCAGCCCTTTAGGGACGTTACAAACTATTCTATCATCCGTTAAAGACGACCTTCTGTAGTCTATGAAATCCATTAGAGCTCGCCACAAATTCTTCTAAGTTATCTTTCTTAGCGTAGATGATATACTTATGGCTTTGATATACTGATATTACTTATTAGAGCCCTTAGCTCTACCTGGCTTTGTTGAGTGACAAAGAAATAACCACTTAGAACGAACAAGTCTAAACTAGTTTCTAGAAAAAGCTAGTCACAGTGATGTGGTCATCAAGATATGAAGCCCCTTAGTCAATAAACTTGGGTTAAAACAGGTTTAATGATCATATTTATTGGCAGTGGCACAGAAAATTGCAGTGGCAAAGAAAATACATATTTCATACCAGGCACTTGTTTTTTCTGTTATTGAATTACCTGTGTTTCCTGTACCAGTTTTATGACACTAACGCTTTTTATGAGCTGGGAAAAAGCTTGCTTTTCTACTGATCGTTATAATAGTGATAATGTTTTCTATACTACACATTGGAACAAATAGTGGGGCGCCCTAGTGACGGTGTTCCTAGGCCAGATAGACCTCCGTCATGGCTCATCATCAGTTAAAGCCGGGTATGTCAGCTTAATTCCCGAAGCCCTACGCACGACTACTGGTTAATTGTAATTTCAAGCCATGGTAGACAAGAATCCTCTTATGCTATCCAGGATGTCAAGAACACATTCAACATAATATTTATTTCTTTTCTTTTCTAGAAGGCTCCAGAGAACCGATGCTTAACTAGATAATCTATGGGTACGTATGGACGACACCCTGATTAGGGAGATAGATGTATGAATATGATATATAATGATAAATGTCTACTGCACAGTAGGGTTATTTATGGATAGTAATCTGGTGATGTAGACTAGCATAATAACCATGCTAATTTATGTCACGAGAGTAAGAAGAAACTAACCCTCAATAGCATGCAGGTAACCTATCAACCAACTTTGCAAGTGGAACGACGCAGGGTCTAGCCTAGTTCCGCAGACAGTCAGACAATTGAAATAGGCTGACGTTTTGTCGTTCATAGTACACTTTGAAGCGTAGCGGCTTCCATATCTATGGTTGCACCACTGGTTATAAAGAGTCCCGGCATCTTTAGAGTTTTTGTAGGTAACTAAGTTTTGGCACTTGTTACTCTCGTGCGCAATGAGTCCAGTGGCTCAAGCACGAATAATTCACGATAGCGTTACGCTTACGATACTATATTTAAAGTCAAATATTAGCCAATGCAATTGGCGATGCTTGAAATCTTTTAATTTTGATTGGCTAATATTTGACATTTGCTATTGAATCGTAAGCGTAACGCTGTTGTTAATTATTCACGCTCGGGCTACTGATTCTTAAAAGGCTAGTTGCTTAAAGATTTGGACGGATTTCATCGATCTAAATTAAGTTGCTTGCTTGTCGTGTCACTGTTTCTTTCTTGGTCACCTGTATTATGTCAATGACCAGGTTGAAGTGTGGTGGCCCTGAAAAGGGCCTATGACCGTCGGTGAAAGAATCAGTGTAGTGAAAGGATTAAAGCGCACATTTTACGTGCACATAAAGAAAAGAAAGGAAAAAGGATAAAGTTTTTATTTGTAACAGCACATTAGGTCACAACTAAGCAACACACAGACAATAACAATGAAAATTAAAATAAAATAAGCAAAGTTCACTACACTATATCCAAGTGCGACTGGAAGACCAGCGCTTTGGTATGAACTGCTCTGCCCTAGCACATGCTGAGTGGTGGCCATTTTTGTTACCATGATGTTGAATTGCATTTTTTGTATTGTGTTATGTTAAGTCTGATTGTATTGGTAACAAAATAAACGTTTTTCTATTCTATTCTATACACACAAACATATCTAGAGATCAGAATATTACAAACATAAATAATAACAAGTCACATGTCTTCGAATTTAAGGTTCTACTTCTAGGACTAAAACTTCTAGGACATGCCGGTTTCCTCACGAGGTTATCCTTTACCATTTCAGAGCACTAGTGATCTAAATGAAGTGTAAAACCGACATTCGATAATAAACACGGCGGCTTCATTAATCATATGATACATTTGTTGATGATGATTTAATAAACATTTGTGACTAACACAGATGTTTGTTCTGTGTCTGGGTGTTAAATATATATCTATTATGTATATCAGTCTCTGGTGCCCATAGTACAGGCTATGCCTAGTTTGGGATCAGTTGACAATGTGAATATGTCCGGAATATTTATTTATTTATTTATAAACTTCTTTCCCTACTAATGGCTGTAAAATAAACACAAACAAAATATCGTGTGACGTACCTATACGTCACGTCACCAAGCATTTCTTATCACGGACCATCAACTACCCAGCTGGGCACTTCCGTGGTGTTGTCTATTTATAGTGAGTCTATGGCATTTCCGCTTATTCTACCAAACGTTAGTTCATTTCTTAGGTTAGTTCTTCAGTTCGACGTAGATTTTGATATACACAATTTTGGCTGAATTAAGGTTCTAGGAAATTGCTTGGAGGATTGAAGTTTCAGGAATTTTAGATTTAAGAGCTGCATGTATAACTGAAATCGCAAAATGTCCATGTAGACAAAAAAATACTTTTGAAATAGGATCACGCCTTTTGGTATTTAGACGCATGTCCGAATATTTGGCACACTATCTTGCAGTAGTGAGTATTCCATACGTGGCAAGTTACAAGCCCATCGCCGCGCCCCTTTAAGAATTGGTACTTACGAGTTTCCTCACGATGTTTTCGTGTAGTGAGTAGCAATCAATTATGAAGCTATATTTTAAAGTTACAAAAACCAGTGAAAATATAATAATTATGAACCAGTAAGTAGACCTAAAATATAAATGAAAACAAAAATAGCTTCACAGATGTCAATACTGTGAAAGCTACAATTTATCACTCTCAACGCAGATGCCGTACCTGGTTGTTGTTAAATGTAATTTACAATTCTAGGATAAATGAAAACAAAAATAGGCCCACCGCCGGTTATCCTCAAGTCTATAACTATATTCATTATAGGCCCACCCCTGGTGATCCTCAAGCATGGTACCTATACTCTACATGACTATAGTTATAGGTACCATGCTTGAGGATAACCAGCGGTGGGCCTATAATTAATATAGTTATAGACTTGAGGATAACCGGCGGACGGTCCACCTGTTGGTAAGTGGTTACCATAGCCTATGAACGCTTGCAATACCTAGTTATGGTAGCACTGAAAAGAATAGAATAGACCGTCGGTGTAAGAACAATGTTGACTGTTCGAGAGTTATGCTGTAACAAATAAACATACAAAGCCGATTCGTCCAAATTATTCGGACGATTAGAATCCATAATTTGTTAGTAAAATTATATAAAAAGAACTTATAATTAGGGTTAGTACTTAATGCTAAATAATTAAATTAAACATTTCAGTAGATCACTCTCCGCACGAAGCAGTGCCACGTGGGAGAGGTGATCCTGCCAGCAATCGTTTGAAGGATGATATTGGGGCTATCACGCACTCTGCGCATCAGGGATGTGGTCTTTTTACGGAGAATTGCAGCAAACCCATCCGTCTCGTATTCTGCAAACATCCCTGATGCACTGCAGAAACGCGGCAGCCCCAACATCATCCTAAAAATATTGTTGTACTGGATACGTAGGGTCTCTAGCGGTCGCCTAGTGTAGTTAACCCATAGATTCCCGGTGTAGAAACTTTGACAGTATGCTTTAAATAGCGTTAGTTTCACTTCTTCTGTACACCGGGAAAACCTACGGATCAGCATATTACCTCTTACCGCCAGAGCCCTACGCTCTCTTTCAATGTCCGCATTGTCCTTAAGGTCGTCGGTGATATAATGGCCAAGATATTTAAAAGATGCCACTCTATTGATGTTCATGCCGTTAAGGGTTATCTCTGGAAATTCTTTGAGGTTATTACCGGCGGCCTTAAAGACAATGTATTCGCACTTCTTTATGTTATAGCGGAGACCATGTGAAGCAGCGTATTCAGCACAGACTTTCAGCATCTCTTCGACGGATCTCGCTGTCGGGCCCAGCAGCACCATGTCGTCCGCGTAGCTGATGTTGTTTATACAAACACCATCAACACGGCAGCCAACACGCATGCCGCTGAGCCTAACAATGAGATCATTCACATATAGGTTGAAGAGCGAGGGTGAGCTTACCCCCCCCCCCTGCCTTACCCCGCATTCCAACCCATATGTGTCGGAGAGAGCATTGGACCACTTGAGAACATTAGTTTGGTGTCCGTACCAGTATCGAAATATTCTCAAGAGGTCCGGCGGTACACCCCTGTCCCTCAACTTTCCCCAGAGCACATCATAAGAGACGAGATCAAACGCTTTGGAGAGGTCGAGGAAACAAGCGTACACCGGCGTCCTGCGCCTCGTGTAGTATTGGACGGTATGCTTGAGTGCTAATATTGCGCTTTCTGTGGATAGTCCGGGTCTAAACCCGAACTGTGCGTCATGCAGCTTAAGGTAGTCTTGTAGAATAGAATCAAGCATACTGTCCAACACCTTGGCTATTGTAGTGGCTAGAGAGATTGGCCGGTAGTTCCCCTTATCCGATATGTCTCCTGTCCTGTTCTTCACAATTGGCACTACTACAGTCTTCATAAGGTCAGCCGGTAAGTACGCATGACTTAGACACATTGAGAAGAACATGGAGAGGAGACCGGCCAAGTGGTTCCCCGCGTATTTGAGATGCTCGATGCTGAGCCCATCGTGCCCGGGTGACTTACCTCGCGTCATACCTTTAATCGTCGCACGGACCTGGTCCGCAGATACAAACAAAAGTGGTTCGTCACCCCGAACCCTGAACTCAGCATCGATCACCTCAGAAGAAGGACCGAGGGGGGAGTGAACTTTAAAGTGTTCCATGAACAGCTGCGCTATCTCCCTTGGATCACTCTTTCCCTCCACGCTCACGGGGGGGCCAGGCTTAATATTCAAATTACCTGTGGATTTCCAGAAGGTCTTAAAATCTTTCGCTGCACGCTCTTTCGCAATCTTATCCATAACTAGCTGGTCCTGGTTTTTCTGACACCACTTCAGGCGGCTTTTAAAGATTTTGCGAGATTCGCACATCTGCTCATAAGTTTCGCCTGACGTGGGTCTGTTACACAGCAACCAGCATTTGAATTTAAGCCTGGCCTCCCCATGCGCGGCGCGAACATACGTGTTCCATCCACAGACACTTTTTCCCCTCTTAAGTCTCCCACCACTACACTGCCTCGTCTGCACAGCCGCCTCAGTCATAGTATCCACTATAACACCATAAAACCTGTCTAGAATAGACCTGTGCTCAGCCAGACCACACGGCCCATAACCGCACTCCTCGAATTCTGGGGGAAAATGCAAGTGACGAAAGGTCTTGCTACACAACTCACTATACCTCTCTATTTGTTCGACATTTCTCTCGCCCCATAATACAGCGTTAGAAGTTGAGTCACGAGTCACCAGCCTCGGTCTGACAGCACACAAGTTACACTCCACGTAAATAGGTAGATGGTCCGACGTGTAAACATCCTCATATACGCCTACTTTGTTAACTGTATGCCAAGCCGAGAGGGAAACAATACAGTGGTCCAGCCATCTTCTACTACCGGATTTTTGGCAAATGAATGTATATGTGTTTGAGGAACAACCCAGCTTTTATACATCCGCACAGAGCCAGGACTGTTCTGAGCAAAAGTTACAGTTACAGTTCTCTATAAAAAGTATAAGAGCATTAAAATCCCCTAGGATGAATATGGATTCGACGTTACTACTTTCCTCTATAGCACTCATCTCACTCAAAACCTCAGTAAAAATAGGCAGATTGTCTTTCAGGCATGTACACAGAAAATATTATTACAGAGCGACCACTAGAGGTAGCCTTAATACCAGCCAGCCTAGGGCTGTTACAATCCAGGACAACAACAGACTCGAACATACCCTTTCTCCAGAGAATGGCTACTCCCCCATGTGGTCGTCCCACTAGTAGGCCTGCGGACGTATCCACCGCCGAATATTAATGGGCATGTCATGAGGAGGGAAGAATGTCATATGACAAGAAGAGTGTTAGATATGAATGTGGATGGATGTAGGAGTAGAGGTAGGCCAAAGAAAAGATGGATGGACTGTGTGAAAGTGGATATGGTGAAGAAAGGAGTGAGTGCTGAGATGACGACTGATAGAGGGAAATGGAAGAAGAATACATGTTGTGCCGAACCCACATGATTTGGGATAAGGACAGGAAGATGATGACGATGATGATGACTTTATTACCCACGGTGATACGTGCGTTTGCAGCACTCAAAAAGGGGGGCTTGTGTAACTAACCCTTTTATAATCATTCATCATTCACTAACTTAATCGGCTCGGTAATAGTATGTCCTCATCTTTTTTTTATACAACTAAGGTGGCAATCAATCGTACGGCCCACCTGTTGGTAAGTGGTTCCCGTAGCCTATGTATGCCTGCAATACCAGAGGCATCACGCACGCGTTACCAGCCCCTCTCCCCCCACCTAAAAAGAGCTCTAACACCCTTACTCACCGCAGGAAAACAACGCTATTTGAAACAAATAATTTTATTTGGCTGTGATCTTCTGTAAGGCGAAGGGAGGTACCTTCCAAGGCAGGCTGCTCCAATTTAGAGAGAAACTGAGAAACAACATTCTACTCCTCCAAGCTACCTGGTACTGTACCTGGTATGGTAGGTGACCATACCAGGCTGGCAAGCAGGCAACTGGTAGTACCTACCATTTGTGTCAAAATGCCTATTTACATATCTGTTAGACTGAAGGACTGGACTGTTAATTCCATAGGTATCACACAGGTGTTGCCGACCCTTGAGACATACTTTGGTAAGTCTCTGGCACTTGTACCCAATTTGACTGCAATACAGCATTGCGAACATTGCTGCAGAAGTGTCACAAAGCAAGGATTTTTCAAAGCTTAGTTACGAACAAAACATTTTGCATGTTATTGGAAATCTCTCAAGTATTTACGTCGATATTGCTTTTTGGGGTCACCTTGACCTTTACGCGTGAGGTCTCGCGATTTATTGACTTTCCAAACGAGGGCACAGACTGTGTACAGTCTTGTGTACTTGTCAGGCTTTAGTTTAGCCAGCCAGGTATTGCAAAAATACTAGCAAATATATAACCAGTCTTCTTCTTCTTGTCGTGTCACTGATTCTTTCTTGGTCATCCTGTCTTTGGTCAGTGACCAATGGTGCAATTGCGTAAGCGTAATGGCAATGATGCATAGATGTAGAAGAACCAAGGTTACCGACATAGCTTTCAGAATTAGCAGGTTAGAGTGGCAGTGGGCCGGCCATATAGCTCGCAGAACCGACAACCGTTGGGGAACAAAGGTGACTCGAGTGGCTACCACGAACCGGACGACGCAGTATTGGAAGGCCCCCCGATGGACCGACGACAATTTTAAGGTTGCGGGAAGTCGGTGGATGGAAAAGGCTCAAGACCTTACGTCTCTTCTGGGGGAGGCCTATGTTCAGCAGTGGACTTCCTCAGGCTGATGATGATGATGAATGGCAATGAATTTCGTAACTTTGAGGGTAATTTTAACAATCTTAGCCACATTCAAAACGTTCCAAACTTGACATGGGAAAACTTCAAGACCTTAGCTTCTTCATTTTCTTGTTTTTCACACTAATGTTTGTCCAGTCCAACCCGCGACCTCTAGCGCAGAAGGCAGAGTTACTTCTAACTGAGCTATGAGGCCAGTCGTAATATATATTGTATATCTAGTTCTTAATGGGACGCTATACGAGTTAAATTTGATCAGATTATTCCAACAGTGCATATTCCTCAACCAGCGAACTGCACGCTCTGTTTGTTAATGAAAATGCGCGTGACAGCTCAGACGCGACGAACGAACGCTCTTAATTATTGAAACCGGCTAATTGGAGTCCATTGTATCCGGTTTTTGCTGATGAAAAAACCAGTGTTATGTAAGTGCCCAGCAACTAGGGCGAATAGTAGATTAATTGCAGTTCAGATTAAATATTAATTATTCAACGCTTGCTTGTCGTGTCACTGATTATTTTTGGTCTGTATTAGGTCAGTGACCAGGTTGAGATAATGGTGGCTGGCCCTGAAAAGGGCCTATGACCGTCGGTGAAAGAATCAGTGTAGTGAAAGAATTAAAGTGCGCCTCTGACAGGTTCCCTTCGTGCACTCGCGAATAAGTCAATACATAGTCATCATCATCATCAGCCTTTAGAAGTCCACTGTTGGACATAGGATTCCCCCAAAGAGTTCCATGATGAATGGTCTTGAGCATTTTCCATCCACCGAATTCCCGCAACAGCGTCGTCAGTCCATCGGGTGAAGGGCCTCCCTACACTGCTTCGTCCGGTTCGTGATCGTCATTCGAGCACCATTATTCCCCATCGGCAATTAGTTCGATGAATTTGGTTCTTCTTTTCATTTTCTCGTTCTTCATCACGTAATGAAACTTCGGACACTTTCAACATCGCTCTTTGCGACTTCGAGCTTGTGTATGAGGCAAATACCAAGTTAGCGACCAAGTCTCAGTGCCATATTACTAGACTAGCAACACGGTCTGATAGTATACTTTTGTATTGAGAAGATAAGACGAAGTTTCCAAGATCAAGATAGGTACCTACTGATATCAATTAGAGGGTCTATTGAAGTTTCTTCTGTAGAGGTTACCACATCTCTTGCCAAAATAAATGAGCTAAGAATTGACCCCTAGTTTTTACAGCCCAATAAAAACCCACAGCTAAATTACTTAACTAGGTACCTATCGAAAAGAGTGATTGTTATGAAAAGAACTTTGTTAGGTATATCTGACCTTTTGGGGATAACCTTGGCTTATGAAGTTGTGATGACATAATTTGATTGGCAGTTTCTAAATAGAGTCTTGATCTCATCGTACTGAATGAATTGCGCTGTATGAATAAAAAAAAATGTTAACAGTTTGTATTGGATGTTTTTGCATGGATAAGACGACTTTGTATGGAGATTTGCAGTATAATAGGTTGACATTAGTGATTGCTAAGATTATCAGTGATCAAACTAGATGTGGTCTGCATTTATATCAGTTCCTATTTGTAAGGTAGGTAATGTTGATTATTCAATACCTAGTTAATTTATTTTATTCATGTGTGTGATGAGCAGGTAGAATAGAAATAGAATAGAATAGAAAAACGTTAATTTTGTTACCAACACAATCAGACTTAACAGATAAGGAATAAAGTTAGAATATTTTTAGTTATTACTTAGCTATAACTACCTAGGTTAGAATAACTTTGATCTCAAAAATGTTACAGACTTCTTTAGTTTATAGGTAGGTACATAGTTTTTCTTGTATTTGGTGGTTTTGATAACTATAGGGTGAACCGTTAGCCTTTTTGGAGCATTCTTACGCAGTTTTGTGATGATTTTCTGCAGTAAAAACTAGTTACAACTAGCATTTAAAAGTTTCGAATATATTCGAATACCACCCAAAAATGATCGAATACTATGCGAATACCAACTTAGTTAGATTTAAACATTTCCCATATTAAGCTGTTAAATTGCTACCCTTACTACTTGCTGTACAATGAACAATGAAAGGGAAGAGGGAAAAGTCAGCAGAATTAATTGTAGAATTCTTTCTGTAAGATATCAGAAAAACACACAACCTGTGTGGTTGTGTGTTTTTCTGATACACAAAGAAAAGTTTTGGATTTCTTAAGACGGCTTAAAAAACAGACTCCAAATTTACCACTTAAGATGCCTTAAGCCTACTCAGGCTGCTGGTATATCCGCGAATGACATACCTACTTAGCTAAAACTCAAGAGGAATCCAGAGGAATCCGAAAGACGAAATGAATGTTCCATTCATAAAAATCCGATAATGACCACTTAAAAACGATCCCGAAGCTATCGAAGCGTCCGATCGTTCAGTGCGAACGATTTACCGGAGCGATTTCATAGTAAAATCGGGGGCAGCGGACCGGTTGCCGACTTACAGTGAAGACTGGTAGACGACGAATGCGTAAGCAAGCTAGGCTAGACTCCCACAAACACAAAGAAATACATGACCTACCTTCATATCCGACACAATCTGCTGATACAGATTCCATAACGGTGAACAATCCTTCTCCGTAGTTCCCTCCATTGTCAAAAAATCACAACACAAACATAAAAAAATAAGATCAAACTCTTGAAAGAATCACACGCGAGGCCGCGCCATCGACGGACACATAAATCTTCGTCAACTGTTGCATTTTCGTAATACTAAAAACGTTTTTATATCATCCAACGGTCCCTACATTTCACTTCACGTTTTTATGCACAACAGAAACGTTAGAAAATCACGAGCAACAAATCAATATTTATAAACATGAATACATGGAGGGTATTCATTTTATGCACAACATGAAGAAAATTTGGCGTTTCAACACACACAAATAACGGCAGATTTGTTGATTTGTGAAAGGATTCAGAGTTTCAGAGCCACATTCATTCAAGAAATTCAATTTTTCACTATTTTTCATACAAAAACACGCGAAGAAAATAAAGAATCCTTGTTCCTCAACGCGACCATACAAGTGAGACAAGCTCATCGGCCGAAATCGGTTTGTTTGCTCTTTTTTTTGTAGGCATGCATAGTAGTCGCTCGCTTCGTCCGGCGCGCTCCCATTCGTCAATCTATATTTGATGTTGTCAGCTTTAAAAAATATTTTATAAAGCCGTCTCAAGAAAAGGTTTCTAGAAACCGTTATTGTTGCTAATAACGCTTTTTACTTGTGATTGGTTTTTTTCAAGAACATAGCACAGGCGCCAAAATTTTGTTCAAACTTTGCACAAATACGCAAATACGCGAGTGTTGCAATCTAGAGCCGGTTTCTTTACGCACAAAAAGTTAACAGAGCAGCCTGCGGCCGATAACAGAATTACCTACCTTCGGTAAATAATAATAAGTATGACCGTATGAACATAAAGCGATGCAACGAGGTAACGTCGTCGCCACCCTTTTGGGCACACTGCCTGTGGTTGGTGATCTGAACTCTGTTTTCTACTTGTAGTCGTAGAAAACAGTTCAATCCTAGAATGTTTGCTTAATTTGTCGTTTTTTAAAGCTATAATCCCTTTTTGACCACACTTATGGAAAATTTAGTAGTCTCATTGGAGCTGTAGTTTCAAGCAGATCCTTCATTGGGTCATCCTAATTAAATCCATTGATAATCCTCCGATCCTAAGAAATGCTACGCTACGGCAGACTTATCTATCCGAAGGATTTTTAAAGCTGCAAATGCTCTTTGATATCTTCGGCTTCTTTTAGTTTCTCCTGATATAATAACGAACACATTTCAAGTCTTTTTTGTAATCGCGAGGCATCTGCAGAGGTATCAGGTCACTAGGTACCTAGGTAGCTGCTTACCCTTTTAGAGTTTAGTGTGAACACTGTATATAATGAAAACCTCATCTCCAAGATATCAATTTTATGCGTCACACCCTTCACAAAAGGCAAAAGCTGCTTTTTGACAAAAAACATTATAATATTTTTGCTTGTACTGACGTCCTGTAGCGATTTATTTTGATCAGCGGCTGTGATTTATCCCAAACGGTGAACTTGTAAGCATGCTTCAAAGGTCAGAGTCAGAACCTCATGAGTGCAGAACAAATTTTCCAAGAACTGCCGCGCAGATAGGATAGGCATTATTTATGTTGTGTAAGTTCAAACTAGTTATAGATAAAATAACGATTTAGCTGTTTAAAAATATCGTATATAGCAATACGATATCGACACCAATTAAATATGTGTTATGGTAACACTATCAAAATCACTAGGGTTGTACTTAACAAAACCTTCAAAGATACTTTCAATAATCAATCAATCGCTGTTGTTATTGTTAAACGCAAACAGCGATTGATTTGAAAATATTTATTTACGAAAAAAATACATACATCTTTGAAACACTTTTTTTACCTATAACGAATTGGGGAACTCTATGGGGAAAAGAACATGATGAGTAGTATTATTAAAGTAGTAATAATAGATAGGTAGGTAGGTACATATTGAAATTTATGAAATTGAAATGAAATTTATTTGATATACACCAGACTTAACAATAACATGCAATATTAAGTTTTATGTAATTATTAACATAATGAACTATAATATTCCTGGTTGGACTACATTGGTACCCACACTAGGATTGCCTGTGTTATGGCATACCAATGCCCTCCGCCAAGCCATTGAGACTTTAAGCATACATTTGTGCAAAGAAGTGAATACGCAGTACAGTATCTAATATACAGTACCGTTATAATATTATTATTATGTGTTGTTTTTATTATTCAATTCAATTCATTTATTTCTCTCCATAGGCATAAATACAATGCACTTAGAAATTTCAAAACATAATAAAATAAACATACAATGGTAAATACAAATAAAAAATGTATACAATGTCAAGAATTAAAATAATTACACAGTCAAGAAATAATAATAATCAAATACATAAAATGTCTAAAAAAGTAACTACATACGTTATTACAAACTAGCAGAGAGAGAGAGAGATTATTACTTTTTAATTCAATTATTAGATATTTTAAATTATAAATCAATTATTATCACAATTAATTGTACCTATATACATATTATTCACTAATAGGTAAAGGATATAAGATTTTTTATATAATTATATAAAGCAAATTTTAAATTATGGATTCTTATAATATGTTTGTTTTTTAATATAATATATGATATGGAGCTTTACTTTAATCTTACAGATAGGCTGTCTTTATTGATTTGCATAAAATGACAAAACGGGTAGGTTAGTTACTGTTCGTAGATAATTTTTACCGAATAACTCATTTTTTTCATGTATGTATGTATTGTATTCATAATATAATAATAACAACCAAATGTCACCATACAAGGATACCCTGTGTCGCAGGTATCTGAAACTACGAGTACTATGGTATCACAACACGCAGACCCGGAACAAATATTTACATATTATGCAAAAAATTTGTCCCGCAGCGGTAATTGAAAGCGTACCCTTTGCGTCTCCGCCGGGAATTCACCCGCTGCGCCACAGAGGTCATTATTAGATGGAAAATGGCAGTTGGTCGTTGTGGCCCCGGCTGAAGAATAGGCCCCTCCTTATCTACCTATCCGCGGATGTCGTAAGAGGTGTCTAAGGGAGGAAAGCTAGGAGATGGGCAGCAGCGTCCCTCATTTTAACAAAGATCGCTCTAACTGCGCTCGCCATCCTGCATGCCCAGCGTGGTGAGTATGGGCAAATCCCCCCACATGATAAGGAATTTGCTCTGTCTGTAGGTGAGGTCGTTTTCAGCAGTGGACGTCGAACGGCTGAGATGATGATGTTATTAATGAAATGGCAGTTGTTTCCTAAGATAGCCGACCCTTTATAATGAACGTCTAAATCTCAGGACCTTTCATCCAAATCCGTTCAGCCGTTTGGGCGTTATTGAACAACAAACATCTCCTCACAAACTTTCGCATTTATAATACTAAAATAATAGGATATAGTGTGGACCATGGGTAGGTGCCGATTGCAATGATAGACTTTGGCACATCACTACACTAGTCATAGTAAACTCCTAAAGTAAATGCCACTGTCACCACACAAAGCTGTCACAAGTTTGTCTATTTTAATCATTTTGTATTCCTTTCCTAGTCTGTGAAGTCTGTGTGTTTTGTATACGGCTGGCTGTGGCTATACATAATAGGGCGCACTTTTCTTTCGAGTGTTCAACGCGGTTCTTTCTTTGTTATTTATCCCATTTCTTTCTTGTTTTATGTTTTCAGTCATACGAATAACAATGTCTAAAATAGTGAACAATACGTGCATCAGGCCCGGTGTTATCCACAGAATCGCGCTTGAAAACTTCGTGTAAGTATTCGCGCCGTTATAGATTCAAAGTTTCAAAACTTTACATTTTTCTTGATTCAAATTGTGTATCAAAAATTATAAAGCTATTCCAACATCTAGTCGCTCTATCCTGATAGAGTTGATATATATCTTTTCCTATTGTAACTAAATCCCTTGCAAAATATTGAAGGCCGTGCGTTATTCCGAACGATATTCTATCCTATCCTACTAATATTTTAAATGCGAAAGTTTGTGAGGATGTTTGTGGTTCCATCACGCCGTGACGGCTCAACCGATTTCGATGAAACTTGAGTTGAAAGTAGAATGAAAGTTCTTTGCCTAGAATATCATTTATGCTACTCTTTATCTGGGTACCACGCAAGTGAAGTCGCGGGCGCAAGCTAGTGATGTATATCTTTCGAAAAAGTTAGCCGGTGGATAAAGGCGAGCGTGAAGTGAGCGGTTTGTGTACGCAGTGGCAATTAGACCTGAAGCCTTCCAATGGAAGTGTTCAAACGGCATGCAATATATATTTTAGAATATGTTTAAAATTTATTTGAAAATGATCCTTCTTTTTTTTTATATTTTCTTTATGTGGCTATGGTGTCACTATGGCCACAACGGGCCCATTGAGATTGCCACTTGTTACTTTTGTAGCCCTTTTACAGGTTGTTCAAAATGATCTTTACATAAACTAGTTAAAGCCAATTTTGAGTTTGACATTTCCAGGTGTACAATAGAGCTGTTGGTTATATTCTGTAAAGATAATTTCAAAATAAATTTTAAATGACACATCACATGCTGTTTGAACATGGCTTGTCTTGCTCGGAAGCGGCTCCCAGACACCACCGCATACAGGGATACTGAGAGAATGTTACCAACGACCGAAAGTCCTGCTTCGCTATTTTAAGGAGCTGGGCTGGCTGGGGTAGGGTTAGCATAGGGGGACAATGCACAAAACACCCCACAGCGGGAAGTCAGTGCAGGTCTAACCACCCCCGATTAGAATTAGATGGCTTGTTTTGCTTGGCAAAATCTATTGTGCACTCAAAAATTCCCTTAGATTTGTCTGATGTCCTGTACAATGAGTTTGAACCTTATTACACTTGGTTTCAGAACCTACAAGCAAGTGGTTTTGTTCCCAGGGCCATCATTGAACATGATAATTGGCCCCAACGGCACTGGAAAGTCTACATTCGTTTGCGCCATTATTCTCGGTCTATGCGGGAAGACCAGCGTTATTGGACGTGCTAAGAAGGTAGCTTTATATTATCCACACTTTTAATTCCAATCTTTATCACACACGTTCAGCTGATCCCAAACTAGGCTAGCCTGTACTATTGATACCAGAGACTGATATACATAATAGATAGCTATTTAACACCCAGACACAGAACAAACATCTGTGTTAATCACACAAATGTTTGTCCAGTGCGGAAATCGAACCCGCGATCTCTAGCGCAGAAGGCAGAGCTACTACCAACTGAGCTATTAGGCCTGTCAATCTAAAAGTCTTTGGGCTACTTGAAACCTATGTGTTATTAATAATTGAGTTGGAAACTGTATACCACTGTAGCATCCTTGCTTTAAATTGAAGCATGCTTATTTATATGCATTTATTATTATTAATACCAAGAAACTCATAAATACAAACAGAATTTTGAAAAGTAAATCACAATTCATAATATTTATATTTTTATTTATATAATTTTGTACTAGGTATATATTATGTATCTCAACTGCTAATCAGAAACAGGAAACTGTCAACACAAAATGTTAACCAGTTGAATTACACAATGAGGTGGATAGACTTAATATTTTTTTTTCAAAGTAGGTACCAATGTGAAACAATAAAGAATGAATATAATTTTGGACCAGCCAAGCAATCTTTTTTAAATCTTTACTACTGGCAAATCTCTGAGTCAATCTCAATTGAGAGACATCGTTAACTTCTAGACTGCCCAGTTTTCAGACAGTTTTCTATTCTCCTAATTTTAACATGCCATATTTGACATAATCTCTTAAATAGATTTCAGAATATGTCCGCAGTGGCTGTGAGCAGGCTACCATAGAGATTGAACTGTACCAAGCCCCGGGGCGGAGGAATGTCATCATCACCCGTAACTTCAATCTGCAGGATGTGACAACATGGTCCATAGATAACAAAACTGTGAGGGAGAGGCAGGTGCAAGATCTAATCGCTACCTTAAATATACAGGTAATTTTCTTGCTCTAAACCACCTTTTCATATAAACAAATGCTTGTTGCGTGTTAAATAAGAATATTCTGAAATTGGATGACACATGCCATTGGGCTAAGTTATTCAGCTCATAGGGAATTTAAATTGTCAATGTAATATAATACCTGGGTTTATTTAGTCCTAGTCTTAACCCAGTTTCATAATAACAACTACTGGTACTGGTAACAACTTGAAACGGTTGTTAAATTTCGGTATTTAACCAGCCTAAATTAGCGATATCATAATTTTCAACCTTTTCATTCGGTATCGTTATTTAACCCATATCTTATTTCGGTACCGAAATCACAAGACGAGAGCGGGCGAGAGGCCCCGCTTGGGGAGTATCGTCGTTCGAATTGTAAAATTTTGTCGTCTGGAGTAAAAAATAATCTTTCAAATAAGCCAAGTTCACTTAATATGATCATAGCTAGGGGAAATATGTGCACAGCAGTTAAAAAAACAAAAAAAAAACATGCTATTTGCCTGTCATGTTGTGTTGGATGTTTATCCCACTAATATTATAAATGCGAAAGTTTGAGAGGATGTTTGGATGTTTGTTGTTCAATCACGCCGAAACGGCTCAACCGATTTCGTTGAAACTTGGAATAGATAAAACTCTACCTAAAATAGTTTTTTATGGAGGTACCACGAGAGCGAAGCCGAGGGCGGAAGCTAGTATAAAAAATTATACGATAACATTTATTTTGGACACACAAGAACAGCAATAACTAATACACACTTCACTACCAGATACAAAGAGGTAAAAAACTAACATTAACATAATATATTAGGTATGTAATTTTAACTAAAAACGGGATATTTACCATTATTTGTGAGTTTGGAGTAAAGTATGTGTGGAGTAACTTTGAAAGATAGAGTGAGGAACAGTGTGATAAGAGAGCGTTGTGGAGTGAAAGAAGACGTAGTGATGAGGATTGAGAAAGGTATGCTGAGATGGTTTGGTCATGTAGAGAGTATGAACGAAAGAAGATTGACGAAACAGGTGTATAAGGCGAGTGTGAATGGGACCGTTGGAAGGGGAAGACCTAGGCGTACGTTTAGTGACCAAATCCCTGTGACCAGTACCCTAAACCGACGAGCATGTATGAGGAATGTGATGAGAGTGAATGAAGCAAAAGAGGTATGTCAGGATCGTAGCAAGTGGAAAACCGTGTTCTCTGCCTACCCCTCTGGGAAACAGGCGTGATTTTATGTATGTATGTATGTATTTGTGAGTTTATTTGTTCCCTGTTATTTCGGCACAGTTTCATGCGCCATGATCACGTATTAAACTGTGTGTAATATCGGGGAACAAATAAACTCACAAATCATGGTAAATATTCCGTTTCCAGTGATAATTATGTTCATAGCAATGAAAGTTTCAAAAATTATAAACATTCGTTCCAGGTTGACAACCTCTGCCAGCTATTACCCCAGGATCGAGTCCAGGACTTCTCCAAAATGAACCCTCAGGAGCTGCTGAGGAGTACCCTGTCAGCCGTGGGCGGTCAAGAGAGTGTCACCCAGTTGGAAGAACTTATAGAGTCGAGGAATAAGCAACGGGGGCTCTCGACTAAACTGCAGAATAATGCACAGTTGCTACAGGAGCAAGAACGGTTGAATGAGAGGTGTGATTATTTCTGTTGTAATTGCGACTAAGGTTACTTGCTTGCTTGTCGTGTCACTGATTCTTTCTTGGTCATCCTATATTAGGCAAGTGACCAGGTTGAGGTATGGTGGCCCTGAAACGAGCCTATGCCATCTATATCATCATTTCAGCCGTAGGATGTCCACTGCTGAGCTTAGGCCTAGTCAGTTTTCCTGGATTATTTCAAAATCATCTGTTTGTGGTGTTTTTATTATCTTTATAACTAGTAATTAAACATTTCAAAATGTCAACACCAAGATTGTGACATAAATCATCTAAACAACTGAGTTTGAACTGATTTGACTCCAAACATATTGACAGGCCTCATAGTTCACTTGGTAGTAACTCTGCCTTCCGTGCTAGAGGTCGCGGGTTCGATTCCCGCACTGAACAAACATTTGTGACTAACACAGATGTTTGTTCTGTGTCTGGGTGTTAAATATATATCTATTATGTATAACAGTCTCTGGTACCCATAGTACAGGCAATGCCTAGTTTGGGATCAGTTGACCGTGTGTGATAAGTACGGAAAAAAAAAACATATGACTTTTGTAATGTTCTTTCAGTGAAAATCTACTATTTTTTACAGATTAAAAGTCCTAATAGACGCAATGCAGCAACGCAAAGATTTAGAACGTGAAATCGAAGTCTGTGAAAAGAAGAAACTATGGCTCGAGTACCAAGAACTAAGAGAAAGAGTCATAGAGTATACCAACGACAAGAAGAAAGCAGTGACACTCGTGACAACTCACAAGAGTAAAATGGAGCCATTGCAGAATGTCATAGACAAGGCTAAGATTAGCATCGGTAAAGTTGAGCAGAACAAACTTTTGGCGGTATGTAAATCATCATCAATCACAAAATTTAAAGTCTCAATTATCAATCATCATTATGTTCATCAATCAGAAAATACAGAATCTCAGTTATCAATCATCATCATACTCGTCAATCTGGATCAATAACACTAATATTGTTGATGCTAAAGTACTTTCACAATAGGCCAGTTGTGGCCGCAGTGACACCATACCATAGCCGCATAAAGAAGATAGATAGGCCACAGCGAGAATTTCTCTCTCCAAATTAGAGCAGCCCGCCTGGGAAGGTACCTCCGCCTTACAGATGATCGCAGCTTAATAACATTATTGATTCGAATAGTGTTGTGTTCCTGCGGTGAGTAAGGTTGCCAGAGCCCTTAAAAGGGTGTCGGTTCGGGGTCGGCGACGCGTGCGTGATGCCTCTGGTATTGCAAGCGTTCATAGGCTACGGTAACCACTTACCAACGGGTGGGCCGTAAGCTTGTTTGCCGCCTTAGTTATATAAAAAATAATAGTAATAATAACTCTGTCTCACATCCTATGGTTGAAATGATAATGATGATAACTCAACATATTTTAGGGCCGGGAAATCCACACTCTACGCGACAAAGCGAAGGATATCATAAAAACGGTACGGGATCAAGAATTTACTCTGAAGGATATTGAATCATCCTTTCAAGATAAAATGGAAAGACACAGGTACTTACAACAAAAAATATAACTTAACTAGCTTCCGCCCGCGGGTCCGCTCGCCTGAAGGACATTGAAACGTCCTTTGGTAATAAAACTGGTTTGGTGCAGCTTATAAAAAAAAAAAAAATATATTCCGGACATATTCACACGGTCAACTGATCCCAAACTAGGCATAGCCTGTACTATGGTGACCAGAGACTGATATATGTAATAGATAAATATTTAACACCCAGACACAGAACAAACATCTGTGTTTATCACACAAATGTTTGTCCAGTGCGGGGATCGAACCCGCGACCTCTAGCGCAGAAGGCAGAGTTACTACTAACTGAGCTATGAGGCCTTATGCTGAGACAGGGACCTTTTTGGCCCCATGCAACAGCCACCTCATATATTGTTACTATAATTTAATTTTATCTGATAACGTTTTTAATTTCTTTTTATTTTTACTTATTTTGTATATTTGCACTTTTTTTTTAATATACTTTTGTCTTTTTATCTGTTGTTTTTGGGGACAAATAAATGCTCTTTCTTTCTTTCTTTCCTTTCAAGATGAAATGGAAAGACACAGGTACTTACAACAAAAAATATAACTTAACTAGTTTCTGCCCGCGGCTTCGCTCGCGTTGTACCTACGAAGATAAAAAGTAGCCTATATGCTATTCCAGACTTTAATCTATCTCTGTGCCATACTTCATCCAAATCCGTTCGGCCGTTTGAGCGTGATTGACACAAACATCCAAACATCTAAACGTCCAAACATCCTCACAAACTTTCGCATTTATAATATTAGTAGGTTCAAAATAACACCCAATAGTCACATACATAGTCCTGACCCCACACTAGGATCCCCTGTGTCGTGGGTATCAGAAACTACGTGTACCATGGTACCACATCACCCAGACCCGGAACAAATATTTGCACACCATGCAAACATTTGTCCTACAGCGGGAATCGAACCCCTTGCGTCTCATACAAGCACTCGGCTGCTAAGTTTACGTTAATGTTTTAGTCGTTCTTTCTTTGGCAACTTGGTTAAAATCTGTACATAAAAAAGAACAAGGCTTGATAACACGACCAACGCACAGCCCAAACAGCTGAAGCTATAAAGCTGAAATTTGGATAGTAGCTGCCTTATATGCCAAACACGTCCACTAAGGACGGATTTTCAAACTATCAACTCCTAAGAGGGTGAAAAGGGGTTAAAAAGTTTGTATGAAAAATCGTATTCCTTGAACCTACAGATTTGAAACTAACCAAAAATAATGAATGATAGAAATAAGGAAAAACTGTATATTTAGATTTTCAAAACTACTCCTTGAAAGGGTGTAATGAGATGTAAAAGTTTGTATGGGAGAATCTTAACGCATCGAGAGTTTATCTGAAACTTGATATAAATACTCATAAAGTCAAATAATAAAATACGTATTCAAGGGTTTTTCAAAACTGCCACTTTTTAGCAAGAAACCACGCGAGCAAAGCCGCGGGCGTACGCTAGTCATTGATAATATTGAACAGTAGCTTGAGCTAATTATGACAAACCAACCAACAAAAACGTTAGCATACAAAAAAACACTTACCAATTTTCAGGAATCGTGAACAAGAACTCATTGAGGCAAGGGCTAAGTTGGATAAGCTGAAGACTGACAAGCAAAGTCTGGAAGAGAAAGTCGGTGACGGTAAGACCTCTCTTCCAACCAAACATGATCATATCAAACTGCATAATATACCTTTAATACTGTGCATAATACAGGGTGATATGTATGCTATCCCGAATGGGGCGGGGCTTATTCTACAGCAAATTGGCCATAGAGTTTGTTCTACGACTTTTAAAATTCAGAAATTAAAAAAACTATGCAAAATTAGCTGTTTTGGAGTCATCAGTACAAACTCAATTATATCGTGGTGAGTTTGGGCAACTACGAATGAAAGCAGTAATTAAAAAACAAAAATTAAGAACACTTCCTGAAATCTTCACAACGTCATCGGTCCATCGGGTAGAGGTCTTCCAAGACTGCGTCGAAATCCGAAACTTGGAATAGGATAATCAATATAACTATGTTGGTACCTCAACACCCAGACCAGGAACTAATAATTCCAGATCATGCAAACATTTGTTCCGCAGCGGGAATCGAACTCGCACCCCTTGCGCCTCAGACAGGGACTATTAACACCAAGACACAGAACAAACATCTGTGTTAATCACACTAATGTTTGTCCAGTGCGGGAATCGAACCCACGACCTCTAGCGCAGAAGGCAGAGTTACTACCAACTGAGCTATGAAATGAAAAATGAAATGATGGTGACACATTTTTTCAGATACCCGAGTAAAAATGGAGATGGCGGAAATAATGAAGGCATTATCGAAAACCAACGCAGCCGTGGATGTACTGAAGAAGCAGAAGCTAGAAGCGCAGTACGATTTGGAGAACAATATCGTGCCACAAATGAGGCTTTATCAAAACAAGTAAGTCCATAGACTTAGGACTATAACGTTTTCATCATCATTTCAGCCGTACGACGTCCACTGCTGAACATGGCCTCCCCCGCAGACAGAGCGAATTCCTTATCATGTGGGAGGATTCAAAGTCAAAGTCAAAAGGCATTTATTTCAACACTAGGATCACTTTGAAACGTCTTAGAAACTAGGTGAAGCTATGCCTGTTCCTCGCGACCAAGCCTAGAAGAATCAGGCAACAAACTCGGCTTGGTGCCTTTTTTTTCAATGATCCTTTTACACAAAATGGAATTTAAAGCTTCAGTGTGGTGCCGATCGAACTAGGTGAGGCTCAAAAGAAAAGTAATCTAATTATAATCCCTAATAAATAAGAGCTAATAAAATGTGATTTACCCATACTCACGCTGGGCATGCGGGTTGGCGAGCGCAGTTAGAGCGATCGTTGTTAATTGCATCTATCACCGACTAAATATGTCCAAAAAACTCCCCAAACTAATAGGACAAAAACTTTATAATAAGCCTCCCCTAAAGTTAAAAATGATAGAAAGCGAAGATAGGTTCGTTAATGAAGTGAATAAGCTTTTGCTTGACGAGACGCTATACAGCATTAAAGATTTTTTGGAAAAAGACTATAGTTATCTGAATGTTGTAGAGTTGTCCTAAGTTCTTACTGATACCGTTTTGTATCTACCGTTGTCGCGAATGATGTCAGATTTATTGAATCTCCTATGTGCGGAGTGAAGGCCATACTTAGGTAATTTAAATATCAAGTATTATAATGTGTGTTACTAAAATATGACGAGTCATAGCCTGTTCACCTAATCTAAGTTTACCATGCAATTTTTATTATTTGTTCACCTATGGCAATAAAGATATTCTGTTCTATTCTATTAATGAGGAACGCTGCTGCCCATCCCCTAGCTTTTTCCCCTTAGTCGCCTCTTACGACATCTGCGGATGGTGGTTATGGAGGGGCCTATTCTTCAGCCGCGGCCACCACGGTCAATTTCTTTGTAAAAACTGAAAAAAAAACCTATACATAATTCGAGGAAGATGGTTTTTTTTAATCTTCATCATAAACAAACTTTTAGAAGTCCACTGCTGGACATAGGCCTCCCCCAAGGAGTTCCACGACGAACGGTCTTGAGCCTTTCACCACCACCATCCACCGACCTCCCGCAACCTTTACAATGTCATCGGTCCATCGGGTGGGGGGCCTTCCAACAATGCGTCGCCCGGTTAGTGGTCGCCATTCGAGAACTTTTATTTTAATTCCTCACGGTGGTCGGTTCTGCGAGCTATATGGCCTGCCTACTGCCACTTGAACTAAACTTATGAGAAATCAGTTAGTCACAAAATAGTCCAGTTAGTCCCAGTCGCCAACAAAAAGCGGGTAGTGTGCCCAAAATAATGGCGGCGATATCGTCGGTCCATCGGGTGGGTGACTTCTTTGACGTTTCACTGATTCTTTCATGGTAATCCTGTATTAGGTCAGTGACCAGGTTGAGGTACGGGGCCTATGACCGTATTGTGGGGGTGACTGTGCTATAATAATATATATATATATTTTATACAACTTAGGTGGCAAACAATCATACGGCCCACCTGTTGGTAAGCGGTTACCGTAGCCTATGAGCATTTGCAATACCAGAGGCATCACGAACCCCCTCCCCCCCTAAAGAGCTCTGGCAACCTTACTCATCGCAGGAACACAACACTATTTGAAACAAATAATGTTATTTGGCTGCGATCTTCTGTAAGGCGGAGTTACCTCCCCAGGCGGGCTGCTCCATTTCAGAACGAGAAAATCTCGCTGAATACAGAATACAGAATTTATTAGTAATACCATTATTACATGTCATGTCATTAATAAAATTAGAAATAAAGAAATGAAAATTATAAATTATAATATTGGTAAATTTAAATATTCATTCACATCATATAACACTTAGTCAGTGAGCCACTTACTAATTTTTTTCTTAAAAATAGGTGTGGAAGCTGCATCACGGATCCAGTCGGGCAGCCGGCTGTGCCCTACCTCCTCCAAAAAAAACAAATATAAATACAAATACTATTGTGTTATCGCATTCCAGGATCCGCAGCCTAGAGGACGTGGATAATAAGCGCTTGGAAGCGCTTCGTAACCACAGCGAGGACGCCTACAAAGCGGTCATGTGGCTCCGAGAGAACAAGGATATGTTCCAGGAACCTGTACATGAGCCTATGATGCTAGAGGTAACAATTTTGTTTTAAATATAAATTATACACCAAAATTTTCTAACCAGCGGGATTCAAACCGGCATCTTCGCCTATGCGATACCAACTACGCCATGGAACGAATGACGCTGGTGCCGAAAATCTTGGGACACCGCTAGCTCCACCTACAGAAGTTTCAATCTGAAACATTCCTGCTCAATGTCTATTCCTATGTTTTATTATTAAATCGCATTGCTGATTCAAAATGAAGATAAGATAAGATATTTACTTAATAATTTCTTACATTTTTTATAAATAACGCCCAACAGTCACATACATAGTCCTGACCCAACACTAGGATTCCCTGTGTCGTGGGTATCAGAAACTACGAGTACCATGGTACCACAACACCCAGACCCGGAAAAATATTTGCAGATAATGCAGACATTTGTCCCGCAGCGGGAATCGAACCTGCACCCCTTGCGTGTCAGACGGGCACTCGCCCGCTAAAATATTATTTCTAATTTAGTATTTGCACGGCTTCTTATAGTCAAATACAGTTACCTTATTTTAATTTATGAGCTAGCAATACCTGTATTAATGCAAATAAATCATTCATTCATTCATTCTACGCCACCGAGGTCGTCAATAATAAAAAATAAATGTTTTTTATTGCTTTTCAAAAGTTACTTAGTTTTATACATTGATGAGATCTCCTTTTAAGTAAGAAATACTTGTCATAGGAGATCTCGCTCTTGCTTAGGTCTATTTTTAAGTTTTTTAGGAGTCCTAAAATAACAAAACATTTAATTCAGACGAGTATAATATATAGTAATATAGGTTTATGTGTGAGTGTGTGTCAATGTAGTACATATGAATTGTGAAAGTGTAAAGTGAATGATTTATTTTATTAAAATTAAACTAAGTATGATTTATTTTCGACCCATAGATAAACTTCACGGACCCGAAATTCGCGCGCTACTTAGAAAACACTGTGTCGGGTCGCGATTTAGTCGCATTCACCTTCGAGTCCAGTACCGATATGAACCTCTTCCTAAGGAAAGTGAGACAAGATGGCGGGCTAAAGCAAGTCAACGCTATATGCAGTCAGGGGGGGAAACTGAACATTCAAAAGAACAGTATTCAACAGTTGAGGTAAGTGATTCAACCAAGTGTTCAGTAAAACTGTACTCAACAGCTGAGGTAAGTGATTCAAATAAGTGTTCAGAAAAAATAATCAACACCTGAGATTAGTGATTCAACCAAGTGTTCAGAAAATTGGACTTAACAGCTGAGATAAGTGATTAAACTAAGTGCCAATTTCACCATCTCGGACTATCGCTAGTTGACAGATAAAAATACATCCATTTCTTTCTGTGACATGTAAACAGAAAGGGAAATAAACTATTTTTATTCGCCAAGTAGCGATAATCAGATACGGTGAATTTGGCGCTAAGTGTTCAGCAAAACAGTACTTAACAGCCGAGATAAGTGGTTAAGCCAAGTGTTCAACAGCTAAATCGGACTTTCCTCTAGCTACATCCCTTTTGATATCCACAAGAATTTGAGCACCTACAGATACCATAATTACCACCGTCGTCGGTCTTGTACCATAATCTATATATTAAACAAAGTCGGCTTAATTACACCACTAATAACTAACAACGGATGGGCCGATTTCGATGAAACTTGGAATATGTAGTATTTACCTGAAATAGTATATAGGGTACTTTTATGTAGGTAGTTGGGGATAAATCACATTTTCTGCATTTTTTTAAATATTTTTTTTCAGTTATCTTGGTTTCTACACTTACCTTGTGGATACCCTCACGGCTCCTGACGCGATCATCCGTTACCTTTGCAAGAACTACAACATACACAAGATACCGATAGGCAACGATCACACATACAACAATTCTGGACGGGTGCCCTCTAATATCACATTTTTCTTTACGGGTAAGGAATGATCTTCACTGTTGCTTGCTTGTTCTGGCACTGATTCTTTCTTGGTTATCCTGTATTAGGTCAGTGTGCAGGTTGAGGTATGGTGGCCCTGAAAAGGGCCTATAAAAGAAAAATCAAATAAATAAAAATTGTTTATTTCATGTTTTAAAAACACATAGGTACTAAATTTAAGTGGGACAACATAATTCAAAATATACAATAAAAATCAAAAGTCAAAATCACAAAATTAATGTCAAAAATATTCATAAAATAATAATAATAAAAAGTATATTTTAGGACACACATACAGATGGAAAACACGCGGACAGGAGGGACCATCAGTGGCCTATGACCGTCGATGAAAGAATCTGTGCCCACTATAATGTATCATTCTACACCCAATTGGCAATATTGTTTTTGAAATTTTTTTTTTGTGTATATTAGAATTTTATTGATACCCAAACATGTTTTACATTTTATAAATTTTTGTGATCACGTTATAAGTACTAGGGTTTGGCCGTGGTGGCCCCGGCTGAAGAATAGGCCCCTCCATATCTACCTATCCGCGAATGTCGTAAGAGGCGACTAAGGGAAAAAAGCTAGGGGACGGGCAGCAGCGTCTCCTATTTTAACAACGATAGCTCAAACTACGCTCGTCAACCCGTGTGCCCAGTGTGGTGAGTATGGGCAAATCCCCCCACATGATAAGGAATTTGCTCTGTCTGTGGGGGAGGCCATGTTCAGCAGTGAACGTCGTACGGCTGAAATGATGATGATGATGAAAAATGAAAACTTAAGTAGTTGAGGTTGCATCAAAATCCACGCTAGGTTAAAAACCTGTGTTGGGGCTGTTGTATGTGGCTTAATGTAGGTAGTTATAATACTATATATGTGGGTATGAGAATAAAGTCAGTTGTTTCTTACTAGATGAACAGAGTGTTTTATTCAAGCTGTTACCCAATACTACAGGGGCTTTGAATAAATATTATTTATTTTTGTTGATAGAATAAATATATAAGGAGGAGGAGTAATCGGTAAGCTTGGTATGGGCATGTCATGAGGAGGGAAGAATGTCATGTGACAAGAAGAGTGTTAGATATGAATGTGGATGGATGTAGGAGTAGAGGTAGGCCAAAGAAAAGATGGATGGACTGTGTGAAAGTGGATATGGTGAAGAAAGGAGTGAGTGCTGAGATGACGACTGATAGAGAGAAATGGAAGGAGAATACATGTTGTGCCGACCCCACGTGATATGGGATAAGGGTTGGAAGATGATGATTGTACATATTTTAGATCACCTTATTTCTTTCAGAGAACCATAGATTCACAATCCGCGTGTCAGCATACAGCGGCGCCAAGTCATCCTCCACCAACGAGATCCGAGGCGCGCGCCTGCTGGCCAACACCGTCGATGTCGAACAAGTCGATAACTATACTAATCAGTAAGTTCTTTCTTGGTCATCCTGTATTAGGTCAGTGACCAGGTTGAGGTATGGCGGCCCTGAAAGACCTATGACCGTCGGTGAAAGAATCAGTGTAGTGAAAGGATTAAAGTGCGCTTCTTAGAGGCTCCCTCGTGCACTTTTATTATAAGTACTGCCAAAGAGTGGAATGATCTGCCTGCGTCTGTTTTCCCGAAAGAGTACAATCTAGGAGTCTTCAAATCTAGGGTCAATAAGTTCACTATGGGAGAGCGTGCTCCATCTTAGGCCACATCTCACTTGCAAAAGTGAGTTGGTGGCCAAACACCTTACCATTATTAATAATAAAAAAAAAACTTATGTCACATGTCTTGGAATTTTAAGTAAAACATGACGGTTTTCTAACTATGTTTTCCTTCACCGTTTGAGAACACTATTATAACGCACATAAATTTCCTGAGGGCGGGCGACTGCCTGGCTGAGACGCAATGGGTGCGGGCTCGATTCCCGCTGCGAGATAAATGTTTGCATGATGATGATTGCTGGGTTCTTTGGTACCATGGTACTCGTAATTTCTGATACCCACGACGAATCCTAGTGTGGGGTCAGGACTATGTATGTGACTGTTGGATAAATAACACCGAACAGTCACTATTCATTCATTCATTATATAAAAAGTAGCCTTAATGCTATTCTAGGTAAAGATATATTCTCTCTATATATTCCAAGTTTCAACGAAATCGGTTGAACCGTTACGGCGTGATTGAACAACAAACGTGTGTACACAAAAAGTATGTGAGGATGTCACATACTTTCGCATTTATATTATTAGTAGGATAATGAAAATTGTATTTTTTTCAGGCTATCAAACTTCGAAAAAAAAGCACAGAGTCACAAATTGAAGATACAAGCACTGGATGAAAAAATCAGTACCATCGAAGCTTCCGTAAACGATTTGAACATTAAGAGAAGAAACCTTACTGATAGAGTGGAAAAAGTAATTTATATTAAATAAATTAAGCCTAATAATATTATAAATGCGAAAGTTTGTGAGGATGTTTGATAGATAGATAGATATTTTTTTTATTTGACACACACAAATACAGCACAGACAGATATAAAAGCAAACAGAAGAAACAACAGTAGGTAACAATCACACAAAATAAAAATAAAAGTTTGGATGTTTGTTGTTCAATCACGCCTTAACGGCTCAACCGATTTCGTTGAAACTTGGAATAGATAAAGTTATGTACTTAAAATAGTATATAGGATACTTTTTATGTTGGTACCACGCGAGCGAAGCAGCTAGCGGAAGCTAGTACTAAATGAAAAAGAAAATGTTCACTTCTGTTATAGGATAGGTCGACATCCTCTCAGTTCTCCAGGCGATCAGATCCTAAAAGATGTCTGAAGAGGGTAGTCAGAGGCACGTCCTTACATTAAATTTGACTCAGGCCCATATTCATTGAGGATTTGTTTGATTGTACCTACTGATTTATAATGACATGTTTTATTGGCAATTATTATTATTATATTACAACATATTGACAAGGCCTATATACAGCCGCTAAAACTTGATGTAATTAACAAAACCAAGTATTCCCAGTGTTCCAAAGGTGAATAAATAAATATGACTATGACTATATTTTGCAGCACCTAGTGAGTATTCCATACATAACAGGTTGCAGGCCCAACGCCGCTTTCAAGAATACCTGCTTACTGGATTCCTCACAAGACTCATTTACACCACACATTTACATTTTCACCGTTTTAAGCACGTGTAAATACATATTATTTTTCTGCATTATGTGGGCAGATGCCTAATGTAATGTTTGGACTTGATTTTGACTACCCCCCTTAGACATCTTCGAGGATTTGTTCTGCTGAAAGGATGTCTATAACGCTTGGAGATAAGTCTATTTTTGGTGTGTTTTTTTAATTTAAACATTCTGAACGATTTACTATTCTATCATGCAGGTACGCACAATTAGCGCCCAAATCCGTCTCCAGAACAAAAAAGTTGAGGACATTGAGAACGAGCCTTCTCTCAACGTCGAGCAAGAAAGAACCAGGTGTAAACGGAAACAACGCGATATTGTTCTAAAGCAGTGTTCTATGCACCAAGAGTTGGCAGAGCTGATGAAGAGTCTACAAGCGAGGCAGCTCAATGGTGACATGTGGAAGGTAAGTAGTAGAATTTAAGAAAAACCTGTACTTGACCCTTAATGTTACCCTGACCCTGACCCCGACCCTGACCTTGATCTTGATTCTGACTGACAATATCAATAGGTGTTACTTTTGTGTTGGAAGTATGACTAAACCCTCCCTAAAAAAAACAATTCAGAGAATTACAGTATTTATTTTAACTATTAAACGAATATTAAAAATTAAGAATTTCCTAAATTCGTCGTTAAATTAACAACAATATGTCAATAAAATCACTAGGAACTTCTTAGAAACTAGGTGAAGCTACGCCTACTCCTCGGAAGAATCAGGCAACAAACACGACTGCCTATATTTTTTTCGATGATACTTTTGTCTGTGTTATTATCTGATAACGCATTAAACTTTACAAGGGCACATCATTATTCAAGCTATTGTAAAAACTTTCGTTTTCTATTATCAAGAGGGGTTTTTTCGTCATCGGATCAAGCTGTTCGTTACCTATTCTACGATCTACGAACTTGCCGTACGTGTAGTAATCTTCAATCTCTGTCAATGTCCTACCCTTTGTTTCCGGTATAAACTTCCATATTATCAATCCACAGCATATACCATTTGCCGCGAATAAGAGAAACGTTCCCCACAGATGGATGTATAGGAACAAATACGGCGCTAATTTCAAAGCTATAGTATGGAGTATACACGTGTTTGTCACATACAAGACACCTCCAATGCCTCTATGCTTCACTGGCATTAAGGCGGAGGCCATAGGATACGCTATCGGTATAATTCCGATACCAATCGACACCAAATATACCATAATAGAAATAAAACAAGCTGTCGAGTCCTCAGATATGGTTCCTATTCCTTGTAAGTAAGATACTACGCTAGCACTGGCTAAGGCTACTGTAGCTCCCACTATACCCGTCAGAAGAACAGTTTTCTTGTTGAAATACGTGTTCACAACAATGGTACAGACAGTGCCTAACAGTAGTGTACCGTTCACAATTAAGCTGCCCAGAAAAACAAGACTTTCATTGTTGGTTGCTTTTTGAAACAACTCTATGGAATATATCATCATTATTATACACCCCGTGGCCTGAACTAAATATTCAAGCACAAATATATGGACGCATGGTATGTAAAAATCGGGTCTTGTTATTTTCTTCCAAAAAAAACGGAACGAAATCGACGTATTTGTTTTAGTGTTATCAAGTCTTTCTTTCTGCGCGCGAATGAGTTCTGTTAGTTCCTTCTTAGAATTAGGGTCTGTTCCTCTAAGCCAAAGAAAATTCTCTTCACATTTATCGAATTCTCCTCTAAAAGCCAACCAGTATGGCGACTCAGGCCACATACAAGCTATTAGCATCGCTAAAACCATCGGTATGCCCATTATAATACTTATAGTTTTCCAATGTAAGTAGTGGACCATAATACCTGCCGCAGACATGGTTGCGATCTCTGTTATGTAATAAAACTGTATAAATACGTCTCTGTATTTCGGTGTGATCATTTCAGTCATGCTCAAACAAGTGACGGCGTAGATACTGTTGTTTCCTAACCCGTGAAACGATTCGCTGATGAGGATAACTGCTGAGGAGTTTGCGGTGTAAGCTAGAATCCATCCGGTGATGGAAATGAGGCAGGCGACTATAAAGGCGAACTTTCTGCCACGCCATTGCATAATTGCGGGCACCATAATGCTTGGCAAACCGGCTATACCATGTACTGCGCCTGAAAAGAGCAAAAAAAAAATTAAAGCCAAGAAAACTCTAAAGTTTTCCAGTAGATCGAAAATATTTTTTATTGAAAATAACATCTCTCCTGCTATGATCGCGCAATTATGACGATGCGATTTCACCGGCGTATCCTTATTTTCGCCATTGCAGTTGATGCCTATTCCATTCCAACTCAGCGTCTTATACGTATCTTGGGAACAATTTGGGGATATGACATCCCCTTGTCTCACTCCGCGGTGCAACTAGATAGGTTTAGGCTGTTGGTTCTGAACTTGAACGGACATGGCGGCATTATTGTATAAACATCTCAACACTTCGATATATTGCCATTCAACATCGTTTCAGGGACTGCAGAACAGCCTAGGTTTCGAAGTCAAAGGCCTTCGCATAGTCCACAAACGCTAAGCACAAGGGCTGATTGTACTCCTCCGACTTAAGTGTAATCTCTCGCATTGTTTGCCTGTTTCCAAATCCTCCC
This sequence comes from Anticlea derivata, assembly GCA_947579855.1. Classification (NCBI taxonomy): domain Eukaryota; kingdom Metazoa; phylum Arthropoda; class Insecta; order Lepidoptera; family Geometridae; genus Anticlea; species Anticlea derivata. Next base: position 6,914,985 of record OX388281.1, read on the forward strand.
CGAAACGCAGCTTGCTCTGGTATTTGAAACTCGTCAAGTATCCAGGCAAGACGGTTGGAAATAAGCCTAGAAAACAGTTTGTAGACATGGCTCAAGAGTAAGGTCGCTATATTTTTTCGACAAAAATTTGTTGAGTTGAAAATCAACACCGCGACACTCTCGTTCAATTCCTTTGGAGTTCTCACGTGGTTCAGCAAGATGAATACAGATTTTTTGAGAGCTTTTCTAATACATATCCTCGTCCCATCAACTTTGCGATACGCTTGAGTTATATGAGCCAACCATGAGGTCTTCAAAATCATAATCATCATTTTAGCCGTAGGACGTCCACTGCTGAACATTGCCTCCCCCACTGATTTCCAGAGCGAATTCGCATCATGTGGGGGAATTTGCCCATACTCACCATGCTGGGCCCGCAAGTTGGCGACCGCAGTTAGAGCTATCTTTGTGAAAAGGGACGCTGCTGCCCATTCCATAGCTTTTTCCCTTAAACGCCTCTTACGACATCCTCGGGTAGTTAGATATGGAGGGGCCTATTCTTCAGCCCGGGCCACTACGGCCATGAGTTCTTATTGCCATTCAAATGCGAGCCTGTCAGTGCTAGTTTACACGAATTTGAACCATAAATCTTTGAGACTGTCAATTTACGTCACCGCTTAAACAACATCGCAAAGTTGATGGTACGGGGATGATTAAGTAATTGACATACCGATCCACGATGCAGTGTCAAAGTCCAGGTGTATAGAGCTGTCATTTGCTCTCAACTGGTGTAGTAGGACCGTAGGGAACGACACTGCTCCACCAACAGACATGCCGGCTAGCAGCGGTGAGCCGGCTATGAACATCTTAAATAAAAACAAAGTCAATAGGTGTATAGTCACGTATTCTTTAAAGCGGAAGGCAGTTCTTCATAATCATCATCATCGTCAGCCAGTTATATATAGTTATATAAATGGCTGTATAATATGTCATACTACTTTCGAGAGGTTAAATATTGATAATAATCCTCAAATTCGGTTAAAATGCATCGAGATACCGAGTTACTTATAGGTACACATACGAACTAAGAACCTTCTTTTTTTAAGTCGATTAAAAAGCAAAAGTATAGACTTGAAGCCAAAAATAGGAGCAACATTAAAAAAAAAAAATCAGACGTACCTATCTATAAAATCATTATTTTAGAATAAATACCTGTTTAGCTAAAGGTGAAATATACATTTTAGAACTGCAGTATTAGTGTAACAATGTAAATCGTTATTATACATAAAAATACACTGAGTGAATGAATTCAAAATTAGGTAGTTTTATAGCTTTAACTTCGTATAATCGAAAAATAATTTGGCCAAGTGGAAAATTGTTTACTGCCGACCTACGCTACGTAAGGGTTCTGTAGAAAATTATTACTAACTAGTAGTTCTCCCCGAACTGAGATCTCGTGATGTGTATTAAAATGGTGCTTCGATGGTCATTGAGGCACAAAAAAGATAAACTTTGAAAATCGTATTTTAACATCCTAATATCCAATATTAAATGAACTACGAAGTCATTGAAACTTTACCAATTGGGAGTTCACGTTGTATTGGTTTCGTATGGTACTATTTTCGCTATATCTTAAAAACCATATGGCCTAATAAATATATATATAATACGTGTTCCGTAACTAGTGTGGTATCACAAAAGGGGTGTATTTCAGTTCTCACAAAAAGAAATGTTAACGAAAATTACCTATTTATTTCTAGTTTTTTGCCCAGAACTTTTCAATACAGTACTACGCAGCTAGGCTATGGGCCTCTAGCAACGCTCCAAGCCGAGGTCTGTACCGAAGTGGTGGCCTTGAGCTTGTTGCCCCAACCTAAGTTTTTCTCGGCCGCAGCGCCCTCTGCACTCGCCATAGTTCGGTTAAAAATCCGTCCGAAAAACAAAAAAAAGTTAGGCTTTGACCATAGTCTAGGACTTTAGTTTGCATGATGTGTCCAGAGAGATCTGTCCTCTGAAATCGTATAGCCTTGCCATGAGTGATGTTTGGGATATTATAAAAATCACATTACTCCCCCTGTTTGGGTTATCAATAATAATAAAAAATAATCGTTTGAATAAGATGTGACACTTCTCGTCGATGAATTAGAACTAGCTTAGTCAGTCATTTAGCAGGTGGAAACCAATTGTGTCATCTGTAGGTGGCGCTTACGGCGCTTTAAGCCGATTGGAAGTCCCAAATATTTGCACACTGATGGGAAGTGGCTCGGTAGCTTAGTTGGTTAGAGAACCCCCGTATCTAAGGGAAGGTTACGGGTCCAAATCTCGTCTTGATTCTTTTTTTCTGATATTATAGAAATCGTGCTTAGTATTGTTGCCGTTTGCAAAGCTCTATATAGGTGGTTGGTAGTTTTCGCCAATTAGCTTCAAAGTCAAAGTCAAAATGCGTTATTTCAATAAAATCGGAACACTTTGAAACGTCTTAGAAACTAAGTGAAGCTGTGCGGAACCAAAAACCAATGACTCTTTATAACGACTTATCTCATATTATTATCTGTTATTACTTTACTAAAGTTATTAATTATTTATGAGTTTTAGAGATATAAATTTGAATTATTAAATACTAGCTGTCGCGCGTTTTCACTCCAAACGAGATTTAAGTGGAATACTCAACCGGCACTTAGTAGGTTTGACAGGCCTCATATCTACTGAGCTATGCAGAGCCTCTAGCGCAGAAGGCAGAGTTACTACCAACTGTGGTAGTAACTCTGCCTTCTGCGCTAGAGGTCGCGGGTTCGATTCCCGCACTGGACACACATTTGTGACTAACACAGATGTTTGTTCTGTGTCTGGGTGTTGAATACATATCTATTATTCTATTATGTATATCAGTCTCTGGTACCCATAGTACAGGCTATGCCTAGTTTGGGAGTTGAACGTGTGTGATATGTCCGGAATATTTACTTATTTATTTATTTTAGTAGGTACTTTTGAGACCGTGATTAGCTGAGCGTGCCTCAAATTGTCTTTAAATAGCTGTCAAACGCTAATCAGCGTTTCTGTATTCCGTTTTGATAATAAGTGGTCATTTGAGAGGGACTTCAATTTGGCATGCTTAAAACTTAAATGGTGATCTAATTGATGTTTCGGTATACGATTCTGAACGATAACGGCGTCTCAAATAATTGAGACCACCTCAAATTGATAAGTGACGTTTTAGTATTTGGGCGATAATATAGAAGAAGGAGATAAGGAGAGAGGAGATAGGCCTTTAACTCTCGAACTTCAATCATTTTTTTTTAGAAATCGCGGACACCCGTGTCATCATTAATTGTTACCAAAAATATGTTTGCAAAGTTTTAAATAAATAAGTATTTAAAACTTTGCAAACATATTTTTAATGCCACCGAGGTCGTCTAAATTCCCTGTGTGTAAGAGTGTAACATATTAGTAGGTATATACATAAGACTACAATGATTGACGATAGGCTAACAAAATATAGTTTGTGATGTGAACACATTCACATTATTTTAAGTTTAGGCTTAAGTTGAAATAATATATACCAAGAGTACACTTGGTATATTGCTACCTCAACCCAAACTCAAAAACCAGACATGATATCTGGTTAATTGCTTAGTAACACTTATTATGCAGCTATTCCCAACTTCATAAGGGGTCTACCTACCATCACCACCCCGTTACTGTCAAGTCACCGTCCCATCACAGTCCCATCACCATCCCGTTACCGTCACCTTCACCGTCACCGTCATGGTCACGTCTTATTTTTAAATGTTATTATGTTATGTGACATGAATAGCGATTTTTATGTCTCTAACTTGAAAAACATGGGACTATCAAAGAACCTTTCAACCCCCATGACAATGTAATGACATCCGAGGGTGAATTTTCGTAAAATTATTTCTTAGGAAACTCTCTATAAGAAATCTGCAAATTTAAAAAAAAAATCCCATATAAACTTTCATCCCCTATTTACACACCCTGAGGGTGGTTTCTCAAAAAAACTTTAGTAGTTATTTTATTACTTTGAACTGTTAAACTGATAGCCGATTTAGATGTCCCTAACTTCAAAAACATAGGACTTTCATACAAACGTTCAACCCCAATTTCACCCCTTTAGGAGCTGAATTTTCCAAAATCCGTTCTTATTGCACGGTAACATCTTTTAAAGAATGTCTGTGTCAAATTTCAGAATCCTCGGCCCAGTAGTTTCCGAGCTTTCGTGATGAGTCTGTCAGTGAGTGAGTGAGTACGTGAGTGAGTGGACTACACCTTTATACATATATATAGATGTGACTGTTGTTTATTATTATTCTGATTATTCTCCATTCACTCTCATCACATTCCTCATACATGCTCGTCGGTTTAAGGTACATTTGGCGTTTTTCCAAAACGAGCTAAGATGTGTGTGCAAAGGTATGGGAGCCGCTATGAAGCACAGATAACATTAGAGAACCTAATAATAAAAAGGTCCTACAATTTTTGTTTGTCGTAATATTTTTCATTTTCTTAATGCTTGCTTGACGTGTCACTGATTCCTTCTTGATCATCCTGTATAAGGTGTACGGGTTGAGGTATGGTGGCCCTGAAAAGGGCATATGACCGTCGGCGTCGGTGAAAGAATCAGTGAATTACGCGAGCGACCTCTGGACGATTTTGTGATTAACTTGCTTCCGCCCACGGCTTCGCTCGCGTGGTACCCACATAAAAAGCCTATATGCTATTCCAGACTATTATCTATCTCTGTACCAAATTTCATCTAAATCCGTTCCGTGATTGAACCACAAACATCCAAACATCCTCACAAACTTTCGCATTTATAATATCAGTAGGATTAGTAGAATCGTAATAGAAGGAGTAAAACCAATTGGAATACGAAAAAAAAATAGGTTTATTCAACAAATACAGAGAGCATAATTGACTAAGATAGGATAAGAGACCAACGAACCGAACTAAGATCTCGCGAAGCTTGGTAAAAGTTGGTACTTTGATGATCGTTGAGGCACAACACAAATCGGCACAATTAAGATCAATCAAAAGATTCGTTTTTTATTACCAAGAGGGGCTTACCCGACATCGGATCAAGATGTTCGTTACCTGTTCTGCGATCTACGAACTTGCCGTACGTGTAATAATCTTCAATCTCTGTCAATGTCCTGCCCTTTGTTTCCGGTATAAACTTCCATATTATCAATCCACAGCATATACCATTTGTCGCGAATAAGAGAAACGTTCCCCACAGTTGGATATATAGGAACAAGTACGGCGCTAATTTCAAAGCTATAGTATGGAGTACACATGTGTTTGTTACATACAAGACACCTCCAATGCCTCTATGCTTCACTGGCATTAAAGCGGAGGCCATAGGATACGCTATCGGTAGAATTCCGATACCAATCGACACCAAATATACCATAATAGAAATAAAACAAGCTGTCGAGTCCTCAGATATGGTTCCTATACCTTGTAAGTAAGATACTACGCTAGCACTGACTAAGGCTACTGTAGCTCCCACTATACCCGTCAGAAGAACAGTTTTCTTGTTGAAATACTTGCTCACAGCAATGGTAAAGATTGTGCCTAACATTATTGTGGCGTTCACAATAAAGCTGCCCAGAAAAACAAGGCTTTCATTGTTGGTTGCTTTTTGAAACAACTCTATGGAATATATCATCATTATTATACACCCCGTACCGTGAACTAAGTATTCAAGCACAAACATATGGACGCATGGTATGTAGAAATCAGCGCTAGTAATTTTCTTCCAAAAATAACCGACCGAAATCGAGGTGTTTGTTTTAGTGTTGTCAAGACTTTCTTTCTGCGCGCGTATGAGTTCTGTTAGTTCCTTCTTAGAATTAGAGTCTGTTCCTCTAATCCAAAGAAAATTCTCTTCACATTTATCGAATTCTCCTCTACAAGCCAACCAGTATGGTGACTCAGGCCACATGCAAGCTATTAGCATCGCTAAAACCATCGGTATGCACATTATAATACTGATCGTTTTCCAATGTAGGTAGTGGACCATAAGGCCAGACAAAGACATTGATATGTTCTCTGTTATGTAATAAATCTGTATGGATGCGTCTCTGTATTTCGGTGCCATCATTTCGGCCATGCTCAAGCAAATAACTGCGTAGATACTGTTGCTGCCTAGTCCGTGAAACGATTCGCTGATAAGGATAACTGCTGAGGACTTGGCGGTGTAAGCTAGAATCCATCCGGTGATGGAAATGAGGCAGGCGACGATAAAGGCAAACTTTCGACCTCGCCATTGCATGATGGTGGGCATTAGAATACTTGGCAAGCCGGCCAGTCCGTGTATTGCGCCTGAAACAAAACAGGCATTACAAGATAAGTAAAACAGTTTCCCACCATTAATTCATCGAGCGAGCGAATATCACTCAAATAACTTGGAAGAAGCGGCGTTGTATGTTTATGTGTTTATTTGTCAGAGCATTTGTTACGAACCATCAATCCGATTTCCATAGAATTCAGCAGGTAAACAGGTTTTAGGTACTATCAAGATTTGCTGGTAAGAATTTGAGTTAAATCGGCCACTGGGTTGCTAAGATAAAGTGTCCAGAAGGGATATTTAAAAAAAAGTTTGTGTTAAAAATAATTGGGGTGTCATATGAAAGAGCTTTGTTCGTACACTACTGTACGAAACGATTTTTATATTTATTCTAGGCCATAGGTTTTTGGGATACAACGAAAATATTAAAAATAAATCTTAAACTTATAATATTCTATAACATGTCTGGTTTCGTAATACGAATACCTATATACCTATCCACGATGCAGTGTCGAAGTCCAAGTCTATAGAGCTGTCATTTGCCTTCAACTGGTGCAATAGGACCGTAGGGTACGAAACTGCTCCACCAACAGAGATGCCGGCTAGGAGCGGTGAACCGGCTATGAACATCTGAAACATACGTTCATTGATTTAGCTCAGTGATTCCCAAAGTGGCATCCATCGATCCCCAGGGGTAGAGGGCGACCTCCAAGGTATTTACGAAAAAAAATCTATGACAAAAATATTGGGGGCCTATTAAATGCAATGGGAGTCTAGGAGATGCAATGAGATCCACGATAGTTGATATATAACAATACCCCACTAAAGTTAGAAGATAGAAAAAATGAAGTGGATAAATTCGCTAAAATGCAATTTAGCAATTATTAAATTTTTGTGTATTTAGGTAGGAGTCTACGCCAAACCGAAAAACAAGCCAAGGGGTCTACGACGCCAAAGGGTTTGGGGACCACTGATTTAGCTAAAGAACATTTGTGCACAATGTTGTTCCATTCTCAAATGTTAAAAAAATGTTTTCTTCAAAAGATCCAATTTGTGTTAAGGCGGTGACGTATTAACCACATTAACGATTTTATTTGAGATGTCATTAGCGTATGATTTTTATTCAGCATAACCAGGCAACCAGTGTAGCGAAAGGCGTACACTAACCAGTATATAATAAGAATCAAATACCTGACTGACTGACAAACAGACAAAGCACGGCCGAAGCTGGTCGTAGAGACTAAAATATATGTTATAAAATGTTACTAAATAAAATGTTTACTTACCTGTTTAGCAAACGGCGAAATATTCATGTTATAATTGTAATTAATTATATGAAAACAATGTAAATCGTTATGACATAACGCATATAAATGTACTAAGTGAGTGAATCAAAACTTTGTCTATTTTATAGTGTAGGTAGTATTTATCATAGGCCAAAACTTACCAAGGCGTGTCTACTGCCAGTTTACGATAGGGTTCTGAAGTTTCTTAACAAAGTACTCCATAATTAGTATGGTATCCCGAAAAGAGTTTATTCCTTACATAAAAAGAAACAATCATCATTCCAGCCGTTTGAAGTACACTGCTGAAAATCGGCCTCCCCCATAGATTTCCGGAGTGACTTCCTATCATATGGGGGGGGGGGGGGGGAATTTTCCCATACTCATCATGCTGGGCACGCGGGATGGCGAGCGCAGTTATAGTTATCGTTGTGTAAATAGGGGACGCTGCTGCCCATCTCCTAGCTTTTTTCCCCTTAGTCTTACGATATCCAAGAAGTGAAAACCTATCTGAAAAAGTTAGTTTAAAACTGAGGTTACAATTGGGCTGTGGTATGGTACAATACATGAACCTTTATTCAGTCGGACAAAAATGAACGGAAAAAAAATCCGTTTTCGCATTTTAGCTTCAGAACCAAAAACTATGACGCGCTGGCCTTGCTAGCTTATCTTTGAAAATCATCTTTGTGTACAGTCAACAAGTTTGATTTGTAGGCCTCTATATAACTTTCAAGCTAAATCCATTGACGTCAGTCCTTCATTTTGCACCAGCCCCCGCCCGCGGCTTCGCTCGCGCGGCACCCGCATAAAAAGTTGCCTAGAAGAGAATAGAATGTAACTTTATTGTACACCATAAGAAAATACACAATCAAGGAAAGAAAATAAATTAAAAATAGTCTGACAACGCTAAAAGCGATCTCTACCAGGCAACCTTTGGATGGACAGGATATACAAAGTAGAAGAGGACGGTGGCGCACATAATAATAATAAGTGAAATAACGGTCGGAGCGCCGGGCGATACTCGTTGATGTCACTATCCCACATGATGCTAATCTCGTGAAGGTCGAGAAGGACAAGCTCAGCAAATACCTTGACTTGGCCTTCGAGATTACCGCCATGTGGGAGGTGGATTCAACGATTATCGTCCCGATAGTGGTGTCAGTGAACGGACTGATACCGTAGAGCCTCGATCAATACCTTAAGAGTCTCTCGCTAGACAACTGGGTGAAGGGCCAGATACAGAGGGCGGTACTCCTCTCCTGGACTCGGCACGCATAGTCAGGAGGTTCCTCTCTCTGCAGCCCTAGCCACCGACCGCTTGAGCCGAGCTTCGCGGTCGGTGGTTCTCCATTTTTATATATATTTTTTACTATAATAGTTGTTTTGATATTCTTTTTTGATATTATGATGTACTTTTGTAGTAAAAAATGTATTTTATAAATGAGATTTTAATTAAATATAAGTGAAATAAAATCTTTTTGTTTTGCCTAATATCACTCTCGAATTCACCACGCGAGCGAAGCCACGGGCGGAAGCTGGTAATATATATTTGTGGTTGATATCATAATGACAATTACGCGAGCGACCGCAAGACGATGTTGAATCATAATAAATTATAGAGTGAAACAAATATTAATGCAAAAATAAAATACGTTTATTCTCAACTATAACTATACAGAGAGCATGATTTAGTTAACTAGTGGTTCGCCCCGAACGAAGATCTCTCTTTCTTTGCTAAAAGTTGATACTTTAATGATGAGGCACAAATAGGATCAACTTCTAAAATTGCATCTTTACTTTAGCATGTTCTAACTAATATCCAATCATACATGAACTACGAAGTTATTGAAAATATGCAAAATGGGAAGTCACTTTGTATTGGTTTTCAAATGTTCCTATTTCGTTGTATGACCTAGAATAAAAATAGTTTTGAATGTATGGACCAAGCTCATTCATACGACACCCCACTTCAAGTGCTCGATCCATCAAATAGTAGTAAGTAATAAAGTAAGGGAAAATAAAAGAGATAATAGAAAATAAAACTTAAAAAGATAACATGAATCACGCTCATTTCATAGCATCATTAAGAATAGCTTCTTCAACATTTAACGACGTATCTCTTTTAACGAAACACGAACCTTTGTAATAATCTTCAATCTCTTGCAAAGTCCTGCCTTTGGTTTCAGGTATGTACATCCATATTAACACTCCACATACCACTGCATTCATGGTATATATCAGGAATGTCCCCCACAATTCTATATGTAAAAACAAGTAAGGAGCTGTCTTTAAAGAAGACGCGTGTAATATACAAGTGAATATGACGTATAGAGCTCCCCCTAAACCTCTGTGTTTAACAGGCATTAATTCTGCGGACATAGAAAAAGGTACTGAGGTTGTGCCTAAACTAAATGATACCATAAACGCTATTATACAATACACACATAGTAAAGAGTCTCTAGGTAACGTTCCTACATTTTGCAAAAATGTAACTATACAAGCAAATAAAAGAGATGTCGCCCCACCAAAAGCACTGACTAGCAAGACAGATTTGTTGCTAAAATATCGAATTAGTATACTCGTGGTTGTAACGCCTACAAAAAGAAGAGTATTCACTAAGATTCCTCCCAGAGACGCTATCTCTACATTCCCCGTCGCTTGCTTGATTATGTCCTGCGAATATATCAAGATCACTAGTGTGCCACTCCAGTAAAAAAGATTCAGTAATAAAAACATGTACATACTTGGCAGATAGAAATCTCTTCGCGATATTACCGCCAAGTAATGTTTCAATGTCTGCTTCTCACTCTTAATCGATGATATGTGTTCTTTTTGAGCTGTAATGAGTTCTTTTAGTTCTTTCTTTGAATCTTCACCGGTTCCTCTCAACCAAAAGAAAGCTTTCTCGCATTTTTCGAAATCTCCTTTGTATGCCAACCATGACGGTGATTCTGGCCAGTTGCATGCGATCATAAATGCGAGTATCATTGAAGAACACATAATAAGGCTTATAGTCTTCCAGTGCACGTATCTTGCGATGACTTCTACTGAAGCCATACCAAAAGTTTGAACCAAATAGAAAGAGACCATTGATATGCTCCTAAATTCTGGTGCTATCATCTCACTCATGCTTAGTAAGCTTACTGCAAGCAGGCAGTGGGTTCCAAGTCCATGAATTGACTCGCTGACGAGAATAGCCGCAGCAGTTGAGGCGCAGTATGCAACAAGCCATCCAACGATGCTAATTAGACAGGCAGCAATAAAAGCGATCTTTCGGCCCTTCCATTGCATTATTGTCGGCATCAGTATGCTCGGTATGCCGGCCAAGCCATGTATAGATCCTGGAAAGTAAATAATATTATATGAGTCCTTAGAATATATAGAATTTGACGTGACATAATTGAACGAAATAATCGTCCTCTAACTCGTTTTACTTCTAAAACGAGTAAGAGGACGATCAAGATTAAATAACATTTGCCAAATAAAAGAAAAGATTGCCGTCTAAGGTATAAGGAGGTGAAGGAGCTAGCATTGGAAAGACCAGAATGGACGAAATTGCATTAGTAGGTAGGTACACCGATCAGATTTAAGCTCTTAAATTTAATCTTTTATGTCCTATGTTTTTATCATTTTATTTCATAGTTTTTTCATTATATATATTTTTTTATAAATATTTATTATTTTATTAATGTTTGACTATAATACATGTAGTAAAATGACGTGTCGTTTAAAGTTTGCAGAGCAACCTCCTTTCATGGTCTGGGTAGTAGTGACTAAGAAAAACAAACGAATTCCCTACCAAAATTAACCAACGTCACGTCTGAGCTCAGACGAGTTACACCAGGAAATTATTGAGAACATACCTATCCACGAGGCAGTGTCCACATCTAAATGTATAGAGCTATCATTCGACTTGAATTGTTGGAGGAGGACACTGGGGTACATCACGGCACCGCCAACTGCGAACGCCGCCAGTTGTGGTGACCCGGCGACCATTAGCTGGAAACAAAGAATTTTGATTGATCATTATTACTTGGCCGTGGTGGCCCCGGCTGAAGAATAGGCCCCTTCATATCTGCCTATCCGCGGATGTCGTAAGAGGCGACTAAGGGAAAAAAGCAGCGTCCCTAATTTTAACAACGATAGTTCTAACTCGCCAACCCGTATGCCCTGCGTGGTATGGGCAAATCCCCCCACATGATAAGCTATTCGCTCTGTCTGTGGGGGAGCCCATGTTCAGCAGTGGACGTCGTACGGCTGAAATGATGATGATGATTAATACTTATCATTAAGAGTTTACACTGATGAGGGACTAATGGCATAATATTTTCGTGTCTGGCTTTTGTTGTATTTCTCATAGTTTCTGATAGCCACTATACAGGGGACTCTACTTTGGGTTCTGGAATATCTATTATCATCCGATAAATGTATATATGTCGACCCGCGGCTTAGCTCCAGACGTATTAACCGTGTCTCTTCCGTGGGTAAAGTTAACTTGTCTGAGAGGATGGCATAGGTGCTGGGCAAACATACTCCATCTAATTAATGTCCTAGGCACTACAGCGTCCTGTTTGTGGGTAAAATGTTCCACCTGACGCTGCATAAATAATATAGAATAACAAACATATTCGCAGTGACGGAAAATGTGACGAGTAATAGTTTATCGTGGTATGGGGATTTCATGAGGAGGGAAGAATAACATGTGACGACAAGGGTATTCGATATGAATGTGGATGGATGTAGGAGTAGAGGAAAAAATGTATGGACTGTGTAAAATTGGAGGTGGGTAAGAAAGATGTTAGTGCTTGATAGAGGGAAATGGACGAAGAATAAATGTTGTGCCAACCCCACATAATATGATATAAGGGCAGGAAGATGGTAATGATGAAGCCCTAACTACTAGACATTTAATTTATTTGATGCTGCAACTTACCTGTCTTACGAATGGAGAAATAGTCATGGCTGAACTTTAGCATAAGCTTTTATCTGTAAGAGATAAACAATGAATTAGTCAATCAAATTATAAAGATCTTGTGAACTTCCCCCCGTGCAGCAACCACGTCTGCGTACCCAGACATGATAAGAGAGTAGAGAGAGTACAGGATGAGAGTGGGACAAATAATCATGGAGCGTGCTAGGCGTGTTACTCTAATAAGCTCTGAAATAAACCTAAAACTTTATAAAACTAAGATGGCAAACGAGCTTATGGCCCACCTGTTGATGATTACCGTAGCCTATGAACTCTTGCAATACCAGAGGCAACACGCGCTCGTTGCTTACCCCGACCCATCATCATCCCACATCGTGTGGGGTCGGCCCAATATGTATTCCTCTTCCATTTCCCCCTATCAGTCGTCATCTAAGCACTCACTCCTTTCTTCACCATATCTACTTTCACACAGTCCACACATTGCTTACCTCACCCCCCCCCCCATCTCCCCTTAAAGAGCTCTGGCAACCTTACTCACCGCAGGAACACAACACTGTTTCTATTCTATTTTAAAGTGATAACTGATAAGGATAACCCACACTTAAGGAATATGGTATTCCTAGATACGGAGATGGATCCATCTCCTAGATATGGAGATGCTTACCAAGGTTGCGGGTTCAAATCCCGTCGGAGTCGAATTTTTGGGATATTATAAAAAATCACAACACTGTTTGAAACAAATAACGTAATCTTCGGTAAGGCGGATCTTCTGTACCTCTCCAGGTGCGCTGCTTCAATTTAGAGCGAGAAAGTCACGCTGTGCCCTCTCTATCCTCCTAAGAAGAGAATTTAATATTTAAAATTGTTTACTTACTCACGTCGTCTGAACGACGAGAGATTGATAGAAAATCTCCACCCGTTAGTTAGCATAGCATAGTTAGCAGAATATGCAACATAATGAGTATTGTTAAAATTGTGATGACGACTGAATAATGCATTGTAATAAAACTATTTTTAGGGTTCTGAAACCCGACTAGGAACGCTTATAGTTTCGCGTTTCGCCATGTCCGTTTGTCTGTCCGGCGAGTTCCATGTTTGACTCCCAAACTACTAGTGCCACCACGCTGATATTTTACACGGTAATACATGAATATTACAGAAAAAAATCAAGTTACCACGCCTATATGTTATCATATAGGCGAGGTAACTTGATTTTTTTCTTTAATATTCATGTCGTCACTATTCATCATCTCCCTGCCCTTATCCCACTTAATGTGGGGTCGGCACAACATGTCGTCACTATTATGTCTATATATAACTCAACTAATACTTTATCTAACTTAAGTTAGATATCCGATCTGACTTCGGAAGCTTTCACTGTTCGTGGTCCGACACGCACTTGGTAAATTTATTTGTACAGATGTGTAGACAATGTTATACCTACCTGCAATTAATTTGTGAACTTGAGCACAAAGACAATGTAGGTATAATAGTTGTATATCAAAAAAACAAAAATTTAGCAGTCTGTCTTCATTCGGATTAAATGTAAAACGGGCTGTTAGAAATAAAAGTTGGACCGGACCACAAATAATGAATTTGAATTATGACCATCAGACTTTTGCTATATAGACAGCGAGGAAGTAGAAGAGAGTCATCATCCTCCTGCATAGGAAGTAGAAAAGCGTAAAAAGTAAAAATATTAAAAGAGACTGGAGAGAACGGACTAATATTTAAAGGTTTACTCACCTGAAGAAATACATACACAACATAAATAATTAACTTTCATGGCGATTCTTAATATGTATACAAAGACGAAAGAGAGCTTATTCTAACCCAATAGGCAAAAAAGGTTGTTATACGTACGATTTCTGGAAGTTCAATATTATTCAATGAAAAAACACTGCAAAAAACAGCAGGTTTGGTGTCAAATCAACTGTAACTTAATTATTCCGCTGTTTTAGATAGCAATCTTGATGCCGAACATCTCGTATGTTTAATTAATAACAGACCAAAACAACTCATTTGATTGGGTTGAAAAAATCTTTACAAAAATATTTTTTCACTTATAAGTTGTATTTCTTATCGTTGAAGCCTCTTTTACCTCACTGCAGCAGCTCGTATAAAGCGGTAATGTACGTTTATGCCAGTGGAAGGGACTGGTACTTTGAGAGCTGGCGATCGGCTCGCAGTGAAGGAAGGTGTCCACAAAGACGATTAAAAGCCTTGTTAAGGTTCTCTTTTTCTGTATTAATTACCTTATTTACATCGAATTTTATAATTACAACTACTAATTCTGTACTTCGGAGGGCACGTTGACTTCTGCAGAATGGAGCGTCTGCAAAGTCAGTCATGCAAGGGTTTGCTTCACTTGTATTCTTATCATCCGAAGAAGATATCAATCATCGAAGACACGTGCAGGAGAAGGTATATGCTTTTGAAGAGGAAAGAAGGCGAGAACTAGAACTTAAGCGAGACCAACTAAAAGCAAGGCCGCCCTCCAAGATACACTACAATTATGTGAACGGTACCCTGACGTGCGCTACCTGTGACCGCACGTTCACGGCAAAAATTGGGTACGCCAGTCACTTAAGGGCTAATCATCAAGGCCCCTAAACTTGATAGAGTCCAAAGTCCAAGTCACTGTAACCGAAAACGGCTAGGTGATTATATTCATCATCATCATTTCAGCCGTAGCACGGCCACTGCTGCACACAGGCCTCCGCCATATATTTCCAGACCAACGGCTCTTGGCATCCCTTACGTTCGCTGTGCAGCACGGAAATAGGAATCTACCACTTAAGTGCAAGCATATGTCGACAAAAATGGTTTGTGTCACACGTGTGATAAACTAGTTCGTCTCCGACTCGTGCCTCATATATGGTGCACGTACGTACTGTAAGTTCTTCAATATGCCCCTTATATGGGGCATGCACAGATAACGTGTAATGAGGTCGTCTTCACATCTAGAAATTTGGAAGGCTTAAGGTACAAGTTGAAATGAATACCAAATATTAACTACGACTTATAATATGGCCTGCCCACTGCCACTTCAATTTACTAATTCTGAGACGCAAGGGGTGCGGTTCGATTCCCGATGCGGGACAAATGTTTACATGTCCTGCAAATATTTGTTCCCTGTCTGGGTGTTGTGGTACCATGATACGCGTAGTTACTGATACCCACGACACAGGGAGTCCTAGTGTGGGGTTAATAATATGTGGCTGTTGTCTGACGGGTATTAATTTATTGTTTAAACAGAAACCAGCATCACCCTGCTTCCTGGACCCAAGGTTCCGGTTGGCTTCGAGTTTGTGTGGATACTTTAAATACAAAACAATTTAAGATTTTTTTGAGGATTTGTCAAAACCCCAAAATAGGTGGTGCAATGGAGCGTCCAAAATTTGTATGATAAATTCCTTACGCATACCATCAAACTTAAGGTTCTTCTATCTCTTAATGTGATTCTAATAAATGCTTAAGTTGAGGACAAAGATGTGAAGAATAACATAATATGCTTTTGATACTCGTACCACGCAAGCGAAGCCGCGGGTAGGAGCTAGTATTAGGCTAATGGAATAAATACACATAAGTGTTTTTAAAAAGTTCACAGAATTGTTTCAGTAATTAATAATAATGAAATTACTGAGTATGATTTATTTGTTTTGTTTATATTCCTTGAGAAAAAGAACATCGACTCTTCCGAGCATGTTTTTTTTGTAACAAAACATAAATTATAACGTTATTTATCATTTACAATTTGCATAATAAAATATTACACAGAACACTTTGTTTGAAATATTTGGCAGGATGTGTCTTCGAATGCTCGTAAGTTGGTAGCATGCTCAGGGCACGCTTAAAGAAAACGAAATGTATCAAATTCTCTTTGCCTAATGTAGTACACAATAGCCCGACTAACATTGTATTAAATGGAGAGTCACTAACTCTTGTTGATTCTACAAATTTCCTAGGACTCAATATTGATTCAAAATTGCAGTGGGGACCCCACATTGAAACTCTTGCCGGTAGACTTAGTTCCGCGACATATGCCGTTCGTACGATAAGGTGGCTCACAGATGAAGCCACAGCTAGGTTAGTTTATTTTAGATACTTCCATAGTGTAATGTCCTATGGTATCTTTCTCTGGGGGAATACAGCAGATATCCAAGTCATATTTGTTTTATAAAAACGAGCAATACGTGCCATTTATAAAATGAAATCAAGGGACTCCTTGAGGGAACTTTTTAAAAAAATTAACATATTAACTGTAACTTTACAATATATTTACGAAAACTTATTGTACACACATAAGCACATGGCTAGCTTTAAGAAAAAAAGTGATGTGCATAATATTAAAACAAGAAACAAAAATAAATTGTGCATTCCAAAATTTAGATTACAAAAAGTAAATGGGTCTTTTATGGGGAATATGTTAAGATTTTATAATAAACTTCCGGTAAACGCGACGCAACTTCCTATTAGAAGATTTAAAGTGTACATAAAGAATAATCTTATTAAGAAAGCGTACTATAAACTAAATGATTATATAAATGATTAAACCGCATGGCCTGAAGTCGCGCTGCTCCTCGACATCTAAAATGCCATTTTGCAGTGTCTTTACAGTTTTTGCTTGCATCATATTTTAAGTATTATTCAATTTTATAGAAGCATTAGGTACATATTTCATCAAGTGCAGCGTGTGCTGCCCTTAGATCATTTGTTGAAGCTCACATTTGTCTTCTTTTTTTCACACTCTCCTCACCTCACCTAGTACGATCGGCACCACACTGAAGCTTTAAATTCCATTTTGTGAAAAAGGATCATCGAAAAAAATTATAGGCAATTCTAGACTTGGTCGCGAGGAACAGGCATAGCTTCACCTAGTTTCTAAGACGATTCAAAGTGATACTAGCGATTTTATTGAAAAAATAATAATAATAATAATTGATGTATTAGGAGCTGTCGATCATGTCACATCATTTTCACAGGCTTCTATTATCTATCACATTAGTATCGTATCTGAATTTAACATCGATAATAGCGTCGATTATGTTGTCTCATTTTCCTAATAACTAAATTTGACATCCCTAAAATTATAGCCTTCCTTGTCGTTTCGATGTAATGAGAAAGAGGCGGATACATTGTTAGTGCTACTATAAAACAGTTAACCTGTTTTATAGTAGCCCTAACAATGTACCCGAACAAAGCTACATTGCAATATATGAAGTACAGCTTTCATTTTCGAATAAACAATGCAAAGTATCAATCAACTTGTGCCATTTTCAACTTAATCGTGCACCATCTTCATTTTTTTCTGGCATCCTTAATCGTACGAAATGTATCATAGTGCAGGCGATTGTATTCACCCCACAACTATTCCACAGTATCGCTTAGAATTGCGTCTTCGATATTAGACAAAATATCATTTTTCACAAAACATAATGTATTATAATATTCTTCAATTTCTTGCAAAGTCCTGCCTTTGGTTTCTGGGACATACCTCCATATTAACACTCCACATACCACTGCATTGATGGCATATATCAGAAAAGTCCCCCACAAATCTATATAAATAAATAAGTATGGAGCTGTTTTTAAAGAGGTCGCGTGTAATATACAAGTGAATACCACGTATAAACCTCCTCCTAAACCTCTGTGTTTAACGGGCATCAATTCTGCTGCCATTGAAAATATTACTGAGCCTACACCGAAACTGTTCGATACCATGTACGCTATCATACAATATAAACATAATAAGGAATCCCTAGGTAATGTTCCTACACTTTGCAAGAATGTAACTATACAAGCAAACACTAAAGATATAGCTGTACAAAAAGCACTGCATAGTAAGACAGATTTGTTGCTGAAATATCGAAGTAGAATACTCGCTGTTATTATCCCCAAAAACAATATTGTGTTTAATATGACACCGCCGAGAGCCGCTATCTCTTTATTTTCTGTTGCAGTCGTAATTATATCCGTTGAATAAATCAGGATGACCATCGTCCCACTCCAGTACATCAAATTCATTAGTAAAAATATGCATAGAGTTGGGAGATAGAAATCTCTTCTCGAAATCACCGTTAAGTAATGTTTCGGTGCTTGTTTCTTATTCTTTGTCGCTGATATGTGTTCCCCTTTTATAGAAATTAGATCTTTTAGTTCTAGCTTTGAATCTTCATCGGTTCCTCTCAACCAAACGAAAGCTTTCTCGCATTTTTCGAACTCTTTTTTGTATGCCAACCACGACGGTGATTCTGGCCACTTGCATGTGACCAGGAACGCAGATATCATTGAAGAACACATAATAAGGCTTATCGTCTTCCAGTGCACGTAAGTTGCGATGACACCTACTGAAGCCATACCAAAGGCTTGGACCAAGGAGAAAGAGACCATTGTTATGGTTCTTAATTTTGGTGCTATCATCTCGCTCATGCTTAGTAAGCTTACTGCAAGCACACAGTGGCTCCCAAGTCCATGAATTGACTCGCTGACTAGAATTGCTCTGGCGGTGGATGCGGTGTACGCTACAAGCCATCCAATGATACTTATTAGACACGCCGCGAGGAAAGCGAACTTTCGGCCCTTCCATTGCATTACTGTTGGCATCAGTATGCTCGGTATACCGGCTAATCCATGTATAGATCCTGGAACGTTAACAATATTTTATAAGTCACTAACTCACAGCTTTGCTCCTGAGTACCTGCATAACACAACCATTATATCTAAACCGTTTGACGAGTTTGGTTGGTCATCCTCTGACTTCATTATCAGACCGTGGCCCTCATCTTCTGTTAATCATTTAATGAAAACCAATTTTACACAGCCAAATTACGGCTTTTCCATTGATATCATCTTTTTCCAATTCCATCATCGTATCTTCTCACAAATGTATAGTTAAGCGTAGAAAATTTTAAAATATAATATATTTTTTTTTGCATCCCAAACGACACTATGGTTTAGGTTTTCAATTGGTGGCGGTGGTTTCACTTTGACCTTTAGGTCTTCTGTAATATTTGGTACTCAAGTACTTTCTTGTTTGTCGTGTCACTGATTCTTTCTTGGTCATCCTGTATTATATTACTCACCTGGTCATTTGGTCATCCTGTATTAGGTACTGACCTGTTCAATGGACCAGGGGCACTGAAAAGGGCCTATGACCGTCGGTGAAAGATTAAGTGAAGTGAAAGGATTAATGTGCGCCTCTTATGGGCTCCTTTTGTGCACAAGTACAACTCGAGTAGGTACTACTCGTAAGTCACTAAGAAATAAATTGCTTAAACGAATACCTAACGTTTCAGGTCACGGGCCTTCACCCAGTAAATGATTGATAACAAACCTATCCACGAGGCAGTGTCTATATCCAAATGTATAGAGCTGTCATCCGACTTAAACTGTTGTAGGAGGACACTGGGGAACGTCACGGCACCACCAACTGCAAACGCCGCAAGTTGTGTTGACCCGGCGACCATTAGCTGGAACGTGGAAAGTATTTGATAGATCATTATCGATCGAAACCCGGTCTTGCACCAATGGATTTTCAATTAGTACCTTCAAACGGTTATGGAACACATCGTGAGGAAACTGGCATGTCATTGAACATAAAAATTCGAAGACATGAGATATGTGCCCGAAAGGAGTCTCTAAGAGGCGCACTTTAACCTTTGTCAACCAGGTTCGACTGCGAGTACCTAAACCATTGCGGTATAGTACATGCGCAGTACCTGAAGTAGATTCCACCTACTCTACCTACTTACCTTCCAGTTCTGCATTCTGCAATAATAATTATAAATAATATGTGTGATATGGACTATGTTAATTGTCTGAAATAAATGATTTATATATATTTAATCCTTTCGCTACACTGATTCTTTCACTGACGGTCATAGGCCCTTATCAGGGCCCCTGGTCCAGTGACCAGGTCAGTTCTTTTAGGCTTGGTTGCGAGGAACAGGGATAGCTTCACCTAGTTTTTAAGATGTTTCAAAGAGATCCTAGTGATTTTATAGAAATAAAAACCATTGACTTTGAGTACCTAATACAAGATGACCAAGAAAGAATCAGTGACACGACAAGCAAGCAAGCAACCAGCAACGCCAGAATTGCTTCGTCCATACCACACTTTTTTATAAATTAAGTTTTGTTGCTGACACTTACCTGTCTTACAAATGGAGATATAGTCATATTTGAGACCAAACGAAAATAAATTATTTAAATTATAAGTATTTTTAGACTGGCGCGCGTTCGAATTTTATTTGACTCACTGATACGATACGTATGTAAAAAGTCATTGTAATTCATACAAGTTTGCTGACGTAAAACCATTGCGAAAACATTACAAAATGTAAAGAAATTGGGAAAATCCTAACTATAACACTATAAATGCGAAAACGTGTTTGTTTATCATTTTTTCACGCAACAACAGATCTACTTGATATTTTTCATGGATTTAACATAACAGCCCAACTATAGTATCCATACATAGTAAAGTAAATGTTTATTTCAAATAAATGGTACAATTTCTTTGTAACTTAACTATAAGGAAAGTAGTCCCGACCCCACACACTAGGATTCCCTGTGTCGTGTGTATCAGAAACTACGAGTACCATGGTACCACACCACACCAGACCCGGAACAAATATTTGAAAATCATGCAAACGTTTATTCCGCAGCGGGAATCGAGCTCGCACCCCTTGCGTCTCAGATGGCCGGGCTCTCGCCATCGGCCTCGCCGAGGCCGTATAATTAAACAAAAGAAGTGTAGGTCCTACACTAAAGTCAGTCTCCTGATAAATTTAATTGCCTGAAATGTACGCGGTGAGGCGTTAATTTTGCTGTAGGCCCTCAAAGCGAACGAAGAAGGGACATATCTGCTAGTCTCTTGTCAAAGCGCATGAAGGACGACTTTGGTACATGTTACAGGGTGTACTTATTACTACATATTATAAAACACATCGCGTCTGTCTGAACGTGATAAACACAAAATTACAGAACGAGTTTTCATTTGGTTTTCAATGTTTACCTTTACTCACCAACAGTTGTCGGTTCTGCGAGCTATATGGCCTGCCCACTGCCATTTCAACTTGCTAATTCTGAGAGCTATGTCGTTGACCTTTGTTTCTCTACGTATTTCCTCATTCAAGATTTTAGGATGTAGTGAAACTCCGAGCATATCTCTCTCCATAGATATACAGTTAGGAAGTAGAAAGGGGTAATAAGCAAAACTAGAAAATAGTGTTTTTATTAGTTTTTTTTATCTAAACAAACATGTTAAATTAACTACGTACTAATAAGTATAAAATTTACATCTAATTTAGGCCCTGTAAAGGGGCTCCACAAATAAAGTGGCGATCACAATAGGCCAGTTGTGGCCGCAGTGACACCATAGCCACAAAAAAGTAAATAAAATAAAATAAAATCATCTAATTTACATTTTGCCTCCCACTATGGCCGCTTTGGTCGCGTAGCTTAACCTATTGGCGCCCGGCTATGACTCTTTGTGAGCTTTTACAGAGAATTATAGTAAACCTATATAAATAAATAAATAACACCCAATAGTCACATACACAGTCCTGATCCAGACGTGGATTCCTGTGTCGTGGGTATCAGAAACTACGAGTACCATGGTACCACAACACCCAGACCCTAAACAAATATTTGCAGATCATGCAAACATTTGTCCCGCAGCGTGAATCTAACCAGCTCCCTTTACGTCTCAGACGAGCACTCGCCCGCTACGCCACTACTTTATAAAGTTGTGGCCCTTGACACCACCAAGTAACAACACCGACCATTAGTGCAAGCCTACACCACGTTACACCTGACGTTTACATGTCCGTGGGACAAACTAAACAAAAACGGATGTACCTATCTCTACACAAACCGACCAGTCGAACGATACCACGATTGACATGGACATAGCCAAATTGCCCACTCACACTTTCCAATGAAATACAAAGGTCTACAAAAAAAAACAATTTCGGCAAGTCCATTACGTGATTACAAGAGATGATGATGTGTTTTACGGGACCAGAAGCAATTTATTTCAGTAATCTAGGATTCACAGTTTTCTTATAGTAGATTATAGGCTAAATATATGTCCACATTTTGCAATAAAATTTATATGGGACTACCTCGGGGTTCAGTCTATTCACCACAGAAATAATCATCATCAACAATTGACGGAGATATCAAGTGATATACAATTATGATTGAAATAAACAATGTCACTTAAATCACACGGCTATAACTTACAAGTTCTCAGAATTGTTCAAAAGTGGTTAATACAGATTTATTTATTATGATTCATTTGATTGTTACCAGTTATTTATATTTTTAACTTATTAACACTGGATTTTCATCATTAATATTTCTATCAAGTTCGAACTTCCCGTGCGCATAATAGTCTTCAATCTCTTGCAAAGTTCTACCTTTAGTCTCAGGTACATACTTCCACACTAGCAACCCACATACCGTAGCATTAACAGTGTATATCAAAAACGTTCCCCACAAATCAATATAGAGGAACAAATATGGCGAAATTTTCATTGATGTAGCTAGCAATATGCAGTTGTAGATCACGTACAGAGCTCCGCCACCGTTTCTATGTTTAACTGGCATTAATTCTGCAGCTATTGTAAACACTATCGAATTTAATCCCAAACAGTTTGGAATCATAAATGCCAGCAATAAATACAAGCATAGTAATGAATCTTTTGATAACACACCTAAGCTCTGTAGTAAGTTTACTAAGCAATTGCTGAACATGCATATCGCAGCTGCAAAAGTGCTGCTTAGTAATATAGTTTTGTTGTTATAGAATTTGACTAGGGTATTACTGGTAGCTACTCCGAAAAATAATATCATATTGATAGCGATTCCCCCAAGAAAGGCAGCGTTCTCGTTGTTCGTGGCTTTCTTTATCATGTCAACGCAATATATCAGTACCACTGCGCTGCCGCTCCAGTACATCATATTCAAAAGTAAAAACATGTGTAGACTTGGTATATAGAAGTCTCTGCTCGTCACTTGCGTCCAAAACTTCTTCGTTGTCGACTCATTCGCCTGTTTCTCATCAAAAATGTTCTTCTTTTGAGCCCTGATTAGTTCTGTCAGCTCTTTCTTCGATGAATCATCAGTCCCTCTCAGCAACATAAATGCTTTTTCACATTTATCGAACTCTCCTTTACACGCCAGCCACGACGGCGATTCCGGCCACATGAAAGCCGTTATTAAGGCGATTGCTATAGGCACACACATGATCAGACTTATCGTCTTCCAATGCACATATCTCACCATAACTCCTACTAATGCCATTCCAAGCGACTGCACTGTTCCGAACATTTGCATCGATACCATTCTGTACTTCGGCGCGACCATCTCGCTCAAACTTAAAAGGCTAACAGCGAGAAGACTGTTGGTCCCCAAACCGTGAAAGCTCTCACTGATCAGGATAGCCGCGGCGTTTCTAGCGGTGAAGGCTATAACCCACCCGGTGAGAATGAGAAGGCACGCGAAGATGAAAGCGATCTTCCTTCCTCTCCATTGCATGATTGTTGGCATCAGAACGCTTGGGATACCCGACAGTCCGTGAATTGAACCTGAAATAGGAACACAATTTGTCAGTCATAACTTGTTTGTTAACTTTCAAAGGTAGCAGCTGTAAACCTTAATTATTTACGCTTCGATCGTCTTCTATATTTTTTCTTTATACAACTAAGGTGACAAACTTGTATACGGCCCACCTGTTGGTGAGAGGTTACCGTAGCCTATGAACGCTTGCAATACCAGAAGCATCACGCACCCGTTGCGGACCCCTTCAAAAGTTCAAAACGCCCTTTTTGAAGAACCCAACACTGGAGTCCCTAGGGAAAACCTCAGCACGGAGATCATTCTACACTCTGAGTATTCGCGGAAGGAAGTTCCTCTGACACCGCACAGTTCGCGACAACCCGGATACTTAAAGCCTTAGGATACCAAGATTTCGTTCCATTTTCTTATAATTCTGAGAAATGAAATAGATCAAGCAGAACGTGAAGTGAACTTACCTACCCAGGAAGCGGTATCAAAATCGAGGTCTATAGAGCTATCATTGGCCCTCAGCTGCTGAAGCAGTACACTTGGATAGGTGACTGCTCCACCTGCTGATATTGCTGCTAACTGTGGTGCTGACGCCACTATGAACTGTAAAAGAGAACAAAGGATTATGGAGTAGTTAATTAACCACAAGTAGTGGTTCGCCCCGAACGGTGCTTTGATGATTGAAATGAAATTAAATAATTTATTTGCGTGAAGCGTGGTACACAATTCGGACATAAATAATAGTGATTTTCAAAGTTACCTTCACCTTTAGCACCTTTAGCATGTTCTACCTAATAACCAATATTACCTGAACGACGAAGTAATTGAAACCGAGCTGAGAAAACCCAATGAGAGCTCACATTGTATTAGTTTATAATATTACTATTTTTATTGTATCTCTAAAACCATATGATAGATAGATAGATAGATAACTCTTTATTGTAAGCCACATAAAAATTTAACACATCACAATTAAATCGACAAAATATAAGTAATAATAGTGGAATACAATGGGCGGTCTTATAACTAAGAGTGATCTCTTCCAGACAACGTTTGGATTTTACGAGAACGATAGAGCTATATTTAGCATATGGCTTAGAATAAAAATCTAATATTAAAACTTTGATGTTAAAACATCAGAAAAATTCACAAACTAATCCCAAAAGGAGGTGCGATAGAGTTACGAGATACGGTTAAAGTTTTTAGGGTAACTTTTTATGTGAATTATAATGATTATGCTGAAACTTTGCATACATTTAAAGATCCGATGATAATACAATATTATAGTTACAGTGAGCTGATCTGATGATGAAGTCAGGCGCTCCAACAAAGCAAGGATCATTAAAAGGTTCCAGCAGTTCTTGAGTTATGTGTAACTAACCCCACTTTGTTTTATATACGAGTATATAGATTTTATTTTTATAACAATATTAGACTTTAAGTACTTACCTGTCTCAACAAAGGTCTCGCACCCATATTGTTAAAAAAATCTTAATAAAAAAAAAACTACATAAATAAACGCTTTACAAATCAAACGGAAAGTATGTCTTTAGAGAGAGTATCAGTAAAGCAAGTCTATGTTTAAAAAAAAACTTGTTATAAAATGTTTAAAAAAAACGTATTCACTTGCTCGTTTTATTTTAAATACTGCAAGCTAAATCTTTTATACCAATGAATGTCGCAATTGTCTATGTATGTATACTGTACATATTGTGTACTAGCCCGCGGGTTTGCTCGCGTGTACATAGATAAAATTAACCTATATGCTATCCGAAGTAAAGAGCAGTTTAATTTTTGGGAAATTCCACACGTTTTATTGAAAAAACATGTATAATACATTCTAAAACAAATGTCTGCAATTTCCTCTTATGTTGGACTGACTGCATTATTTCTAACTTGATTTTTTTTTTAATTTTCTTAATTTTATGACATAAACGAATGTGATTGCTGATGCGGTAAGAATAACTCAATGTTCTGCGTGAAAATCAGGACCAAACAATGTTATTTAATTGGGAAGATCCGCTCGGAGTACAATAGCTTGGTAGTTGGTACGTTGTCATTCCATAACTTTTATAGTCGTTTTTTAACTTTTCATCATCATCATCCACAGCCTGACTTCACCCACTGCAGGGTATAGGCCTCCCTTTGTATGTGCCAATCTCCTCTATCCTGTGCAAGCCTCATCCAGTTGCGGCCCGCTATGCTTGCGATATCGTCTGCCCAGCTCGCTGCTGGACGACCAACGTTCCGATATCCAGTTCTTGGACGCCATTCAGTTAACGCCTTACTCCACCTGTCATCACCACGCCTTGCCAGGTTTTTAACTTTTATGAAAAAAAAACTACTGATCCGATTTCGATACAATTTATATACACCTCGAGACTATGATATTATATGAGCGAGAAGAAAAATGGAACATTATGTCAATCAGTAATCGGTGTACAAACATTAAAAAAAAAACAGGTACATTCTCACTGAATTGATAACCATTAACCTCTTCTTTTTTTGGCGCCGTTTAAAATAAACTAGCTTGTGCTCGCGGCTTCTCTCGTATAGTACCTAGATTTTATTTTATTTGATTTCACAATTTTTCTTATGGTTAATTATAGGCTAGATATATATATGTCGTACTTGAACCAATTTGAATCCACATTTTGTATTCCGTTATCTTAAAAGTAATATAGTGCAAGAATGCTACGTACAAATATATATAAAATACAGTAATAAAATAACCCTAATTAATTACGAACTTAGCAAAAAATATTCCAATTATTAATATAATTAAGTAATTAATGATAAAAAGTATCCTGTTGTAGGTAAAAACTCTACCTATTTCAAGTTTCGGTTGAAATCGGTTGAATGAACCACAAACATCCTCATAGATATTTTCAAGGATCTCAGAGGATGTCTACCATGCTTAGGGATTTTAATAGCTCTTGTTGAATTCGTGCGAAGTTAAATTGTAATTAAAAGTAATTAAGTTTTTTGTTACTTTTGTTAATCGTAATAAAATGGCGCTGGGAAATTCTATAAAAAAATTAATTACTCAGGACTTTTTTTGTTGATGAGTGTTTGTTGATCGAGCGAGCGAAAATCCCTCAAACACTTGGAATCAGCGTTGTATGTTTGTATTTATATTTGTTAGAGCATATCTTTAGATCCGTCAATCCGAACTGCGTGGAATTTAGTAGGTCAACAGATTGTACTATCAAAATTTGCATGTAAGAATGTGAGTTAAACTGGCCAAGGGGTTCCAAAATAGGGTTAAAAAAAAAAGTCATACTAATAAATGAAGTTGTGAGTCGAAAGTTTTGAGTTTGAGAAATAAACGATTGCTATACTTTGGTATGGAATACTAAATGCGTTGCTAATGCCTGGCAAATATGTACAGTATAATATACTTTATATTATAAATAATATGTACAGTCAACAAGTTTGATTTGTAGGCATGGGTAGGCCGTGGTGGCCCCGGCTGAAGAATAGGCCCCTCCATATCTACCTATCCGCGGATGTCGTAAGAGGCGGGAAAAAGCTAGGAGATGGGCAGCAGCGTCCTCTTTCACAAAGATAGCTCTAACTGCACTCGCCAATTCGCGTTCCCAGCGTGGTGAGTAAAGGCAATTGATAGAGATTCGATCTGGAAATATGAGGGGGAGGCCATGTTCAGCAGTGGACGTCCTACGGCCGAAATTATGATGAATTTACTCAGGCTTGGTATCCTCTATGGCAGTTTTGTCCTTATTCTCTGCTAAGTATTTTAAATATGGCCAAGTAACTAATAGGGAGAGCGTCGCCAGCAAATAAAAGATTCTGTTCCTGTTTCATATTGAATTTAATTTAATAATATTTTCCGAAACATCCCTATCAATGGTCCTCTGAATAAACTTCCCGTAATTATAGTAATCCTCTATATCTTGTAGAGTTCGACCTTTTGTTTCTGGGACATACTTCCATACCAAATAGGAGGAAATTGTAATATTCAATGTAAAGATCAAAAATGTTCCCCACATGTCAAAATAGTGTATCATATATGGTGATATCTTGAGGGTTGTAGCGTATAGACCACAGTTGTAAATAGTATACAGCGGCCCACCTATGTTCCTATGTTTAACTGGCATCAGTTCAGCGCCGATGAAGAAAACAATAGCATTCATTCCTAAACTGTTACAAACCATAAATGAAATCAAACAATACATACATAACAAAGAATCCCTAGGTACTATATCAACACTTTGCAAGTACGTAACAATACAAATGCTTATCAAGCTAAGTGTTACACCGGAAGCACTAGTTAGTAATATAGTCTTGTTTTTGAAATACCTTACAGTCACATTTGTTATGAAGCATCCCGCCAAAACGATTGAATACAGAATTATCCCAGAGTAAAACGTAGCATTTTCATTCTGGGTGGACTTAGAGACTAATTCTATGAAATATATCAAAACAACATCGCCTCCACTCCAGTACAAGAGATTAAGAAGAAGATAGATGTGTAAACTAGGCACGTAAAAATCTTTACTGGTGACTTGACTCAAAAACCGTTTCAAGGTAAATTTTTCATCGTATTTGCGTGTTCTTAAATTCTCCTTCTGAGCAGTGATGAGCTCAGCTAGCTCTTTCTTCGAAAGCTCGTCAGTCCCCCTCAACCAGACAAACGCTCGCTCGCATTTATCAAACTCCCCTTTACAAGCCAGCCAAGGCGGTGACTCTGGCCACATGAGTGCGATCAAGATAGCAGCAATAACAGGTATGATCATAATAACGCTAATAGTTCTAAAGCTGAGAAACTGTCCGGCGATGCCTCCTATCGCCATACCCACTCCTTGATTGATCCCGTAGAATTGCATAAATACGAGTCTGTATTTCGGCGCAATCATTTCAGTCATGCCGAGAAGAGCCACGGGTAGGAGACTGTTTGTGCCAAACCCGTGGAAGCACTCGCTGATGAGTATCATAGCGGTACTTTGTGCGGTGTAAGACAGGACCCAGCCGATGGCGATAGAGCAGCAAGTGACGATGAGTGCTGTCTTCCTCCCCTTCCATTGCATGAGGACTGGCATCAAGATTGCTGCTATACCTGCCAAGCCGTAAATTGATCCTGGAAAGGAATTCGAACTTTATAAAACTATTTATTGAGGGCTAGTAGATGAAACATTAAAAAAACTTTTTATGTAATACAATATATACAATACAATTTCTTTAATTACAACAATAATAAGGTTTCAACATAATATGTGCCTACTTAGGTGCAGCAAAATAAGGGTGACATGCATAACTTATAGTAGGCAACTTGTACGTAAGTACACTGTTGTAAAAAGGTCCCAACTCAGCGTGTGCAGATTGTTATAACCTGCGCTGGTCTTCCGTTGAGGCCTTTGAGACCGACAAGTTATAAATAAAGACGGTCAAGTGCGGGGAATTAGCGCCCTGAGGCTTCCGTACCATTGGTCGTGGGTTCGAATCCCAGTCGTGCACCACTGGATTTACCAGTCAGGAAATTGTAGGAAAATTCTAAGTGTAGGAATTGACAAACTTATATTTGCGGTCGCTCACGTAGTAATAGATTCGGACGGAACAAAGGTATTGTAAATAACATGCACAGTATTTTATATAATTGACAAATCTGATAGACTATCAGAATTCATTGCAGTCAAAGAATCAGTGAATGTTTCGAATGTTTTTTATCCGGGTACCACGCAGCTGCTGGAGGAAGCGATAACTATGAATCCTCCTAAAACTGATCCTTCAACGTCTGTTCTTCACAACCATGAAGTAAGCGACAAGACCAACCCTAAAGATAAAGTTCGTAGGCCATCTTAATAGCTTACGCTCGTCAAAGCAGCGAAACGCTCAGTTATTAATGCCACTGTGTCCTACCAGCTGCACCCAGGGGGATTAGATTCAAGCTACCGACGCCGGAATGCAAGTGGCCTGCTACTGGGCGAAACATATTCAACTTTAGTTTAAATTTATACGATAGAATATAGGTTGAGAAGAAAGGTTGAATCATTGATACGATAGAAGAAGATTAATGCCACTAGGTAATAGCTATTAAGATATCCTAGGAACTTTATCGCTTACTTCAGTGTTGTGAAGAACAGACGTTGAAGGTCCTACCTGACCACGCTGATCGTTGCTAGTGACCAGAACTACGTACCTATCCAGGATGCAGTGTTCATGTCCAGCTGGATGGTACTATCGTTCGACTTCAGCTGCTGCAGCAGCAGTGTTGGGTACGACACGGATCCGCCGACAGATATCGCTGCTAGCTGCGGCGAGAACGCCACTAGGAACTGGAAAAATTAAGGTTCATGATCAATTGAAATTGTGGATGTGTTGAGTGACTAGAATGGACGAGATACCGAATGAGTACATCAGAGGAAGTTTGAAAGTAGCGCCAGTGACTGAGAAGTTGAAGAGCAAAAGGTTAGCGTGGTATGGCCATGTCATGCGGAGGGAAGAATGTCATGTGACTAGAAGAGTTTTAATATGAATGTGGAAGGATATAAGGGAATAGGTAGACCAAAGAAAAGATGGATAGATTGTGTGAAAGATGACATGAGTAAGAAAGGAGTGAATACTGATATGACGGCTGATAGAGGGAGTGGAAGAGAAAAACATGTTGTGCCGACCCCACATGAAGTGGGATAAGGGCAGGGAGATGATGATGATGATTAATTGAAATCGTATGAGCATCTTCATATGAGCTTTTTCACCTTCACCTCATCATCATAATCTGAAGAAGGCCACTGCTGGACATGGCCTCCAGCAATGAGTACCACGAAGAAGTCTTGAACTTTCTCTATAGCTTCCCGCAGCCTGCACAATGTCGTCTTCACATCATCAGGTAGGGGCCTTCCAACAGCTGGGTATACCCAGCTAAACTTATAACTTAATAATAATATGAATAGCCTGTGAAAGAAAAAAATAAAGTGAAATAATAATAAAATAAATATATGCATACTTTAAAACAAGGTTATTCATAACATGTATACCATCCCGAAAGGGGGTTATTCTATCAATAGAAAGAAATAATATTAGCGAAAAAAAACATCAATATTTTCATTTCAAAGTACCGCAAACATGTATTTTTGATACAAATAAACAATATGTTTTTTTTTTTTTTTTTGTTATTCTTTTTTCGATTTTTTTTCACAAACTTTCTCAAATTAGCTGTTTTTGGTATTTTTATCATCTTTAAATCTAATAACTAAACGAACAAGAAGTTCGAAATCAAGATTGCTACCTAAAACAGCCCATTTATAGTTTGACCTGATTTGACCCCAAAACAGCAGATTTTCGCTTAGAGTTTTTTCAATGAAAAATTACGAATTTCCAAAAGTCGTAGAACAAACTTTATTGCCAATTTGTTGTAGAATAAGCCCCTTTCAGGATGGAATACATATTATGAATCACCTTGTATAATATACTTTAATACGCAATCATGGCAGTACCATCGATTTTAAAATTAATCTGATATTGAAATATTGTTTACTTAAAAAAAATACTGAGGAAGTAGGTACTCACTTGTCGAATCATATGTAAAGTAGACATGACAATTCCTTGTATTTCCAAAAAATAACTACATCCGTCCTGTCACATGAAAATACGTAAAATACTCCCCAAAATAAAATAAAAATCTGCTTATAAAACTATCCTCGCATTAAATATGAGCGAAACAGCGCGCATCTACTACATACCTATAAATAAAACAAAAAACCTTGAAAATATTATTTGTATTTTATACAGGGTGTAATCAGATTCCTCATTGTCCAAAGTCAAAGTCAAAAAGTGTTTATTTCAATAAATTACTAGGATCATTTTGAAACCGAACACTGAATGTACTGTAGATAAGAAGATTTTGAAAGCGTTCATTCGGAGTACTTAGTTTCTAAGGTACTTAGTGATATTAACTTCTAGTTCTAGTTACAGCCTACTTATACGCCATACTATCTAGTGGAACGGAAATGTCCCGAGAGCACTACACAAAATGTAGGTGGTATTCTATTAGGTACAAGAATTATGTTCCAAAGAACAAGACAATTTAAATTTGAGTTTTTTTTATGTTGTAGGTATTTGTAAAAATTATTGTATGTCATTATCGACCTTATTAAAAATTATTTTTGACCCTCTGGTGTGAATCAGTTTTAAGTCAAAAGCTGTTCTTAGTTATACAAGAGCTGACTTATAACATCCTGTATAACTTTGTTTTATTATGTAACTAGCTTCCGCTCGCGGCTTCGCTCGCGTGGTACCTTCATAAAAAGTATATGCTATTCTAGGTAAAGAACTCTATCTATACTTCCAAGTTTCAACGAAATCGGTTGACCCATTACGGCGTGATTGAATAACAAACATACTCACAACTTTCGCATTTATTATATTAGTAGTAAGTAGGATAGTAGTATAGCTTCCGCCCATGGCTTCGCTCGCGTAGTGCCCGGATGTGTCACTGTCTGACTTTAACAATATGCATGCAACACGTCGTTCCGCTGCTCCATTGCTGCGTCGAAGAAGACTAAACAACCAAACAAACAAACGTTTATTTTCATTTATAATAATAGTTAATAATTTACTAATGTATATGGTATATTATCTAAGTGTATATGTAGTTTTCAATTGTAGTTTTTTCTATACAAATTTAAAGTATTATGTGGGAATATAAAGTTTTAAGTGTTTTATAATGTCTGAAGTGTAGGCAGGTTTGATGATTAATGAACACGTAATAATAATCTTTGAAATCGTTGCGTTCTCTTAGTATTCAAATACAAAGGAAGTTTAAAGTATCTTAAACTTTATATATTTTTCGTTACTCACTTAATATACTTACTAATCCTACTAATATTATAAATGCGATAGTTTGTGGGAATGTCTGTTGTTCAATCACGCCGTAACAGCTCAACCGATTTAGTTGAAACTTGGAATAGATACGAGCTCTAGCATATAGGCTTTTTATGTAGGTACCACGAGCGAAGCCGCGAGCGGAAGCACAACAAACATCCAAATATCCTTACAATCCTTCGCATTTATAATATAGGTAGTAGGATATAATATTAGTAGGATAGGTACGTGTAAAAAAATAGAGTGTGTGATTTTTTGAAAACGTAAATTTAATAGGGTAATTATGAGAGAAAAATTAAAAATAAACTGCTTAGTCATCACAAAGAACATTCTAGGACCATTTTAACTAAGCAGTTTTGTAATGAATTTTATTTGAGTCTTTGTTTTTCTTAAACAAACATTGTTTAGAACAAGGTCTATTACCGTTGCACTGCATCAAAAAAACTAATCGTTCATAAAAAAATACGCAATTTCAAAATCACCGAATGTTAACATGTTTGGATAGCAACTCTTGCGTATTTATAGGTGTCACCAAGCTGTCATCGATACTCCGGTTAGTAAAATGTCCGTAACTGTAGAAATCTTCAATCTCTTGTAGAGTTTTTCCTTTCGTTTCTGGGATATATATCCATACGAGTACAGCACAGGTAATAGCATTTAAAATATAAATAATGAATGTTCCCCACATGCCTATGTATAATAACAAATATGGTGATATCTTCAAAGTCGATGCGTACAATCCGCAATTGATAACGACGAACAGAGCTCCGCCTATGCTTCGATGTTTCACGGGCATAAGTTCGGCAGCGATATAGAATACCATTGCATTCAAACCCATACCATAAAACGCCATGAATCCAACCAAAAAATACATACATAGTAAGGAGTTTTTGGGTAATATTTCTATACTCTGCAATAACGTTACTATACAAATGCCTATAGAACACAAAATCGCACCTAAAGTGCTTACCAGCAAGACAGATTTGTTCTTAAATCTTCTTATTCCTATGTTTGTTACTATTGATCCTAAAAATAGCACTGCATACATAACTATGCTAGCGTAGAAAGCGGCATCTACGCTTTGAGTTGATTTTTCCACCATCTCTATGAAATATATCGGAATCACTTCTCCGCCACTCCAGTACATCATATTCAGTAAGATGAATATGTGAATACTTGGCATGTAGAAGTCCCTTTGCTTTATCCTCGTCCAAAAACTAAGCCACGTTATGATTCCTTTCTTATTCTTCATAGAGACTACTATTTCTTTCTGCGCTGTGATCAATTCCTTCAACTCTTTAGAAGATTCTTCATCGATTCCTCTCAACCATACAAAAGCTTGCTCACATTTATCGAACTTTCCTTTGCAAGCGAGCCAGGGCGGTGACTCAGGCCAGAAGAATGCGATCCCCAGAGCTAAGACTACTGGTATCAACATAACCGAGCTTACAGTTTTGTAATGAAAGAATCTGCCCATGATACCGGCGATTGCCACGCCTAGAGTTATGTTTATTCCGAAGATCTGCATTGATATGAACCTGTACTTTGGTGAAAGCATTTCTGTCATGCTCAAAAAGCTGACAGGGAGCAAACTGTTCGTGCCCAGACCGTGGAAGGATTCGGCGGCTAGTATCAAGGGCGCGTTTGTCGCTGTGATGGATAATACCCATCCAGCGATGACGAAGAAGCAGGTGATTATGTAGCCGAACTTCCGTCCCCTCCATTGCATGATCATTGGCATCAGAATCACCGGTATTCCTGCTAGTCCGTACATTGAACCTGGAATTGAAATATTTTACATTGTTTTTACACTTCTCTTTGGTAGAGTTAGCTGGTTACCGTGTTGGTCTAGCGTGAGGGTGTGGACCAATTAGTTTATCTATACGAAAAATTTAAATGCGCGTTAACTTGTGCTTGAATGAAAACATCGTGAGGAAACCTCATATAAGTATTTTCATAAGTGGCTTGAAACCTGTCACGTATGTAATACTCCCATCCGCAAAATGTGCGTACGTGAGTGCACGAAAGATGACCGCATTGGACTTGGGGGTGTTA
This sequence comes from Anticlea derivata, assembly GCA_947579855.1. NCBI lineage: Eukaryota > Metazoa > Arthropoda > Insecta > Lepidoptera > Geometridae > Anticlea > Anticlea derivata. The sequence continues at coordinate 6,949,960 of OX388281.1, forward strand.
TGCGGGATCACTAACAATGAACAGGTGACTTGACGAATTAAAGATTATAATATCGCGTCGGTTATACGTCGAAGACATCGCAGATCGGTAATAATGTATTGTAGGCATCCATAAGCTACGGTAACCACTTGCCAACAGGTATGTATGCTTGTTGTATAGAAAAATATTACAAAAAAAAAAAGGTTTACCAATCCATGAAGAGGTGTCCAAGTCCATCGGTATAGTGGTATCATTCGCCTTCAGCTGCTGTAGTAGAATTGTCGGGAACGCCATGGAACCTCCGACTGACAGCGCTGCCAGTTGTGGTGACCCTGCCACCATTAGCTGTAAGAATAATCAAAAGACTAATATATAAATGCGAAAGCATCTCTGGATCTCTGTCTGTTGTCCTGTCTGTCTTTTTGTAACGTTTTCACTGCTGAACGGCAGAACCGATCGTGATGGAATTTGCTATGGAGATAGCTTTAGCCCTGAAAATGGACATAGGCTACTTTTTATCTGGGCACCTACCGCCCGAACGAAGCCGCAGGCCCTCCTTTTTTTGAATACAACTAAGGTGGCAAAGCGTACCGTTATCGTAGATTGTGAACGCTTGCAATACTAGAGGTATCACGCACGCGTTGTCGACGCCTTAAAAAGTTCGAAACGCCCTTTAACACAATACTGTAGCCCCTAGGGAAAACCTCAGCAGGGAGGTTCCACAACCTTATTGTTCGCGGGAGGAATTTCCTCTGAAACCGCACATTGCGCGACCAACCCAGGGTGTGAGGATGAATGCCTATGGCGACAGGACAACGTAAAGAAGTTATAGGCCGGCAATCAAATAAATGGTGATACTGACCACTTGTGCACTCGAACTTACCTGTCGTATATGTGTTGGAATCTCCATTATTGTCTGTGCGCCTATGAAAGATTGCGTTGATATTTATACATAAATATTTCTTAGGGTTTCGCCCTAAATATAGTAAACTCTTGTACTAAAAATAGACTGTTTAATTGTGTTGCTTTTGAAGAATTAAGGAAGGATTGAGTCATTCAACTCAGTCCACAGCAAATTCTGCATTTCAAGGCTTTAAAACAACGTAATAAATAGGAGTAAGAACAGTGTATATTGTGTATGCGAGATTTTGAATGGCTAAAATTGGGAACAGTCAATGAGTAAGAGGTACTTTAGTCTAGCCGGTTTATTTTTAATTTCAACACGAATGGTTTATTTTTAACTTCAACACTTTGTTACGGACAATTAATCATTCCCATGCATTGTTTTACAAAATATTATCATATTATTATACGGGGGTGCGCTCGTGGCGAAGCTTGCGTAGTCGTTCATGGTGGATCAGCTAAGTTAAGCTATCTTAAGTCAATATACCTAGAAGATTGGTGGTAGTAATAGCTGACCGTTTCTGGGAGTAGAGAGGTCCGGAGGCCATGAAAATTGACATTCCGTGATGAAAGCTTTCCCAGATTTAGTCACCAGATCTTGAAATGAAATGAAATGAAATAAGTTTTATTTGACGAACACAGACAGAATACAGGAAGAAACAAAACAATAGGTTAAAAATAGGGAAACAAAAAACAGGACAGCAACATAAAAGTATGTTCCTACCCAGGTTTAAATAAATAAGTAACTCAGGTAGGTGCACTTAATAAACAATAAAATAATTAAAATAAAAAAAGAAAAAACCTTACAGCTACATAACAAATTATAAAATACTAGATACCTACTAAAATACTTATCTCTCTACTAATACATAACTTAAATCTTAAACAATCTTCGTTTATTATAAAACTAGAATAGCCTATATGCTATTCTAGATAAATAACTTTAGCTATTCCAAGTTTCATCGGAATTTGCTTAGCCGTTATGACGTGATTGAATAACAAACATCCTCACAAACTTTCGCATTTATAATATTAGTACTCAATGACCTCAACAAAGATGGCAGGACGTGATAATCAAAGTCTAGGTAGGTAAACAAACGCGGACGAAGTCGCGAGCGGGACAACTAGTTTATTATAAAAGGAGATAAACGCTCGAATACTGAAACGTTTCTCAACTCACCCACTTAGGTAAAGGCTACTTATTTCTGAGGGACCGTTAGATTTAAGTGGAATACTCAACCGCCACTTTCTTTTGAGACCGTAATTAGCTGAGCGCGCTCTCAATTGTCTCTTTATAGCTGTCAAACGCTAATCAGCGTTTCTGTATTCCGTTTTAATGTTAGGTGGTCATTTGAGTGGGATTTCAATCTGGAACGCTTTTAATTTAAGTCGTAATCTAATTGATGTTTCAGTATACGATTCTGAACGATAACGGCGTCTCAGATAATTGAGACCATCTCAAGTAGTGAAGTGGCGATTCGGCCAGGAGTCAGTTAATTATGTAGGGCTCTAAGGTGATTTTCCTTGGAGCCCTACATGATTAACTGACTGATGTGATGAGTCATAGCACCAGTAAATCCAATTCAGTGTATTTTAGTTTTCACAACAGTTTTTCAGGATAACAAATAATTACTTATCGCATCGTCGATTTCTCAATATCTTTAATGATCATTAAGCAATGTGTAACCAGGTGGTTGTGCTAGGTGTGTCTGATAACTTATTGTTTTCTATGACCTTTGCTCTTATTTAAATAAATAAACTATTGTTCTTATGTCTGCGTCTGGAATAAAGCAATTTCATCCGGCTTTTGTCAGATTATAAGTAATTACTATTTATGTATAAAATCCTTACGGGTCTGACTGACTGATAGTAAGTGCACAGCCTAAAACAGAAGTCCTAGGAGTATTCGGTTTGAATGGTAGCTTTCTGGTTAAGGGAGCGCTAAGAAAGGAATTCCTTGATCCCATTATGTGTCGCTTGGCAGTTTGCGTTTCAGATATTTGACAAACTTTACAACCTAAAACAATAATAAAATTTGATAAGGAATTAATGAATGAAGATGTTTCATACTTCATTTAATAGTGTATTTTTTTTTTTATCCCATTTCGGACCCCGATTCTTTAACAACTCCCTTAGCCGATTTAATGCATATCCTTTTTAGAAAATTAAAGTCAAAAGGCGTTAATTCAATAAAATCACTACGGTCACTTAGAAACTAGGTGAAGCTACGCCGAAATAAAATAACAGTCCAATTTAAATAATTATGTTTATTTTAGGTGTGATATCGTATGTTCAATCTAAGGATTCAAGTGTTCACTAAGATCGTGTGAAACCCGTATTCTATCAAAATGTCCATGGATATAATAGTCTTCAAGCTCTTGCAAAGTCCTGCCCTTTGTTTCTGGTACAAATTTCCAAATATACAATCCACAAATAGTGGAATTGGCTGCATATAACAAGAGTGTTCCCCAAAAGGTTAGGTGCACAAACAAATATGGCGCTGTTTTTAATGACAGAGAATGTAAAATACAAGTCAATATGACATATAAAGCTCCCCCTGGACCTCGATGTCTAACAGGCATAATTTCAGCTGCCATTGTCATCACTATAGGAATAACACCCAAACTTACAGACACAACATAAATTAATAAAAAGTACAGACCAATCAATGAATCCTTAGATAAAATATCTATCGTCTGTAAGTAAATCGACAAAGATGAACACGACAAGCTCGTAACTGTACCAATAATGCTTAATATTAAAATAGATTTGTTTGAAAATCGTCTTATTAATAATGCACTTATGCCTATGCATATAAAGACTGTTGTAGTCACTACTATAGTCCCGTAGTAAGCTGCGCTTTCGTTGCGTGTTGCGGATTGAATCATCTTGACAGAATAAATAAATATTACAATACTTCCACTTGAATATGCCAGTAAAATTAAAATAAACATGTGAAAGCTTGGTAAATAAAAATCCCTGTTTAATAATGTACGCAATTTTTGTATTATTTTGCGGTGCTTCCGTCGTTCTATGGTTAATATCTCTTTTTGGGCGCTGATGAGTTCTTTCAATTCTTTCTTGGATACTTCATCGACCCCTCGCAACAAAACGAATGCTTCCTCGCATTTTTCGAATTCTCCCCTATATGCTAACCATGACGGTGATTCAGGCCACAAGATCCCCATCAACATTGCTACCGAAATGGGGACACAAAGTATCATACTAACAGTTTTCCAATGCAGGTAACGACCCAAAACTCCGCATAAAGTCATTCCCAAAGCTTGTACTAAAGGATATAGAACCATTGACACGGTCCTGAATCGCGGTGCTAACATTTCACTCATGCTGAGAAGGCTGACAGCTAATATGCTGTTGTTTCCGAGTCCGTGGAAAGTCTCGCTGATCAGTATAGCCACTGCACTGGAAGCTGTGATGGCTAGGATCCAGCCGATGATGCTGACGAGACAGGCAATGATGAAGGCGAACTTCCGACCTTGCCATTGCATGATGGCTGGCATACAGACGCTTGGTATACCAGCTAAGCCGTGAATGGAGCCTGAAAATAATAAAAAATAATTAAGTAAAATATTGTAGCGCCCCAGCGGAGTTCATGTTAAGGTTGAAATATTTTTAAGACCATAATACAAGGTTGGTGATTCATAATATGTATGCTATCCCGAAAGGGGGTTATTCTTCATCCAATTGGCAATAAAGTTTGTTCTACGACTTTTGGAAATTCGACATTTTTCATAGAAAAAAAAACTATGCGAAAATCAGCTGTTTTGGGGTCAAATCAGTTCAAACTCAATGAATCAGCTGTTTTAGGTAGCAATCTTGATTCCAAACTTCTTGTACGTTTAGTTATTAGTTCTAAAGATGATAAAATAAAAAATAAAAAAATTAAAATATTCATGTTTTCTTTCGCTTATATTATTTATTTTTGTTGATAGAATAACCCCCCTTCGGGATGGTATACATGTTATGAACCACCTTGTATATTAAACCACAATATATATAATACATTATATACAATAGTGTACCCCGAAAGGGTCTATATTCTATCAACAAAAGAAAGAAAGCTCGTAAAAAAGAAAATGTTACAATTATTTATTTTTTTCAATCAATTGTTTTGTTATTTTTAACGTAACGAATATAAGTAAATAACTTACGCGAGGTTTAACATCAAGATTGCTACCTAAAACCGCTGAATAGTTGAGTTTGAACTTAAATAAGTTTGAGTGGATTTTGTATTTTTACCTAAAATTGACGAATTTCCAAAAATCATATCAAACTTTATTGTCTATTATCTCAAGCCTACTCCATCTTAACATGCCCAAGGCACAACAGCGTACCCTGTAAGTAGGTAAAAAGTTACACCTGACGCTTTATAAATCATCTAGAATAGATTCTGCTTCTTGTCGTGTCACTGATTCTTTCTTGGTCATCCTGTATTAGGTCAGTGACCAGGTTGAAAGGCAAAGGGCCTATGACCGTCGATGAAACAATCAGTCAATTTATTTCGTGCATATTAGAATAGATTATGTGATAAAGCCATATTACTTACCAATCCATGACGCCGTTTCAAAATCTAGAATAATGGAACTGTCATTTGCATTGAGCTGTTGGAGCAGGATACTTGGGTATGTGAAAGCTCCGCCGACTGACAGCGCTGCAAGTTGCGGGGACCCTACCACGAACAACTGTAAATTATACTCATTTTTAGGGTTCCGTACCTCATTTAAAAAAAACGGAATCCTTATAGGATCACTTTGTTGTCCGTCTGTCTGTCAAGACACTTTTTCTCAGAAACGGCTTAAGGTAGCTATCAACTGGAAATTAATACCAACAATTAGTAGTAAGCTTATAGTGCCGTCTAAAAATCTAGTTTCAAGCTCAATGCATTAAAATAATATGCCAATGAATGTCTATATTTTCTACCTATGGAAATGGCAAAAATGAAAAACCTTAAGAATTCTGAAATTTGGAATAAGATTTTAAGAATTTTGATTTATCAACTGGTCACTTACCTGTCTAGCTAGAGATGCCATAATATCTGCTAACAATTCTTCAAGATATCCTTAGAATGTATATTTTTAAAGACTGCATTCGTTGGAAAGTTAAATTTTACCGCCAACCTTTACGATACTATTGTTAAAATATATTAAACAAAAGAATATGAAATTTAATGCCTTTTATATACGGCTATAAACTACTCACTAACGAATGTTTTTTTAATGCAATGACTGCAACAAAAAAATATTTAGGTTATCAGTTTTCGCAAAATTAATTAAGCACCCTTTGTTACTTCACAATGACTTGCAGTTAGTGGGAAAATACTGATCCTACCTTATTAATATTGCGAATATTACAAATGCGAAAGTGTATTTGTTTGTTTGTACTTCAACTACTACCTAGTTACTACTTCAACTACCACCTAGTTACTATTGTACGCAGCAATGGAGATAAAAATCGATGTTATTGCATGGGTATAGTAAAGAACTGGAGATTGACATAGGCTTATCCGGGTAAAACGCAAGCGAAGCCGCGAATGTAAGCTAGTAAAGTTTAAATCGAAATAAAACAATAATTTATTGCAACCGATGCGGTTGATACGTATCAAAATATATAAGTTCAAAATGCCTAAAACCAAAATAAATACAGGTTAAAATATGTAACAGCTAAAACGAACCATACGTAACCGAAAATCAAAATACCTAATAACTATTAGGATGATACCTAATAACTACAAATCATAAATCAGTAGGTACCTATTAGTGTAGTGAAAAACAACGCAAGAAGCGAGCCGCGGCAGCGGCGCCGATGCGTCAAAAATCTGATGCTTCGTAACCATCTATTGGGCTTGCTGTAGATGACACCACATTTCGGGTGAAACTCGTGATCGGTTTTTGCGAGTTTTCGCTCGAGATGTTACGGTCATCTCTACCAAGATTTTTACGATACCTACAGCATAGAGCTAAAATTTTTTTACCGGAACGAGATGTCGTAAGTTGCACTTCCTTCCTCTCTCTAAGCGGAGAGAAACAGCAGACTTGGCGTATCTTCTAAACATCTGTAACGGAAACGTTGATTGCCCAGAGCTTCTAGAACATTTAGGGTTTCGCACTACTACGGCTGAATTGAGAAAACCAAGCGTTCTTTATGTTCCTCTAGTCAGGACAAATTACAGGCAAAATGCATTTTTGATTAGAGCAAGCGGTTCGTTCAACTCCTTGGCTAAAGCTAACATTGATGTTGACCTATTCAACACTACAACGAGTAAGCTTAAACGCTTACTCAATGACAACTTCTTTGTTAATGGTACTGATTAACTTTTGTGTGTGTGTGTATTGCTTTCTGTCGTCTATCGTTACTTTATATACCTACCCATCCCGGAATGCTATCTGCGGAAACTTATAATTGGCCATCAGTACAAATGTAGTATGACTACTGCATGGTTTGTTTAATTAATTATCTAATGTGTCCACCTAGCTGTGAGTTTTCCAAAAATGTCTAAAATAAAATGAGATGTCGAACATTTCCGAGCGTAGTACCCCACTAACAGACTATTAAGAGATACGGACTGAGTATGAGTATGACCATTGTACTACTTAGCTGTTAATGTGTATAAACTTATATAATTTACATAGCCGATGGGACAGATAAGATAAATTAAAACACAAATGTTGGAAACCGCCTAAGCGAAATGGTAATGAAGTTCGTTGCCTTGAGAATCATTTCAAAATCATCATAATAATTATACGTCTTATTCATAATCAGCTACTATCTTTATCGGGTTGATAACTCTCGCTCTGTCCTTTTCTAACAGTCAACAAAATAAAGAGACGGACATACTGTTATCTAGCCTATAATGTTAGTGAGTGATTAATGAATACATATAATAAATAACACACAACAATCACATACATAGTCCTGACCCCACATTAGGATTCCCTGTATCAGAACCCGGAACAAATATTTGCAGATCAAGCATTTGTCCCGAAGCGGGAATCAAACCCCTTGCGACTCCAACGGGCACTTGCCCGCTACGCCAACTTTAAGACTTTGAAGGAAAAACATCACGGTCTCCACTTCTTCCCTTTTAACCGACTTCAAAAAAAAGGAGGTTATCAATTCGGCGTCTCTGTTTTTTATTTATTTTATGTATGTAGACCAATTACTTTTAAGGACTGGACTGATTTTGAGGGTTTTTTACTGTTTTGTAGGGATTTAGGTAATTCAGTAGGTACTCCAATTTTTTTTCATGTTTTATAATGACAGTGTTGTTTCAGGTGAAACTGGAGTTCAGTAGAAATTCAATAGTCCAGCAGGAGGCCGAACTGAGGGACTTGAAGAGTGAACTTCACAATGTTCAGGTAACTAGACTACCGGTGGTGTGGCAGGCTAGTGCCTTGTTTTCTAAAAAACGTCTCTTATCGCATGAAACGATACACAGCTTAGGATTCGGCGATTGACTACCGGTGGTGTGCGAGTGCCGTGTTTTCTAAGAAGGTTCGGGGGTATGCCTCTGGTATTGCAAGCCCTCATAGGCTACGGTAACCGGGCCGTATACTTGTTTCCCAGCTCAGTAGTATAAAAAAAGAGACTAGTTAAAGTATAGGCAGTTTGTAAACAAACTTTAACATCGGATATGGCGGTTGTGTATTCCAGGCGACACTAGAGAACATAGAGGGCTGCCTGAACCGCGCCAAGTCCAACGCCAAAGAAAAGCTGGTAGAAGCGAAACGCTGCTGCAACAACAAACTGCCCCAGGACCCCGACTTTCCGTACAGGGAAGAGTTTGACGTGCTTCCGTCGGACGTTACGGCATTGGTCGGCCATTGCTATGAGCTGCAGACCAGGATGGACTGTATGGAGCAGGGCGATGAACAGGTATGACTGCAAGTCACTGGTCATATTGCATTGTAAGGTCCTGGTTCTTTTTTGGTCATATTGCATTGTAAAGACCAACTGCATATTATGTTATAAACAAATTACGTAATTGATAGTGTTAACCAGCCAATTATTGTTACAGCGTTTCAAACTTTAAACCCTTCTTTACACTCTGCACCGTCTTTTCCTAACCCCTAGACGCACCAACTCACCACTAGACACACACACTCACTCAAGTACACTCAGTGCATACCCTCTATTGGTTTACGCGGCGCACGCCAGTCGGCATGATATTTCCGACATCTTGAACAATCATCGTCATATTTCAGCCATTTTACACGAAACCTCAATGAACCACGCAATAAAAATACACCTAAACCATTCTCAAGAATCACTTCGTCTATCGAGCGCACTGGTGGAGTAGTGGTAGGTACTCTGAGTATAGCTCGTTTGTCTTACGCATCTGATGTGGTACTCTGAGCATAGCTCGTTTGTTTAACGCATCTTATGTTCTCATCCAGGTTGTAAAGGAGTACGAGGAGCGGGAGAAGACGATCGCAAAGCTGAAGAGTGACGTAAACAGTTCCAGCGATATGAACAAACTGCTCGACGACAAGATGAAGAAACTCAGGTAAGGAAAAACTTTCTCAAACCGCGACTTCGTTTTTGTTTTCGAACAAATTGGGTATAAAAAATCATTTTTTTTTTTTATTGATTGAATAAGCCCCTTTCGGGGTAGTATTATCGTCATCATCATCCATAGCCTGACTTCACCCACTGCAGGGTATAGGCCTCCCCTTGTATGCCATTCTCATCTATCCTGTGCAAGCTAATCCAGTTATATTAAGAATCAATTTTACAGTTCCTATCATTCACAGGGACAAATGGCTGCCACCACTGGACTTTCTTCTCGGGAACATCAACAAAAGTTTCGGCGATATGTTCGCTAAACTCGGCTGCGCTGGAGAAATTAAACTTGACAGAGCCGGTAGTGATGTGAGTACTTGTTAATTTAATCCTACTAATATTATAAATACTTATTATAACTAATAATAACATAACTATAGCATCGCCTTAGGGATAAAAAAAACCTGTTAAGATGAACTGTCCTCTAAATAAATAAATAAATGAAAAAGTTGCGAGGATCTTTGTTGTTTAATCACGCCGTAACGGCTCAACCGATTTCGTTGAAACTTGGAATAGATAGAGTTTAAATGCAAAAGTTTGGATGGATGAATTTTTGTTACTCAATCACGTCAGAACGGCTGAACAGATCTTGATGAAATTTGGCACAGCGAGAGATGATAGTAAAAGTAAAGTTAATGTTTATTTCAAATAAGTGGTACAATTTCTTTGTAACTTAACTATAACGAAAGCAAAAAATAACCTCACCATAATACTCTTATTACTCACAATTTGGACTAAGTAAAAAATAATAATAATAATAACGCCTGCCACGCTACCATATATTTTATAATTTCAATCATTCGGTTGTTCACCATAATTTTTAATACATTTATACTACCTATAAACTATGTCAGTAACCATAAAAACTGATTTCAATTTATTCATGTCACATTTTTTTTATAAATATAAAAAAATATTTGAGCTATGAGTCTTAGGCGGTAGTTACATTTGAGAAAAAACAATTTTGGACAACGGACCTCCAAACTAAGTTAAAAACTTGTATTTTGGAGGCCAACATTAATATCAGAATATTATTATTGCAAAAATAAATTAAATTTACTTAATATTGTAAATTCTAACTAGATTAATTTAAGCATGTAAGCGACGCGTGACCCGAGAGCTGGCTCTTATTTGGCCCGGCGAATTAGCATTGCCATCCAGCGTGGCAATTCCGCCAGCGTCCAAGACGCTGGCGGACGCTTCCGACTGGTAGTGATCTGGATCAGTTGAGCTATCTATAGATCGTTTGTAGATGGCTCGGTCTTTAGATGGCTCAACTGTTTCTTGTGTATTTTGTAAATATTAACTTTTAAGTTTCTTTCTGTAAATAAAGCTATATACTATAGCATGTAAATGTCAAACATATAATAATATAAAGATTATCTGTTATTTGAGGATGACTACGACAAGTACGGTATCAGCATCCTGGTCAGTTTCCGCGCGTCGGAGCAGCTGCAGCAGCTCACGCGACACGCGCAGTCGGGCGGCGAGAGGGCGCTGTCGACGGCGCTCTACTTGATGGCACTACAGTCACTTACCACTGTGCCTTTCCGGTAACAAAACCTACCACATCTTTTTACTTTCAGGTAACGTAACTTACCATCGTGCCTTTTAGATAACGCAATTTACCACCGTGCCTTTCAGGTAACTTAACTTACCACCGTGCCTATCAGTCAACGTAACTTACCACTGGGCCACAGGTAGCATAACATACCAACGTACTTTTCAATTTGAAATTTGTAACCAATACCTAAGTATACATAGGAGTATACATTTCCTAAGGTTTTTCATACAAACTCCAACTCCCGTCGCAACCCTTTTGGGTTTGTATTTCAAGAATTCCTTTCTTAGTTCACCCCTACGCTCTAAAAAGAACACACTTTCCAAATATCGAGTCTCTAGGATCAACGGTTTAGTGTGCGTTGTCTGTCAGTCAGTCACGCCAAGCTTCTTTATATATTGATAAAATTAGTGGTTGCACGCGGATTAGCTCGTGCGGTGCCCGGATAAAAAGTAGCCTATGTCCTTCTTCAGGTTTTAGGCTATATCCAAATCAAGTTTCATCAAGAACGCTTCAGCCACGTTACACACAGACAGAGAGGCATAGTTACTTTCGCATTGATTATTATTATTATTTTTTTTATACAACAGAGGTGGCAAACAAGCTTACGGCCCACCTGATGGTAAGCGGTTACCGTAGCCTATGAGCGCTTGCAATACCAGAGGCATCACGCTCGCGTTGCCGACCCCGAACCCCCTTCCCCCCTGAAGAGCTCTGGCAACCTTACTCGCCGCAGGAACACAACACAATTTGAAACAAATAATGTTATTTGGCTGCGATCTTCTGTAAGGCGGAGGTACCTCCCCAGGCGGGCTGCTCCAATTCAAATCTCGATGTGCCCTCTCCTATTTGTACCTAAATGTATTACTTGTATTCACAGATGTGTTGACGAGATCAACCAGGGCATGGATCCGATCAACGAAAGGAAGATGTTCCAACTACTCGTCAAAGTTACTACGGAATGTGACAACGCGCAATACTTTCTGTTGACGCCTAAAGTAAGTACAATTTTTTTATTATTTAGGAATAACAAACAACTACATTATATAAGTAAGATACAGTGAGTAGTAGGTACAAAATTTCATATGCAACGAATTATTAATAATGTAGTCCACAACGTTATCCACAACTTAGTATATAAGAGTAACAAGAAAATGGCCAGCTAGAGAGCCCGTCATAAAAATCATTTTTATTATCTGCTGTGACAAAAGAAATAGATGACGGGAATCCTATGCTGAGAAAGCTATATATATGTACTTTTATATAATATATAAATTGTATATGATAAAAGAAAAAGAAGTTATCAGGATTATTTGAGAAAATAAATATAGTTAAGAGAAAATAAATATATATATACTTTTTACATATCGCGCTGGAAAAATCACTTTTTTTAAACACCTAAGAAAGTGTACCGCACTGTTTGAACGTTTGCAATACCAGAGACCGATGGACCGACGACATCGTGAAGGTTGCGGGAAGTCGGTGGATGGCGAAGGCTCAAGACCGTTCGTCGTGGAACTCTTGGGGGGAGGCCTATGTCCAGCAGTGGACTTCTACAGGCGAACACAACACTATTTGAAACAAATAATGTTATTTGGCTGCGATCTTCTGTAAGGCGGAGGTACTTCCCCAGGCGGGCTGCTCCAATTTAGAGCGAGAAAATCTCGTGCCTATCCTATTACGCGCAAGAATACACAACGAATCTGTCAATACCAATCGGCCTAGGGCGACTTGCATCAAAAGTGAATAAATAATATTTATATCAACGGGTCTACTTTCATCAAAATATAATAGATTTTAGTCATATTCAGCCCAGATTTATTGGAAATCCTACATTTTGATAGAAAAGGGCTACTTTTTCTCCTTCTGTGGAAACGTGACGTTTCACAATGAGAACTTGAGACAATAACCTCTAAGATAAGGGTACTTATAGCACTGTATTGATAAATTCAACTTGGCTCGACGATAGCTTTAAAATATTACACGTATTTTCAGCTGCTGACAAGTTTGGAGTACAATGAGAAGATAATGGTGCACACCATAATGAACGGACGCAGTATTATGAACTACAGGAAGTGGAAGTACCAGAAGTTTCTCGAAAAAGCGCACGAGTACCGGATGTAGCCGCCATCTTGTATCCGGATCGAAGGACCAAAAGTTACCCAAAAAAATCCGTTCCTATTTTTCATTGTTTCTTAGTAATCACTTAAAGTGGAATCGGATTTTTAGGTTTTATTATAAAAGTTGTGTGATGAACGTTTTATATACAACTCCCATGGTTATTTTCAAATAAGTGCGGTTTGGTCGAAACGTGCATAATTAAACTTACAGTTTTTTAGACCTGTTATTTTAACAATATGTTAAAATGGATTGTCAGTCCCGAAGATTTTGACGCAGACGGTAAGTGGTTCTGTAGCTTAGTTGGTTAGAGCATCCCCGTAACTAGGGGAAAGTTACGGGTTCAAATGCCGTCTAGTTAGAATTTTTTATCATTGTATTCCCTTAGTGTGGCATTATAAAAATAAAATAATCAGACGCAAACTTATAGTCCTTGTCACGAAAGAAGTCCCGTGGCAATAAACGGAACTAAAAATATACTATGGCAAAAGTCTTTAACACGAAGACTACAACGCTAGGGGAGTTGTTTCGCGTAAAGGACACCTTAACTTTCTCACCGAAACTGTCTACTCCCACCACGGAAAAATAGTAAAAAACTGCTTTTATCCAAGTTTTATATTGTTTTTATTTTTATACTGTTTTTATTAGATTATGGCAATTGTTATTTTAAATCTCATCGTTTTCGTTTTGTCACTTCGTTATACGGTGACAAATGACAGGTGACCTGATCATATTTTTCGGTGTTCGTAAGCAAAAGCGTATATGCTGGAACCGCCATTATCGGGATGAGGCGAATGTTCACGTTGTGCACCTCTGTCTATCGTTTGAAGAATTAAAAAATACTTCATCATCATCATCATCTCCCTGCCCTTAACCCACTTCAAAAAGTGGGGTCGGCACAACATATTTTTCTCTTCCACTCCCCTCTATCAGTCGTCATGTCAGTATGCACTCCTTTGTTACTCATGTCGACTTTCACACAATCTACAACTTAAAAAAGCACTTAATTTTTACAAATTTAAAAACTTTAAAACAGCTCATCTGTCATTCGTCAACTTTTTCTACATATATGTCACAATTTTTGAGATTATGTAATTTTAAATTAAGGCGTATTTTAGAATCGGGAGATTATGGTTTAAAGGAACTAAAAATGGCTCTCTCATTGTTACTTGGTCATGTACCAAATGTTTTACTTCATTGAAAATGTCCTTGTCGTTTTATTGTATTCATAATATGTATGTTAACCCGAAAGGGGCTTATTCTATCAACAAAAAAAAAGAATATTACCGCAAAAAAACATTTTTTTTTTGTATCTACATACTTTTTAAAACAGCTAGTTTCTGGTGTTTTTATCATCTTTATTAATAATATAATTAAACGTACGAGAAGTTTGACTTCAAGAATGCTACCTAGAACAGCTGAACAATTGAGTTTGAACTGATTTGACGGCAAAATACCTGTCGTTTGCATAAAGTTGTTTCTATGAAAAACGTTGAATTTCCAAAAGTCGTTTAACAAACTTTATTACCAGTTGGGTGTAAAATATAAAGCCCCTATCGGGACAGCATACTCATTATGAATCACTTTGTATTACGTTATTTAAGAATTTTGTTTGTGAATATGAGCAAGGAAATAATGCATTGCATGCCAATCGTTACACAAAAAAAATTACCTAAACTGTTCTAGTTTTAGAAATGTCATTATAATGTTGGTCTTGCAACCTCTCACGTATATTTTACTCACTACTGCAAAATGTGGGGCAAATGTTCGGATATACCTCTGACTACCCTCTTAGACATCTTCAAGGATCCGATCACATGAAGATCCGAGATCCATTTTTTCTTGAGACAAATTATTTTTTGTTCCTAGAACCTTCATATTTATCCAAGAGCGATGGCTCTGATTTAGTTTTAATGCCATATTATATGTACCTGGTTATCAATATCTTTTAATTTAGTTCAGTTTTTCTGTTATAAGTAGGTACATAATTGATAAAAAAAAATGTGATTGTTGCGAAGTCAAATGGAAAAGGCTTAAGACCGTTCGTCGTGGCACTCTTTGGGGGAGGCCTATGTCCAGCAGTGGACTTCTGCAAATAATTTTATTATTTGATTGTAGTAATACTACAATTTCAATTAGTTATCGAAAGACGCAGCGTATGCATCCATTAGATGGACCGACTACATTGTAGCGCATACAGTCCTAAGACCGTTCGTCGTAGCACTTAATCTTACGGCTGGTGAATTGATATTTTAATATGTCACTATTGAAGCAATTTTAATTGTAATTTAATCTGTAATGAAACGAATGTGATCAATAAAAATGTTTTTAATACAAATGAAGTATAATTTATGCACCATTTTATGAAATAACTAGCTTGCACCCGCGACTTTGCGCGCGTTGTATTTAAGTCAAATGTACTCTAAATCTAGTTAAACAATGTTTCATTGAAATTGGTTGAGCCGTTACGGCGTGACTGAACCACAGCATCCTCACAAACTTTCGCATTTATAATATAAGTAGGATAATTATTATAACATGCAAAAACTAGGTCTGAGTATTTGTTAGTATTCAAGCTGCTTATTCATAAGTTGATACCCAAGGTAACTTTTTATTATTATTGGCGACTTCGGTGGCTCTGGTAGGTTGTCCGGCTTAGACGCAAGAGGTGCGGGTTCGATCGCCGCAGAACGGCAAAGTTGGCGAGTTAGTAGGAATGTCAAAGCGTCAAAAATGCTGAGCCGCTTTCGATATCACTTCTCCAATTGAACACCTTTGCCGGTCCATTGTTCGTCGAATTTGACGTCACATTCCAAGTCTCTCAGAGCTGATTTGATGTCGAAGCCGAATTCCTCTTTGAACTTCTCGTAGGCCGTATTCAAAAGCGACTCCACACCTAGCTCGTGGTACTTTGAATTCTGTTCCCGGGATCTGGCGACCATATTTCTGATGGCCCAACACGCGTTTTTCTGTAAAAAGAATAAGGTTTTTATAGTACAGTTGCTTGCTTGTCGTGTCACTGTTTCTTTCTTGGTCACCCTAGGTCAGTGAGCAGGTTGAGGCATGGTGGCCCTGAAAAGGGCCTTTGACCGTCGGTGAAAGAATTAGTGTAGAGAAAGGATTAAAGTGAATCTCTTAGAGGCTCCTTTCGTGCACATGTTACATGTCTTTGAATTTTTAGGTTCTAGGACATGCCTGCCTGGTGAGGTACCTCCGCCTTACAGAATATCGCAGCCAAATAACAATATTTGTTTCAAATAGTGTTGTGTTCTTGCGGTGCGAAAGGTTGCCAGAGCTCTTTAGGGGCAGGGGTTCGGGGTCAGCAACGCGTGCGTGATGCCTCTGGTATTGCAAGCGCTCATAGGCTACGGTAACCACAGGTGGGCCGTATGCTTATATAACAAGAATATCGCAGCCAAATAAAATATTAAATAAAAAGATTTCTCCAGGGCAGGCAACGCATTAGCAATGCTCCAGGTGTTGCAGATGTCAATAGGCGACGGTAACCGCTTACCATCAGGTGGGCCGTAAGCCTGTTTGCCTCCGTATAACATAAAAAAAAAAAATGTTATTTGGCTGCGATCTCTTTAAGGCGGAGGTACCTCCCAGGAGGGGTTGCTCCAAATCAGAACGAGAAAATCTCGCTGTGCCCTACCTCCTACCAAATTTAATAATGATGACTTACCTGTACAGCGGCATTATCCGGATGTATCTTCATGCAGTCGACTATAGCTTCTGGTCCGCCATTCTCATAGAACTGCAAGCTATGCGCCGGCTCCCGTAACGTCAGCGCCGCTACACTCTTGAGCAGCAGTGCCGCTGTCGGGGCGTTGCTCTGAAATGCAATATCTATACATGAACATACTACCAAGAAGGGTATGTATGGGGATGACTGAACCTCGTCGTCGATTTTAGAGTTGAGAAACTGCATTCATGGGTTTTCGGAAAAATCAAGGATTGGGAAACCCAGTAAGTCATTTCAAAAAAGAATAATCTTATCGGATCTTTAGGAATAAATGTACAAATACAGGTGTATATAACTGTTAAGTTACTGACTAGCTGACTGACGATCGACGCACAGCCTAAACATATTATTTATATTGACTGGCCTCATAGCTCAGTTGGTAGTAACTCTGCCTTCTGCGCTAGAGGTAGCGGGTTCGATTCCCGCACTGGACAAAGATTTGTGACTAACACAGGTGTTTGTTCTGTGTCTGGGTGTTAAATATATATCTATTATGTATATCAGTCTCTGGTACCCATAGTACAGGCTATGCCTAGTTTGGGATCAGTTGACTGTGTGTGATATGTCCGGAATATTTTTATATATTATATATATAATAAAAATCATCATCCCACTGTTGGGTCGGTCAGCACAACATGTTATTATCTACCACTCACCTTTATAAGCCGTCATGTCAGTATTCGCTCCTTATTCATGTCGCGTGTTTATCGGAAGACCGCGATGACGCCTCACAATTGGTGCTTATCCACATAATTTTTGAATTACTATTGCGCAAGACAACCAACTTATTGAGCTATAATGAGCTGATTAGTTTGCAGTTCATTTAATGATCTGTTACTGCACTAACGGACTTACACTAACGAGCCATCTTCCTTTTGATTTAATCGTAGCTTGGTTTCCTCGATACAGGCTTAGCCTAGTGAGGAAACCATTAGATACTTCCACCATAACCAAATAGTTGTCTGCAAAGTACCTCAAAACTGTAGAATTAAGTTAGTCTGTATACTTTTGCAGTAAATAAATATTTTTTCATTTCATTTCATTTCAAAATCAGATATCTAATTATTTTTAAGACTATAGAGCTTATTGGATGGACTTTATTAAAGATGAGATGAGTAAAAGAGAAGTGAGTGCGGAGATGACGGCTAACAGAGGAGAGTGGAAGAAGAAAACATGTTGTGCCGACCCCAGATAATGTTGGGGCAAGAAGTAGAAGAGCTTACCGCATGTCTGTCGAGAACCGAAACGACCACGGGTGCGATCCCCTTCTTCATAAGATCTCGTTTGACGTCATCGTTGCCCGCCAGTGCAGTAGCTCTATAAACAAAACAAATTATATAAGTCTAGCTTCCGCACGCGGCTTCGCTTGCGTGTCATAATAGTCATTTATTGATAATATAGAATAGGTCAATCAAAATACTTAATTACTACTTAAAAGTAGCACAATTCTGATAACGTGTTCCATGAAGAAAGGTTTAAGACCGTTTCCATTCACTAACTTCCCGGGACTTTAACAATGTCGTCGGTCCATCGGGCGGGGGGCCTTCCAATACTGTGTCGTCTTGTTCTGCAAGCTATATGGCCTGCCCACTGACAGTTCAACTTGCTAATTCTGAGAGCTATGTTGGTGACGTTGGTTCTTCTATAGATTTCCGCATTTCGGATTTTATCACTCAGTGAAGCACCGAGCGTAGCTCTCTCCAAAGCCATTTGAGCTTCCGTATGAAGCTAATATTAAATTTTTTCTTGTGTCACTGTTCCTTTCTGTGTTTTCATGTTTCAATAGTTAGCGACAAAGTCTCAGTTATATATATATAATAACGGGCAACACGCATTGATTGTAGACCTTCGTTTTGAGGTTCTGCGGTATTTATATTAACTGGCCTCATAGCTTAGTTGGTAGTAACTCTGCCTTCTGCGCTGGAGGTCGCGGGTTCGATTCCCGCACTGGACAAACATTTGTGACTAACACAGATGTTTGTTCTGTGTCTGGGTGTTAAATATGTATATATTATGTATATCAGTCTCTGGTACCCATAGTACAGGCTATGCCTAGTTTGGGATCAGTTGACCGTGTGTGATATATGTCCGGAATATGTATTTATTTATTTATTTGAAGTACGCCAGGAAAAAGTATTTTATTGCCTTTCTAAATACCAAAACTTGCGTGACAATTCGCGATTGAACATCCTTTTCAATTTATAGATTCGACCTTATTCCACGCATAAAGAGTTTCTTCCGCGTACCACCATTACTATGGTAACCTACGCATTCTTATCGATTCAACAGTAAGACAGCTAGTTACTTTATCAGTAGCTTTTGCTCAAAGCAGTCTACTACGAACAGTTTCGTTGAAAAAAAGTACGACTATGGCTGGTAAGAATGAAATCGAGAGAATAATGACCACGGCCGAAAACGGCGACTACCTATCATTCGGAGATCGTAACTACGGACTATCAGCCATCCAGAAATGGCATGAGCACAACCAGAGAGTTTTAAAAGGAGATATCATCCACAAAACAGACGATAACACTTCTATAACCAAGAACTGCATTGTTAAAGTTAATCAAACATCGTGCGAAGACTTCAGCGACAGTACAGACCAGCTTAAGCACCGTGCAAGACATATTAATTACTGGAAAGCTGAGCTGGAACGAGCTATAAGAGATATAGACGCGGAAATCAATATATTGGAGACACTAAGACAGCAGCTAAAAAACGCAATGGATACTCTGAACATACCCAATTATATAAACGAGGAATGTCTCGATATAAGAAGGATGAGAATGCAATCGGATTTGATATACGATTTGCCGCAAGAACAGCTCTTCACCGAATCAGCGTTGATCGAAAACGTAAAACGCCTTCACAGAGAAATGCTCAGAGATATACAGAATCAGATGAGGATGAACGTCGCAGCCAAAAACGCTTTAGAACGCGACTGGAGTAACAAATGTCTCGCTTTTAAATACGAAACGGCAAATTACGAGTTACGAACGAAATCTGAAAACGTTAAAGATTCGGCCGGAGCAACAAGGCTGTCTGAAGGTCAATCTGATGTACAATCCTGGGAGCATTTTACTGTAGATGGACTCGTCCAATTCAAGTCCGCTATAGACCGTTCTAAGGAGCTAAGAATGAAAGTTGACGCGGTGCTGATAAACACTGCAAGAGATCTGCGTTCTCAAGACATTAAAGTCAATAAAGCGCTGGCTGAACGCATAGCAAGAACAGAAGAAGTCAAAACTGAACTGGAAAATCAGCTACGACTAACATTGCAAAAGATAGTCGAGACGGAGAATATAATAGAGACGTTGCACGAAGAGATGATGAAGGTGTCGCAAAGAATACAAGTGGCGCAAACGAGACTGAACACTAAGAACTGCAGGCCGAACGTCGAGAATTGCAGGGAGGGTTCTTTGATCGGGCTGATTGAGGAAGTGAGGGACTTGAATGATAGCATGAGCTTGCTCCAACAACGATCCTTGGAAACGGAGAAGTTGAGAGCTGAATTGATACATGAACGATCAATGATTGAGAATGAGATAATGGTGAAAAATAAGACGCTGCATTTGGATAATGAAAGGTGCATATTTGTGAGATCGCATTATCAGTCGGCGGAGAAAATGTGCGGGTTTTAAAATATGAAAAAAACAAATAAACAAAATAGGTTTATTTAGGACTCAAATAAAAAGCACATACTATTAAAAGAAGTATAATTAGTGTAAATTACTTATTTCTTCACCAATTTGTGCAAGTGTAGAATCATCATCTCCCTGCCCTTATCCCACTTCATGTGGGGTCGGCACAGCATGTTTTTCTCTTCCACTCCCCTCTACCAGCCGTCATATCAGTATTCACTCCTTTCTTACTCATGTCGTCTTTCACACAATCTATCCATCTTTACTTTGGTCTACCTCTCCCCTTATATCCTTCCACATTCATATTTTTTTTTTTATGTTATACGGAGGCAAACAGGCTTACGGCCCACCTGATGGTAAGTGGTTACCGTCGCCTATTGACATCAGCAACACCTGGAGCATTGCTAATGCGTTGCCTGCCAAACCCCTCCCCCCCTAAAGAGCTCTGGCAACCTTACTCACCGCAGGAACACAACACTATTTGAAACAAATAATGTTATTTGGCTGCGATCTTCTGTAAGGCGGAGGTACCTCCCCAGGCGGGCTGCTCCAATTTAGAGCGAGAAAATCTCGCTGTGCCCTACCTCTCGTATTTAACACTGTTCTAGTCACATGGCATTCTTCCCTCCGCATGACATGCCCATATCACGCTAACCTTTTGCTCTTCAACTTCTCAGTCACTGGCGCTACTTTCAAACTTCCTCTGATGTACTCATTCCGTATCTTGTCCATTCTAGTCACTCCACACATCCATCTCAACATTCTCATTTCCGCAGCATGCACTCTTCTTTCATCCGTCCCTTTGGTTGCCCAACACTCAGATCCATACAGTACGACAGGTCTTCGATAATCTTTTTGTAAATTTTCCCCTAAGTGTAGAAATTGTATAATATTAATTGGACATAATAATCATGACACTAGCAAACCCTGTTTCCTTGAAAAGCTGCAGCTGCAACCCAGAAGACAATTCTCATCCAAATGTTGGTACATTATGGTAACGCACATAGTACTTAGTAACCAAAAGATTAATAAAAATATGAGTAAAACTGTGATTTTGCGTGTGTTCTTTTTGGTTGTGTGCGGGTATGTGTGTTTTTGTGTGTTTGTGTGTGTTTGAGATTTATTATATACTGATACTGATACTGTTTATTTGATTACAACATAAACGCAATGGTTACAAATTTGATTTGAATTTGAACTCATTTGAGTGTTACCATTGCGTTTATGTTGTATGTGAGTAATATCAAGCATCATTTTTAAATCACAATTTGCATCTTAGTAAATCTTGTTAAAATTCTTGTATGTTAATTCAGTGAGTTGAGATGGCAGTTACCCGCCTTTCGATCCATAAGTCGTGGGTTTGATTCCCGATGGATTTTCCATCCGGAAAATGTATGTGAGCTATACTAGTTCTCGTACCATTTAGACCGTGTAGTACCGTTTGAGAGATCAAACGGTGAAGGAAAACATCGTGAGGTAGCCTAGCCTAGCCTATGCCCTAGAACCTAAAATTCGATATTCGATTATTCAAAGATTCGATTTCATGTGCACGAAAGGAGCCTCTTAGAGGCGCACTACACTGATTCTTTCACCGACAGTCATAGGCCCTTTTCAGGGCCACCATACCTCAACCTGGTCACTGACCTAATACAGGATGACCAAGAAAGAATCAGTGACACGACAAAAAGAATACATTTGGTCTGAAAACCAGCGCCGCGCCGCTGCATATTATCATTATGTGTAGCGGCAATAAGCTGAGACCATGCCTGTTTTGGCTCACACAGTACGGGAGACTAATTAGCACATAGATATTGGAAATGCACATAAATTTAAGTGTTGTTGTTTGTTTTTGTGTGTTATCTGTGTTACATATATCTTCCTATCTTTATCCTTATTCTATTGTTTTTTGTGTGTGTGTCCTGTCTGTGTTTGTCAAAATAAATATAAATATTCCGGACATATTCACACGGTCAACTGATCCCAAACTAGGCATAGCCTGTACTATGGGTACCAGAGACTGATATATATATAATAGATAAATATTTAACACCCAGACCCAGAACAAACATCTGTGTTTATCACGCAAATGTTTGTCCAGTGCGCGGATCGAACCCGCGACCTCTAGCGCAGAAGGCAGAGTTACTACTAACTGAGCTATGAGGCCAGTAAATAAAAGAGACGTTTCATCAATATATGGAGCCTGGGCCTGCACTGTGTACACTACTCTAAAATATGGCTAAGCAATAAAGTAAACGTTTTTAATTGGTTAATTTATTTAAATTGACTTCGTTCTAAGGTACATTAAGATTTTCTTCGACAAAGAGAGCAACACACAGCGCTACAAAAATATGGAGGATGGACGTGCGTGAAATGTCATTTTGACAACCTACATTTATCCGACAAAACAAAAACATCAAATCAAACAACATGACATGAAAAATATGTTAATGTCATGTCAAACGCCAATTAAAAAAACCAACATGGCGGCCTTCAAATAGTGTTCACATAGTAAAAAACTTACCAGAAGAACTATTCTTGTACCATCGCATTTGTCTTCAAATTAATGAAATTGTATTTTTCTTGTAATCTCCTATTTTTTCCTAATTTTTCTATGTAGTGTACATAGACCAGGCCCAGAATCAAATGGCTCCTTTATTTCATTTTGCATGAGCAAGTGAATACTCACAGTTTAGCTGCCTGCTGGACCACAGCAGCCCTATCGTAGTTCTTGAGCAGTGCGTCCAGTAATGCGCAGTCCCCGGCCGCCGCGCACAGCTCATTGCGGACCAGAAGTGATGATAGAGACACCAGTAGCTCGGATACTAAAGGTGGCTCTTGGTGTTCTGTAAGATAAAAAATATGTTTATTTATTTTATACAACTGAGGTCCATATCTACCTATCCACGGATGTCGTAAGAGGCGACTAAGGGAAAAAAGCTAGGGGACGGGCAGCAGCGTCCCTCATTTTAACAACGATAGCTCTAACTGCGCTCGCCAACCCGCATGCCCAGCGTGGTGAGTATGGGCAAATCCCCCCCCACTTGATAAGGAATTTGCTCTGTCTGTGGCCATGTTCAACAGTGGACGTCGAACGGCTGAAATGATGATGATGATGAACTGAGGTGGAAAACAACCATACGGCCCACCTGTTGGTAAAGGGTTACCGTGGCCTATGAGCGATTGCAATACCAGAGGCATCATGCACGCGTTGCCGAGCTCTGGCAACCTTCTTCTTACTCACCGCATGAACACAACACTATTTGAAACAAATAATGTTATTTGGCAAATTTGTAAAAATGGTTGTAACAATTCGTGCTGAGCTGTAAAGCTGAGATGGGACCCTTTTTGGCAGACGCATGCACCTCAGCACGGACTACTTGGTACTTGGTGTGTGGACTAGTTCCGCAATTAGGCCGCAGGTGGGCCCTTTTTGCGTGTCGGGTGGAGGCTGCTAGTCTAGCCACCCGATGTCCTCCAGGAAGGCCAGCAGTTCGCTGATGTCGGCGCAGAGCTCCCTGGGCGTCCCCGGTGTCCCAAGGTATTGTAATTATTATGTATTTTAGTCTTTAAGGTATAATTATATCTATATGGGCCGTAGGATAAGAAAAATCTGTTTTTTATTCTATTGGTGCCTGAAATAAAGTTATTGTATTGTAAGCGTTGAGACGCCACGACTAATAAATACCCTGGTTCTGTCACTACCTACTACCTATCTACTTTTGTTTGTCCTTACCTCTTTATGCTTTGTAGTGTCTGTATTTTTTCTTGCGTGTGACCTTAATAAATGTATTTTATTTCTTTCTTTCATGCTTAGCCTAAAAATTATAGATACTTAGTACACAAATGTTGTTAGGTTAGGGTACCATAGTGAGTTTTATTTAAGTATTATTAAGTAACTTCTGAGTTTAGTTTAGGAGGAGGTAGGGCACAGCGAGATTTTCTCGTTCTGAATTGGAGCAGCCCGCCTGGGGAGGTACCTCCGCCTTACAGAAGATCGCAGCTAAATAACATTATTTGTTTCAAATAGTGTTGTGTTCCTGCGGTGAGTAAGGTTGCCAGAGCTCTTTAGGGGGGAGGGGGTTCGGGGTCGGCAACGCGTGCGTGATGCCTCTGGTATTGCAAGCGCTCATAGGCTACGGTAACCACATACCATCAGGTGGGCCGTAGGCTTGTTTGCCACCTCTGTTGTATAAAAAAAAAAAAAAAAAAAAGTTTATATTAGCTTCTGCCCGCGGCTTCGCTCGCGTTGTACCTATGAAGATAAAAAAATAAGACTATACTATCTTTATACCAAATTTCATCCAAATCCGTTCGGCGGTTTGGGCGTGATTAAACTACAAACATCCAAACATCCTCACAAACTTTCGCATTTATAATATTAGTAGGATAGCTTCCGCACGTGGCTTCGCTCGCGTGGTATCTACATAAAAAGTTGCCTATATACTATTCCAGGTAATGAACTTTATCTATTCCAAGTTTAATCAAAATCGGTTGAGCCGTTACGGCGTGATTGAATCACAAATATCCTCACAAACTTTCGCATCCTACTATCCAGTAATATTTTATTTACAGAAAGAAACTTAAAACTAATACAAGTTAATATTTACAAAACACACAAGAAACAGTTGAGCCATCTAAAGACCGTTACAAACGATCTATAGATAGCTCAACCGATCCAGATCACTATCAGTCGGAAGCATCCTCAAGACGCTGGCGGAATTGCGGAATTCAATTTCAATTCAATCCTACTAATATTATAAATGCGAAAGTTTGTGAGGATGTTTGGATGTTTGTTGTTCAATCACGCCGTAACGAGTCAACCGATTTCGTTGAATCTTGGAATAGATGAAGTTCTTTACTAGCATACAGGCCACTTTTTATGTAGGTACCACGCCACGCCAGCAGTGGACTAATGTGGGCTGGTGATGATGATGATGACCGGACGCGAGCTTGTTTATTTACCGTTCAATAGATTCTTGATAGGTTCCAACATCATGGCCGCCAATTCCCGCGCGTGGTCGTGAGCCTTCCCGAACTCGTGTCTGATGTCATCGTCTAATGTCAAGCGCCTGATCACAACCAGCGTTTCTAATAATAACTGAAATTGAAATGTATTTCAATGATCAATCATTTTTTCGCGGGTTCGATTCCCGCACTGGACAAACATTTGTGACTAACACAGATGTTTGTTCTGTGTCTGGGTATTAAATATATACCTATTATGTATATCAGTCTCTGGTACCCATAGTACAGGCTATGCCTTGTTTGGGATCAGTTGACCGTGTGTGATATGTCCGGAATATTACGGAAACAAAAATGTATACAGAACACCCCATTGTAACAAAATAAGTGCAATAAAGTTTTGAATTTGTATATTATCTCTAAACTGGAGCAGCTTTAGCAGCGTCCCTCATTTGAACAACGATAGCTCTAACTGCGCTCGCCAACCCGCATGCCCAGCGTGGTGAGTATGGGCAAATCCCCCCACATGATAAGGAATTCGCTCTGTCTGTGGGGGAGGCCATGTTCAGCAGTGGACGTCGTACGGCTGAAATGATGGAGCAGCTTTACAGCTTCAGCGGTTTGGGCTGTGCGTTGATCGCACGTTGAGGCCTTGTTCACAGGGCCTATATACAGAGTGAGTTTTTTTTCAGGGCCACTTAGGCGAAGTCGGAAACCGTGTGAGTAATCGAAAAATTAAGGTCTGCATTAAAAAAATGATTTTTTTTTGTTTTTCAAAAAAAAGAAAATTGATGATTTTTCTTTGCATTTCTGTGTTCTTGGTTGATAATAAATAAATAAATGTATGAAAACAATGTAAAATGTTTTATAATGCTGATCTTATTTTTTTCAAAATCGAACCCTTAACTCCTAACATCACTTTTCGATTACTCTCACGGTATCCGATTTCGCCTAAGTGGCCCTGAAAAAAAAACTCAGCCTGTATAAAAGAACATGGTATATACAGATTAATAGAGTGAAGTTTATGATAAAAAGAGTATGTTACCTGTTTATTGCCAGTTACGTTCAAAAGCAACTTTAGATTCTCCGGAATATTCTTGGCGAACAGCTTTTGTCGATTCATTTCATGTTTGAGACAACAGTTCGAAGTCCACTTCAGGGTCGCCAAAATTATCTCTTCGTTCTCAACGTTATCTAAAATACTGTAAGTTAAAGAAATTATTGTAAAACTGCCTTATCTTCTTCATCTTTAATTGGATGCTTCTTCTTCTTGTCGTGTCACTGATTCTTTCTTGGTCATCCTGTATTAGATCAGTGATCAGGTTGAGGTTGTAGGGTCCGTATCCTACATCCTAAAAGTTCGTTGTTGAATGTAAACCAAGTAGTAAAGTTTACCGTTTATTAGTTATAGTACGTAAAGCTACAAATGTTTGCAAGTTTACGTTATAACGTGTTGATGTCGTTAGGTGGTTGATGTG
The DNA here is from genome assembly GCA_947579855.1 of Anticlea derivata. Taxonomy (NCBI): domain Eukaryota; kingdom Metazoa; phylum Arthropoda; class Insecta; order Lepidoptera; family Geometridae; genus Anticlea; species Anticlea derivata. Next base: position 6,976,927 of record OX388281.1, read on the forward strand.
CAATTGATTAAAGCGTAAATGCTGACCCGCGGGAACATTTATATTATTATTAATTTATTAATACGTATATTGTGCGGTTTGCATAAACCGTACAGAGGTGACGGTGGCCCTGAAAAGGGCCTATGACCGTCGATGAAAGAATCAGTAAATAAATAAATAAATATTCCGGACATATCACTCACGGTCAGCTGATCCCAAACTAGGCATAGCCTGTACTATGGGTACCAGAGACTGATATACATAATAGATAACTATTTTAACACCCAGACACAGAACAAACATCTATGTTAGACACAAAGAAGGCAGAGTTACTACCAACTGAGCTATGAGGCCAGCAAAAGGCCGTTTAAATAAACCTATTAGTATGCGACCGGGATTCGATCCCAAAACCTTTGGATCTGAAGGCCATGGCCAATACTCACGTCTTTATAATATCGATCCCCCTTGCATCCAACAAGTCCGGTTGGCTGTCCGTCAAAGCCACTAAAGTTTGAAGCGCACTCTGAATTATCTTTCTGTCTCTTTCCCTCAACTCTTGCTGCAGCACACCGGCCTTTGTGTAGAGCAGGTCCAATAGGATTTTGTAAGCTCCTTCCTTGCCAGCGCGAATTTTATGTGCGATGTCTTTTTCGCATTCTGACTGAAAAACATAATTCATATTTGACGACCTCGGTGGCGTAGCGGGGAGACGCAAGGGAGAAAGAAAAAAAGAAAAACTTTTTTTTTACAACCACAATATTTGTAACAGTTTCTGTTTAGGCTTAAGTTAGGAGGTAGGTTAGGGTACATAGGTCCTTAGCTTGGGAGCGGGTTCAATTCCCGCTGCGGGACAAATGTCTACAAATATTTGTTCCGAGTCTGGGTGTTGTGGTACCATGGTACTCGTAGGCTCGTATTCAGAGACAAGACTCAAGCATTGATCTGTACTTAAATCTCGATTTGAGTCGAGATTCTAATTCTTGAACAGTGCATAAGTATTGATTCAATGATCACAGTTCACCTGAGTAAATGCTTATTCTGAAACGTCAATCAGACGAAATCGGTGCTTGAGTTTAGATTTGATTTGACATTAATCAAATTACATTTTCGTTCCGTTACACGTACTTTGATGCATATTTATACTTCAATTTATTGTTCTATTCTATTTCCACCCAGGCTATTTGAATTTTTGCGTAAAACGGATCGAAAATTATAAATAAATCAAAATGTAAACGAGAACATTTGAGTACAGATTTGAGACTCGATTCAGCTGAGAATAGTTTAAGTACCGTTCTTGAATAAAAGCTATGTTTGAGAAGAGATTCAGTACTTAAGTAGAGTTCAGTACCCACGACACAGGAAATCCTAGTGTGGGTTCAGGACTCTGTATGTGACTGTTGGGTGTTATATATAATATCCTAGCACCTTTATTCTTAAAATCGCTTTTTTTTTTTTTTTTTTTTTTTTTATACGAAATAGGCTAACGTTTGACCACAATCTCACCTGATGTTAAGTAATGATGTGGTCTACGGTGTAGCACGTTTGCCTAGAAGAAACCTATTCACTCTGGTCTTGAAGACACCCAAATTATAGGTATTCGGAAACACAGACGCTGGCAACGAGTTCCACTCTTTGGCTGTCCGCATTATAAAGGTACACGCAAAGCGCTTGGTGCGGCAAGGTGGTATATCAACCATGAACGGATGTCGCGTGTCCGTGCGTCTGGTTGTCCGATGATGGAATGGGGATGGGGGGACTAAATCAAAGAGTTCAATCGCACACTCTCCGAAATGTATCCTATAAAAGACCGATAGGCTGGCTACTCGGCGACGATGATCGAGGCTCAGAAGCTTAGACTCAACTAAGTCATCATTACCTATGAGTCTTTTGGCTCGTCTTTCTATGGTTTCGAGGGCCTCAAGCTGGTATTTGGCTGAACCGTCCCAAAGGTGTGAACAGTACTCCATACACGACCGGACTTGTGCTTGGTACAGATTAAGGAGCTGTCCCGGTGTGAAGTACTGCCTCACCTTCGACAGTATGCCCAGCTTTTTTGCGGCTGTCTTGGCCCTGGACTCAATGAAAGAGCCAAAGTTGAGCTTAGGAGTAAGTGAGAACCCTAGAAGCTCTAGCTGGTTAGATATCGGTATGGATACATCTCGGAAAGTGGGAGTTAGATGAAATTGACTCCTCTTAGCGGAAAATAGACACGCCTGGGTTTTTGAAGGATTGAACTTGACCAAGTTAGCGTCGCCCCAATCGGCAACTGCTTTCAGAGTCAAGTTCATTCTATCAACCATAGCTTCTCTGTGAGACTGAATCTGGGATCCACTGGAACGTGCATCGGGTATGTATCTCTCTACAACTGTGCTATCGTCAGCATACCCAATGATACCGGGCTGGAGCAGATCGTTAATATGAAGCAAGAATAGTGTCGCAGAGAGAACTGATCCCTGAGGAACCCCGGCATTAATTGCCATATGATCAGACGAGCAGCCGTCAACAACTACTCGAATTGAACGGTCTCTCAGAAAATCTGATACCCATACGCACAGGTCAGCGGATAAGCCGTAACCCGGAAGCTTACTTAAAAGGCCCTCGTGCCAGACCCTGTCAAAAGCCTTTGAGATATCCAGAGAGACAGCAAGAGCCTCACCGTTCTTCTCAATGGCCTCGCTCCAAAGGTGAGTGGCATACGCAAGAAGGTCCCCTGTGGACCGGTTTCGGCGAAATCCATATTGCCGGTCACTGAGGAGTTCATTCTGTTCGAGGTATGCCAGGAGCCTATTGTTAAGTACTCGTTCCATACTCTTACATAGTATGGACGTCACTGAGATGGGTCTATAATTGGCAGGGTTAGCACGACTACCCTTCTTGGGCACAGGCTGCACATTAGCGAGCTTCCAGGATTTCGGCACTTGACCCGTATCAAGAGAGAGGCGAAAGAGGCGTGTCAATACAGGAGACAATTCTGGCGCACAAGTCTTTAAAACAATCGCTGGAATACCGTCCGGGCCGCTAGCTTTATTAACGTCTAGATTGCGTAGAGTTTTGCGAACCTCCACCTGCCGGATACGGATGTCTGACATAAAAGTCTCACATCCACTCGAAGGGTTTAGAGGTATTGCGCTACCAGCATCTAGACGCGAAGATTCCGCAAAAAGAGAAGCAAATAAATTTGCTTTATCCTTAGCGGTGTGAGCTAGCGACCCATCAGGTTTCAGCAGCGGAGGCAGTGAGGGACGACAGAAGTTCGATTCAATCGACTTAGCAAGGGACCAAAAAGCTTTGCTACCTGCAGGGTATGAAGCTAGCTTATTCCCTATTCGGCTAATGTGATCAAATCGAGCTCTTCGTAATGCCTTCTTACAGGACTTGGCAGCTTTGTTAAAGGCTTTCTTCCACTCACGAACATCATTCGACTTCCGGTTTCGGGCGTCAACCCATGCTAAGTAAGCCTCTCGTTTTTTCGATCGGGTGGGGAATACGTTGACACAGACTTCACCAGACAATGGTCGGAGCTACCCAATGGCGATGCCACCGACACCGAGTGACGGTCTGGATCTGTTGTCAGTAGAAGGTCCAGACAATTGGCAGTGTGGCCGTCAACATCAGGTATCCGGGTCGCCTCTTGGACAAGCTGGGTAAGATTTAGCGCTAACGCAAGTTTGCGCGTCTCTCTTCCAGCGTGATCGGTAAACTGGTATGGGAAGAGCCACTCTTGATGGTGGGCGTTAAAATCCCCCAGAAGAACCAATTGGGCTGTGGGATACGTTTGTTGGGCCTTATCAGACTTATCACTGAGGTATTCGATGAACTTTGACGTCTCCTGGTCACCACTGTGCGATCGATAAACACAGGCATAAATAATTTTCTCCGTGCCTACGTCTACCAAAACCCATAGTGTATTGAAATTAGAGTCTTCAAGATTCCTGAGACGCCGAATACAGACGTCATCCCGGGCGAAAAGGCATACGCCCGCACGTGGTCTAAAGTTATGCTCTAGAGAGTACCCAGGATAATTTAGGTACGCCACGTCGGATGGACATCCAATCTGCGTCTCAGAGAGAAACAACAGGTGGGGTTTTTCAGTCTCAAGGTGAAAATGGACTGGTACGAGATTGGAGTGCAGACCTCGTATATTAGACAGGTGCACTTTAAGTGAGAGGGAGTGCAACCGCTGTGTAAACTTTTTCTTGTTATTTCTCTGCATATTAAAAGGAGTGAGGAGAGGTGGACTGGACGGCAGTAGAGCCAGGTGATACCTTGAAACCAAGGACACATACTGAAACTACACGAATCAATGGAAAACTGATCCGGAGACTGCGGGGACGCCCGAGCCCCCCCGGGGATGTCCATCGGGCCCTCTCATCCGGTCGCCGACCGGCACGATGGCGCATCCCGGGATTTTTCGTCAGTTGGCGGGGCAGCCTTTCATGAGTGGCTAGCTCACTAATTGGGCCCCCAACTATCTGCGGTCGGCCAGCGGTGAACCGTGCCTCGGATCCCGCTACCCTCCGCGATCAGTCATCCGATACGGTAGAACCTGTCTGTGACCAAAATCGGTCTACTTCAGTAGCACCACAGCTCTGACCCGTCCCTTCCTAATGGTGTCACCGGACATCGCAACGGAACACGACATGGTCGATTGGCGTCACGTCTTTGTCAGGTGGGTGGTCACTAACCATGGCAGAAGCCTACCACCAGTGTGTCATCTGATTGGCACCACCCGGGAGCTACGTGTAGGGTATCATAGAAGGGTATCTTCCTACGGACGTGGATGACTCAGCTCCCAGCTCCAGACCCAGCTCGCTTAACTTTAACACGTGCTTAAGGCGGGAAAACATCGTGAGGAAACCAGAAAGTAGTCTTATAAGCGGCGATGGGCTTGCAACCTGTCACATCCTACTTCCTACTAATATTATAAATGCAGAAGTTTGTGACGATTTTTGGATGTTTCGATGTTTGTTGTTCAATAACGCCCAAACGGACTAACGGATTTGAATGAAATTTGGTATAGAGATAGATTATTGCCTGGAATACCATATAGGCTACTTTTTGTGTAGGAACCACGCGAGCGAAGCCGCGTTATGGAACAATCACTACTGCTTAATGTGGTCAATTATCAAACGTCCGGACATGCCTCTGACTACCCCCATCAGACATCTTAAAGGATCCAATCGCTTGAAGATCTGAGGGGATGTTTATTCCTTTCTTTCTTATTTATGTACCTTCAAAATCTCCAATTCCTTCAAAACTGCATCCGTATCCACAGATTCGGCACCACAAAGCTCCCTCAGGTTTGCAATGGCAGTGCTGACGAGATGGACAGTCCTGGAGCTTAGTGCTAGATCCCTTATAATGTGAGATAGATCAACGCCCTGTAATAAACAATCATTATCATCATATGGCCATATAGCTCGCAGAACCGACAACTGTTGGGGAGCAAAGGTTCTCTAATGGAGAACCACAAACTCTTTGGGGGAGGCCTATGTCCAGCAGTGGACTTGGACAGGCCAAATGATGACGAAAACTACTAAATCTATCGTTTGAATTGAAAAGGTCGTTAAATTTGCGCCTTTTCTTCGCAACTGAGCTTAGTCTTACATACATTGTAAAGGTCTATAATAATCTCTGGTATTGCAAGCGCTCATAGGCTACGGTAACCGCTTACCAACAGGTGGGCCGTATGCTTGTTTGCAATCTCAGTTGTATAAAAAAAAAAAAAAAAAATATGACAAATCTATCTTACAGTTATATTGATTATAAATGACTCAACATGATTCGATGCATGACTGCATAATTAGTCACCAATGGAAATAACTAAAGATAAATAATTTTTTTGCTGCTCCAATTTAGAGCGAGAAAATCTCGCTGTGCCCTACTTCCTCCAAAATTATATATTATATTTTTTATATATTATTGTCTTAAAATCATCATCTAGAATACTTTATAAAACTCTTCATTTAGTGACTGACTGAAAATCAGTGCACAGCCTAAGCCTAAGCCAGAAGTCTTTGGAATATGAAATTTGGAGGGTAGCTTTCGGTTATAGTGCAACGGTGCACTAAGATAGGAATTCCTGAAACTCAACCCCAAAGGGGCTATCGCGGGGTTTGCAGTTTGTATGAAATTAATAATGACTACGAAGAATACGATGGGGTTTCCATTAGTATAAGAAGATCAAGTGTGAGTAGGACTTGCAGCCTATGGCTTCCGTATGTTTTTTTTTTTTTTTTTAAACGGAGGCAAACTGGCTTACGGCCCACCTGATGCTAAGTGGTACATGATACATGGGGTTGGAATAAACTTTTAGAAATTCCTCAATTCTAGACTTTTTTCCATATAGGCAGTAGCGGATTTGCCCTAAGGCCCAGTAGGCCCAGGCCTAGGGCGGCCAGATATTAGGGGCGGTAAACAGAGACCAAATTTTTTCAGAAATTGTCGCAGAAATGCTTATAATCTCGGTTTTTTTTACAAATTAGTAGCTATTATAGTTAATTAAATTTTGATTTCGATTTAGAAAAAGTTGGCAATAAAGTAAATTCATTATGTACCTAGTCTAATGATGGGTGCTGAGAAAGGGGCGGCACATGGCCTTGGGCCTAGAGCGGCCAAGATTGCAAATCCGTCACTGCATATAGGTACATATCATGTTTCACGCCTGTTTCCCAGAGGGGTAGGCAGAGACCACAGTTTTCCACTTGATGCGATTATAGTATCGTTATCGTCCTGCACGCGTGAATTGGCCACTTTATTGAAAGAAAGAAAGAAAGAAAATTTATTTATTTGACCCACTACGCAGTAAGTAGGTAGGTAGGTAGGAAGACACAACGAAAGAAAAAAAAAATTTATTGGAGGAGAAGCACTCAGGAGGACGATCTAAACGAAAGGCACGACCTAGTAGCTACAATAGTAACTTTCATACAGGAGTAAAAACTTTGCTACCGATGCTGCTACAGCAAAGCCATGATATTATTCGAACAATAGAGATTAACTCTCGTAATACCTGAGCTTCGAACTGAGCTACAGCGTCGTCTATAGCCTCCTCTGGAGTCATGCCGAACTCTTCAATGTTCTCCTGGACAACTTCATCGTAGGTCTCTTGTGTTATCACTCGTACCATGTTTGTAAGGTTTTCTTGGATTGTTAATAAAATTTCGTGCGAATTCTATAGTATTTTCTTGGAAATTTTTGTAAAATAAACGCATACGGCTGAACGAACCGCACCGGACAGTGGTTTTTTTGTTTGTTTTTTTTATTGTTAGTTTTTTAGTACATCATTATTTTCCCTTTCGGACTAGCTATGGCATCTTAGGCTTTACAGCAAGTTTTACGAACGTGTATCTTTTAATTTTTTATTCTTTTTTAAATAATTTAATATTACCTACATACATACTGCTGGCTATTAAACTTAAAAACTTCGAAAACCTTTTGACGTTAACCCGAAAAATTACAATACGCGCAATCATTTTATAACATACTAGCTTCCGCCCATGGCTTCGCTCGCGTGGTACCTACATAAAAAGCCTATATGCTATTCTTAGGCAAACAGCTCTTTATATTCCAAGTTTCAACGAAATCGGTTGAGCCGTTACGGCGTTATTGAATAACAAACATCTAAACATCATCCTCACAAACTTTCGCATATTTAACAATGCAATAGATGCAGAGTATAACAAATAGATGTCATGTGGTCTACTGATCCGGTCTTTCTTTTTGGCGGGAACTTGCGAAGTGATGTGCTCTCAATTTATTTTACTAAACTAGTGTTAAATTGAATAATATTGTGTGATTATGGTGGTATTTTGCGTAATATTGTTTGAGTAAACAGCACAAGTGAAGTGAAATGAAATGATTGCGTGTATGTATCCTCCTTTTTCGAGTTGGCGCCAAGAAGTCCCTCGAGGTTTTAGTAAAATAGCCACCATCATATCTTACTAAAACTGAACTTGACTTGACTTGACGGTGACTTGACGATGATTAACTAAAGAAAATGAAGAAAGTTATACAAATTAACAAGAAAAAATACACATAAGACATGGCTGTAAGGCCTAGATGCCATAGCCAGCACGAAAAGGAAAAATATTTTTTAAAACATGGTTTTCTGACAGTGACAATTACTTTCTTTTGCATGACGTTCGTTGAATTGTCAAACCAATAATAAAATGAGGCGTGCTCAATGCCTACGTTCCAATGTAGGTACAATGATTTTATGATTTCTCTATTAATTATTACATGTTTGATACAACAATGTAAAGGAGTCGTTTCATTCTGGGCCTGGTCCGTGTACACTACATAGGAAAATTAGGAAAAAATAGGAGATTACAAGAAAAATACAGTTTCATTAATTTGAAGACAAATGCGATGGTACAAGACAAGTTCTTCTGGTAAGTTTTTGACTATGTGAACACTATTTGAAGGCCGCCATGTTGTTTATAATTGACGTTTGACATGACATTGACATATTTTTCACGTCATGTTGTTTGATTTGATGTTTTTGTGTGTACGTCAGGGCATCGAGTATCGTCCTTCAGTGATGATAGATGTGATGACGCCGCTGGCGCCTGCGCGGCGTCGTCACGATCAAGCTAAATCTTCTGTAGTTCTTATATGACGTACGATCAGACGTAGATATTTCAGAAAATAACTTAAACTAACGCAACTAAGTATTTTACATTACACTTCGCTTTGTGTTAAACAACACAGTATTTAGACAAAACAACGAAGCTAAACAAAAACATGTCAACAGATAAATGTAGGTTGTCAAAATGACATAGATAAATGTAAGTTGTCAAAATGACATTTCACGCACGTCCATCCGCCATATTTTTGTAGCGCTGTGTGTTGCACTCTTTGTCGAAGAAAATCATAATGTACCTTAGAACGAAGTCAATTTAAATAAAATAACCAATTAAATACGTTTACTTTATTGCTTAGCAATATTTTAGAGTAGTGTACACAGTACAGGCCCAGGCTCCATAGACTGATGAAACGGGTCCTTGTAAGGTGTAATGTAACCTAGATGTACTAAGAACGGCAATTTCGTTCGAAAATATTAGAAAAAAATATTTGATATGTGCCTTCATTCACACGTAAAGCGTTTAAATGAGATTAGTTTAGTTTAGGCTGTAGCCAGCTGTTACTGGGGAGTTGTTGCCGATTGTCTCCCAGATGACGCATACTCCGAAGAAAAGAAGTGATTGCAATCGGATCAAATATTTTCGCAATTTCTGCGTAAATATAGCATAATTACCTGTTTACGCGTACTTTAAAGCATTTAGGTGAATTTGTGCACAACAAAATGAGTTTTCTTGGGAAAATCTTTGGCGGCAAAAAGGAGGAGAAGGGTCCAACAACACACGATGCTATTCAGAAATTACGCGAGACTGAAGAGTTACTCATCAAAAAACAAGAGTTTTTAGAAAAGAAAATTGAAATTGAAATCGGTACGGCGAGGAAAAACGGCACGAAGAACAAGAGAGGTAAGTATTCTAGTGAAGCAACTCAACTGAGACATTGGCACAATGATGCCCGCCTTTGTAATATAATTTGACCTTGTTTTGTTTGATTTATATCAATTCGTCATCAACATCAGCCTGAAGAAGTCCATGGCTGCACATACGCCTCCATTAAAGAGTGCCATGACGATTGGTCTTGAGCCTTTTCCATCCACTGACTTCCCGCAACCTTTACAATGATTTCTATCAATTACAAACACATTTTGATTTCCTCGTTTAACTTAAGACTGCAGATGTAAGTTTCTAAATGCCAGCTACTTAGCTCACCTACATAATGTCACAATAGAATGAATACATTTAGTGCTTTATTATATTATGTATTAATGTACAGTCAACCAGTTGGATTTGTAGGCCACTGTAGAACCATTTCACACTAAATCAATTCGCACAATGTGTCAATGCGGATCTGCCAAAATTTTTTTTATTTTATTTTATGTTTTTCCCCTTTCGGGATGGCTGATGGCTGTGGCTGATGGCTATGGCATCTAGGCCTTACCGCCAAGTCTTACGTTTATTTTTCCTTGTTATTTTTATTCTTTCGTCTTTATTTTTCATCTTATTGCTATACTGCGTAGTAACTGCGAGTAAACTGCAAATGCCATAGCCATCCCGAAAGGGGAAAAAATAAAAAAAAAAACAATATTTTTAAAAACAAGCTTGTCAACTGACTATGAATAACAAATCCATGCTCAAAAAAGTGAACCTGACATGACAATTTAAATTCAATTTCAATGTTAATTTATGTTGTTATTTTTAAGGATTCAGACACGATTGTAATAATTGTTATTGAATAAATTAATGAAATGAAACGTGGAGACACATTAGCGGAAGCAGCTCATCTATAATCAAATAAATAGTTAAATAAGTAATCTGCTATATACAGGGTAGGTATATACATATATACTTGTGTAGGTTAACAAGATTTTAATTATCTATACCTACATACCTATGTTGAAGGTATTTATTGAGAGTTCAAAACTACCTTTATCAGACATAAGGAAGTTTTCATTATTGTGCATAAATAAAATAGAGAAAGATAAATATTTTAAAAACAACATTGTACGCATTGTGAAGTGTGACTAAAAGAGAGCAAGTTGACTTGAGAAAATATATAATTTCATCATAATGACTGACTATTTTTTTATTGCGCAGTGTTCAATGGGTAGTCTTGGTAATACATACTAAGTACATTATAATTAGCCTTTGTTTCTTTCTCTTCCTAGTTTAATATTAATGCTTGCTTGCTTGACGTATCACTAATTCTTTCTTGGTCATCATGTATTAGGTCAGTGACCAGGTAGGAACGTCAGTGAAAGAATCAGTGTAGTGAAAGGATTAAAGTGTGCCTCTTTTATACAATGTCTTCAAATTTTTACGTTCTAGGACGTGCCTAAGCACGATCCTTCACCGATTTAGGAAACCAGTAAGCATACTACAAGCGGTGACGGCCTGTCACGTATGTAATACTTCAAAATTTGCTTGTGGCATATGTCTGGACGTGCCTCTGTCTACCCTTAGACATCTTCAAGGCTCTGATCGCTTGGAGATCTGATGGGATTTCTATTTTACCATCATCATCATCAGCCTACAGAAGTCCACTGCTGGACATAGGCCTTCCCCAAAGAGTTCCATGACTAACGGTCTGGAGCCTTCTCCATCCACAGATTTCCTGAAACCTTCACAATATCGTCGGTCCATCTTGCTTCCAACATCATTTTACCATACTGGAGGCAAAATGTAAAAGTATTTTTTTTTATTCCCAGCGGCAATCGCCGCCCTTAAACGCAAGAAGCGCTACGAGAAGCAGCTCACGCAAATCGACGGAACCCTCACGCAGATCGAAGCGCAGCGGGAAGCGTTGGAGGGCGCCAACACCAACGCCCAGGTGCTCAACACCATGAAGGATGCCGCCAATGCTATGAAGCTGGCGCACAAAGACATGTACGTATCTACTAGTTAGTTAGTTTCTGAGTTGTTAGATAAGCACAGCGAGATTTTAGCGCTCTAAATTTGAGCAGCCCGCCTTAAGAGGTACCACTGCCTTACTGAAGATCGCAGCCAAATAACATTATTTGTTTCAAATAGTGTTGTGTTCCTGCGGTGAGTAAGGTTGCCAGTGGACGTCGTACGGCTGAAATGATGATGATGATAATGATTTATTTATTTATAGCTCATACAACCTTATTATATTTTTTCCAGCGATGTCGACAAAGTGCACGACATAATGGACGACATAGCGGAGCAGCACGACATATCGCGCGAGATAACGGACGCCATCAGCAACAATGTCGCCTTCCCCAACGACATCGACGAGGACGAGCTCGAGAGAGAGCTCGAGGAGCTGGAACAGGTCAGTTGCCTTTCACCACACTGGTTCAATAGCTTATTGTACCAATTATGTCGTATGTCTCATCATCGCTCTTGACATACGCCTCCCCAAAGTAGGGCAAGCGAGATTTTCTCGCTCTAAATTGGAGCAGCCCGCCTGGGAGGTACCTCTGCCTTATAGAAGATCTCAGCTAAACAACATAATTTGTGTCAAATAGTGGCGAGTTTCTGCGGTAAGGTTGACAATGCTCTTAAATGCGAGTGGGCTTCGGGGTCGGCAACGCGTGCGTGATGCCTCTGGTATTGCAGAAGTTTATAGGCAACAGTAAGCATTTACTAACAGGTGGGCCGTAGGCTTCTTAGCCACATTAGTTGTATAATAAAATAAAAGTCGGGGAACCTTCCACTAGGCCAACACGTCTTCGGCTTGGCACGGCGGATTATGATTATGTGGCTCATGTGATTTGTAATTAGATCCATCAGCCTGTAGAAGTCCACCGCTGGACATAGGCCTCCCCCAAAGAGTGCCACGACGAACGGTCTTGAGCCTTCTCCATTCACCGACTTCCCGCAACCTTCACAATGTCGACGGTCCATCGGTTGGGAGGCCTTCCAACACTGCGTCGTCCGGTTCGTAATTCGATCATGATTTTGTAATTTCAGGAGGATCTGGACAAGGAGATGCTGGGAATCAACGTTCCATCGGACAATCTGCCCGACGTGCCCACCTCCGAGCTGGTGCGCGACAAGCCCAAGCCCAGCAAGTCCAAGCAGACCGGTGTGTATTCACACCATTTTATAAAAATCCCTCACTCAGACGAGATTTGAACCCGCAACGTTCCTTTCATTAATTTTTTAAGTCATGGTCAAGTTACCGCCATTTCAGCATCAAGTTTAGTTTTAGTAACATATTATGTTAATGGCTATTTTACTAAAACTTCAAAAAATCATAACTCTAATCATTTTATTTCATTTCACTTGTGCGCTCTACTCAAACAATCCTACTAATATTATAAATGCGAAAGTTTGTGAGGATGTTTGTTATTCAATCACGCCGTAACGGCTCAACCGATTTCGTTGAAACTTGGAATTTAAAGAGTTCTTTACCTAGAATAGCATATAGGCTTTTTATGTAGGTACCACGCGAGCGAATCCGCGTAGTAGCTAGTATTACATAAAACGCACAGGAGTAGTAGGAAGCGCAGTAGGAGGAGGTAGGGCACAGCGAGATTTTCTCGTTCTGAATTGGAGCAGCCCGCCTGGGAGGTACCTCCGCCTTACAAAAGATCGCAGCCAAATAACATTATTTGTTTCAAATAGTGTTGTGTTCCTGCGATGAGTAAGGTTGCCAGAGCTCTTTAGGGGGGGAGGGGGTTTGGGGTCGGCAACGCGTGTGTGATGCCTCTGGTATTGCAAGCGCTCATAGGCTACGGTAACCGCTTACCAACAGGTGGGCCGTATGCTTGTTTGCCACTTCAGTAGTATAAAAAAAAAAAAAAAAAAAGCCTCTATAATTACTCAATATTATTCAATTGAACAATATTCTTCAAGTTCTGTAAAATAAATTGCGAGCACAAAACTAAAAATCCAAAAAAAAACAATGAACGAAAACTACAGAAGTTATGTTTTTTTTTCAGAGGATGACGATGAACTGGCGCAGCTGCAGTCCTGGGCCACATAAACCAAATCAACCATCTATTTGTGATATATTTAGTGTATATACAAGGTGATTCATAACATGTATACCATCCCGAAAGGGGGTTATTCTATCAACAAAAAGAAATTCTATCAACTAAAACAGCTGATTCATTGAGTTTGACCTGATTTGACCCCAAAACAGCTGATTTTCGCATGGAGTTTTTTCAATGAAAAATGTCGAATTTCCAAAAGTCGTAGTACTAACTTTATTGCCAATTTGTTGTAGAATAAGCCCCTTTCGGGATGGAATACATATTATAAATCACCTTGTATAATAACGTATGTAAGTTTTGTGGAAAATATTCTTCTATTTACATAAGGGCTGTTGTATAATAAAGTATAAGCTTATACACTGTGTTTCATAATATGTATGTTATCCCGAAAGGGGCTTATTCTACACGCAATTGGCAATAAAGTTTGTACTACGACTTTTGCAAATTAAACATTTTTCATTGAAAAAAACTCTTATGCAAGAATCAGCTGTTTTGGGGTCAAATCAGTTCAAACTCAATTATTTAGCAATCTTGATCTAGAACTTCTCATACGTTTAATTATTAGTTATTAAGATTGTATCAAGACCAAAAACAGCTGTTTTAAAAGTATTTTTTTTTAATTTTGTCAATATGTTTTCTTTATGTTGTTATAAAAGCCCCTTTCGGGATAGGATACTAGTTATGGGACGCGTTGTATTTGTTCCGGGTCTGGGTGCTGTGGTACCATGGTACTCGTAGTTTCTGATATCCACGACACAGGGAATCCTAGTGTGGGGTCAGGACTATGTATGTGACTGTTGGGCGTTATTATGTATACAAATAATGTTTATAATAGCTAGTAAATTCCCTATAAAGAAATTTTTTGGGTAATTCATAAATAATAATAATAAATATTCCGGACATATTCACACGGTCAACTGATCCCAAGGCATAACCTGTACTATGGGTACCAGAGATTGATATACATAATATATATATATATATATATATAACACCCAGAAACAGAACAAACATCTGTGTTAGTCACAAATGTTTGTCCAGTGCGGGAATCGAACCCGCGACCTCTAGCGCAGAAAGCAGAGTTACTACCAACTGAGCTATGAGGCCAGTCATATCAAGTGAAAAGTAAAAAGTAGCTATGTCCTTCCTCAGGGCTTAGACTATCTCTATACGGGATTACGTCAAAATCGGTTCATCCGTTTAGAAGTGAAATTGTTACAGACAGAAAGTAGAACCATTTTTAATTCACGATAAAATAGTGATATCTAAATTTTACATCAATTGGTGAACTAATGAATCATTGAGAGAGTCAATTGAGTTAACTCAGATAATAAGAGTTGGCTCAGAAGAATATTTTCGACAAAAATGTCTCACAAAATGTAAAATATGTATTTAACCCCTAGAATTCGCTTCTTTAAGGAAACTAGACTTATATGTACTGCTTTTTATCGGGAGTCGCCTACAAAAATGTAATTACGTTTTTTCATATATTAGTCAAAATATTGAAAGCGTTTTGGATCGGTTCGTAATGATCTTGAAATAAGGTATCAGATTTAATGAGGTTTTTAGATAAGTGCTGCATTCATAAAACAATTCGTTAAAATTAGCACAAGCTGTAGTGCAATTGTGTAAGCGTAATGGCAATGAAGTTCGTAACTTTGAGGGAAGTTTTAAAAATCTCAGCATCATTCAAATAGTTCCAAACTTGCCAATACAGATACATAACACTTGACTTGGAATACAGATCTTAGCTTCCTTTTCATGTTTTAAAAACTTCAGATGTCGCATGTCGCTAAAATTGTTAAAATCATCCTCATAATTGCGAACTTCATTACCATTATGCTTACGCAATAGCACTCCTGGTTAGTTGCATACTTTTTGAGATTTTGCTGTGTAAATCTTTACGTTCAGTTCTGTGGTAACATTTTTAAATTATGAAAGGCGTAAATCTGTGACTGTACCATAGACCATACCATTTCTGGAACACGTAGTAAAAATCTCATCGAAAACGGTACAGTATACCTACCATAATCTTCCGTTTTAAGCGAACATATAAATAGAGGAAAGTTAAAACTTAAAATCGTTTTAAAGATGCTAAACATCGTGCACGTTTATTAGTTTATAATTATAACAACAATTATTTTTGTATATTTTCATTTTAATCTAATTGTGTATGTACAAGGTGTTCCATAATATGTATATTAAGCCCAAAGGGGCTTATTCTACAGCCAATTGGCAATAACCTTTGTAATTTCGATAGTTTTCATTAGCTGTTTTGTGGCCAAATCAGTTCGAACTCAATGAATCAGCTGTTTTAGGTAGCGACCTTGATGCCGAATACCTGGTACGTTTAGTCATTAGTTATAAAGATGATAAAAATACTGAAAACAGCTATTTGGGAAATAAATCTGAAAAAAATGAAAATATCATTGTTTTTTTTTCTCTAATATTCTTTCTTTTCGTTGTTAGCATAACCCTCTTTCGGGATAGTGTACTAGTTACGGAACATGTTGTGCACTGTAAATGGATGGAGCTGTTGTAATGTTTAGAAAGACAGGTATTAATTAATGATTAATAAAACGTTTTTGTAGTTCATTGATTATGATTAGTGCCTCTTAACGTACATTAAGGTATCAAGTTGTGCATATGTTTTAATATATTTTTTATTTTAAGGAATAATTGTTGCGTTTTATTTTAACAAATCCCCCATTTTTTTTTTTGCATCTTTGAAACGAGAGACGCAGTTTAAATAAAAAATAAATAACACTCAACAGTCACATACATAGACCTGACTCCACACTAGGATTCCCTGTGTCGAGGGTATCAGAAACTACGAGTACCATGGTACCACAACACCCAGACCAGACAAATATTTGCAGATCATGCAAACATTTGTTCGGGAGCGGGAATCGGGCACTCGCCCGCTACCCTACCGAGATTTTTGCTGTATTTAGGTATTCCTTCTGTTTGTTTATAGAATAAACCGATTCCGGGATTAAATACTAGATAAGTTCGTAATGTATAAATAATAAAGCACTAAGTTCGTAAGTTGATTGGCAATCTGGAAGATATTGCTAGCAATAAGTCCCAACGAATATAATTTGATTGCGACAAACCCTACGATTTTCCTGTTTCTAACTTCCTAAACCGTTGCCCCCCTTTTTAGGATTCGATACATCCTGGCCCCAAAACGGGTCATGTTGTTACATACCTATTACATAAGTTGGATGTGGGTGTACATAAATCATTGTGTCGCACATAATTTGGGATTCAGAATAGCGTGGCTTGATCGTGTGGCTTGAATTTCGATGGGTGCCACATATGGCGTGACTGCAAATACTTTCTCCGTACTTATTCCGGGTTTTGTTTTGGTGCGGTGTGCGATGCAAAGGCGATGTGGGTTTGTAGGTTATAAATTTAATCAAGACATGGAAGCTTTATTATTGTAGTAGGTAGGTACCATAGGTTTCAATAACTTGCAATAGTAAACAAGCCAATCATTTATAAGACACCTCTCTTTTTATATAATATCCTACTAATATTATACCTAATGCGAAATTTAGTGAGGGCGTTTGGATGTTTGTTGTTCAATCACGCCGTAAAGGCTCAACCGATTTTGTTAAAACTTGGAATAAAGTTCTTTACCTAGAATAGCGTAAGTAGGTATAGGCTATTTTTATGTACCTAGGTACCACGCGGACGAAGCCGCGGACGGAAGCTAGTTGTATAATAAACAAAAGTCATCGCGCGATTCTAAAACGATCCAAACTCGATTCAGCTGTACAAGAATAGCTTACCAATAAACTAATAGATTGCAACAACCATTAGCTTAAATCGACTCCTGCGCAGTGCCGATTCAGTTGTGGTGTGCCTCCGCTGTTCACTACAGTCGCCAAAATGAAGGGATTTATTGTTTTGGTGAGTTTCATAAGGCCGTTCCCAGTGGCGGATTTGCAGTCTTGGCCGCTCTAGGCCCCAGGCCATTTGCCGCCCCTTTGTCAGCACCCATCATATAGACAATGAATTTACTTTATTGCCAACTTTATATACATCGAAATCAGAAACGACGAAATCTGTTCGAAGCTGCATGTCTACTGTAGCTAGTAGTAATAAGTCTATGGAGCAGCCTTTTAAATATTTAGGTACCTACTTTGCATTTTATTTATTTCTTGCTATCATCAGTGATTTTGTTTTGTCATGATTTGCCGCCCCTAATATCGGGCCACCCTAGGCCCGGGCCTACTGGGCCTTAGGGCAAATCCGCCACTGACCGTTCCCAATAATTAAACGTCAATAAAGGCAAAGATGTATCTACCCCTATACAAGATAATTCATAACATACATCCATGGTATACACCATCCCGAAAGGGGGTTATTCTATCAACAAAACGAAATAGCACACAGCAAAGCTAAGAAACATAATTGTTTCTTTTTTTTTTCAATTTTTTGTATTTTTTTGCTTTTGGTATTTTTATCATCTTTAGAACTAATAACTGAACGTACAAGAAGTTCGGAATCAAGATCGCTACCTAAAACAGCTGATTCATTGTGTTTGACCTGATTTGACCCCAAAACAGCTGATTTTCGCATGGAGTTTTTTCAATGAAAAATTACGAATTTCCAAAAGTCGATGAACAAACTTTATTGCCAATTGGGTGTACAATAAGCCCCTTTCGAGATCATCATCATCATCATCAACAACCTGTAGAAGTCCACTGCTGGACATAGTCCTCCCCCAAAGAGTTCCACGACGATTTCCACTTTCGAGATAGCATGCATATTATGAATCACCTTGTATATTGTCTTTGGTTAAGGTTATAGCTATCCGCGACAGTTGGAAAGTTACTGTCTATCTCTGTTCGTCATCATTTCATCCATAGGATATCCACTGCTGAACATGGCCTCCCCCACAGATTTCCAGAGTGAGATCTTATCATGTGGGGGGATTTGCCCATACCTACTGACCACGCTGGGCATGCGGGTTGGCGAGCGCAGTTAGAGCTATCGTTATTAAATTGAGGGACGCTGCTGCCCATCCCCTAGCTTTTTTCCCTTAGTCGCCTCTTACGACGGGCGAGTATAATATGCCTATGGAGGGGCCTATTCTTCAGCCGGGGCTACATACAAAGCATTTGTCCATACCATTCCGAAAGGGGGTTTCTAATATCAATATTTTAAAAAATACAAACTCTCTTTAATTAGGCTGTTTTGGGTATTTTATTCCTAAACGTACAAATAGCTGATTCATTGTGCAGATTATAGTGCTTTTTTCAATGAAAATTCTCATATTTTCAAAAGTTAGTTGCGGGAAGTCGGTGGATGGAGAATGATCAAGACTCTTCATTAGTGGCATTCTTTGGGGGTGTCATGCAGAGGGGTTTCTTCAGGCTGATGATGATGATGGTGATGAGGTATATTACCTGAGGTTATGATAAATTTATTTTCACTTAGAACGAGTGTTTTTGTTACCAAAGCAATTTCCGTATTTCTTGATGAAACCTTTGGATCAGCGAATCGTTTTCTAGCCTATAATATCTACTGTGAGAAGAGTTCAAACTTAAATTAATCCACCCGTTCCGTTCCCACAGGTAACTCTGCTAGCGCTACAAACATCACAAGCCACCTTCGACGTCGAAGGCCTAAAGGCTAAAGCAGCCACCAACCTACAAACACTGACCGAGGTCGCTGCCACGAACCTCCATGCGTTCTCTGAAAAGGCATCGGAAAAATTCCAAACGTTACAAGAAACGGCCGCGTCAAAACTTCAAGAACTTACCGAAAACGCATCAAATAATCTACACGAAATAGCTGACAGTATAGACCTTGAAAAGTTGAAGAAGCTAGACTTTTTGCAGATCCTCCCAAGAGTTCACGATCGGTTGTTACATAAAAAGCTAAACAAACGAAAAGTTTTAAGCAGTTTTAAAGGTGGAAATCATTTGAGTTCAATCAAAGGATTGCATATAGATGGAAATGATTTGAAACTAGCGTTTGAAGGGAGATACCCGTGGCCGGTTGTGACGAGAAGGGTGGAATATATTTATGAATAAGTGCTTAAAATGATTAAGTGCCATTATATTTTACTTAGGACACTTAAAATTGTTGTGCATTGTAGTTAATCGGATATAAATAAGTGTTAAATTATTAATTGGTGTTGTTCAGTGATGGTGTATATTTTTACTGTTTGTAGCGTGATAGTGTTGAGCCTATGGCTGCCTTTCCACCAGAGATGTGCTATGCAGCTATGATGCGAGATGTGATAGTTAAGCCACGAAACTATGAGCCGTTTCCACTGATGCTAAGCTATGTAGCGGAATGAGTAAGATGTGCTATGAGAATATAAAATCGTACACTTGATAGCTTTAACGAGCATTCTCACAAATTGACATCTTTCACCTCATCACTTTCACTTCATCTTTCAAAAAACAAATCGTCTTAATTTTGCAGTAAGTTTAAAACATTATATATAAACACACACACAAACACACACACACACACAGATCACCAAATTTGTATCGATCAATTCGTCACTTTATCTCAACAGTATCCTTTTATTACATATAAATCTCTGGTCGCTTCTGTTGTTTTTGCGACTATACTAAAAAGTTCTATGTTACGAAGAATCTGTAATTGTCAGTATGCTTAGTATATATAATGGATATCATAATTATTCTAAAGTGCTGCAGATTCTATGATAATATATAAACAAAAAAAGTTAGCGAGTTAGCTGTGCGAGGAAGATGCGTAGCTCGAGCTAAGCGATGCATTGATAAGGGAAAAAAGCTCAGCGATACGACTTTACCCAACCTTAACATCCATATAACATCCATCCATATAAAAACATAGCTTAGCAGAATCCGTTGCCACCAGTGCTATGCTATGTGGACCAATGAATATGATTGGTGGATAACAAACGCATCCATAGCAACGCAGCATAGCACATCTCTGGTAAAAAGGCTAAGGCAGCCGAAAGTTTGTCAGATAAATTATGATGCAGTAGGTACATATATAATTAGTGAAATGCTCAAAATGTTACAAAATAGTGTAAGTGTGCCTAGCAAATATTTATTATTGCACATTTAAATAAAACATTAAATAAATATGTACCATATTTTAATTTTATTTAATATCTCTTTTACAACATCATTACGCTAAGTAAATATACTTTTCCTAATATTATTCACGATAACACCGTGAAAATAAATAATGTCTGGAAATCGAACAAAATGCCGGATTTTCTTTATAAGACTAACCTATAACAATAATATTGTAAAATAATCTTCACTAGCTTCCGCCCACGGCTTCGCTTGCGTGGTACCTACATAAAAAGCCTATATGCTATTCCAGACTATAATCTATCTCTGTACCAAATTTCATCCAAATCCGTTCGGCCGTTTAGCCGTGATTGAACCACAAACATCCAAACATCTTTTTTTTTCGAACGGATTTTTATGCTGTGGTTCTCTTACGAACACTGCCAGCTACACCGGGCTAGATCCAAACATCCTCACAAACTTTTGCATTTATAATATTAGAAGGATTTAGGTAGGTATGTAATTATTTAGAAATTAAGCCGTGTATACACTTGGGGACAAATGGAGCGAGATGTTCCGGGACACGTTAAATGTTGCGGGGCATATTGCAGGACAAAATGTCCCCTATAGTCCAGGGTTAAGATTTCTCAAAATTTTAAAACTGCATGTTCGCTGATATAAACTCATTCCTACAAAATAGCGAAAAACTTTTGCTAGCATGTACATAACTATCATAAACACTAATAAATTAACTCAGTTTCCAAAATTCAGATCACTCAACAATTTCTCAAAAACATCATCAACATCGTTATTTTTCGGTAGAAAATCGTCCATCGCACCATTTTGGAATTCTCCGAAATCGTCCGCTAATCCCAGCTCCGTCAAAAGCTTAAGATTCTCCGATCTGTCGTCGTCAGACTTGCCAGTTTCGTCAGACCTGTCAAAAGTGTCGTCAGTATTGTCGAACTCGGCTAGTAGTTGCTGCGACTCTGTCGATTTTTCTTTTGGCCGTCTGTTTGTCACTTTGTGTTTCTCTCTCTCGTTGTCAGATAGTATATCGTGGTATTCCTTTATTTCCTTTGCGAATTCTATATCTTCATCATCATCTGGGTTATCCTGCATAAAATAATGGATGTAAGCATTATTCATAAAAGCACTAGTAGTGGTAGTAGCTCCGCCTTCCAATCTACAGGTCGTGGGTTCGAAATCAGTCGTGCAAAAATGGATTTGCCATTCAGAAAATGTATGTGCGCTATGTAAGTGCTATCAAACATCGCGAGGAAACAGGCAATAGAACAAAAAATTCGAAGACATGGTGCACTTTATTCCTTTCACTACACTGATTCTTTCACCAACGTCATAGGCCCCGGGTCACGGGTAGATATGGAGAAGCCTATTCTTAAGCCGGGACCACCACGGCATATGAAGAATTATAAAACATTAATTATAAAATTCAAGAGACGTTTCATCAATATATGGAGCCTGGGCCTGCACTGTGTACACTACTCTTAAATATGGCTAAGCAATAAAGTAAACGTATTTAATTGGTTATTTTATTTAAATTGACTTCATTCAATTAATATATAAATTAAGGTTCCATAAGATTTTCTTCGACAAAGAGAGCAACACACAGCGCTACAAAAATATGGCGGATGGACGTGCGTGAAATGTCACTTTGACAGCATACATTTATCTGACAAAACAAAAACTCAAATCAAACAACATGACATGAAAAATATGTCAATGTCATGTCAAACGCCAATTATAAACCAACATGGCGGCCTTCAAATAGTGTATTTTTCTTGTAATCTCCTATTTTTTTCTAATTTTTCTATGTAGTGTACATGGACCAGGCCCAGAATGAAATGGCTCCTTTAAGTCTGTTTGAATCAAATTTTAGTTTATAGTTCCATAATATTTCTCTTTTCAAACAATGGATTAAAAGAATAAAAGAATAAAAGATAAAGTAAGTACTCAGGCAAGTTTTTTTTAAAACATTCTGTCTCCTCTCATTTCAATTATTATGTTTTTTATATATTACCTGAATAATCTGCCCAGTAGATTTATACTGGAACGCATTTTGAGATAGATCCACTTCTACAGGGAACAGCGTAGAGTTATCTTTCAACTGATCTAAAGTTTCACTGCAAAATAAATAAAGAAGGCGCTCGAAAGTAATCGACGTAAGCGACATATAAGAAAATATAGATTATCTTAAAAACAAAGTATTAACAAAAAAAAGTGTTTTGAATTTAGATACCCAATGCTATTGTCTAACACAATATTTAAAAAAAAGTTATTTATGATTGATAGTTTCTGAGTATTTTCAAAAAAACTGTTGCAGAACACCTTTAAAAAACCCGAACTTTAAAAAATTAATCTATCGAGAAAAGTTTTACCAATCGCGTTTCTGTCTTGGATTTAGGTAAATAAAATGCTCAAGTTATCTTTGTTTTAAAATCAAAACTGTGCGTTTTGCGGTTTTTGAGAAAAAACTGTTCAAAAATCATAAAAAATGTAACCCTCACCTTAATAAAATGAAATAAAAAACAAATACTGTTATTTGGCCGCGATCTTCTGGAAGGCGGAAGTACCTCTAGCCTATCTTCCTACCTAGCAGCCTGCCAGGCGGCCCGTCAGGCGGGCTGATCCAGTTTAGAGCGAGAAAACCTCGCTGTGCCTTACCTCCTTGAGACAACTTACTTGTGGTAAACGGCCAGACCTTCTATAAACCTCCTCAGCTGGTAAGCCACGTCTTGTGTTTTCTTGTTCTCTAATAACTCTAGTTTGACGAGAACGTCTGAGCGGAGGCGAGCGAAGCGACATCTAGCGTCTTGACGGCATCGTAGAATCAACCTGTAAAATTTGACTTTGACTTTGAGACCGAGACTTTGGCTTTGAGACTTAGACTTTGACTTTGACTTTGAGACTTTGAATTTGAGACGGAGGCAATCAAAACGACATCTTTCACCTTGAATGACGGGAGAATCGACCCGTGAAATCCAGTACCTTTTGGTGAACAGCAGTTGGAATATGGGCTTAGACTCTGTTTAAGTGTTATCACGTTTGGGCCACTAATGTATGAACAAATGTAGGTACTAAAGAAATTACTTCCTAAACATGGGTACTTAAGCTTGAGGAGTGTGTGAATAGAATAGAATTTGTTTATTTGACAACACACACACACAGTAGAAAAATGGTATAAAAGATAACAGACAAATAAACTTAACATAAAGACATAAGCATAGTACATAAGACATGGAGTAAGAAGGTAGGTACGTAAACAACTTTTATAGTGCAACTGTGCGCGCAGTGGCGGATTTGCAGTCTTGGCCGCTCTAGGCCCTAGGCCATGTGCCGCTCCTTTCTCAGCACCCTTCATATAGACTAGGTACATAATGAATTGAATACCTATCACCATTAAGCTGTAAAGGTCTCGTCTGATAAAAACTACTCTTTTACTAATTTTTTTGGTCACGATTTGCCACCCCTTATATCTGGCTGCCCCTAGGCCCGGGCCTACTGGGCCTTAGGGCAAATTCGCCACTGTGTGCGCGTGCGACCAAACCAGGTCCAAGTCTCAGCTTGTGCCACTCCCGAACATAGTATGTATGTATAAATGAAACACTAAAGTTCTGGCACGAACGTTAACCGCATTTATTACTCGGAGTGTTACATGTGGGCTAGGTACCTAACAGGCCCAGCACACAACTAACTGCCTTCATCATAACTGTCTCATATAACATTGCAATATTGAACCCTACAAGACTATGACTTTGAGACTTTGACTTTGAGACTTAGGCTCGTATTCAGAGACACGACTCAAGCATAGATTTAATCACAGATCAGCTGAACTCTATTTAAGTATTGAATCTCTTCTCAAACATAACTTTTATTCAAGAACGGTACTTAAACTACTCTCCGCTGAATCGAGTCTCAAATCTGTACTCAAATGTTCTCGTTTACATTTCGATTTATTTATAATTTTCGATCCGTTTTACGCAGAAATTCAAACAGCCAGGGTGGAAATAAAACAGAACTATAAAGTGAAGTATAAATATGCATCAAAGTACGTGTAACAGAACGAAAATGTCATTTGATGAAATCTAAACTTAAGCACCGATTTCGTCTGATTGACGTTTCAGAATAAGCATTTACTCAGGTGAACTGTGATCATTGAATCTATACATAAGTACTGTTCAAGCTTTAGAATCTCTACTCAAATCGAGATTTAAGTACAGATCAATGCTTGAGTCTTGTCTCTGAATACGAGCCTTAGACTTCGACTTCGAAACAGTTTTACGTGGATAAACTCACCTGTATTCATAGTTCCCCGTCTCAACTCTATAGAGAGGCTCCTGTAGAGCATTAAACCCGTACTCTTCATCGTCCATCTCTTTCACTTTGAGACAATACGACAGGTATTCAAACTTAGTGTCAGCGTATTTGCGAATCGTCAGCTTCGTGTCCGGTATGGCCTTATTAAGGTACGTTCCCATGTCAGAAAGGATCTGAAAATTTTACAATGATTGGTGACCCCTTCTGGTACCGGTTGTTGGTTCGAATCCCAAATGTTTCCACTTAAACATCATGAGAAACTGAAAATGGTCTACGATCTGTCGTTTCTTAAAGTTGCTGACAAAAAAAGTTGCATATAATGTTATAATTATATTAACATCAAAGATTAACATACATTTTTAATATTAGCGGGACAGTTAAACGGGTGTGATTTTAAGTTGAAGACCATCTTACCGGTTTCAAAGCCTTCAACATTTTAATGCCATCTCTCTCTAACTCCCGATGGTACTGTCCAAACTTGGAAAACGCTTCGGAAGCCCTCGCCTGAGGCTCCCTTACACCGATGCCCGCGAAAATGTCGCCCATGTTCTTGTATGTCACCAATAGGTCAAAGTAGGCCTTTAGCATTCTGGAAAATTCAATAAGGTTAAACCGGCCAAGTGTCCTAGTCCCGCTAAGTGTCTAAATACCATCTAGTGTCGTGTTTTGCCAGGTATCTCTTGCGAAGTGACTTAATCCTGCCAAATGTCTAAATCTTGCCAAGTGTCTTAACTCTGCAAATGTCTCAATACCACCAAGTGCCTTAATCCTGCCACGTGTCTTGTGTCAGTGTAGGTGGTTTGTTAACCCTGCCAAGTGTCTTAGATTCCAAACTGTCTTAGCCCCGTTAGGTGTCCTAACCCTGCTAGTGTCTCAGCTCCCACCAATGTGTTTCTTACTTTTTAGCATTCTCCACCAGTCGTTTATAGGTAGCTTCGGTATCCCTCAGTTCATCCAATTTGGCCACCAATGTGTCATTGCACAGAATAGCTCGGGACAAGCCGAGGGCGTCAGCAGCTCCTGAGGACATGTTCTCCACCAGACGATGCTTCATCTTCTTCATTATTATGTCGAGGGACTTGCCCTGCTTCGGGTCCGCGTGGAGTTTGTTGTAGTTTATGGTTACCTCATCCTAAAAACACTTTGTAGATATATTTTATAGGTACAGTCAACCCCAAAAAGATCCAGCCAGTTTAATGTTATTTGCTTGTCGAGTTCTTTCTCGATTATCCGGAAATATGGTCAGAGGCAGATTGAGGTATTGTAGAGCTGAAATGGGCCAATGACCGTTGGTGAAAGAACCAGTGTGGTGAAAGGATGAAAGTTCGCCCCTTAGACTCTAAGGGGACGCATGTCACATGTCTTTGAATTTTTAGGTTCTAGGACATGCCGATTTCCTCACGATGTTTTCCTTCACCGTTTGAGAGCACTGTCATTTCAAACAAATAAACAAAAGACATCAACGCGCTCTTTTCCCAATTAAAAAAAGCTTTTTTTTTTAATATTTCCTAAATCTTTACCGCGGAATAGTTGTCAATAGAGGAGATGGGGGAAAACCATGCCCAAAAACGTTACTGGCCGACAGTCATAGTAAAGTTACATTAATTTAAATGCCACCCAAATTATTGAACCAGTCGGATTCGAACCCGCATTTTCGCCTTGAATCGGCAATGCGGTACTCACTAACTAAGCCATTGAATAACGCTGGCTTTCTCAAATCTTAGGTAGATGCAATATTTTGATCGGTTCAGCATAACTAGTTCCACCTATAGGAGTTTCAGTAAGGTTATTCTCAAAATTCGCACTATAAAACTTAAAAAAAAAAAAAACATTTACCTTAGCAGACTGAATCATTTTAGCCACTTCAAGCTTGGTCTTCCCTTTCACCGACTGACCGCTGACTCCAACCAACTCATCTCCACTCTGCAATGTACCCTCTTTGGAGGCTGGTGTGTTGTCAAAGATCTAAAAACGTATTAATCAAGTCAATGCAAATATTATTTAAAGACTCCTTATGGGCAAGCAATGACTGGCCTCATAGCTCAGTTGGTAGTAACTCTGCCTTCTGCGCTAGAGGTCGCGGTTTCGATTCCCGCACTGGACACACAGATTTTTGTTCTGTGTATGGGTGTTAAATATTTATCTTTTATGTATATCAGTCTATGGTACCCATAGTACTGGCTATGCCTAGTTTGGGATCAGTTGACCGTGTGTGATATGTCCGGAATATTTTTTTATATTTATTTATTTAATAAAATTGTTATTCAAAAGTCTGATACAGCGTTGGTGTAAGCTGAGCCTTGGTAAACTAAACAAGATCACTAAAGCGATTTTTGGAAAAGGAACGTTAAACTGAGCCTAAATTTGCACCAACGCTATAGTTTTACGCCTTATGTGATTATGAAATAACAGAAAACATGCGAGCGTTTGTATACTAGCTTTATTCCTTTGTCTGCTTGATACGCTAAGTCCGTTTTGTAGGAAATATAATAAAAAGTTAATAAAGGCACGTGTGAAACTAGAATTATTATTTACCTGTACAATATACAAGCATGGACAAAATGGGGCGCCACCGCCTATACTGATGCCTATAAGATTTTTTTCATCTTTACTCAACAAAACACTTCCTGAAGTCACAGTCATGCCCCTGAAAAGTGTGCAAAATATTTATATCGTTGAGAATTTGTTTCTCACGGATTTCAAAGCAATAACATAAATGATAAAAAGCCACATCTAAAGCTATCTGATCTTACGAAGGAGGGTTTGTTGAAGACCATGTTTGGATAGAAATATTTGTAATATATCTATAGAAAATCTACAAAACCATAAACAAAAATCCATACCGCAGATATTTTTTACTGAAATCCCAGCGCTATGCCGTAGTGGCCAGTGAGAATAACATCGGAAATGATTTTACGATTAGCTAAATATGTGTACTATTTAAACTTAGCAAATCCTAATGAAATGTGCAGTTTGGTGTTATATTGAATCCGGATATATAAAGTAAATAAAAGACATCTGTAAAGGAAAATATATTTAATGGAACAACCATAATGAGTCACACAGCACCGGTAATCTAGTTTCTACGGAATCTAGCGTCATATATCTTGCATAACCTGAAACAAAACACACAAAAAACAATGAATGAATCATTAATCTCACTAGCAATACCTACATCGAATGTTGTATAGTCTGTTCTACTTTATGTGAGCGATGATAATATACAATGTGATTCATAATTTATGCTATTCCGAAAGGGCTTATTCTACACCCAACTGATAATTTTGTTCTTTTGGAAATTTGACCGTGATAAAGACTAAGTAATAAAAGCATTAATAGGTACTAATTCATTCAAAACTTTACGAAAAATCATAGAGTACACCTTTCAAAGTGATCCTAGTGATTTTATTGAAATAAATGCCTTTTGACTTTGACTAAGTACATAGGTACTAAAATGATAAATTTACATGAAAACTCTATAATATCACGTAACCTATGTTTTACAGCCATCAGATAAAGTGTTTAACCCGATCCATCTCAGACACTGCTTGAATCGTCTGTAACAGACGTAGAGGCCAATGATGATGATGATGATGTTTTTCTACCAATTGGTACATGTCTCGTCATCGCCAAAAATAGAGTTAATAAGTACGCAAGTATACTAAATAGAACACAAGTAACGTGTAAGGAATGCTAACTTACATCAAGTCTTGGTGGTATAACATGTATCGCTCTTGCCGCAAGTCATTGTAAATGCAATCAGTAACGATGGCTTCAACTTGCCCAGTCTCCTCTTTATTATCTCTAAAAAAATACTTCTTCATTAATCAAGTGCTCCCTCAGAATTAGCAAGTTGAAATGGCAGTGGGGAAAAAATATTAATATATTATTATAAAGGTTCTCTAATGGCGACCACGAACCGGACGACGCTGTGTTTTAAAGAGAATGCGAGCGTAAATTCTCTCGATATACGTATACATCGCCAACTCTCACTTCAACTTGCTAATTCTGAGATCTATGTCGATGACCTTGATTCTTCGGATTTCCTCATTTCGGATTTTATCACGCAATGAAACTCCGAGCATAGCTCTCTCCATAGCCCGTTGCGCGACTTTGTGCTTATGTATGAGGCCAATAGTTAGCGACCAAATCTCAGTGCCATGCCATGTCATCACTGGAAAGACGCACTTTTTGAGGACTATAGTAACTTGTATGTAGTAACTTACTCCTTATGTACTGTGATTTCTGAAACATCCTTCAGTGTTTCCGGTAATGAAACTGCAGCACTGAATAAAATAAAATAAGATTAAATGGTATGTATTCATTTGTAATAGTATGTTTTTGTAGTGCAATAAATAATGTTTTAGAATACTCACGTTTCCTCAATAGGCACTAATAAATTGTTTTTTGGCTCATCCATATTTACTGGTTTGCTAAACAAAAAAATTGTGAAAATGTAGATTTTTTATCGCGTCAATCGGATTTGTACTTTTTTAAGGTAAGTGTCAAGCGGACTACGGTTCCCGGAGACCACGCGACACAGGCCACTTTAACCTTTATATCTACAGACTACAGTGCATTTAAGCTTTGATGCTATGTGTCCCTATGCTCTTAGAGAACGAGGTAAAAAAAGTTTGGTTACCAAACAAACCCAAAAACTAAAAAATTATAGGAAATATTTCAGATTGTCAAAATATTTTTTGACGTCATTATAGCATTATTACGAAATAATGTATGCATTTTTAGGCCGTGGTGGCCCCGGTTGAAGAATTAGGCCTTTCCATTTCTACCCGTGGATGACGTAAGAGGCGACTTAGGGAAAAAAGCTAGGGGATAGGCAGCAGATCTATATCAGCGCTCGCCAACCTGCACGCCCAGCGTGGGGAGTATGGGCAAATCCCCCCAAATTATTGTTTAGGCCGTACAAGGTCGGTCGCGCTGGAAATCTATTGATAGATATACCTATAGATAAATTATTTATTTGACACACACAAATACAGCACTATTGGGGTGGCCTATGTTCACCAGAGGACTTCCTACGGCTGAAATGATGATGATTCGAAGTTTCCATGCTCAAATGACCCCGAACCAGCGTCGGTGATATTTTAAGCATATTATGTTGTGGTGTTCCAGAGGTATTTAGTGTAAACACTAACGAACTAAACGGAGTAGTGTTTTGAATACGTTTTGAGATCGCTGCTTGACGGCTGTGTTACGACACTGTTGTTATTGTTAGCAATGAGAAAAAAGACACATTGATTGTTAGTAGGAACCTAGTAGGTAGGCTAAGAATACAGTACCTAGACTTATAACAAAATACAAAAATAAAAATTACATTCTATCCTCAAACATGGTGGCGATTGGAGCGTGCATCGGGTATATCCTGGGGTAATTGGACAAAAAGAAGTGATCGTTCTGTCTCCACATCAATACGCAATCACCAAAACAACAATGCTGCAGAACACACAACTGCCAAACTCAAACAAGATAACTGCAAAGGAAATTGATAAAACACGAAATGATAACAAAAATGTATGTAACAGGAACATTTTGAGTTAAGAACAGAAGGAAATTACGTACATTTTGTCCTCTTCAAAAAAGAAATCCTCGTCATATTCCTGCATCATTTTCTTTCGCAATTTTTACGTTTGTATGTTTTGGAAATTGGGGACGTCAACTTGTCAGAAATATTGATTTTTTCCGCGCTATTTACGTGGGCGCCATTAGTGGGCGCGTGTCGGTAAAGCAGAGTGAAGCGAATAGCCAATCAGAAAGCCAGGATATGTTGGCGGGAGATATGAATGAATGAATGAATGAATGAATGAAAATTCTTTATTGTACACACACCTTAATAACTAATTACAATTGAATATAGACTAAATAAATTTATATGTACAATGGGCGGTCTTATCGCTAAGAAAGCGATCTCTTCCAGACAACCTTTGGATGGAGAGGAGTCTGAATTGTACGGAAGATTGGTCGGGGTGCACCACAAAGTAAACGTAATCTGTACTTAAATTATTAAAGAAAAGATAAGAATAATATAAATAAATAAGATAATAAAATACACATATACACATCTATATATAATAAAAGTATATATATTAATATTTATAAATTTACATAAACAGTATAGGTACACAAATAATTTATATGAATAAGTAAATAGATATAGGTACATACATACAAATATACAAAACAGATGAATGATTCACGATGACATTTCAGTCAGATAGAAGTTTTTGATCTTAGCCTTAAACACTGTTAGGGAAGGGGATTTTCTTATGGAGACCGGTAAGGCATTCCATAAGCGGACAGCTTGAACGGAGAATGAATCTCCAAAGAATGAGGTACGATGCACTGGAGTTTTGAGGAGAAGGTTTTCAGAGGATCGCAGAGTTCGAGGATTCTCGCAATAGAGGAACTCGAACCGTTCCTTCAGATAGCAGGGAGTGGAAGGATTAAAGAGGACGTTGAATAGGAGGGAAAGGATATGAGTATTCCGGCGAAGACGAATGGGAAGCCACTTGAGTTTTATTCTAAACTCAGATACGTGGTCGTATTTTCGAAGTCCGAAAATAAACCTAATGCAGAAGTTTTGAAGACGCTCCAGTTTATTTAGCTGATCTTCAGTGAGGTCAAGATAACACAAATCAGCGTAATCTAAGACAGGGATAAGAAGAGATTGAGCAAGCGCAATTTTAGTAGCTGTTGGAAGAAAGTTACGCAATCTCCTAAGCGACCCGGCGGAAGCAAACAACTTACGGCTCACAGATTCTACCTGCGGTCTCCACGACATACCTACAGCTGTCCATAAATATACCTAGGTTTTTAACAGTTTTAGAAAAAGGTACAGTTACATTATTGAACTGAATTAGGGGTAGTGAAAGATAATCTATTTTTGCTAATGTGCGAGAGCTTCCCAGTATTATGACCTGCGTCTTGGCTGGGTTAACTTTCAGCCCAAAGGCTTTGCTCCAGTCACTTATTTGAATTAAGTCTTTGTTGGTGCTGGCGATAGCATTAGGCAACTCATTAAGTGGAGCATGAGTATATATTTGGAGATCGTCGGCATAAAGGTGGTAGGAAGAAGTGAGTTTATAAGAGATGGAATTAATGAAGAGTGCAAATAGAAGAGGTGATAAAACGCCACCTTGCGGCACACCGCCGGAAGTACAGCACCAAGACGAATAAAGATCGTCAACGCGTACTCGCTGCCGGCGCCCGAGCAAATAACTGCGAAACCAGTCAATCACCGATGGAGATATGTTAATAGAGCTAAGTAAACCCAAAAGAATATCAAAGTCGACAGTGTTAAAGGCATTACTAAAATCAAGTAAGGTCAAAATAGTGAGGTGCCTGTTTTCCATACCCAGTCGTATATCATCAGTTATCTTAACGAGTGCGGTTACAGTACTGTGACCGGGTCGGAAACCAGACTGGAGAGGATTGAGTAATTTGTTTGTAGGTAGGAACTAAGCTGATTATGGACAAGGCGTTCAAGGACCTTGGAAAAGAATGGGAGAATAGAAATTGGACGATAATCGGTGAGGGAGGATTTCTTAGGGAGGGGAATTATGTAGGCTTCTTTCCACAAGGAAGGAACTGAACTGGATGAGATGGAATAATTGAAAATGTGACAAACTACCGGAAGTACTTCATCGATGATAGGAACTAACATGCTCCGACCGATATTGTCACCTCCCATAGCGTTAGATGTAATTGATAGAATGCTCTTTTTAACATCACATGCGGTGAATTGACTCAAGACAAAAGAAGGATATTCAGGAGTTGGCAACAAAGAAAGATATTTAAGAGTGCTAGTTTTGTCATCCAAATCTATATTGCATGACGACGAGAAGTGCTTATTAAGTGAATCAAAATCGAAGTCTTTTGATATTATGTCGTTACGGGACTTGCCAACTCCTAGAGACCGTAGAAATTTCCAGACTTTCGCTGGATCTTTATTCGAAACTGATGCGTGAATATGGTGACGTTGTGCATCCCTACACACCCTGTTGCAGCGATTCCTGTTGCAGAGATATAGTTTTTTATTTGGAACGGTAGAACAGGCATAGGGTTGAATGGGGTATACCTTCCATGTATGTCATGCATGTATGCATGTTTGTCTGTAGGCGAATTTAAATTCAGAACTTAGTTAATTTTATGGATGGTTTGTTGTTTAAATTCTTGCTAAACCTACTTTCTTAGGTATAAGCATTGATTCATTTGTTGCATTTTTTTAATCTAACAAAATTTGACAGCGCTACAATTATAGCCATCCTTATCGTTTTTATGTACGAAAGCGACGGCAAGATTTTTAGTGAAG
The DNA here is from genome assembly GCA_947579855.1 of Anticlea derivata. Lineage (NCBI taxonomy): Eukaryota > Metazoa > Arthropoda > Insecta > Lepidoptera > Geometridae > Anticlea > Anticlea derivata. The sequence goes on from OX388281.1 coordinate 7,010,147, forward strand.
TCAATTTAAGTTAGTTTAGATTAGCTAAACAAACAGTATCGACACCATTATAATTTTCAGTACTGGTACTTCATTTTAAATTCTCGTAGGTACATGGTAGAAGTAGGTACTACCATTAATCTTACTCAAGCCTAGCCATCTACGTACTAATTTAATTACGAGTAGGTATTCACATGAGGCAACCTTGGGATTAGTAACTAGTAACTACGTGCAAAAAATTTTGTAAAAATTATCTGTAAAGCAATAGAAGTCAACCAAAAGTTAAGTAGGTCAAAGTTATTAGTCAGAATCTTTAAAAATTCCATAAATTATTGCTCAAAACTTATGAATAGGACGTATTATTCATAAACCCAATGTTGTAACTTGATAATAGCAATATACTCGTAAAGTAGGTAGAAGTCGTTAGGGTCATCGCGCGAACTAAGTTAAAGGTATTTTTTTGTTTTTACTAAATTCATTGTTCATTGTTATCTGTTCTGCTATGTTGCATCCATTAGGTTAATACTTGTTTCAAAATATATGATTACTAACTTCCTACAAATTATATTATTATTATGAAAGTTTGAAAAAAAACATAATTGTCATGCTACAAGATGTATTTATATTAGACTGTTGCAGTAAGACCCAGATTTCGTGCTACTAAACACTAGGTATAATAATATTTACTTACTCGTAGCACAAAATCATCAGTGTATATAACATATTTAACAACCCTGCCGTAATGGCGGTGCTGCGATTAAGTAACGTGAACGGCTTTTAAAATGTAAAAGTCGGTATAAACAAGTTGCGTGTGGCGGACCGAACGGTCCGATACCTTTTGTGTGCTGCTATACTAGTAATATATAAAAATACAATACCTACTTACATAATTTTGAACTGAAAAACTGCATAGGTATTATAACAATTTTTTGAAAAGGATTCAGTGAAAGTTTATTTAACAATGAAAACATTAATCGTGAGTACCTATTTTTCATTTATTACTAGATCCAATTCAGAACTAAAGTAGGTTAAGTACCATAGTATTAAAAAAAAAAAATGAAAAATACAAGAAATTATTTCTTTATGATGCAAGAGAAATAATCAGAGATTACTTTCCGACATCGAAAGTTTTTTTTTTAATAATTAAACTATTATTATTATAACTCTACCACAACTGGAAATGTTACAAAAAACTGAACTGTTGAACCAATTGGAAATGTTACAAAAAAAGGCAATGAAGCAAGTTTATCAGAAGTGTTACAAAGTTTATGTAGCGTTCAACATCTATGTAGGTTATATTTTATGCAATTAGTTAATTAAAACTACGAATCATCGCAACCTTGAAACTTCGAGCCTTGAAAGAGACGTGAGAATACCTACAATACGCATCCTTGCCTTACAATTACATCTTTGTTAGTTTTTAATTTTATTGCTACTGCTTCTTCTTTCTTTCTTCTTACCGTGTCACTGATTCTTTCTTGGTCATCCTGTATTAGGTCAGTGACCAGGTTGAGGTATGGTGGCTCTGATATGGGCCTATGAATGACCGTCGATGAAAGAATCAGTGTAGTAGGATTAAAGTGCGCCTCTTAGAGGCTCTTTTCGTGCACATGTCACATGTCGTCGAATTTTTATGATCTACGAAATGCCCTCACGTGTTTTCTCATTGACATTTTCTTTCAGATGTCACTCTGCGTCGTCGCTCTGCTTTACCGACCAGCGTCGTCCCAAGACAGTGTGGGACCCGTAGCCGCGTTTATCCGGACCAATTTAGTGGGACACCCGGTGATCCACGATAGAAAACTATGGATATTCGACCCGGATGTGTCTTTGAAGAGACGAAAGACGTTTGTAGAGCTTCATGGAGATAAAGGGGAGAAGTTGATAGAGAGGCTAGGGTTGGGGATTGATGGGAAGGATGAGGAGAGGTTGATTGCTCAGAGGCAGAGGGATGAGGGGCATTTGGGGGGTTTGAATGCCTTTTTACCCTAAGTATTTAGCTAGCTAGTAAATTTTTCACTGTGAAACATATAAAGTGCGTCCATGGATGCAATAGACATAGAACAAATTTGAATTGTTTTGGACATAACTCATTACCTTTAGGTAGTAGGCCACAAGCTTGTATGTACAGTCAACATGAAAATTAAATAATGATCAAACGAATTCCCTAAAATATTTTATTAATGTTTATTAGAGAATTATTATTTTTGTTTCCTGTTATCATAATTATTTATCATAATTGTTATCATAGTTGTATGTATCATAATTGTGTGTAATTAAATTAATTGAATTTTCCTGCGTAAACAAATTTCCTAGATACTTTCTAATTTCTAAGTATGAACACATAAAAAGTCATGATGCAATAAGGAAAGCTTTTGAAATGTAAATAAAATGAAATGTGATGTGATTCAATAATCCTCAGAAATCCTTTATAAACCTCCTAGTTTTTAAGGGGTAGCTCAAAATACCTGGCGTCCAGTAGGGCTATAGATACTAAAACATCGGAAAGATTTCCGATCGGAACCGCCAGCTTTACTCAAACCAATCAAAACATCGGTTAGTTTTGGAGCTGGTTTGTGCAAAGCTCACGTTTCCGATCGGAAATCAAACATCACTAGGTACACTACGCTCTGCGCAACTTTCTTATCTATCTGTCGATATCAGTGAAATCAAATCAGTCAAGGTTGGTATTCGGAACGCACGCCCGTTTGCATACTGATCGTTGGCCTTGACTGTATCCTTTCGTTTGTACGAGTAAGTAATGGAGTAATGTACGACTTTCTAATCTGTTTCTGCTCTACTATGACGCCTTATTGCCATTCAATTGCGAGCATGTCAGAGCTTTTTATACCGAATCAAATATCTTTGAGAGACTGTCAAATTACGTCTGCTTTCTCCGCCCACCTATGGGCATTGGCAAGTAGGTACCTACGGGAATGATGTGACAAGTCACTCTATGGATGTGACTCCTTCAATGAATAACTAACTAATAAAACCTTGAACGGCGAAAACCACCAATTCTTTATTTAAACTTAGCAATATTCGAGCCAGTGTTGCTATTGCTAACAAGATTTTATTCTAATTGGCGACTAATAGGAAATGAAGAGTCCTACCCATAGAATAAGGAGCCGCCGTTACGCTCCAAACACCTTTCCTGTAGGTGAAAACAAAGCTTGGCGCTAAAAAGTTTTCAACCAGTGCCGCCATCTCATTTGTGTAGAGGAAACTATTTGTACGCATACCTAACCATAGCTCCTAGCTTTCCTATGTATCGACTGAGTTCAATACTTTTTCGCTAGATGGCGTTAATGGTATCAGAGGTTGCACACAAAAATCAACTTAAATTTAAAACTCAAACATGACTGCGATCTTGTGACCGAGAAAAATACATTTTTGTAAGTAGAGGCTGAAATAATAACGCTCTCAAGATCGCTCTTATATTTGAGGGTGATTTTATCAATACGGGCCTATATATTTCATAGTCACGTAGATTTTACTACCTATTTACCCTACCTACTTGTTGTAAATTACCACTTCTATTTGTAATTTATTTTCTGTTATTAATTGTCAGTAATTTTAGAAAATCATGGAAAAATACCTAGTAAAATCCATTAATAAAACGAAGAATTCATTAACATTTCATTTATTGAATAAGTATTACAATATCGAGACTTGAAAACTTACAGCTAGCGATGACAATAGATAAAAAAATCGGTGTTGGAACACCAGCTTATTCTAAGGAGAAAATGTTAATTGAAATACAAAATTGATGAAAATCTAAGTCTGAAGGCCCAAACAATAACAATGCTCGACCTACGCGACGGTGAGCATTAATACCTATGCATTTCAGGTAACCATAATTACCTACGCACATAAGGGGTATCAATTCTATGACGTGTCTGAATGCGACGGTAATTTTTTTGATCTCTTCATTGAGGTGTCATGATTTTATTTTATCACCTACTGTACAAAAAAATACTCAATCGTAGGTAGAAATGAATCAAAATATCTAAAGCCTAGTTTTTGATAAATATGTCGAAGAATCAAAGTAATTTTGAGACTCCAAGAAATTTATCAATAATTTTCTTTCAATCCATTAAATGTACCTATGAAAACTAAACCTTAAATTTTAAAAGAATAACTACATTCACTATGACTGATAAAAGATAAATGCATAGAATAATTTTATTACAAGATGTTGAAATGGATAGGTATGATATCTTGTGATATGATTACAAAAATTGGCAGTGAGACAAAACATTGTTGATATATTATAATCTAATTTTTAACATAAGGCACCTTTATTAATTTAACAAAACAAGGTTAAACCTAAAAGCGTTTATCTTTTTTTTACATTAGCGTCGTATTAAAAACTCCAAGTTAATATATTTTATATAAAACAGATTAATTACATTAACAGCTATTGTTTAAGAGATAGACAAATTAATCTTATTGTATTTTAACGCCATTTAGCGGCGATGAATTCTTAAATCAAACTGAATTCATCTAAATTAAACTTATAAGAACACCAAGAAGAATTACATCTTAATATGGCATTACAAATCATAAATATAACATTTATAATTATTCATAAAGAGATCAAAATTAAGTTCTTTTCGAAGTATATTACTTATATCGTGTCGCCTTAAACGATGTTGATTCATTAATAACTTATTGCTCATTAATAGAGGTTACCCCCTTATTCATCAATCACTCACTAACTTTATTGGCTCGATAAAATGTCTGCCTCTGTTTTTGTTTACTGTTACAAGAGTTATCAAGCCGATAAAGTTAGCAAGTTATTATAAATAAGAGGGTTAGCGTTTTGGATGGAACACAAATAAGCTTTGCAAAAAAACACTTATATGTACCTACAGAAAGAGAAGCTATGATCATCATCATCATTTCAGCCATTGCTGAACATAGGCCTCTTCCTTAGATTTCCAGAGCGATCAATATTGTGCGGCTTGAATGGTTTTAATTTTTCAATTCAAAAATGTTTGAATAACATCAAACTTAAATGTTATGTATGATCTAGTTATGTGGAAATCTCTAACCGCATCCATTTTCTATCTAGCTACAGTTCCCGAAATAGGTTGTCAATCAAATATTGTAATCATTTTTATTATAGAAAAAAATATTATATCTCTTGTCAATATCATAAGTTGATTATCAATTTAAAGGTTTCAAAATATGTATTTTGTTATTACCACTGCATTCGTAATAAGATTCATCCATATTATTTCATCATTTTAATGTAGTAACTGAAAGTCACAAATTAGGATAGGTTCATAATAATTTCGTACTTAAATAAATTGTTAATCAACTTAAACAAGCGTGGATAATTAAAATTGATTAACAATTTGTTTACGATTTTGTACGTAAAACAATAATTGAAAATGGTAAATACTTAAAGTCAACCGATTAAATTATTTTTTGATGTGTATTGTCCGTGTCCGCCGATTGATTTATCGTAAACAAATTGATAATTTCACAGCTGTGTGTGGCTGATACTGTAAAGTTTCTGACGTGGGCACTTCTCTGCGTCTTGATCTGCAATAAAACATTTTAAAATTAAAATAAAATTTATTTTTGTTAATTAGTAAAGGTATCGAGTAGAACTAAGTAGGTTCAACGTACCGTTTTATCGTGATCTTTGTTTAACTGGGCATCTTGCATTACCTTATAGAAACTACTTCTGAAAATTCATTTCCTAATTCCTGTGCGTTCATTAAGTTTGATTTAAGGTTATATTGTATCAATAAAACTCCCAAATCATTCCACATAATAATGGGTAAGTAGATAGGCTCAATCACTTGACGTGCAACGGTATAATTATTGATGTCTAAATATTTGGAAGTGTAGTGATGCGAATATGATTTACAGAGTATGACGTACAAAAATTGTTTTTTTTTGCGTAGTTAATTTTTCACATGCTAGTTAGCGAGTGCAGATAAAGCTGTTGTTGATTTGGAACGCTGCTCCATCCCCTAGCTTTTTGCCTCTTACGACATCCACGGGTAGTATTGGATGGGCCTATTCTTCAGCCAGCGGCCACCACGGCCAACTTATATTATTAAGCTGGCCTATATAATAAACAAACAGCTTAAGGCCCTTAAACAGCTTAAGAACAATAAGGAACCGGGAGAGGACGGAATAACGTCAGAGCTTCTGAAAGCGGGTGGAACACCGGGACTTAAAGTCCTTCAGATCAGCTATTTAATTCCGTCATCCTCGAAGGTACAACGCCTGAGGCGTGGAACAGGAGCGTAGTGGTACTGTTTTTCAAGAAAGGTGACAACACCCTCTTGAAGAATTATAGGCCCATCTCGCTACTGAGTCATGTCTATAAGCTGTTTTCGAGAGTTGTCACTAACCGGCTCGCCCGTAGGTTTGACGACTTCCAGCCTCCCGAACAAGCCGGCTTCCGCAAAGGCTTTAGTACCGTAGACCACATCCACACGCTTCGGCAGATTATACAGAAGACCGAAGAGTATAATCGGCCATTACGTCTAGCGTTTGTGGACTACGAGAAAGCCTTCGATTCAGTCGAGACCTGGGCAGTGTTACGGTCACTACAGCGGTGCCAGATCGACTACCGGTATATCGAAGTATTGAAGTGTTTGTACAGCAAGGCCACCATGTCTATCCGACTCCAGGACCAGAGCACAAATCCTATCCAATTGCAAAAAGGGGTGAGACAGGGAGACGTAATTTCTCCGAAACTGTTCACCTCTGCATTGGAGGATGTTTTTAAGCTTCTGCACTGGGAAGGACATGGCATCAACATCAATGGCGAATACATCACTCACCTTCGATTCGCCGATGATATAGTCATAATGGCAGAATCGTTGGAGGACCTTGGCGCAATGCTCAGAGACCTCAGTACCGTCTCCCAACAGGTGGGTCTTAAAATGAACACGGGCAAGACTAATATCATGTCCAATGCTCATGTTGCACCCATGCCGGTACAAGTTGAGAACGGTACCATTCAAGTTGTAGACCACTATGTCTATTTGGGTCAGACGATTCAATTAGGTAGGTCCAACTTCGACAAAGAGGTCAACCGACGAATCCAACTCGGATGGGCAGCGTTTGGGAAACTTCGTCATATCTTTTCGTCGCAGATACCGCAGAGCCTCAAGACGAAAGTCTACAATCAGTGCGTGTTGCCAGTGATGACTTATGGCACTGAGACTTGGTCGTTAACTATAGGCCTCATATACAAGCTCAAAGTCGCGCAACGGGCTATGGAGAGAGCTATGCTTGGAGTTTCACTGCGTGATAAGATCCGAAATGAGGAAATCCGTAGAAGAACTAAGGTCACCGACATAGCTCTCAGAATTAGTAAGTTGAAGTGGCAGTGGGCAGGCCATATAGCTCGCAGAACCTACAACCGTTGGGGAGTAAAGGTTCTCGAATGGCGACCACGAACCGGGCGACGCAGTGTTGGAAGGCCCCCCACCCGATGGACCGACGACATTGTGAAGGTTGCGGGAAGTCGGTGGATGGAGAAGGCTCAAGACCGTTCATCATGGAACCCTTTGGGGGAGGCCTATGTCCAGCAGTGGACTTCTACAGGCTGATGATGATGATGATGATGATGATGATGATATAATAAAAAGTATATCGTATTCTCTCAGATACGGAAACGCGCATCACTATCCTTACAAATAAATAATTGCCTCGGGCGTCTGTTTACAAATATAACACGAACAGCATAATAACTGTTCCCGGTCGGATGATAAGGCGGTTTTCTTACAAACCCAAAAAAGGAGGCACCGTTACATTGCATAGCTTGCATAGATGGTCAGTGGGTATTGAACGGATATTATGTATTATGGACTTGACTTTGAACAAGATTCATAAGTTGGTTAACAATTATGCGAGTTTTGCGCAATCAGTGGACTTTTTACTTGAATTAATTTTATTATAAGGTTTAATTTGTTTTAATATAGGTACTTAGTTGGTAACTAAAAGTACCTACCTAAAAACTTCGATATGAGTTTGTCAGTAATTTAAATGCACTTTTTTGATACCTGTTCAATCTTTAATTACTAAATTATTAATCAAAAAGTTAATTTTAATAGTTTATTCAAATAATTCAAAGAGTAAAGTATAAATTATGTTCAGCTAGTTACGGACTGATATTGAGTTGTTCATATTTTTACTGGGATGACTAACGTTAAAAATCAGTGAAGAGATTTTCGAAGAATAATGACGATATTCGAAGTCAATCTTTTTAAAAAGTTATTTGCTTAAAATTTCGTCCAACTGTTCGTTGGCCGTGGTGGCCGCTATACTTTTTATATATACGCTTTATAGATATATATATATATATATACTATACGCTATACATACGATATACTTTTATTATATAAGCCAGCTTATTAATATAAGTTGACCGTGGTGGCCGCTGGCTGAAGAATGGGCCCTTCATGTCTACCTACCTACGAATGTCGTAAGAGGCGACTAAAGGAAAATAGGGACTAGGGACAGGCAGCAGCCCCCTATTTTAACAACGATAGCTCTAAATGAGCTCGCTAACCCGCGCGCCCAGCGTGAAGATGAGTATGGGCAAATTCCCCCGACATGATATATATTCGCTCTTGAAATCAGGAAGGCAATGTCCAGCAGTGGCCCTACAGCTGAAATGATGATGAATACAGAATATTTTATTACTTGTATTTCGAACTCAACGTACAAGTACTATAACTTATTTTTTACTTCCTTCTTACGAAAGTTCAAATACCACCTGCAAACTTTTTTCCATCACCAAACCCAAACAAAAAACCCATCTGGCAAGTTGAACGCCTTCTAATCTCTAAACTAGATCTAAATACCTATAGGTCTGCGTAGCGCGATCTTCCATACCGATAAGCAAGTTTTTGACTCGGCTATCGTAGCATCGGAGATTTGAGACTTCTTGCATTTTTATGTGCTCCTAGTAGTTTGGAAAGATATGGCCTAGATTTGCAAGAGACAGGGAGCATTGGAAAAACTTGGAGGAGGCTTTTACCACGATTGGTGGTCCCATACACTAACTTAGGAATAAATCTGTTTAGTATATAGGTAACTTATATTGTATTCATACACAGAAAATTTAAACTTTTTTTTTACGTGAAACTTTTAATTTTAATAGAATTTAGATTAAGTAAATATATTGTTCTATCTGTAATAGTGTATAGGAAATAAAGCTCTTTTTATTTATTTTTATTTTATTTTATTTAGTAGTTTGGTCTGTAGGTTTGCCGTAAAAAAGATTTATTTTGTAACTTTTTGTTGAAACTAGGTCACATAAAAAGCTGTAACGAATAGTTATAAATATGTCGTGACGACCTCGGTGGCGTAGCGGCTGAATGCCCGTCTAAGACGCAAGGGGTGTCCACTTCATAGGACGTCGTAGGACGTCCACTGCTGAACATATGCCTCCCCCATAGTTTTCCAGAGTAGTAATGGAGGGGCCCATTCTTTAGCCGGGGCCAGCACCTCGAAAGTATGTACTTTTAGCTAATCAGACCACTAAAGTTGCATCGGGCTTGATCGAAATATAAATTGTATTTTATAAATCAGCAAATATATTTGCAAATTGAATCAAATTATCTTAGTTTATGCAATGTGCATTGATTTAACCAATTTATGATAATTGACTGAAAACCTAATTTTGTATGAAATCATGCAATTGAGGCAGTTTTGATAATTTATTTAATGGTTTGCTAATAGGATAGATAGGTTAGGTACCTATCGATATTTTCATTATAAGGGGGGTTTTGCAATGCAATTGCAATGTTACGTGACGTGCGACATTAGGCAGCCTATAATCGTCACCAAAATTATTATCATAATCATCATCATCATCCGCAGCCTGACTTCACCCACTGGGTATAGGCCTCCGTTTGTATGTGCCAATTCTCCTCTATCCTGTGCAAGCCTCATCCAGTTGCGGCCCGCGATATTAATTTAATTATGGTGCGCTCATTTGGAATTAAGTATCAAAAGAATCACAAAAAAATGAAGGTTGACTAACTTAATAAGGCTAAAGCCATGTTCAAACGGCAAACCATATGCCCTTATTATGTTATGTCATACCTATACAATTCGTTTCAAATGATTACCTGTACTGAAAAAGTCAATTTTGAGTTTGATATCGCAAGCTCCTAAAACTCAAACACAACATTAACTTTATTCAAAAGACGTAAAGATCATTTTCAAATAAATTTTATATGACATATAGCGTTTGAACGTGCCTTAAAATGGAAAAAAATGATGACATAAAAAGATATACTATTTTTAACAGTTTATTATAGGTTCGCAGAGATGCAACTATGCAACGAAAAACTTCTCCCCGTCCATTGTATTGAAATTCCATTAACAAAAACTCAATTAACGATACAAAATTACAAATATATACTTCTTTTGAATCACAAACGGGTTCATTTTAGAAAAAACTAGATAATGTAGGTGGTTCTAACCCGAGACCTGTACATCCAGAGATCTATAAATAATATATGAATATGCATTGAGTAAGAACTTGTTATATAACAGGACAAAAACCTAGGCGATTCTTGTGTACAAGGTGATTCATAACATGTATACTATCCCGAAATGCCTTAATATGTTTATACCCGTTTGGCAATAAAGTTTTTCAACGACTTTCAGAAATTCGACTTTAACAACGGCGGTCGAGATCTAAGTAATAAAATTATTATTAAATTTTTGAAAATATTAACATTTAGAATACCACCACTAAAAGAAATCAATAGAAGTATTTACCTAAGTAGAACAAAGCTATGGAACCCAGCACCGAATTGTCAACAAAATTTGTAATTTTCACCGTAAATACACTTTGCAAAAATGCTCTATTGGGCTAAAATCAGTTCAAACTCAATTATTCATGTGTTTCAGGTAAAAAATCCTGATGTCGAACATATCGTATGTTTAATAATTATTTTTAAAGATAATCAAAAAAATCAAATACATATGATTTGAAAAAGTAGCAGAATAAAAAAAAAACTGAAAGGAACGATTGTTTTTTACACACTTATAGAGAGCGGGCTGGAATTAGCATTGCCATCCAGCGTGGCAATTCCGCCAGCGTCTTGGGGACGCTTCCGACTGGTAGTGATCTGGATCAGTTGAGCTATCTATAGATCGTTTCTAACGGTCTTTAGATGGCTCAACTGTTTCTTGTGTATTTTGTAAATATTAACTTATATTCGTTTTAAGTTTCTTTCTGTAAATAAAGTACAAATGTATACTTATATTTTTTCATTTTGTTTTGTTGATAGTATAAACCCTTTTCTGGATAGTATACTAGTTACGGAACACCTTGTATAATCAACCTATATATGTCTTTATAGCCCTTAAGTTTTTTCGTCTGTCACCAGGCAATGATACAAAATAATAATAATTATGATAAGTTTAAAAAAAAGGTGCTGTAGAATAACGTAAATGTCAAAGCTGATAAATACCTCGTTTTTGTAGTATTTAGGTCAATACTAAGTTGTTAGTTGATAGGCTACTTTTGACTGAAATTAAATTGCAATATACTTGTAGATATTTGAGTTGTGTAGGTACTTTTGCTTGCGATTGAAGTTTTAATAAATCTGGCGAATTTTTCATCAAGGTCTTTTATAACATGTAGTTGTACCTAAACGCTGTAAAAACAGGGTGTACCTACCCTAATCAGTGTAGAAGCTATCGTGCGAAGCGAGGGAGTGGCGACACTCCCTCCATTATCCACATTATCCATCCAATTAGTTTATTTATACCGAGAAACCATTATGGTGGCAAAACGGCGAAATTGCACAGTTTTGTAGGCGAAAGTCACGATAGATATGAATTTGATGAGCGTAAATTATCGTAGCTTCTATGTTAGCCATCATCATCATCAATTTAAAATAAAAATAACTAAACCGATTTAGTTGAAACTTGAAATAGATAAAGTTCTTTACCTAGAATAGCATATAGGCTACCTATAGGTAACACGCGAGCGAAGCCGCGAGCAGAAGCTAGCTGCTAAATAAATAGATAACCAATTCTCAAAGTATGCAGTATACTGTAACCTACAATAAATCAACATTTATTAAACTCATACGGTTAAAAGAAAGTTAGCCATAGAAATGCAACATTTCTTACAAAGATGTAGACCGTGAAAAAACTAGTATTAGCTTCTAGGTTAGCACACAAGCTATATAAGTTTCTCTTTATGGGAGTGTCCCCTTAGATTAGAGTGTCAGACATTTTTTTTTTTTTTTTTTTTTTTTTTTTAATATTTCGGACTTACGGGTATCACACACGGTCAACTGATCCCAAACTAGGCATAGCCTGTACTATGGGTACCAGAGCCTGATATACATAATATAGATACATATTTAACACCCAGACACAGAACAAACATCTGTGTTCATCACACAAATGTTTGTCCAGCGCGGGAATCAAACGCGCGACCTCTATCGCAGAAGGCAGAGTTACTACCAACTGAGCTATGAGGCCAGACATTGTTTGTCCCAATGCTTTGCCGTTTGCTTATGCCATGGGTCAATCAGGAAAATCCTTGAAGAATTAAGAAGATTAAAGGGCTGCATAATAATTTTAACTGTTTATAATTTAATATTCAATTTATGCGTTCATTTGAGAACAATCCCAAAAATGCCTACAAAAACGTTTAAACGATTGCGTGTAACGATCAATAAAATAATAGATATCGCGAGTTTTTATCGACAGTCATTGACCGATGCAACAGGATGTATGGAAGGCTTTTGCTTTGCTATTATGTAATTTTTGAATATGAATAATGAATATGAATGAAGCTCTGGTCGGTAGGTTGGGCTTTTATTTTTCTTTTGAGCCTCACCTAGTTCGATCGGCACCACACTGAAGCTATAAATTCCATTTTGTGAAAAAGGATCATCGAAAAAAATGATAGGCACCAAGCCGTGTTTGTTGCCTGATTCTTCTAGGCTTGGTCGCGAGGAACAGTCATAGCTTCACCTAGTTTCTAAGACGTTTCAAAGTGATCCTAGTGATTTTATTGAAATAAATTCCTTTTGACTTTGACTTTGTTGTTCTTTGCTCACTAGACTAAGAACAGATTGACCAGATCAGATTAAGGTATAGTGGCCCTTTTCAGGGCCGAAATACCTCAACCTGGTCACTGACCTAATACAAGATGACCAAGAAATAATCAGTTACACGAAAAGAGGAAGAAGATTGGGTATAACCCGCAAAGTTACTTGGCACGCTGTGTAGGCTACTGCAGAATACACAAAGGGCTATCGATCTTCAAGCAAAATGCCGGCGGTAGAATTAGCAAACTATTACCATTAACGAACAGAAACATCGGTGGATCTGCAAATTTCGCAATATTCCGTGATATGCCAATCGCATAGATAGTTTCCAATAAATAGTATTCTACGAGTAACTATAGGTTAAAGCCTTGTTCAAACGGCATGCGATATTATGTCCTTGGTATGTCATATAAAATTCGTTTGAAAAAGAGGCTTACCTCTACTGAACAAAGTCAGTTTTGAGTTTGACATTTGAGGTAATTCCACGATAACGCAAGTTCCCTAAAAAGTGAAACTCAAAATTAACTTAATTTTGCAGATATAAGGACCATTTTTGTGCACGAAAAGAGCCTTTACAGAGGCGCCCTCAAAATATTCGTTCTTTCACCAAAGGGCATAGGCCCTTTTCAGGGGGCACCTAACGTCAACCCAATCCCTGACCTAATACAGGATGACCAAGAAAGAATCAGTGACACGGCGAACACAAGTCTAAATGTCGTAGAATATAGAGATATCATCATCATCATCATCATTTCAGCCGTACGACGACGTCCACTGCTGAACATGGCCTCAACCACAGACAGAGCAAATTCCTTATCATGTGGGGGGATTTGCCCATACTCACCAAGCTGGGCATGCGGGTTGGCGAGCGCAGTTAGAGCTATCGTTGTTAAAATGAGAGACGCTGCTGCCCATCCCCTAGCTTTTTTCCCTTAGTCGCCTCCTACGCCATCCGCGGATAGGTAGATATGGAGGGGCCTATTCTTCAGCCGGGGCCACCACGGTAGATATACCTAGGTATAATGACAAAACTATAAAATACTTACAATCAAAGGTATAGCGTTGGCACCCTCTTCTGCGCCCCCAAAGACAGTTTAGTTCCAATCTTCTTGTAGCTTTCATTTTTAACTCTACATTTTGGTTTTTCCGTCTCAACAGGACACCCCTTCAGCTCCCATACTAAATTCGTCAAAGATTTCGGCCTGCTCAGCTTTCTCGACCTCTTTTCGGGCAATTTCGGTCCGTTGCCCGAATCACCAGACGTTCGGCCTCCGGAGTGGCTGGAGTCTAGAGTTCCGTCTAGCTCCATAGCATTGTGAATATTGCTAAGGCTTTTGTAACGTATATTAAAGATCGGGGAGTCGTCTTTGCTCGTTCGTATGGGGCTAGCTAAAGGGCTGGGGCATTCCTTCGTCGGTGAGTTGCTTTTCTGTCTGAAAACCATCCTTGTTTTGTTGTTATTACCGTTGTTTTTGATAAACAGCTTGGGTAAGTTTGGGGTCGGTGCAATCGAGCATTTTTCCTTGTAAACAGTGACAGGCGTCTCTTTGACTGGAGCTTTGCGCGTCCGCTTCTCGGCTTTTTGGATGTTGATTATTTTTTTCGTTGGTATGGTTTCTATAGGAGGCGGTTCTGGCTTGGTTTCAGTTATCAGGGGCATGTGTATCGGCGTAGCAGCAGGAGATACTGGTGCCGATTCGTGTTTGAAGGCAGGCTCGTTGGAGTAGGACGCCTTTATTGTTTTAGGAAGGGGGGCGAAGCCTCTAACGTAGTCGTATATTTGGTCAATTTCGTCGTACTCATCCGGAATGCTGTTCTCGTCTCTGTGACTACTGTATATGTGGTTATGTCTTGACAGGTGCTTATGTTGATTCGCACTGTCTGAAGATACACTTCTTCGGAGGAAATAACCAGTTTTGACTATAGGAGGAGCGTGTAATGGACCATTGAGCAGCCGTTTTGGATCGCCCAATTTGCCGTCTAAAACGTGTATTCTATCAACCACGTCAACTAACAAACGATTGCACTTTTCGACTAGTCTTGAGAATTCCATGAAGTTTTTGATTTGGTCCTCATTTTTACATTTCTGCATTTTTAGAGGTGCCGCTAAGGGTAGAGCTATTAAGGCATTCCCTTCTTTCTGCAACGGTAGAGCGAAGACGTGTTCTTCTTCAAACATTGACAGAAGCCTCAGCTCTGGGAGGAAATGGCTCGCACTCTTCAGCCCCCTTGGAGGAGCTCCATGCACCAGCCTCACTGTGATCGGCAACCGCTTCGTCAGCAAAGTCTTTGCTGTATGAACACCACTTATATTCTCTTCTTTTGCTATCGCTGAGAACTTCCCTCGTTGATCCAAGCTCATCAGAACCGTATCTCCTTTCGAATCCGTACACTTCAGGTACTTATTCTTACCCAGAAACGCTTCTCCCCTAGGCATAATGACTTCTCCAGCGGGTAGGTTCCTGGCGCCATCAGCAGTAATATTACCATCTAGGTCTGTTTTAGCGCATATCACTCTTAATGGCTCTCTGACTAAGCATCCATCATCTAGCTTTCTTCTGGATACTTCTGATACTGACTCCATACATCTAACCGCTCTACCTTCTTCGCTCAACAGCTCAAAATACCCTTTATAGCTTTCAGGGATAGCGATTCTAGGTCCTACGGAAACCATTCTTCGTCCCTCTTTGAGTTTGATGGCTTGAGCGATGATTTTCTTCCGTTTCCCCACTGATATAAGAAGCGCCGTGCTCTGTAACCCTGGGCTGGGTAACGTAGGGACCCCGAGGCCTCCATATTGGCCTTTGATGATCTTGCTGACATTCGGCAGTCGATTCTTGCCAACAAACTCTCGGAGGTAGGACCCTTCATCGGCCCAACGTGATGCTGCGACTAAGACCTGGCCGTCAGTCGCTGCCATGGTGAAGCTTGTCACATCTGTAATGAGAGAATGATACTGTTAGAAAAATATTGCCTATCTGCTTGCATGAACAAAATTACAAGTTTAATACTATGATGATCAAAGTCAAAGTCAACAGGCATTTATTTCAATAAAATCACTAGGATCACTTTGAAACGTCTTAGAAACTAGGTGAAGTTACGCCTGTTCCTCGCGACCAAGCCTAGAAGAATCAGGCAACAAACACGGCTTGGTGCCTATCATTTTTTTTCGATGATCCTTTTTCACAAAATGAATTTAATGGAATTTAATGGATCATCATCAACGTCATTTCAGCCGATTTAAGGAGGAGGTAGGCACAGCAAGATTTTCTCGTTCTGAATTGGAGCAGCCTGCCTGGGGAGGTACCTCCGCCTTACAGAAGATCGCAGCCAAATAACATTATTTGTTTCAAATAGTGTTGTGTTTCTGAGGTGAGTAAGGTTGCCAGAGCTCTTTAGAGGGGAAGGGGGTTCGGGGTCGGCAACGCGTGCGTGATGCCTCTGGTATTGCAAGCGCTCATAGGCTACGGTAACCGCTTACCATCAGGTGGACGGTAAGCTTGTTTGCCACCTCTGTTGTATAAAAAACTTGAAACTTGATCAGGCTGATGTTGATGATGTCTTGTATTAGTTGTAACTTTATATCAATAAATAAATATATTCCCTCCATGGAAAATCTCTGCAATTCGTAAATTGCGGTAAAATGTCAGAATAACCCTAAAACAATTAACTAAAGTAATAGATACACCAAGTGTAAGGTCATTGTACACGAACAATGAGTTTATGTAACTTCGTAACATTACGTTACGCGCCGCTGGCTTCCGTGGCACACTGAGAGCAGTAACAAGTTATCATCATCATCACGGGCGCCAGTAGAATTTTTCTACTTTAAAAGTAGCCAAATAACATTATTTGTTTCAAATAGTGTTGTGTTCCTGCGATGAGTAAGGTTGGCAGAGCTCTTTAGGGGGGGAGGGGGTTCGGGGTCGGCAACGTGTGCGTGATGCCTCTGGTATTGCAAGCGCTCATAGGCTACGGTAACCACTTACCAATAGGTGGGCCGTATGCTTGTTTGCCACTTCAGTAGTATAAAAAAAAAGTCTCTGTTTGAATAAAACTAGGATATTTATTAAGTATATTTTTTAGGGGTGCAAAGGCAGAAAGAAGAAAGAAAGAGCATTTATATAGGACTATTCCTAACCTGGAACGATAGACCCGGAACTTAATACCTCTATTAGGTTAATCATGCAATTTTTATTATTATAATCAGGTAGGAGCGTTTTCAGGCTCAAGCTTTTTTTTTTTTTTTTTTTTTTATACTACTGAAGTGGCAAACAAGCATACGGCCCACCTGTTGGTAAGCGGTTACCGTAGCCTATGAGCGCTTGCAATACCAGAGGCATCACGCACGCGTTGCCGACCCCGAACCCCCTCCCCCCCTAAAGAGCTCTGGCAACCTTACTCATCGCAGGAACACAACACTATTTGAAACAAATAATGTTATTTGGCTGCGATATTTTGTAAGGCGGAGGTACCTCCCCAGGCGGGCTGCTCCAATTCAGAACGAGAAAATCTCGCTGTGCCCTACCTCCTCCTCCTCCTCCTTTTTTCGTCATCTAAAAAATTCCCCCCTCGATAGAAACGCTCTCAGTGTGTCACAAACGTAACGCTATAGTTTTAGCGAGTAATAGCACCACGTTTACGAGTTAACGGCTTTTTATCGTTCAATTGGTTTCTTTAACACAGACACCAAATTGATGACAAAAAGACTAAAAAAAAGCTGATTTGTTTTTTTCATTTATTTTTATAGTGATATGAAAAGACACTAAAGGAATCGTACGATTTTGTAATCCCAAAAATTTCGACTCAGATGGGATTTGAGCCCGCAACCCTCTCCTAGATACGGGGATGCTCTAACCAACAAGCGGCGCCACTTCCCGTCCGTGCGAAAATCTTTGGGTCTTCGTATCTGCTTAGATAAGGATTAATTGCCTAATTCAGGATGACCAAGAAAAAACCAGGGATATCAAGCAATGTGCCTACTGCACGGAAGTATGCCTTACATGACATTTTATCGGTGGTGTGGGAGGTGCACACGTCTGTATTTGATGAGCTTATGAAGATAGCAGAATAGGTACTAGGTTTTATCGTTTGTCTATGTTATGTTTGATTATGGAAAATAATATTTTCATTATGTTTGTGATATTGACTTTCATAATACAAGTATTGCGGTTTCTTTCTTGTTCATGTCATTATCTGAGATCCGGTTTCGGTACAGTTTTAATGTAAGCAACGTTACCGACTCAAAAAATGGTGGTTATAATGCGGTGGCTTTGCTTAAAAAATATTTTCTTGTAGGTACCTAATTTCTGCATAGCATTTACTCCATGGCACAGATAACATAATACTATACTCCATGGTAAGCATTCTGTGACAATATTAATAACGATTTTGAAAAATTGACTTTAATCAGTTTTTTTTTTTAGAATATTAATTTTATTAGAATATATACTTATACATACTATAAAATATAAAATTAAATAATTACAAAATTAAATAGAAACTAAATAAACAAATAATTTTGGTCATGCGGCAAGGTGCCAAGAGCACTGGCTGCATTCCCGCGTTGAATTGCCAAAGAAATTCTTTGTGCAAGGAATCTCTCTTATCACCGGCGGCGTCGACCAAAGTTGGTATTATTATTTTGAAAAAGATCCTCAACAAATATACGCCACATACAAAGTCCAGACCACACACTAGGATTACCTGTGTCGTGGATATCAGGAACTACTAGTACCTACCATGGTACCACAAAACCCAGACCCGGAACAAATATTAGATAGATAGATAGATAAAAAAATTATTTGGCACTACAGACACACACAATTAACATAGATAAACAATTTTAAACTAAATTACATACAATAGGTAGGTATAAATAATCAAAAGTGCAATTTTTAAAAAGTAGGTATCTTAGAGTAGGCAAGTTTTCGTGTGCTGCAGTACAACAAATAGGCTATGGCTCAGTGAAATATTTTGCTTAAAAGCAAAAACACTGATTTTCAGCCAAAACCTGATCGAGAGCGAGCAGAGCGAGTACAAACGAACAATGCGTAGGTACCTAGCTGTGAATTTGTGTTGTTGTGATTGTGTAGTTTGCTATCAATGATTACAAAATATGAAATATAAGCAAATTAATGACAATAGTGCGAAAAAATATTTACAGATCATTTGTCCCGCATTGAAATTGAACCGACACCCCTTGCGACTAGGGTTTGGTCCCGGGAATTCCCGGTCCCGAAATACCCGGGAATTCCCGGTTTTTTTTGCCAATTTAGGAACCGGGAAATCATAAATCGTTTCCCGGTTCTTTCGGGAAATTTCGGGAAAAATATTTTACGTCTAGGCGAAAGGTTTAAACTGTCATAGCTTAATATTAACCAACCGCACATACTTTTGCATGTCGCAGGTTCTGATCAAAAGGATAGAATAAAGCTATATCACTGTTGATCCGTTTAATAATTTAATTAAGCATGTAAGGTAAGGATATTGTTGATTTTTATGCAAGAAAAACAATGTAAAATTTCATAAAAAAAACTGCATTTATGTTCGTTTCAAAGTATTTTTCTATATTTTAAAAATTGTCTTTAATAAAAACATTTCAATTGATACTTGTTTATTTTTCATTCATTTCCCCTGTTTTTATACCTACTCAATCGAACATAAATGCAGTTTTTTTTATGAAATTTTACATTGTTTTTCTTGCATAAAAATCAACAATATCCTTACCTTACATGCTTAAATTATTAAACAGATCAAGAGTGATATAGCTTTATTCTATCCTTTTGATCAGAACCTGCGACATGCAAAAGTATGTGCGGTTGGTTAATATTAAGCTATGACAGTTTAACTTTAAACCTTTCGCCTAGACGTAAAATATTTTCCCGAAATTTCCCGAAATACCCGGGAATTCCCGGTTCCCTATGTGAAGCTTCCCGGTATTCCCGGTTCCTTAAAAACTACCCGATTCTGCAATCCCTACTTGCGACTAAGACGGACACTCGCCCTCAGCGCCTTTGAGGTCGTCAATTTATATTATTAGACACTACATTTATATCATAAGGAGTAAAGGTGTGAGCGTAACGTAGTCATGTAGCGTGGACATAGGGCTCCCCCAAAGAGTGCCACGACGAACTATCTTGAGCACCCATCCAACGACTACTCGCAGCCTTCAAAATGTCATCGTTCCATGATTAAAAACCTTTCAAAATAACCAGCGTCGGGTTCTGTAACCGAGAAAACGGTTATCAGTACCGAAAAATCTATTATTATTATCAAACCTAACAAAACATCAGAAGATGGCATCGCGAGCGACCGCAACGAAACTTTTCAATAGATATCTCGTCTGTACAATCACGCGCAAAAGTCATATTATAATTATAACAAACAATAATCTCTTCTTTCTTTATTTTTTTTTACATATCACACACGGTCAACTGATCCCAAACTAGGCATAGCCTGTACCATAGTACAGACAGACAGTAGGTACCAGAAACTGATATACATAATAGATAATAGACACCCAGACACAGGACAAACATCTGTGTTAGTCACAAATGTTATTCCAGTGCGGGAATCGTACCCGCGACCTCTAGCGCAGATGGCAGAGTTACTACCAACTGAGCTATGAGGCCAGTCAGTGAGTGAATATCCGTACACTACTTACGGTCCTATTCTCTAAAAAGTATTTCGATGCGTTCATCTTCATAAAAAAAAAACAATACTGGTTTAAATTATATTTTGAAGAAAAATGGCGGAAAGGGAAATCCCTTTAAAAAATGTTCGCCATATTTTCATTAAGGTAAAGCTTGTAAATAAGACTTTGGTTTATTAAAAGCTTAAGCTATTCAAAGCTTAAGCTGGCGTCGAAAATATATTCATCATCATCATCATCATCAGCCTGTAGAAGTCCACTGCTGGACATAGGCCTCCCCTAAAGAGTTCCACGACGAACGGTCTTGAGCCTTCTCCATCCACCGACTTCCCGCAACCTTCACAATGTCGTCGGTCCATCGGGTGGGGGGCCTTCCAACACTGCGTCGCCCGGTTCGTGGTCGCCATTCGAGAACCTTTACTCCCCAACGGTTATCGGTTCTGCGAGCTATATGGCCTGCCCACTGCCACTTCAACTTGCTAATTCTGAGAGCTATGTCGGTGACCTTGGTTCTTCTACGAATTTCCTCATTTCGGATCTTATCACGTAGTGAAACTCCTAGCATAGCTCTCTCCATAGCCCGTTGCGCGACTTTGAGCTTGTGTATGAGGCCAATAGTTAACGACCAAGTCTCAGTGCCATATGTCATCATAAAAATATATACGAAAATATATTAAAATATGAGTAATCTCGACTTTGCTTTATTAGAATTTGCTCTAAATGTTACACTACAACAAAAACTTTACCTTACTTTGTGAAATAGGTTTTATTTACAGAAATAAACTTAAAACTAATAGATACAAGTTAATATTTACAAAAAACACAAGAAACAGTTGAGCCATCTAAAGACCGTTACAAACGATCTATAGATAGCTCAACTGATCCAGATCACTACCAGTCGGAAGCGTCCCCAAGACGCTGGCGGAATTGCCACGCTGGATGGCAATGCTAATTCGCTGGGCCAAATAAGAGCAAGCTCTCGGGTCACGCGTCGCTTCGATCAGACGTCCTGATATCTTTTTGAAAACCCGGAGGGCCCCGTTTCCCCACGGACCCAGGGTCTCAACCCCAAAAGGCTCAAATACTTTGTTACTTAGATATCACGTACCTACTTATTAAACCACAGAACTAAAATATCAAATTACAAAGCAAGTTTTGAATACCTTCTTCAAAGGCGATTTTATAGAAAATATTATAATAAAAAGTTCAAATCAAAAGTGTTTTTGATTGTGCGTGCAAGTGTACATCACGACTACACAGCACGATTAGCGCCGTTGTCCGGTGATGATATTGCGGCTAACTGTACCGGATCGACGAATAAGGAGCTGCGTGTGCGGCCATGAATAAAGCGGTTTCAAAACATCTCCTTACTTTTACATACATTTATTTTGAGCTATCTAACGACTGTTGCAAACGATCTATAGAAAGCTCAATTGATCCAGTCGGAAGCATCCCCAAGACGCTGGTGGAATTAGAATTATTAGAATTATTTATTTCAGTTAAAACAGCAAGCTTACAGTATATACCAAAGTGCCTACTGTCTAAAATTAAAACATAAAAATACTCTTAGCGAATTAAATAATATACAAATTTTATCATTAAAGATGTCGACATGTTGGACCTCGTGTACATAGGCATTGAAAAGAGTGAGAGCTCTTAGCGTTGGCGCATTATGAGCGTGACAAGTTCGCGGTGTGTGGCAGGCGAACAGTTGTTGTCGACGGCAGCCACAGCGCACGTAATTGTCAGGCACACATAGTGGCATCATGCTCAAAGCGGTCGGATTATTCACTTTGTTTCGCAGAATAAGACAATAGTGTATAGCTAGCTGTATTAGCTAGGAATTGCAACGCTGGATGGCAATACTAATCCGTTAGGCCAAATAGGAGCCAGCTCTCGGGGCACGCGTCGGCGTTTTGATCAGACGCTTTGACATTGTTCTGCAACCCTTGCCTCGTATTTTTCTCGCGAGTGCACCGCACTAGTACAGCTAATTGGCACTTTGAAGTACATTGCGCGTGAGCTACCTGGATTTTTCAGTTTTTGCGGTTGTGTCTGTAATATTTAAGAGTTACTTTTCACCGCAAGACCTGAGCGTGAGCGGCTTACCAGTATTTGTGGGGGCGCTTGTGTGACACCATACAAAAACGGTAAGCTTTGGGCTGAAATTAACTTTCGGCTGACGTCAACGTAAACAGAAAGAAGCGTGAAAGAAGGCGGATACCTTTGCTTTTGTCCTAAAAAACGCTCCGCCTATACCACCGCTGTAACTATAGCCCCACGCTCTTAAACCCGACTGACGTCGACTATCGCGGTTCCCATGCTACGACTGATTTATCACAACTTGATTTGTCCCGCGGAACCCTAATTTGGACATGACTAGTCGCTATCACGAGACTAAATACTACTTGTAACAGAAAACTTTGCAGTTGTCACCCGTGAGAGGTTTTTGTGACATATTTGTACGATCGTTTGAGCAATTTTGTTCAATAAGTATATAACTCTATTAAATCTTCACCAAAATATATATATTTTTAATGCATTTAGGTTTTTGGCACGGCACTATACGCTCACGGACCCTAATAATAGTTGGTATGAATTTCAAGTTGATACCTTTAGCCGCTTCTGAGAAAAAGGGTCTTGACAGATAGACAGACGGACGGACAACAAAGTGATCCTATAAGGGTTCCGTTTTTTCCAAATGAGGTACGTAAACCTAGCAATAATGTTTGTTCTACGACTTTTGGATATTAGACCTGTACGAAGAGGCTGTGTTTTTTTTTTAAATTCTCACAAATTGGACGAAGTATGTAGGTTAAGTCTGGAGTAGGTCACTTTTTACCCATAGGCAGTTACAAAACTGTGTTTAACTGTGTTACGGCAGGGTAATGCTTCGAACCTCTAACTAGAAAAACAATTTTGAGTGGAGTAGGTAATAGTGCCGACAAAAGCTGATGGGCATTGATATAATATAGGATTATTTTGTTACAGTACACAGTAATACAGTAATTTTACTAACCTTACCGCCACTTACAGTGACAAGGAACATCTCAATTTTAGTATTCTTAAAATTTTGAAACAAACTGTTAAACACTTCTACTCTTAAATACAATCTGAACACGCTATAATCATATGAATTAATTCAATCGTTCTAGTTAAGTTTATGGCGGGATATGTCATTAGTTGATTAGATAATTTTATTAAGATATAATACCTTTTGATTGGAGAAATTTTAGATGACTTGTTGATTTTAGCCTAAAATTAGGCAATAAAAGATGATGGAATTTATACATCCTAATTCAGAGTCTCGTACACTGCTGGCCACTAATTCGGTACAACCTTTTCTTATTGTTCGTTTATATTTAGATTTTGGGTCTTGTTAAACAGACTTATAAAAATGCATCAAAATAGGTTGATTTGGTGAGCTTTATCATTGTCAACATTAGCCTGAGGTAGTCCAATAGGCCTCCCCCAAAGAGTGCCACGACGTCGGTCTTGAGCCTTTTTCATCCAGCGACTTCCTGCACCCTCACAATGTCGTCTGTCTATCGAGTGGGTGGCCTTCCAACACTGCGTTGTCCCATTCGTGATCGCCATTCGAGAACCATTATTCCCTGCCTGCCCACTGCTACTTCAACATGCTAATTCAGAGAGCTACGTCAGTTCTATGGATTTTATCACGTAATGAAAACTAAGCTTAGAATTTTTTAAAACAGACACAAATACACTTCAATTAATACAGCGATGGTAACGATGGAACAGGTAAGGCTAGTCCTAAATAAAAATAAAAAGATCAGCCAGGGATCTCAAGCTCGATGCGGGTCTTACAACACGAATTAACGATTTTATTACGGTTGGGCATGTGGCTCTCAATGTATAAGGGCTCCTTTGATAGATGAAAACAGATTAAGAGGTTAAAGCTCGCTGTGATCGATAGATAGATCTCGTTATCGAGGATTTTTTATAAGGATGGATATTGTGTTTCTGCCTTTACTCTTGGTTTCGAAACAAGTGGAAAGCCGTGGTTAGTATGTATGTATGTACGTAGAAAACAATATTGTTAACTTAATTATTAATTAAAATTAAAAATTAAATTAAATTAAAAATTATTTATTCATAAAAAAATATAGAACACGAAATAAAGTAGGTAAGTACACAGGTAATATACTTTAAATACAAGTTTTAATAAGTTTGGTACTCAAGGAGCCTACACAATCCCTAACACCTAAACTAGCCTGTATTATAGGTATTAGTTTCTTCCATGGTGTTCAAAAATAAAAGTAGCATCATCCATATTAGAAATTATACTAGGTAATTAAGTAATAACAGGTAAATAATGTGATATAACATGATGTAAAAATTACTAAAAGTCCACATAAAATCAATCAAACAGAATCACTAACACAAGATGACCGAATTTAGTTGTTGTAGTATTAAAACGATAATATTCTATATCAAACTATGAATAAGAATGGATTAAAGCTTGAGAAGAACTGGCCATCGGATATCGGCAATCTACCAATCTATGATTACCTTTTAATACATTATTCACAAAAAAACGTATTTTGCATAAAATGCACCGGGGTACTCTTCGATGCTATGGGCGCTTATTTATAATTTTATATGCATCGTGATAAAGCCTACTTTTCTTTTTATGATCCCGCGAGATGGAAGAGGAATATTAATTTGGCTTGACAGGAAAAGGGTGTGTGGTTGGAATAGCTAATGTGTACTTTCTTTTTTTTACTACTTTTATTCGAAGACGTTCTTTTGTTCGCGTTGTATTGGAATTGAAGTTGACTCTGGCACATATTAATTAAAAAATGTATTTATCTGATTTTGTCTGCATTTGGCTGTTCTTGGTAAAGGTTTCGTCCTTATTCTGTGTCCAGCAGTGGACTAATAATGATAACACATGGGTTTTCAATGGAGATCTTGATAAGTTTTTATGAGCATACGATTCGCTAATAACTTCAGATGGCAAATTTCATCCCAACTTACTATAATTCTCCTAAAGCTATAGTTTTTAGGCTGCGTGGACACTGGCACGCGTCGAGTGCAAGACTGGTACCACCGTTATGCTTGACGCTCCGCTGATGTGCCCGCGGATTTATAACTGGATGCGTACACTGCGAGCCAACAGCAGGATTTTTTTGGATACTAGAATATGGATTCGGTTTTGTGGCGTAACTGGTACGTTTTGTTATTATTGTCATTGGCTTTGCTTCCAGTCCTGATTGTTATATCGTGAGAAGAAATAACTGTACTATCAAAGAAGCGCCATAAAACCTGACATGCCATAAAACAACTTTAATCTTGAAGAGCTTTTGACAAAAAATATTTCAACTTGACACACACCGATGATTTCAAATGAATATTCTTCCGTAATAAATATCACGTTATTTTATAATTGGCTATGATTTTGGACGTCATTATTGTTTATTAGTAATTTTTATAGCACTCTTAAAGGAAACACTGGTATGTAATTATACATTACACATATTGCGCTATGCACATGCGCATCTCTGTTATTAGACAGATTTATAGCGCGCGACTGAAATTGAGGTATTATTTTTTAAACAACTTAGCTAAAACCTACAATTTAATACTTTTTTCTAAACTATAATTATTCTACTAGATAATTATATATTTACCTATTGCAACAACATCAAAATGAAAATTAACCAATAAGTAAACTTTCTACAGAAAACAGTTCTACTCGTTTCATGGATAACATTTGCAACTAGTCAATAATTCAATTGCAAAATCTATCGAAGAAACGGGAGAGATGTTGTTCCAGAACCTTGCAAATATTATAAATTGTAGCGTTTTGCAAGTTTAAATAAGTATAATGGCGGTATTTTTTTTGGCCCGAAGTGTAAAACGTTTATGCACCCAATGTGGGGTGAATGTCCTGTCTGGGCCGAATTTGACAGCCATGGAACTACTCTTTATTCTGTGACGCGGACCATGTGAGTATGTAAAGGTATTTATAATGACTCAATTTATGTAATTGTGAAGAGATGCATCATGCAACTATATGTAGGTACAGTCGCCTGCAATAACATCAGGCATCATTTTGAAAATTATGAAATGTATAATTATAAGTGCAGGCGACTGTACATGGTAACTAACAGCATTTTAGAAATTTTAATTTCTTATATTCTTCGAGGAAAGATCTCTTTAGGTAATCTGATCCTTGAAGATGTCTAAGTGAAGTATTCAGAGGCACGTCCAAACTGTGCTCAGAGAATGATATCGCTCAGAGGCCTATGACCGTCGTCGGTGAATGAATCAGTTTAGTGAAAGGATTAAAATGGCCTCATAGAGGTTCCTTTCGTGCACATGTCTTCGTATATTAAGTTCTAAGACATGCCTGTTTCCTCACGATGTTTAGGTACACATAACTCACACTAGAAAATTCATTGGCACATGACTGGGATTCGAACGCACGACCTGTGCGGCAGGCGGGGTCACTACCACTCCACCAGTGCTCTATTCTAATTAAAGCTGATACTGTGTGTAATCTCGCTAAAGAACGGTACGCGAGACTACTTCCTGCAAAGCCTTATCAAAACGGGTTCAGCTCAAAAATGGGAGAGTAGCACTTCAGGCAAATCCGATGTATCTTAACCTGGTGCGAGGTAATACCTTCCTGGATGGAGCGTGGTGCAAGGTGAAGGAGAACATCGGGACGCAAGTGCAGGTTTGATAACTGCGGCGGGATAAATGTTTGCATGATATGTATACAAGGTGATGAACATGTACTCGTATGCAATCCTGAAAGGGGCCTATTCTGTACGACACGCAATCGGCACTAAAGTTTGTTAAACGAATTCTTGGAATGCAAAGTTTTTCGTTGAAAGAACTAAATAAATAAATAAATATTCCGGACATATTCACACGGTCAACTGATCACAAACTAGGCATAGCCTGTACTATGGGTACCAGAGACTGATATACATAATAGATAAATATTTAACACCCAGACACAGAACAAACATCTGTGTTTATCACACAAATGTTTGTCCAGTGCGGGGATCGAACCCGCTACCTCAAGCGCAGAAGGCAGAGTTACTACTAACTGAGCTATGAGACCAGTCTAAGGAAAATCTGCTGTTTTGGGGTCAAACCAGTTGAAACTCAATTATTCAGCTGTAATAAATAAAGTGGGGTGCCATATGAAAGAGTTTTGTTCATGAATTCCTTTAGGGTTTCGTTTCTTCCAAATAAGTTATGGCCCTCCTCTAGCGCTTCGTCGCCCGGTTCGCCATTTGAGAACCTTTATTATGGTAAGACATAGACATAGACAGACAGACATTTATTAAAACATTGGTAACATTGGTTCAACGATCATCGAATCACTAACTTCCCTATGTACATTAACTTCTACATACTCTTTCAATTTCATTTATTTTGCGAAACATGGGTTACAGGGATGGCAATTAGAATATAAAATAAGCACAGCCAAGATCACCTTTTATCATCATCATCAACCTGATGAAGTTCACTGCTGAACATAGGCCTCCCCCAAAGAGTTCCATGACGAACGGTCTTAAGCCTTTTCCATCCACCGACTTCCCGCAACCTTAACAATGTCGTCGGTCCATCGGGTGGGGGGGGGATTCCAACACTGCGTCCGGTTCGTGGTCGCCACTCGAGAACCTTTGTTTCCCCAACGGTTGTCGGTTCTGCGAGCTTTATGGCCGGCCCACTGCGACTTCAACCTGCTAACTCTGAAAGCTATGTCGGTAACCTTGGTTCTTGGTTGATCAGCTTTACAGCATGCAAATTAAGTTATTTGGTAATATTCTTTTCCATCTTATTTATTTATCATCTTATTTACTTACTATTCCGACCTACTTTTGTTTGTTCATTACGTAGTACCTCTTTGTATCCTGTAGTGTCTTTTTTGATTAGTTTGTGCTTTTTTTTTATTTTTTTATTCCGGACATACCACACACTGTCAACTGATCCCAAACTAGGCATAGCCTGTACTATGGGTACCAGAGACTGATATACATAATAGATATATATTTAACACCCAGACACAGAACAAACATCTGTGTTAGACACAAATGATTGTCCAGTGCGGGAATCGAACCCGCGACCTCTGGCGCAGAAGGCAGAGTTACTACCAACCGAGCTATGAGGCCTGGCTTTGCTTGTCTGTCCAAATTCTTTTCTTTCTTTCCTTCTTTTCCGGCATGGGGCCCTGTGTCCTGTAGCACAGGTTTTTTAAACCTATTTCAGGCACCGGTCTCTCACAAAACAGGTTAACTTAACTACCTACAATACTTATATTCTGCTGTATCCCATCCATTACTGTTAACCTTTGTTGAGAGAAATAAATACATATTCTATTCTATTCTACATCGCCATATCTCAGCTCGGGGCGAACCACTAGTTGTACTTGGGCCAAGCCTCAGTACACCGGAATTGATTGAGAGCGTAGACTTACATTAATTGAGATCGACTTAACGGTTATCCTTTAATACCTTTAACGCTTTGATTTACTATCAATCAGCGGCTAGTGATGGACAGCACAGCATGCTTGCTTGTCGTGTCACTGGTTCTGTCGTGGCCATGACATGATAGGCACCAAGCCGTGTTTCTTGCTTGATTCTTCTAGGCTTGGTGGCGAGGAACAGGCGTAGCTTCACCTAGTTTCTAAGACGTTTGAAAGTGATCCTTGTGATTTTATTGAAATAAACGCCTTTTGACTTTGACTTTGATCCTGAAGTAGATCAGACGACGGTGGCGTGGCAGGAGAGTTAAAAAAAAGCGCCACTGAAGAAGATTGCTTGCTTCTCGTGTCACTGATTCTTTCTTGGTCAACATTCATTATGTCAGTGACCAGGTTGAAGTATGGTTGTCCTGAATAGGGCCTATGACCGTAAACCCTGAATGAAGAAGCGAAAGAACCAGTGTTGTGAAAGGATCACTAGCAGCTCTCCTCCAGTGAGTACATCGCGATTTCGGTTTTAACGGTATCCAATCATACGTTTCTTAGCGCCGTCTTATTACGTTTGCCGTTTCTTAGAAAAGCAAAACCAACCGCTGATTGTTTTGTTACCTACAATATACTAAACTAAGATTTACACGCGTATAAAATTAGGTGGGTACAGTTTTACGGCCGCGCCCACAATCTACAATTACCTACAGTTTGGGTTCCGTCTTCCTTATTTTCTATGGGCGAGCTGATTTAGGGTTCAGGATTTCATACCTCATGTATGGGTATATATTTTTTTTTTTTTTTTTAAATCCTAGTTTACAAATTATTGTACCCTAAGTAGTATTGCAATCTAGCCAAGTAGGCCAATGAGCAATTTTACTTTAACATAGTTTTATAAGGTAAATTATATCTAAGAATGTGTCCAATAGCACTTTTCTTACAGTTTCTAGTTAAGGGGAAGACACTTTGTTCTTGTGTTCTTTATAGGTAGGCACTATCACTTTCACTACATTTCACTATTATTTTACATCATACTAACTCAAAAGGCTTAGTTCTTTTTAGTCGTCTCACTATGTCTGTGTTGTCGAGGAGCTGGATTGCCTCGACGTTCACATGATGATGAAGTCTACGCTCGTGAGCTTCTGCATATTTTTTAATAACTATGTCGACGAAGTCTATGTTAAGGTCCCGGTGGAGATCTTCGTTTCTTATGTACCAAGGCGCGTTCACAATGTTCCTCAGCACTTTGTTTTGAAATCTTTGTATAATTGAGATGTTACTTTTTTTGGTACAGCCCCACAGCTGAATACCATAGGTCCATACTGGCATCAAGACTTGTTTATATAATATAATTTTGTTGTGAACTGATAGAGCTGCTTGCCTTCCAAGCAACCAGTACATTTGTTTGTAGCGTAGCTCTAACTCATTTTTTTTCTTCTTGACGTGAGCTTTCCAGCGTAGCTTTGCGTCAAGCGTCATTCCCAGATACTTGGCTGTATTTTCATATGGTATGAGCTTATGGTTAATATACACCGGATGATACTGCTCTTTCTTGTTCGTAAAATTGATGTGAATCGATTTCGATTCGTTGAGCTTTATTCTCCATTTCTTTGTCCAGTCATGGATTTTTTTAACAGCCACTTGAACCCTTTCTGACGCTTCTGCATGAGTATTTCCAACGGCCATTATAGCCGTGTCGTCAGCAAAGGTAGCTATGGTGTTATTCTCTAACTCTGGGATATCACTGGTGTATAATAGGTACAGGACCGGACCCAATACGCTTCCTTGAGGCACCCCAGCTTTTATTTCTTTAATTTCTGAGTAGGCTTCTTCTTGCCTTATTCTGAAAACTCTATCCATTAAGTATGATTCTAAAATATCTGCATAAGGTTTGGGTAGCATTTTTCTTAGTTTGTGTATAAGGCCTTCATGCCACACCTTATCAAAAGCCTGTGCTACATCTAAGAATATGGTGGAGCAGACTTTTTTATCTTCTAGAGTTTTTTCAATTAAATTTGTGATTCTGTGTACTTGGTCTATTGTTGAGTGTTTTTCTCTGAATCCAAACTGGTAGTCTGGAATCAGATTTTTAACTTCTAGTATAGGTTTCAGTCTTTTAAGTAATAATTTTTCAAATAATTTGGATATGATAGGTAATAGGGAAATCGGTCTGTATGATGTTACTTCATGATGTGGTTTTCCTGGTTTAGCTATCATTATAACCTCCGCTACTTTCCATAGATCAGGTACAAATTTCAACCTTAGTGCAGCGTTCATAATGTTTGTAAGCTTGACTATGGCTTTTCTAGGTAGGTTATGTAATATTTCGCCTGAGACGAGATCAAATCCAGGTGATTTCTTGGGGTTTATATTTTTGTTGATTTCAGAAAAGACTTCTCTCGGTGAAACAGGTGGAATGTAGAGTTCTTTATCTGGTTCATCGTAAGTCGTAGGATCAAAACATCTAGGAACGTCGATAAGATCGTCATTAGGTTTGAATGTGCTTTCGAGATGATTTGCGAATATGGGTATATAATATTCATTACTACCTACTGACGTAGCGGGCGAGTGCCCGCCTGAGAAGCAAGGGGTGCGGGTTCGATTCCCACTGCGGGACAAATGTTTGCATGACCTGCAAATATTAGTACCGCGTGTTGCGGTACCATAGTTTCTGATACCCACGACACAGGGAATCCTAGTGTGTGGTCGTGACTATGTATGTGACTGTTGGGTGTTATTTATTGTTATACTAGCTTCCGCCCGCGGCTTCGCGCTCGTGGTACCTACATAAAAAGTAACCTATATGCTTTTTTAGGTATAAAACTTTATCTATTCTAAGTTTCAACGAAATCGGTTGAGCCGTTACGGCGTGATTGAACAACAAACATCCTCACAAACTTTCGCATTCATAATATTAGTAGGATTATTATTGACGGCAAAATGTGGGAATGAGCCAAATGTTATGTTTGGACGTGCCTATGGCTATGCCCCTAAGATACCTTCAAGGATCGAGATAAGATTTCCTTTTTTATTTCTACTAGAATCAAAACGGCCGGGCTTTGAGAACGTTTTAGAGCTACATTTTAGAACAAAACAATATAAATTACCTTCCAAACAATGTGAATGATGATGCTTGTGATGCCCTAGTTTCCAACCATGTAATCTGAAACAATTGAAATAAATATAAAACAACAATTACTCAAACAATAAAATCTTGAAAAACTTCAGTAAAAAGTCTCGTTAAATTTTAAATAACCGCAGCGGGCACTTCCATACTATTCATTTTGCAAATTATTGCTAAGTTACAATGCTTTTATGCAATAATTTCGTTTTAAGAACTAAAAAAAACCGAGTTCGAGGAAGGGCGAGTGTTGTTTTTTTTGTGAAAGCACTTTTTGGGGTAATTATTATTACTTAATATTTTCCCTAAAGGAGTTACTCGATAAACCTTATTATCCATATTCAACCTCTCAAACCTCTCAAAAAAATGAAATCGGACCATTCGTTACGGAGTAGTTAGGTAGGTACAATATAAAAAAAAAAAAAAAAAAATTACACAGTCAACGAATTGATAACCTCCTATTTTATGGCGACGTCGGTTTATAAAAGCGAGCTTATTAAAAATCCGAAAAAAGGCGGGAACCATATCTGCGGAAAGGCGCGCTTTATAAATTATTTTCTGTTTTTTTTCAGAAACCCCTTATTTTCTTGTTTGGAATCATTGTAAATAACTGTAAATAACCAAGGAAAGTACTGGTGGACCAACGATGGGGAAGAAAAGGCGAAGGAAGGAGGAACCGCCTGATCCAGATCCGCAGTGTCCGCGGCCGTCCGATTCCGCCGATACTACATCGGACTCGGATTCCGTGGAGTCGGTGGTTGGGCAGCCTCCCTCCAGGAATAAAGTAACATCGGAAAACAGGTCAGATAAATATGCCATCTTCAAAGTGCCAGGGTACTCACGCAGATACCCTGAAGATTTAAAAAATGGGGAATTCATTGTCTTTTTGACCCATAATACTGATAATAGACCTTTTAATGACAAAGATCGTATGGCCCTTTCTAAAGGAATAAGAGAGCATGGTGTCTCAGGTGTTATGCACCTTAGGTCCATAAATAAATATAAGGTGGGGATCACGTTTGATCTCCCCAACAATGCGAACATGTTTCTTACGAATAAGAAGTTATTAGACCAGCTTTCTTTGAATGCAAGCATACCAGCCGGTGACACTGAAGTGACTGGGGTGCTTACCTCAGTCCCAGTTGATATGTGGAATAAACAAATATTTTCACTGATAGGTAGCTCCAAAAACGTTATTCAGGTGAGGCGCTTTATGCGCAGGGTACGAGGTGACGGTGGCGCAGCCCTCCAGTTCCAACCCACGCAGGCAGTCGCAGTGACCTTCTCCTCCACCATTCTCCCTGAATACGTTTATCTCGACTCCTGGAGGCATGAGGTAAAGGTGTACATACCTCCTGTAAAACAATGTCTGAAATGCATGCGGTATGGACACATTGCTAAATTCTGTCGAAACTCTGAGGTGTGCTCTATCTGCACAGAGAGCCATAATTTCCGCCAATGCCATATGGATCCGAAAAATGCAAAATGTTTTAACTGTAATGGTAACCACATAGCCATCTCATCGGCATGTCCCCTGAAGAAGCAAAAAGTTGAAGAAAATAAAATTAAGTCCCGAACCGCAACTTATTCCGATCTTTTCGATGTCAAGGCCTTCCCACACTTGACAGCGAGAACACTTGATGTTCAAGTCAATAACCTTATGAAATCAGAAACTTTTATTAACATATTAGTCGAAACAATCACCAAAATGATCAGCAACAAAGATGTTCCCATCAACTCTGGGTCAATAAGAGAGACCCTAAAAAAAACCCTCAGTAATAAATTACCCCCCTCATCATAATGGATTTTTTAAATATAGTACAATGGAATGCACAGAGTCTTAACAGTAATAAACATTTATTCATACAATTTCTTTATTCACATAACATTCATATAGCAATTATATCAGAAACTTGGTTTAAAGCCAATCAAAATTTTATAATAAAACACTACAATGTTGAACGTAATGATTGTGGAAACGATCATAACGGAGTAGCTATTTTAATTCACAATAGTATCACTTATACAAACATTAACACTTATTTCGATAACTCGTTGCAGAACATTTGTATCAGAATAAAAATTAATAAAAAAGATATAAGTATTGTCAGTTTCTATAGTCCTACAAATAGTAGTCCAGTCTTCAAAAAAGGTAAATTTGATACATTGATAAAATCTATTCCTGGTCCATTCATATTTGCTGGAGACTTTAACGCACATCACACCTCTTGGGGCTGTGGTTCCGACTCTCCTCGTGGTAGAGAGCTTTTAGAAGTCATTGACGACAATAATTTGGTATTACTCAATGATGGGCAAGCAACGACAATTGGTTCGTTGACATGGCGTCCAAACGCTCTAGATTTGTCGTTGGTTTCACCATCATTGGCACTTCATTGTGAATGGTCCGTTCATGACAGTCCTCTTGGTACAAGCTATCATCTTCCTGTAATAATTAAAGTCTTCGTTAATAACAACATTGTCTCAGATAGTATTTGTCTTAATAAACATTTGCCCATCTACCCGAATTATAAACTTGTGGATTGGAAAGTGTTTAGTGTTTTCATGGATGAATTATTATGTGATTTTCAAGTAGATGATTTATGTCCTCTGGAGGCATATTCCTTGTTTTGTAAATGCTTGCGCACAGCAGCTGCGAAATCTGTTCCTAATTTTAATAATAATTTATATTCTTCTACTAATAATTCTCATCAGTCATGTCCTAAAAAATCTTTAAAAAAACCTTCTATTCCCTGGTGGAATCCTAAGTGTTCAGAGGCTGTTTTGAAATTCAAAGAAGCATATTTAATTTTTAAACATAGCCCATCACAGAAAAGCTATTTGGAATTCAAGCGTCTCCGGGCACTTAAAAAACTTACTATAAAACTTGAAAGAGAAAAAAGCTGGGTCTCACTTTGTGAAACATTTAATCGCTGCACTCCATTGTCATTAATATGGAAATTTATGCGTAAATTTAATAAAACATATATACCACATAACAACGACAACGATACATGGATTTTAGATTTCTTAGCGAAATATACTCCAGATTTTGTTTTAAATAGACCAAATACATTAAATAGTAATCTAAATTACAATAACAATTATTTTACCGACCCATTCTCAATTAGTGAATTATTATCTGCTATTTCATCTAGAAGAGATACAGCATTTGGACTTGACGGAATACCGTATACTCTTTTAAAAAAATTAAGCGTAAATACTCTAAAAATATTTTTAAAGGTTTTGAATTCCCTATGGAAAACAAATGATATACCCATGGATTGGAAAATAGACTGTTTGGTACCGATTTTGAAACCCAACAAACCCAAGCTTTGCCCGGATTCATACCGTCCTATAGCGCTAACTTCATGTGTTGGCAAAATTTTTGAACAATTGCTAAAACAGCGACTAGAGTTCTATGTGGAACAAAACAATATTTTGCCTTCTAACCAATTTGGTTTTCGTCGAAATCGCTCAGCTCGCGAAAGCATTTGTCAATTACAGCTTGATATTCATAACTCTTTAGCAATAAATAACAACTTAGTTGCTGTTTTCTTTGACATTGCGGGCGCTTTTAATAGTGTCAATATTGAAATCCTTCGTCAAGAATTGTTATTAATAGGATTTCCTGAGAAACTTGTTAACTGGATTGAAGCTTTTTTAATAAAAAGAGAAGTTTTCGTAAAATACAATGGGCACCTTTATGGCCCAAGGCATTCATCACTAGGTGTATGTCAAGGTGGTATCCTATCACCTTTAATCTTTATTTTGTATATACGTCGTTTAAATTTGATTTTGGGTCCGCATGTTAAAAATCTACAGTTCGCAGACGATTTAGTTGTTTATGCATCAGGAAGAAATTTATCCCAAGTAGTGGAAAATGTTAATGATGCATTGGAAAAACTTAATAAATATTTTTCATATCTGAATCTCACCGTCAACCCATCAAAGTCGAAGGTTGTTGTTTTTGGCAAAAGATGTACTAATTTACCTGTCATTTATTATAGTAATTCTCCCTTGTCAGTCTCACTCGAGGTTAAATTTTTGGGTGTTTTATTCTCTCATAACTTATCCTGGAATAATTATACCAAGCATATTATTAACAAAGCTAACAAAGCTTTCAATATACTTAAGTCTTTGACTGGCTCATACTGGGGTGCTGACCCAAAAATTTTATTAACGTTATATAAATCTTTAGTTCGTAGTCATTTTGAATATGGGTTCTTTAGTTTTGCAGCAGATGTTAAAATTGTAAATAGTATTGAAGTCTTTCAAAATAAATGTCTCCGGTTAATCACAGGGGCATTTAGAAGTACTCCTATAAATGCTTTGCAGATTGAATGCAGACTCTCACCAATTTACATTCGTCTAAATTATTTAAAAGAAAGATTTATATTAAAACTTTATAGTATTTCTGGTAATAGTCTTTTAGCAAATTTGTCCAGCACTCAATCATACTCAAAACCCTTTTACATGCTACAGGGATTTACAATGTTTCTTAACTTTCTTCAAAATTTAAACATTCATCAGTCTAATAATATTTTGCCTTGCTATGAAGGATCTTTTGTTAGTAAATTCCCAGAAATGAACATTGTTATCAACCATAAATTGACAACCAAAGAAGAAGTTGATGTAATGTTGTCAGATTATATAGACCACAAATTGATATACACAGATGGGTCTAAAAATGATAGCGCTGTCTCTTTTGCCATATATGAACCTTCCTTAAATATCGGAGTTGGTCATAAAATTGATAAACATGCTAGCGTCTTTACAGCTGAAGCTGTTGCTGTCTTGAGTGCTTTGAAACATATAAAGAATCGTAATTTAGGGCATACAAAATGGGTGGTGGTTAGTGATAGCATGAGTGTCTTAAAAAACTTAGCAAACAATAAATTACATGCTAACACTAACTATATAATCTATTCAATAAAACAGTTATGGGTGGAGTTAGTTGATTTAAATATATTAGTTAACTTTGTGTGGGTTCCTTCACATAAAGGCGTTATTGGAAATGAACAAGTGGATTATTTAGCCAGTACTATAGTTAAATTTGCAGATGTTATTTCTAACCTTGGGGGTGGCGACGCAGATGTTTCTTTACCATACACAGACGTTGTAAGTCTTTTACGAAAACGAATGTGTCAGGATTGGGGGAAACATTCGTATCGCTGTACGCAGGTGGAAAATAAAGGTTCTTGGTATGCTTCTTTAGACGTACAGATAGATTCTACACCGTGGTTTTGCAAGAGTAAATTTTTTATGAATAGAAAATTCTACTCAGTTATATGTAGAATGCGTTTTGGTCACTGCCGTTTGAATTATCACCTTCATCGTCTAAAAATGGTCAATTCTTCATATTGTAATTACTGTCAATCACTACAAATTCAATCGATAGATCATATTTTCTTCCATTGTTCATCTTTCAGCATTCAGCGCCTTGTGCTGATAGACGAACTCCTACAAATTTATGGTGAGCCTGATCTGGTCCCGCGTTGTATTCAGGAGCTACTTATGAATGCCCTAACTTTTAAATATTTGTATAGATTTATAATAAGTACTGTGTCTGAAATTTAAACTGTTTGTAAATAATATAAAATATGTGTAAGTAAATAAATAAACCTATACATATGTACATACTTATTAATAATATTATAATAAACAAAATTTTTAAAACCTGAATAAAATATGTGACGCGTTGAAGATTCAATGCTTTATCAAGGATGCGACTTAAATACATGAATCTAAGACAAGAAAAAATAAATGCGAAAGACGATTTACTGAATTGAATTAATACAATGAATAATTACGAAAGACAAATATTTTATAAACAAAACGTAAGAAATTATCCTACGCCAGACTAGGCGGTATGGTCTCGGACTTTAGCCTGCCCGTTAGGGCGAAAAAAAAAAAAAAAAAAACATTATTAAAAATCCATTTTTTTTTTTTTTAATTCCGGACATATCACACATGGTCAACTGATTCCAAACTAGGCATAGCCTGTACTATGGGTACCAGAGACTGACATACCTACATAATAGATAAATATTTAACACCCAGATACAGAACAAACATCTGTGTTAATCACACAAATGTTTGTCCAGTGCGGGAATCGAACCCGCGACCACTAGCGCAGAAGGCAGAGTTACTACCAACTGAGCTATGAGGCCAGTGAGGCTTTTGTGCAAAAACGATCTGAGTAAAATATGACTTTATGGAAAATTGATCTAAGTCACGACATGTATGCAAAAACGATTTTAGTACAATAAGACTTTCATGCAAAAACGAGCTAAGCTACTTTCAAAGTTTTGCAAAAAGCAATTGCTTATTAGAATTCCTGAGACAATAAGAAAGCGGGCACTAAATTACGATACAGGGTGTCTCATATGTAATATTCGTAAGCGGACCCCCCAAGTGCACTTTTTTGTCTTTGTGTCCAGTTTACTATTTGTTATACAAATGGGATATATTACACTTTACGAGCGATAGGGTCATTTTGTACGCTAGATGATATTAAACACTGGATTTATAATGTAATAAAATCGGGGAAAGGCGGTGGGCGGATGTGTTTTTATTTTATCCCTGACTAAGGTTTATACACGGTTCTACTCGCAAAGACAGAACTTTATACAAAACAAAAAAAATCCTTAAAAAAAATTAAAGGAAAAAATATGGTCACGACGTTTATCCCCAAGAAGGTAGATAACCCCACAGATCTCCAGGCGATCACATCCTTGAAATTGTCTAAGGGGGTAGTCAGAGACATGTCCGAACATTTGGTACATTCCCACATTTTGCAAGTCCACAAGTTTGGATGGATGGATGTTTGTTACTTAATCACGCCAGAACGGTTAAACGAATCAGGGTGAAGTCAGGCACAGAGATAGATTATAGCCTGGAATAGCACATAGGCTACCTTTATCCCGGAAAAATGTACGGTTCTCGTGGGATTGATTAGTTTTTCACAGAGCAACGGATCGACATAATTTATGGGTCAGAGAATGACATATTCTTCTTTTAATCCCGGAAAAATGCATTGGCCGTTCATATACATATACATCAGAATTTCCACGCAAACGAAGTCGCGGGCATCAGCTAGTAAGTAATAAATTGGGTTTATAGAAAGCCGCTGTAATATGTATGCAAAAAGTTCACGCGATTAACATCCTGCGTGTTGGTTAAACCACATATAAAACACACACACTGATCCTCAGAGTATATGTAGAGAAAACATAAAATAGTCGATACATTATTTAGCATTTAACGAGATTTGTTTTAGGTTGTTTTGTAGTTTTATTGTAGGATGGCTAAGTCTTGACGTCTTAAGGTATTTAGATCCGGGTTTTAGTGCTAAGAGACTCTCGCAACTTAAGGTGAGGGTTTAATTATTTTATGATTTTTGTATTGTTTTTTCTCAATAACCGCAAAACGCATAGTTTTGATTTTTATGACAAAGATAACTTGAGCATTTTATTTACGTAAATCCAAGACAGAAACGCGATTGGTAAAACTTTTCTCGATAGATTTATTTTTTAACGTTGGGTCCTCTGCAACAGTTTTTTCGAAAATACTCTGAGACTATCTAACAAAAATACCATTTTTTTTCAATATTTTGTTAGACAATAGCATTGGGTACCTAAATCCAAGACACTTTAAAAAAAATACATAGTTTTGTGATAATCGATATTTTCTTATATTTCGCTTACGTCGATTACTTTCGAGCGCCTTCTAACGCTTGCTACCTCTTTCCGCATTAAATTACAGTACATAGCGCTGTCACTTTCTTCACTCCGCCCACTCGACAATTTTTTATGATTTTTGTATCCTCTTAAGGTAAATAAAGGTGAGTTTCGATTGCTTAGCGAAAAAGTCACTACGACCTACTCCACACAAAACGGTTGATCTGTTTGAAAAAAATGTGTTAAGGTACGCCTTAAAGTTTCAATGAATTAAGTATACCGTTGTCGCGTCATTCGGGAACGCTCCTTAAGCAAGATTAAGGATGCATCGTATTCATCGTTCACATGCACAGTAATTATATTAAATATATTTTAGTATAGAGTTGGCGTCAAAGCCTTACATTGTAAATAGAATTGCATTATTCTGAGATGAATGTGCCAACTTAACTTTATTGTTAGTAACTTTTCATTTTACGAATAATTATGTTGGAAAAACATTTATTTTTTACTATCTTGCGGCCGCGGCTTCGCTGGCGTGGTAGCTTGATAAAAAGTACCCTTTATGTTGTTCTAGGTAACGAACTCTATTTCAAGTTTCATCGAAATCGGTTGTGTCTTTACGGCGTGATTGAACCACAAACATCCAAACCTAGAAAAATCGTGGCAAACAGTCATTGGCCCTTTTAAGGGCCACCACACCTCAACCTGGGCACTGACCTAATCCAAGATGACCAAGAAAGAATCAGTGACACAACAAGTAAGCAATGAAAAATGTTGAATTGCGAAATGTCGTTGAACTAATAAAGTAGAATAAGTAGAAGACTGGCCTCATAGCTCAGTTGGTAGTAACTCTGCCTTCTGCGCTAGAGGTTGCGGGTTCGATCCCCGCACTGGACAAACATTTGTGTGATGAACACAGATGTTTGTTCTGTGTCTGGGTGTTAAATATATATCTATTATGTATATCAGTCTCTGGTACCCATAGTACAGGCTATGCCTAGTTTGGGATCAGTAGACCGTGTGAATATGTCCGGAATATTTATTTATTTATTATTTAATTAATATTAACTAGCTATCAAAGCTCACAAAGTAAAAACGATGAGTTAGTATCCACAGAATCTTATTTTTATGGAACTGTCTTTCGAACAAAAAACGTAAACAAGAAAACCCTTGACATTCAGTCAGCGCTAAGTAGCTTTCGCAATGCATGTGAGGTTGTATAAACATCTTATACTGACCAGTGCTTTTGAACCGGCGCGGTTGGTGCAAGTTAAAGAAACCACACTATTTACAAAAATTAACTGATATTTTTTTAAGTAATTAAAATGGAAAGTGGAAAATAATGTTTGGGGAAGAAGAAGAAAGAAAGAAACTTAAAACAAATAAAAGTTAATATTTACAAAATACACAAGAAACAGTTGAGCCATCTACAGACCGTTACAAACGATCTATAGATAGCTCAACTGATCCAGATCACTACCAGTCGGAAGCGTCCCCAAGACGCTGGCGGAATTACCACGCTGGATGGCAATGCTAATTCGCTGGGCGAAATAAGAGCCAGCTCTCGGGTCACGCGTCGCTTCGAAAGAAGAATGAATAAAGTTACCCACAAATTCTATTCTATTCTATTACAAGAGAATTGTATCCCGTATATTATATTGTATTATCCCACCATAGCCCGGCTGAAGAATAGGCCCCTCCATTTCTATCCGCGGATGTCGTAAGAGGCGACTAAGGGAAACAAAGCTAGGGGATGGGCAGCAGCGTTCCCTATCAACAAGAGCTTTATCTGCGCCCGCTAACCCGCATGCCCAGCGTGGCGAGTATGGGCAAATCCCCCCCAAATGATTGTTTCTGGTAATCTATGGGGGAGCCTTATGTTCAGCAGTGGACGTCCTACAGCTGAAATGATGATGAATGATGAGAACTCTTGTTTCTTTGTTTACAAGTTTTACTTACCTAAAAGTTACCATTGATTTCCTTCCAGCAAGGATGAATTATAGTCGATTTTTATTACAATATAA
Organism: Anticlea derivata; assembly: GCA_947579855.1. Taxonomy (NCBI): domain Eukaryota; kingdom Metazoa; phylum Arthropoda; class Insecta; order Lepidoptera; family Geometridae; genus Anticlea; species Anticlea derivata. The sequence continues at coordinate 7,052,129 of OX388281.1, forward strand.
AAAGTGAGCCGTGGTGGCCCCGGCTGAAGAATAGGCTCCATATCTACCTATCCGCGGATGTCGTAAGAGGCGACTAAGGGAAAAAAGCTAGGGGATGGGCAGCAGCGTCCCTCATTTTAACAACGATAGCTCTAACTGCGCTCGCCAACCCGCATGCCCAGCGTGGTGAGTATGGGCAAATCCCCCCACATGATAAGGAATTTGCTCTGTCTGTGGGGGAGGCCATGTTCAGCAGTGGACGTTGTACGGCTGAAATGATGATGATGATGATGATGATGATAAAAAGTGAGTGAGCTTGTACCACAAAGTTATCTGACCGTCCCGTTAATGAGATACTGACCGATATGTAGGCGAAAGGTCAATTCTAACGCGCACGACTCTGTGACGTACATGTAGAGATTGGGCTTCAATCGTACTTTGTTCATTGTTGGTACGTAACTGTATCTGTGTTTAATTAGGGTTATTCGCGGACGAACAAAAAACGGCACATTTTTGAGGCTAAGAAAAAGCTAAGCCATTTTTTACCAACAAAAAACCTGTACTTTGCCTTTGGACTTTTAATAAAAAACTGAAATCTCAAAGGCTATATGAGTATGTATGTTAATTACAATAATCTCTTGAATAAATAAATGTAGGTACATGCTGTTCGTTGGTAAGCGCATCACTTGAGAACAGCTGGAACGATTTGACTATCGAACCCGCGATCTCTAGCGCAGAAGGCAGAGTTACTACCAACTGAGCTATTAGACCAGTCAAGCTATCTTCAAGTAAGTACAATTTCGAAACCTTTTCAAAAATAAACATTAGAAAACAATAGTAGTTTTCCTTCAAACCGGAATTACATGTAGCAATAATTCCATAACAAAATTATTTATTTAATTTTAGCATCAAATTGTTCAGAATCACAGTTGCAACACTAACACAATAGACATTGAATTGTACACAGAATAAGAAAAAGTATGAAGGTGACAATTGAGTATTTCGTAAGTTTCGTGATGCATTGACGGCTCTTATTAATAAAGTAGCAATAGAAATAACTACGTTATGTTACTGTCTAAGTCAGTTAAAATTAAATTAAAGAATCAATGTAGTGGAAGGATTAAAGTGCGCCTCTTAGAAGCTCCTTTCGTGAAAAATATGTCACATGGAATTTTAAGGTTCTAGGACATGCCGGTTTCCTTACGACGTTTTCCATCACCGTTTGAGACTAGCATAGCACACATAAATAGGTCATTGGCCTCATACAGGATGACCAAGAAAGAATCAGAGACTCGACAAGAAGAAGAAGAAGTTAAATATAAATACTTGGATAAATAAATAACACCCAATAGGCATACATAGTCCTGACCCCACACTAGGATTCCCTGTGTCGTGGGTATCAGAAACTACGAGTACCATGGTACCTCAACAGACCCGGAAAAAAATATTTAAGCGGGAATCGAACCCCTTTCGTCTCAGACGGACACTACGCCGAGATCTCTTTTGTTCTGCAGATTCAGATGGCATATCGAATACTGCTTGTAAATTTTTTTTTGCATTCACTGACTTTACTGACACTGACACTTCAAACCAGAACACTGCTTTTAAGCTGAATTGGCATGTCAGGTTTTTGACAGTGTGAATCTTTGGCCGTGGTGGCCCCGGCTAAGGAATAGGCCACTCTATATCTACCTGTCCGCGGATATCGTAAGAGGTGACTAAGGGAAAAAAGCTAGGGGATGGGCAGCAGCGTCCCTCATTTTAACAACGAATGCCCAGCTCGCCAACCCGAATGCCCAGCGTGGTGAGTATGGGCAAATCCCCCCACATGATAGGAATTCGCTCTGTCTATGGGGGAGGCCATGTTCAGCAGTGGACGTCGTACGAAATTATGATGAATCTTTGAAACGACGAATAAAAGCCAGCAAGGTCATGGCTTTTATTCGTCGTCTCAAAGATGTCAACGTATTTGACAGTTAACATCAATGAACTGAATGAAGTTGTGTAACTTAAGTTGTATTGCTTTGTGATTTCCAGCCACTAAGGTCAAAGTGTTTAAGGCTGCGTTTCCACCAGAGATGTGCGAGGATGCGTAGCGAGGAATATGTTTGTAAAGAACCAATAGAATCGCTTCATTTACCTCGCCTCGGTCAGCACAGCTCTGGTGGAAACGGCTCAGCGGAGCTAGATTTTTGCGCATACAAAACAAGCGAAGTATGTGTGCGAGGGATGTGCACGAGGGATGTGTGCGAGGAATGTGTTGTGAGGGATGTGTGTTGCGAGGTTTGCGCATACTGTACCAGCCAGTCCATAGACGGTCGACACATTTCACAGCTTCGCAATGCATCCTCATACCACACATTAATGCGCATTTTCACAGCTCCGCTACACATCCTCGTAGGCACATTTTCATCGCACATCTCTGGTGGAAACGCAGCCTTAAGATGCCAAATCTTCATTTTTTAGACGTCATTATAAAATGACATGACTATACAAGGTGAATCATACATAATCCATTCTACTGATATAAATGCGAAAGTTTTTGAGGATGTTCGGATGTTTGTGGTGTGGAATAGATAGAGTTCTTTACCTAGAATAACATAATAAATAAGGCTACTTTTACCTAGATACAATGCGAGCAAAGCCGCGTGCTAGTACTTAATATTATAAATGCGAAAGTAGCTCTGTTCGTTTGTTTGTTATACCTTTTCACGACTAAACGGCTGAACGGATCGCAATGAAATTGGTAATGAGATAGATTATATCCTGGGGAAGGAAATATGCTATCTTTCGTCTCAAACAATAATCTTGAAGGGCTGAAATATGGGTTGAAACTTTGTGTGGGCAATCCAGTCCAAAGTTAGGCATCTGAAAATTCATATTTGGGCTTTTGTTAAGAAATAAATAAATACGTGTTTCAACATTTTTGCAAAATTATCCTTAAAGGTATAAAGTAGAGGTTTAAAATTATGAGGTACTAGCTTTCAAATAAATGCGGAAGAAGTCGCGGGTAGCAGTTAGTTACTTATAAAGATGATAAAAAAACGAAAATCAGCTTATTTAAAAAATGTATCCAGATTTTCCTGAATATATTTCAGCTATATTCCAGCTTCTTTGACATTGACCAGTGACTTGTCGGACCCATGCAAAGCCGCAGAAAGCTGCTTGTTAAACAATTTGCTTCAGATTCTGGATGCCAAGGGAGACTGGTCTTCGTAAACCTCGGACTGACAATAATTTTGCGGATTACGGAAGAGAGTGATAGCGTAGACATCCACAAAGTAAACTCAATTCAATTCAAGTTATTTATGGCGGAATATGCAGTATTGTGTTTAAGTGGTTTGTACAATAAATTTATAGGAAGGTGTAAACAATTTGAATTCATAATAACTAATTTGAATGATCATAATAAAATACATACTTACAGAAAACACTGTTTTTAAAAGGCACTTTAAGCTCACGGTCCCTAATAGTTGGTTTAAATTCAACTTTGGCCGTTTCTGAGAAAAATCGTCTTGACAGACAGACGAACAGAGAGACAGACGGACAACAAAGTAATCCTATAAGGGTTCAGTTTTTTCACACGAGGTACGGAACCATAAAAAGGTAATCAAATACATGAAGTGGGGTGTCATATGAAAGAGTTTTGATGGTTGACATTGAGGGGCCTATTCTTCAGATAGAGCCACCACGTTATACAAAATAGGCTAACGATTGACCATAACCTCACTTGATGTTAAGTGACGATGTGGTCTAAGGTGTAGCACGTTTGCCTAGAAGAAACCTACTCACTCTATTCTTGAAGATCCAAGAATAAGTAAGTTTGTAAATAAGTAGGTATAAAATATAAGTATATTAAAAATAAAAAAAATGTTAGAATAGTTTGTTTATAAATCTATTATTTTTTATTCATTGGTCCTGTACACGAACCCTACCTCTATAACCATCAATCTCTAGCCTCAAAGGTTTGCTGGATGAAAACTCTATTTTGGGTTAAGCTCGCCTTTGTACATGTCCTTTCATTTAGTTTGTTTTTTGTATGTGTTTTCTGTGTACAATAAAGAATAAAGAACATGCAATAAATAAAGAATGTTTTCTGTGTACATTATCAAAGTTATTAAAGACCGCGTAGCTTGGTTTCAAGGTCTAGAACTTCGTGCTTAGGGTACTGTTGTGATAAGATGTGAGATTTATCTCGGGTTCCGTGGATAAATCTGCGTAGGCGGGTTCTTGTTGTCACCCACGTGATAGTTGAGCTTAGGGCACAATAGAGGCTTTTTTATGTGTAAAATATTACAAGAAAAAGTACAAAATACCCTAAAATCTAGAAAAATTATGGCTAATTCGAAGGGCATCAAAAAAACAAAAAGATTTCTCCAGTGCAGGCAACGTTAGCAATGCTCCAGGTGTTGCAGATGTCAATAGGCGACGGTAACCGCTTACCATCAGGTGGGCCGTAAGCCTGTTTGCCTCCTTATAACATAAAAAAGGGCATCAATCTACATATTAAGATAGGTCTCAGTTCTCCAGGCGATCTTGGAAGATGACTAAGAGCTACTCCCTTAGTCATCTTCCAAGAAGCACGTCCACAAATTTTGTTATATGCCCATATTTTCAGTTGTAAGTATAACATAGGTGAATTTCCAAAACGTAGAGATAACTTTATTGCAGATTGGGTGTAGTAGATTAGGAGGAGGTAGGGCACAGCGAGATTTTCTCGTTCTGAATTGGAGCAGCCCGCCTGGGTAGGTACCTCCGCCTTACAGAAGATCGCAGCCAAATAACATTATTTGTTTCAAATAGTATTGTGTTTCTGCGATGAGTAAGGTTGCCAGAGCTCTTTAGGGGTGAGGGGGATCGGGGTCGGCAACACGTGTGTGATGCCTCTGGTATTGCAAGCGCTCATAGGCTACGGTAACCGCTTACCAACAGGTGGGCCGTATGCTGGTTTTCCAACCCAGGTGTATAAAAAAAAAAAAAAAAAAAAAAAAGAATAATACCCCTTTCGGGATTCTATACACTTTATGAATCACCTTGTCTAACTAAAAAAAACCATATCATTGACTAGTAATAAACAAATAACTGCAAAAATGTGTTTGTTTGTTGGTTGGTTTGTCCTTCATTCACACAGCAACAGAGCAAAGGAGCAACGTAATTTTTTGCATGGATTTGATTAGTCAGGAAGTGATATAAGTGATATAAGATGACTGGCCGCATAGCTCAGTTAGTAGTAACTCTGCCTTCTGCGCTAGAGGTCGCGGGTTCGATCACTGGACAAACATTTGTGTGATAAACGCAGGTGTTTGTTCTGTGTCTGGGTGTTAAATAGATCCCCGCACTGGACAAACATTTGTGTGATAAACACAGGTGTTTGTTCTGTGTCTGGGTGTTAAATATTTATCGTTTATTATATATCAGTCTCTGGTACCCATAGTACAGGCTATGCCTAGTTTGAGATCAGTTGACCGTGTGAATATGTCCGGAATATTATTTATTATTATTATTATTATAAGCTTATTTTTATCCGCGTATCAAGCGAGCGAAGCCGCGTGAGGGAGCTACTGTAGTAAATTGTACCACCAGTGTGCAGCTTGGCTAAGTAACTGTACAGTACTAACTTAGACGTTCATATTGTGCTTCATCAATCATAGAATTTATCTCACTGTTATTTAACCATTGTTACTGCTGCCTGGGATCTGTTGCATAATCACTTATACAAGGGTAGTCAGAGGCAAGTTCGTATTAGTACGGTCAGTAATAAGTTAATTATTTGAGTATTTAGTACTGGCGTTTTGGACAAAGACCAGGTCAAGAGTACTCTAAAACGACGAGCATGTATAATTAAATAAAAATAAATAATATTCCGGGCATATTCACACGGTCAATTGATCCCTTACTTAGGCATAGCCTGTACTATGGGTACCAGAGACTGATATATATAATAGATAAATATTTAACAATCAGACACAGAACAAACATCTGTGTTTATCACACAAATGTTTGTCCAGTGCGGGGATCAAACCCGCTACCTCTAGCGTAGAAGGCAGAGTTACTACTAACTGAGTTATGAGGCCAGTCATAGGAATGAGGAATGTATGAGGAATGTAATGAGAGTGAATGAAGCAAAAGAGGTATGTCAGGATCGTAGCAAGTGGAAAGCCGTGGTCTCTGCCTACCCTAGATTGTGTGAAAGACGACATGAGTAAGAAAGGAGTGAATAAAGATATGACGGCTGATAGAGGGGAGTGGAAGAGAAAAACATGTTGTGCCGACCCCACATGAAGTGGGATAAGGCCAGGGAGATGATGATCTATACAAACTTTTTCGCATTTATTAATAGGAAAATAATATATTTCTGAGTACTTCATACTAAGAAAGTACGTACTTTCTTAGTATGAAGTACTAAAGAAACTACGAGCAAAGCCCCGGAGCAATACTAGCAAGTTTTTGAAAAGGTGTCAAACCAGCGAAGATTTCAAGTAACCAATAGTTTAAAGAGATTTCCTCTCACAATAACCGTTAAAACCCCAAGGCCCAAGGCTAATGGGTTCCGTGAAGACTTGATAGATGACCCCAAAGGTCCCAGGTTCGATTCCCGATTGATTTCCCGAGATATTTCAGAATTCCCGTTTTGTATGATGTATGGTGTGGCTTACAGGTGGAAAGGTCGTATGGAGTTGTTATAAAGATTGATGGCTACTGGTTATTACGTTAGAGTACTCCTACACGAGCAACATAAGTAGCTCCACAGTTGATTTGACTAACGTCATTTTGTTACACCCAACAGTCATTAATACTGTTACATTCAACTGTTCGGTGTTATTAATTTATTTTTAAATTGCCAAAAAGAGATAATGATGCTTGAAAAATATATGTCACACAGATCTTTAAGTTTACTTTTAGGTTCAAAACACGAAATATCATAACTTGAATATGAACTTGAAAGTAAACAAAACAAGGACGATTCAAAGACTATTTTTCAATTTATACTAAGAAATTTTCGAAAATAATCGCCTTAACTTGTTGGTTTTACGATAATAAATAAACAAAAGTGTGCTTTTCGTCGCGCGTCGCGTCATAAGAGCCGCGTAGGAGCTCGTTATAATTTCAACTTTAATTGAACAACGCTAAGGTATAAATTCAAAATGAAATAATCAAGGTGCTAATCTCGCGTAGACCGTGTCAACTCTGATGAGGTGAGAAAACATTATCTCAAGATGTGCTAGTTCGATAACCGTTTCCGTCAAACTTATCTTGATGCTAATTGAAACATCATTAGTTGATTAAACGGTACAGTTGGCAAAAATAGCTTAACAACTTCATATCCAATTGTACCTATTTATTATAATGTATCTACTAATAACATATGACATCGCCTTAGGGATAAAAAAAAACCTGTTATGATGTTATACTGTATTCTAAATAAATAACATTTCATTCATTGTCTGGCCTCATAGCTCAGTTAGTAGTAACTCTGCCTTCTGCGCTAGAGGTCGCGGGTTCGATCCCCGCACTGGACAAACATATTTTGTGTGATAAACACAGATATTTGTTCTGTGTCTGGGTGTAAAATATTTATCTATTATATCAGTCTCTGGTACCCTTAGTACAGGCTATGGCTAGTTTGGGATCAGTTGACCGTGTGAATATGTCCGGAATATTTATTTATTATTTATAAGCAAAAAAAGCTTCACAATTTAAGACAAAATGTTTGTGCCGAATTTGGACGTAGCTCGCATGATTCCCCTTAGATATCTTTATGAATCTAAATAGTTGGTAGTTTGAAAATATATTTTTATCTAATTACCTATTTATGACTTTATTCGTTATCCTATGTTTTTTCATAGAAGTCAAGAAGCTTGGCAATTCAAGTAACTAAAATTAGATGCGTATGGTATCATTTTGATTGTAAAGGTGATATGGTTGTATTGGAAGCTATTTTCGTTCACTAAAGTTGTACAGCTAATTTTGATAAGTGAAGAATATACGGTAAACGTTTTGTAAATATACATGGTAATTACAATAATTTATGAAATTAATGTAAATGTATACATTAGGGGATTCAATTGTCGGTTCACCGAACCATTTTGACAATTTATTTAGATACTCGTTGGTACAGTATGTTTGTTTCTAATCGTTTTTTTTTTTTTTTTTTTTTATACGAAATAAATTGTGGTCAAACGTTAGCCACGTTTGACCACAATCTCACCTGATGTTAAGTAATGATGTGGTCTACGGTGTAGCACGTTTGCCTAGAAGAAACCTATGCACTCTGGTTTTTAACTTCACAGAGACAAATTATAATGAAATTAAGGAAAAAGTGGTTCAGTCTTTAGTAATATTTTTTTAATGAAAATACGTTATTCTAATCATTTGTATCAAGCTAGTTTATTCATTGCAAGTTTGTGAGGATGTTTAAATGTTTGTGATTCAATCACACCGTAACAGCACAACCGATTTCGATGAAACTTGGCATATAAAGAGTTCTTTACCTAGAATAGCTTATAGGCTTTTTATGTAAGTAGCATGAGAGTGAAGCCCCGGGCGCAAACTAGTGCTCATATAATAATGCTTGTATAGATGAACTCAACTAGGCACACTGTTATAAGACCCTATTCACAAATGAACACCAAAAACACCCCACCATAAATACCTACACACCTAACTATCACAAGCAAGTCCCCATCCAGCGACAAACACAATGAACCTTAATAAACATGTTAAAACATCGAGGCACGTATAATCGAATCGACGCCATATTCGGAACGAATAATCGATTAGAATAACGAGTAACCTTCCCGGAATCGATATAGGGTTGGTGATAAAAGCCGGATATTGCTACTTATTTTTTCACTCACACTTAGCAACATTTTTAAAATAACTGGTGGTTATTTCTTGAATAATTTAGTAATTTAACCAGTAAATGTTAAATGACTAAGACTATCAGATTTTAGGTTAGGTTAGGTCAAAGATAATAATTATAGTAGAAATATTGTCTTTGGTTAGGTTCACTTTTAGGTTTTGTTTAGGTGGTGACGTAAATTGACAGTCATAAGGATATAATTCAGTTTAGGTCCGCGTTTGAATGATAATAGGACGTAAATACACATTTTTCACACATTAAATTCAATATTCATTTATTTATTGAAATCTCACGGATCATTTTGAAAAGTCTTATAACTAGCTGGATTTATCCTTTACAATCTTATTAATAATTGTGCTGGAGCTTGTTCAAACAAGTTTATTAATCTTGAAACTTAATAAGTCGGAGAACTTAGCCGGAAGCCGCCCATCCCTATTTAAGGACGTTACGGTAATATTATTAAAACGATACAGTACCGTTGAACGAACCAAACTTGAATTTAAGTAGTTAATTTTCAAAATATGACCTCGTTAATAGAGGGTATTGGCGTGCCTTAGTTATAAAATTCATCCTTTTGTTAACTAACCTACATTTTAAAAAGAAAACTTTTGGTAAGCGTGTCTTTATGTATTCTACCAGTAACAAAATACTTGTTATAAAACATGACGTATATTCACGTTGCTTGTTCTGTCACACTCTTTCTTGGTCATCCCGTATCAGGTAAATGACCAGGTTGAGGCATGGTGGCTCTGAAAAGGGCCTATGACCGTCGGTGAAAGAACCAGTGTAGTGAAAGGATTAATGGATGCTTTTTTCGTGCACATGTCACATGTCTTCGAATTTTTAGGTTTTAGGACATGCCGCTTTCCCAACGATGTTTTCCTTCAACATTTCGAGAACGTGGTTGTGTAAATTATTTGAATTGAAAAATCAAATACAAGCTGGGATTCAAACCCTCGACCTTCAGATCTATCTCCCACTTGGCCGACAGTAGGTATACAAGTACCTGTTCCAACAGTACATGTAAAATAACACCATTAGGCTTGTTCTCTTCCCAGCGCCTGCAATGTGTTCGAAACCCGATCCAGTGCACCGCAGCCTTATGTGTGAAGGAAAATGACTTTTTATTTTTCTATGTTATCGCAGTGCTGCGGTAACAGCTGGCTTAGTCTCTACGTCTGGGATAAAATTATTGCAATTGTGACCATGAACTAGAAGACCTAGAGAATGGCCAATATTTGCTTAGGTATTCTTGAACATCTAATCATCCTCATTTTAGGTGGTACTCTACTTCAACTCTACTTTTTTCAAAACCTGTCAAATACTCTTCGTAAGAAAATGTGTAAGCGACTGTACGTAGAAACCCGTAAAATACTCACATGACTAGAAATGACTAAGCTGATAATCCTTGCGAGGCTATGTCCAGTCTAGAGCAAGATTGGTTAGTCAGACTTTTTCTTGTTTCATTTATTTATTTATTCTTCATTTTGTGGCTACTGCTGTATGTCAATCAATGTCAAGTAATTATATATGTCATGTATTAAAATTATGTTGCTTAACAAATAGAAGTGACGAGGGCATATCAGAAAATTCTTGCAAAGAAAATAGTGGCGGTTTTCTTTCAAACTTCAAACCGCATTTTTAAGAAAACCACTTTATATACTCCCTTTCTATTTGCCTACGCTTATGCTATGTTCTTAAGAACCAAGCATGAGGTAGGCTTTGATCGTTAAAATACCACCGAGATTATACACCAAAACTCAACAAAACACGAGAAAAAGAAAATAAAACGGCAGATCTGAACTCCATTCCAAAATAGCAAAAAAGCTTTATCATCGGGTTCATGTACAGGTTTCTACGTACGTAAAACCCGTATATTAAAACATATTATGCTATATCGTACGCAGAAACCCGTACAATACTAGCAGGATTAGAAATGTCTCAGCTGATAATCCGTGTAAGGCTGTGGCGAGCCAATGTCCAGTCTAAAGCAAGATTGGTTACGCATTTTTTTTGCTTGTTTGATTGGTTTTTATGTAATAGTTTGTGTTTGACGTAGATAAATTGACACGGGAAATAAATAGCACATCCCTAATGTCATTCGATTTTTTATTTTTTATTCCAAGCGAATGACTTTTTGTGTTCCGCCAGCCAGTGCGTGATAAATCGCGTTTGAAAATAGAACACTCTCATTTTATTTTTTAAATCGCATTACTAGACGTCTACGCTAATTTACAACAGATAAGAAAAAAACGGTTGTGCAACGTGTATAGTAAATATACATTTCCGAAAAGGGGAACTTTTTTACTTCCACAAACAAAAATAAAAATATAACAAATTGTCTAAAAGGGTACAGCGGGGCTTGAAGTTTGTATGAGAAACTGAAGCGAACAAAGTCACGGCGCTTTCAGTAGTAAAGAATATTATAACTTTCACTGAGTCGTTTCCTATACAATATTCTAATGCGTTCGTTTTGTTGTAGAAAACTACATTATAGTGTGAATATGCAAATTGCTGTATCGACTTTGGTTACGGTTCAATGTCAACGAATCAGTCACAAACCGGATTTTTGTTTATTTTTACCACATCAGCTTTTTATCTCACATTAATTATATACCTCTTACCTATGCGAAAGTTAATGTCTATCTGTATATTTGTTATATTGAATAGAATAGAATAGAATATAACTTTATTGTACACCAAAAGAAAAAACACAATCAAGGAAATAAAAATAAATAATAGTGTGACAATGGGCGGCCTTATCGCTAAAAGCGATCTCTACCAGGCAACCTTTGGATGGACAGGATATATAAAGTAGAAGAGGACGGTATTGTTGTACTAGCTTCCACCCGCGGTACCTACATAAAAAGATTCTAGATAAACAACTATTAATATTCTAAGTTTCAACGAAATCGGTTGAGCCGTTACGTTGTAATTGCATAAACAAACATCCAAGCATCCTCACGAACTTTCGCAATTATAATATAAGTAGGATAAAGTTTGTTATTGGCTTAGGTATGTACCTAACGAAAGACTAAAGACTAACATATAGCTAAAAAGGAAAATCTATAAATTCCTTAAGCATAATGCTTGCACGCTGAATAGTAATATTGTTGTGCCGTCGTCGGTAAAACTCTTATCGATGATCATTACTCGTCGTTGAAGTTAGAGCGCGTAAAATGCTACAGGGTACTTACGGGTGTGATAATTTTAATGTTGCTAATTTTGTAATGTCAATGCTGTCTTTATGGCTCGTAAATGTTGGGATGGCTCTAAGAATAGATAATAATTATACAACGTTAAATCTATATAAAGGTCGCTTTATTGGCGGATACAGCAAGGGAAAGTTTATATTTTGTTATGCTATAAACTAGAATAAGAGTTTCACTAATGCATAAATTTATGGATAAAATGTACTGACATAGATATTATTAATTTTGAAATAAGTTTTCCTTGTAGATGAATCCATATGAGCCGAGGAATTACAGACTTGCAGTTGAATCGGTGGCGCAGAAGTAAGCGCAATTGTTTATCGAGGCAAACGTAGCCTCAAAACTAGTTAAAATTTTAAAATAAAAAAAAAAGTACTCCCCTTGGCCATGATTTCGGGCAGAGGTCACGCATTCGTTTCCCACCTGAGTCGAAAATATTTGAGATGCTATAAAAAATAACGTAATAAACAATAATGCACCTTTTTTGATTCATATAATTAAGAAAATAATGGTTTTTCCAATTTATATTTGTGCATTCGAATTTAATCGATGCTTCTATCCAAATAATTAGCACATCACTAGTGGACATTAAGAGACATGTCAACATAAATGCGCCCACACAGATTCCTGTCGCCTCGTCATGTGCCTATAACCTTGGTGCTTTGACCTGAATACCCTAGACTAGACTCAGGTACGTACTAAGGAGAGGTCCTGTAGTGACATCACGGACTTTTCTTTAATTCAAGGTTCATAATATGTATGCTATCCCTATCCTTCGATTCACCTTTATCACAAAGTGGAATGTAGAGCTTCAGTGTTGTTTCAAACAAGGTGAGGCTGAATAGAAAAATAATAACTACAAAACAACAGATTTTTGCATGTTAAATATCTTATTTCCTTAAATCATAGATCAAATAGCCCATTATGGTGTAGAACAAGCTCTCACTTTGTATAATATGATTGTATTAAGCTATATTTAAACAATTTTTCGTTGAGATCCGCGCACAAACTGGATACAATGGCCTGGATACATTTAACACCGAACGCTATTCGGTGTTATATGTTCTTATGAACCCTAATTCAAATATTATAGAAAGTATTTTAATATAGGTTCCTTGAGTACATCCCTTGTTAGACTATGTAACTCAACGAATTACATCGGACATCTGAGTGCCTAGCATTTTAAGGTTAGGGCAGCAGACTACCGTTGGACCTGACGCATTACTGGTCTACTTGTGTCGTGCCGGTGACAGCTGTTTTGGCCTAGTGGGAGGTAGGTCATGGGTTCAAATCTCAAGTACTTTCATCATCAGCCTGAAGAAGTTTTCTGCTGGAATATATCCAGCAAGGTCCTTACGTAGAATAGAATAGAATTGAATTCAAAAAACGTTTATTCTACTACCTATTTAAGCAATCAAATAAAATGTAAAAATGAAATTCAATAGAATAATTATTTAATCTAATACTTCATGCATGCTTTATAGTAGATTATGCAACAAGGGCTTAAAGTAGTGTATTATGTCAAGGGCGCTATATTGAACCCCGAGAAAGAGGGATTCTATGGTTAACTCCCGAGCGGAGCGAGGGAATTAAGGCAAGAATCCTGAGTACGAGGGGTTCAAGATCGCCCAAGACAAATACACATTTAAGCCCGTGATGCATACTCTACTTTTTATACTTTCTGCGAGGCAATTGAAAACAATGACTGTTAAGTAGAAAGAAATGATTTTTCTGTAAGTAACCAACTATACCAGAGGCTTCAGATTGTATGCATTCTGGAGTCGAATCAAAATCACTTGACATTTTTGAGAAGTTTATTTAAATCGAAACTGAATTTCGGTGTAGATAACAGCACAGCAGTTTGAGCGCTTGGCGCCTTTTTTTATTTTTTTGTAGTCTATTCTGTAGTGGTCAGTTCGACATTCGAATAAATCCTTCTTCGTGCGCGGATGAAAATGAATTTTATAAAAAGTTTTCATGTTTTTCTTTTTTTTAATTTGTAGGCAGTGCAAAGAAAATGATAACATACAGCCTAATTAGAATAAAATCTCATTGCACCCAAACATTTTTGAAACCAACCTCAATCAAGCACGACTACATGGGTTGCATTCCAAATTCAAATCACATTATGTCCCATGGGAAATAATGAAATTCAGTACAACATTATGACCCGGCTAGACCGTAGGGCTGTAATGACTTACTTTAGGAAAGGTTTGCATGACACATAATATGCCATTGACGAGCAGGTAGTATAAAAAATATATTTTGTTGATTTAATATTATAAACTACTTAATTTTACTATTTACATTTTTATGTTTTTTATTAAGGAAATAAAAGGCTATATTATATTATTATATCCAGCAAAAAGTGAACGACGAACAGTTTTGAGGCGTATCTATAAAACGATTTCCTATAATCTTAAAAACGTTATCGGTACATGCATCGGGTCGGGGATTTTCCTACACTACGTGAACCTTTGTTCGCCAACGGTTGTAAGTTCTACGATGGCCTATATGGGTTTCTAGGTGAGTAAAGTCAAAAAATAAAGCAAAAATCTTACGCGAGTTAGGGCACAGCGAGACTTACTCGCTCTTAATTTGAGCAGCCCGTCTGGGAGGTACCTCCGCCTTACATAAGATGCAGTCAATTAACATTAATTGTTTCAAATAGTGTTGTCTTCCTCCGGTGAGTAAGGTTGCAAGAACTCTTAGTTCGGGGCCGGCAACGCGTGCGTGATGCCTCTGGTAAGCGTTTATAGGCTACGATTAATACTTACTAACAGTGCCGTATGCTTGTTTGCCGCCATAGTTGTATAAAAAAAGCGTTAGATTATTGATTACAATTTGATCCACGCTACGCGACGTCGCGTTGCTTGGATAAGATGTACCTCTATACAGCCCACGTATGGGATAGTATAGCCCATCCATTATTATCACAACGTTGTAACGTCTTTACGTAGCGGGATAAATTGAAACTCACACATAAATAGCCCTGCTCATAAAATTAAAATCTAATAAAAATGGGGCAATCTTCAAAAAAGCTTTTAAAACATCGTAAATATGAATATTACTATTAAACCGGCATCTTAAATACCTACCTACGCATAATTTACTCAAAAATATCTTTTCAATGTTAAATAAGTTTAACTTTGTCAGTTTTAGTAGGTTGGTCATAAAAGTTAACTTTAAACTCCTCTCAAAGTGCTTTCAAACGGTGAAGGCAAGTCGTGAGATAACCGGCATATCCTAGAACTAGGGGGTATTAGATTATATATTCCTATAACTTGTTTATGTATAAATATTTCTAATATGGCTCTTTGTGGGATTCCCTTTTTATCTGGATTTTATTCTAAAGATTTAATTTTAGAATTAATAAGTTTTAGTTTTTTTTTTTTTTTTTTATATTAAAAATGCGAAGACATGTGACCTGTGCACGAAAGGAGCCTCTAAGAGGCGCACTTTAATTCTTTCACTTCACGAATTCTTTCACCGACCGACGGTCATATGCCCTTTTCAGGGCCAACATACCTCAACCTGGTCACTGACCTGCTTGCTTATCGTGTCACTGATTCCTTCTTGGTCATCCTGTATTGGCTCAGTGACCAGGTGGAGTATGGTGGCTCTGAAAAGGGCCTATAACCGTCGGTGAAAGAATCAGTGTATCGATAGGATTAAAGTGCGCCTCTTAGAGGCTCCTTTCATGCACGCACATGTCTTCGATTTTTTACCTACTAGGGCATGCCGGGTTCCTTGCGATGTTTTCCTGCACCGTTTGAACGCACTTGTATAGCATAGCGCATGAACATTTTCAGAATGGAAATTCTGGTTTCCATTGATGCACTGGGATGTCACTGACCTAATACGGGATGACAAAAACAGAATCAGTGACACGCCAAGATAATCAAAACAATGGCATTGACATTGGCATTGCAACAGTCGTCAAACAAAAAGGTTTATTGACCCATATTATTACCTGTCATATGTATAATTTTATGCGAAAATTGACGGCACGCTTCGTTGCCCACCCTATACTAAAATTATGCCCTAACCACAGAAAATTACACCTTACCTCCGTGTGATAACATTCAATATGGCTTATCAAGTACAGCTAAAACAATTACCTAAGCTTTCCGCGCCATTTTAAGCAGTATTCCGAAGACTATAAGGAAGGGATTCGGTTGTATAGTTTCATAATTGAGTTTAGTATAGCGTAACGGAATATTTATAAAGAATTTTTGCAAAGAATAGTTGGATGTGTTGTAAAGAAATGCTTTTTCTTGAAGTGAAATGTCAAATGGCATGTCTCTTTACAGTCTGATGATTCAAATAACAATGTGGTCTGTAGTAATCAGGACCAAACAATGTGATGTATTTGGGAAGATTCGCTCCAAGTACAGTAGGTAGGTACGTTGTCATTCTATAATTTTTTTGTCGTTATTTAGCTTTAATGAAATGATTAGTAGGTAATCCGATATCGATACAATTTATGGGAGATTACCTCGAGACTATGACATCTAGGATGGTGAAAAAAACATTGAAATCGGACCATCCGTTATGGAGTAATCGGTGTACAAACATAAAAAAACGTAGTCACCGAATTTACAACCTCCTCCTTTTTTTGGCGTCGGTTAAAAAAAGATGGTCAAGTGGGGAACTCGCTATTACGTGTAAGAAAATATATATTTTGCGGTCGCTTACTTAGTTCAATGTATGATATTAATTTAGGTTAGGTATCAGAGGCTAGAATATTGTAAAACTTAGATATATTCGCTCATTATGTATCTCATTTTAAGTAAACCCTGTGTTTGTATGAGAATAAAGTTCTTTAAACCTATATTAACCACCAAATTAGTTTGTTTTATATAAAGTGGGGCGTGGTGGCCCCGGCTAAAGAATAGGCCCCTCCATATCTCTATCCGCGGATGTCGTAAGAGGCGACTAAGGGAAAAAAGCTAGGGGATGGGCAGCAGCGTCCCTCATTTTAACAACGATAGCTCTAACTGCGCTCGCCAACCCGCATGCCCAGCGTGGTGAGTATGGGCAAATCCCCCCACATGATAAGGAATTTGCTCTGTCTGTGGGGGAGGCCATGTTCAGTAGTGAACGTCGTAAGGCCGAAATGATGAATGATGATATAAAGCGTGGTTTAAATTAACCTCAGCTAGTTATATATTTTTTTTTGACTGCAATAACCTCCAATCCGTAAACTACTTCGAAATCGTAAGATCCCTTTTCGAGTTTGAGCCACTTTTCCGGCCCCGTGTAATGGTATGGAAGCCGTAGGGCGCGGGTCTCGTGCTTGACCTCTTAATTTAGCGTGGATTCAGAATAGTAATAATAATTGTCAACATTAAAAGTAGATATCAATTTTGTCTAAACGTAGTTATAAAAGTATGTACTAAAATATCGGTCATTTTCTGATCGAAAAGATATGAACGCGCTCGTGAAGCCTGCTCGCTTTAGTTTTATTTTATATAAAAGGACTTGCATATTTGAGCCTTTTGGGGTTGAGAACCTGGGTCCGTGGGGAAACGGGGCCCTCCGGGTTTTCAAAAAGATATCAGGACGTCTGATCGAAGCGACGCGTGAAACGAGAGCTGGCTCATATTCCTCTTATCCAGCGAATTAGCATTGACATCCAGCGTGGCAATTCCGCCAGCGTCTTGGGGACGCTGCCGACTGGTAGTGATCTGGATCAGTTGAGCTATCTATAGATCAACTGCTCAACTGTTTCTTGTGTATTTTGTAAATATTAACTTGTATTAGTTTTAAGTTTCTTTCTGTAAATAAAGTGTTATTCACTTTAATAATTAAAAAGTTTTATTTTTATTTATTTATTTAGGAACAACAAACAACAACATTATATAAGTAAGATACAGTGAGTAGTTGGTACATAATTTCATATGCAACAAATTATTAATAATGTAGTCCACAACGTTATCCACAACTTAGTATATAAGAGTAACAAAAAAGGCCAGCTAGAGGGCCCGTCATAAAAAAACATTTTTATTATCTGCTGTGACAAAAGAAATAGATGACGGGAATCCTATGCTGAGAAAGCTTAAAATGATAAAAGAAAAAGAAGTTATCAGGATTACTTATGAAGAGTTAAGAGAAAATAAATATAATAATTGAGTTTGCAACCAATCAGAACGTATTTAATTCATGATGATCTTCATTGTGAAGTTCATTATTGAGTAAGAAGCAGGAGTAGTTAAGACATAATAAGTTATAGGGTTCTCTTTTTCAAGTTTTAGAGACAGAACCCTACAGAAAAAAATGTACTATCTATCTGTATCATCATCATCAGCCTGTAAAAGTCCACTGCTGGACATAGGCCTCCCCCAAAGAGTTCCATGACGAACGGTCTTGAGCCATCTCTATCCACCGACTTCCCGCAACCCTCACAATGGCGTCGGTCCATCGGGTGGGGGGCCGTCTAACACTGCGTCGCCCGGTTCGCGGTCGCCATTCGAGAACCTTATCTCCACAACGGTTTTCGGTTCTGCAAACTATATGGCCTGCCCACTGCCACTTCAACTTGCTAATTCTGAGAGCTATGTCGGTGACCTTAGTTCTTCTACGGATTTCCTCATTTCTGATCTTATCACGTAGTGAAACTCCAAGCATAGCTCTCTCCATCTATCTGTATGACAAATTAAAACAATGACAAAAAAGTACCGACGATTCTTAAGTCGATAAAATATATTTGACTATGCTGCTTATTTGATAAAATCCTCTTTATAAACAGGTTCTTTTAAATTACATGTAAAGTTAAACATTCATCATTCATCATTTCAGCCGTACGACGTCCACTGCTGAACATGGCCTCCCCCACAGACAGAGTGAATTCCTTATCATGTAGGGGGATTTGCCCATACTCACCACGCTGGGCATGCGGGTTGGCGAGTGCAGTTAGAGCTATCGTTGTTAAAATGAGGGACGCTGCTGCCCATCCCCTAGTTTTTTTCCCTTTGTTGCCTCTTACGACATCCGCGGATAAGTAGATATGGAGGGGCCTATTCTTCAGCCGCGGCCAAGTTAAACATTACCCTTTGTTGAAATCAGTTTAAGGGTCTTAGTTATAAATTACCCTTTTGAAGTCCTCAAAAGATTTCCCATCCCCAACAATTATTCCTACCCCGTACGATCAACTTTGCGGTTTTGTCTAAGTGGTTGCGTAAATTGACAGGCATAGCTTCACCTAGTTTCTAAGACGTTTCAAAGTGATCCTAGTGATTTTATTGAAATAAATGCCTTTTGACTTTGACTTTGACTTTGACAGTCACAAAGATTTATAGTTCAAATTCGTATAAACATTTGAATGGCAATAAATCAATAAATAACACCCAACAGTAACATACATATTAAATAGTCATGACCGCTCACTAGGATTCCCTGTGTCGTTGGTATCAGAAATTACAAGTAGGTACTATGTTACCACAACACCCAGACCGGGCAGATCATAAAAGACTGGTCTTTTGAAGGGAACCCCCTGAAATACATAAACACACTTTACATACACACGCACACACACTCAAACACACAAACGTACACACACATAATATGCTCCTGAGACTATTTACTTTTATCTTTTCTTATTAGGTACAACTTATAAATATTATGCAAAATGCTATTGAAGAGCGGAATTTCAAAGGGAGACTCCAAAACCTATATGTGGTTTTAAAAGTAACAGAAAAATAATAATAATAACAGTTGCAAATTAAACTAAAATAATATTATACTAGAAATGAACTCTGTTTTCTACGACTACGACTACAAGTAGAAAACAGAGTTCAGATCACCAACCACAGGCAGCGTGCCCAAAAGGCTGGCGACGTTACCTCGTTGGATCGCTATGCTGATCCTTTGTCCGAGGTACGCACCAGCCCTTCGGTCATTGGTCTCATCCACCAGCCTCCTAGATAAAGCAAGTTTATAAGTTACTGAAATAAATATTTTGTGTTTGTATTTTGTAGATCATGCAAACATTGGTACCGCAGCAATACGAGGTCATGTTAGGGCCCCTAGCCATTTATTTTTATCCCATGACTAGTGAGACCTATTAGTATGTAGACGGGCTCGCAGGACGTCCGTGTATGGCCTTAAATGGAAAGTTGGACGATGCATGTAGAGCCTTATTTTATGAGTTGGAATCAGACGGAGCGCTATACACGACGCCCTGTTTGATGTTGAACAGTGACTTTCAAGACGTGTTTAAACGGCGTACGTCCACTGTTTTATAATGTTTGCGATCTTTATTAATTCTCTCAAGATTACAAATCGCTTACGAGAACTCAAATAATTATCAATATCCTCATCATCATCATCAGCCTGATGAAGACCACTGCTGAACATAGGCCTCCCCCAAAGAGTTCCATGACGAACGGTCTTGAGCCTTTTCCATCCACCGACTTCCCGCAACCTTAACAATGTCGTCGGTCCATCGGGTGGGGGGCCTTCCAACACTGCGTCGTCCGGTTCGTGGTCGCCACTCGAGAACCTTTGTTCACCAACGGTTGTCGGTTCGGCGAGCTATATGTCCGGCTCACTGCCACTTCAACCTGCTAATTCTGAAAGCTATGTCGGTAACCTTGGTTCTTCTACGGATTTCCTCATTTCGGATTTTATCACGCAGCGAAACTCCGAGCATAGCTCTCTCCATAGCCCGTTGGGCGACTTTGAGCTTGTGTATAAGGCCAATAGTTAGCGTCCAAGTCTCAGTGCCATATGTCATCAATATCCTACTATCCTACTAATATCCTACTAATAAAGGATAGTAGGATATTGGTAGGATTAGTTGGATTACTTTTATTTTTATGCAGAGAGTGATTAATCCTAGGTTGATCACTCTTAGCACGAAGACATTGTGATTTCATTCATTTGTCTTATTTTAAAATTGTTAATATTATTAAGTACTATTTATTAATTTACATGATTATTATTATTATTTTCCGTGGTGGCCCCGGCTGAAGAATTGGCCCCTCCATAACTACCTATCCGCGGATGTCGTAAGTGGCGACTAAGGGATAAAAGCTAGGGGATGGGCAGCAGCGTCCCTCAATTTAACAACGATAGCTCTAACTGCGCTCGCCAAACCGCATGCCCAGCGTGGTGAGTATGGGCAAATCCCCCAACATGATAAGGAATTTGCTCTGTCTGTGGGGGAGGCTATGTTCAGCAATGGACGTCGAACGGCTGAAATGATGATGATGATTATTATTTTCCTATTGTGTGACTAATACAGTATTTAAGACAGTTTTTTAGTTATTAACATGCTATGGATTTTTAATTGTCGGAAATAAATAAATTATTATCATTATTAACTCATACTTGAAAAATTATTATAGGCAAAACCGTGTGCTAAAACTAGTTAGTAATTTGTTTGTCGCTAGATGGCGCTGCGTGCATACTGATAAGTACCAGGCGCGCATATTAATAAGAAGATAGCATTTCGCTCGACTCGTGATGTCATTGAATGCTAATTTCACACTTCAGTGAACTGAGCGTCGGTAAGTTTACATCTAAAAGGCCGCCTTATTGTCTTACTCAATTGGAAATTGGAATCGTCTTGACATGATACTCAAATTGTAGATTGCCGCTGAGTCGACAAGAAGGACAAGAAGGTCGCTGGTCCTTCTTTAGGGAATAACTTGAAAAGCACCCTTCATTACGATCTACATGAGGCCAATAGCTAGCGACCAAGTCCCAGTGCCAATGTCATCACAGGCAAATATTAGCCACCCAAATTAAAAGATTTCAGGCATCTGTGCACGAAAGGAGCCTCTAAGAGGCGCACCTTAATTCTTTCACCACATTGAATCTTTATAGAATAGAAGAATGGAATAGAATATATGTTTATTTGACATACACACGAAAACACAGAACAGACATGGGAACATATAATACAAGGTATAGTAAAAACACAAATGACAACAAAGAATAAAGTCAAGTCAAAAGTCAAAGTCAAAAGGCATAAACATAAGGACACCTGCCCACCTTATAGGTAGTCAGGCATCCACCTGTAGCCAGTAGGTGCGAACCAGTCTCGCTCTGTGTCGGGTGGAGCCAAACAGGCCCTGACTCAGCTTATTGCTGCTTTACATGACAAAATGCCATGCAAAGCAGCGCTGGTTTTCAGGCAGGACCTTGAGTAGGATGACGTCTCATTTAACAAAACAGAAAAGATACAGAAGAGAAAACAAGTAAAAGGAACGCTATATTGTATACACTTATTAGAGGTTGGTCTTTTGACGTCATAGGTCCTTTTCAGGGCCACCATACCTCAATTCGGTCATTCACATAATACAGAATGACCAAGAAAGAATCAGTGACACGACAAACAAGCAAGGCATGGCCGTTTTCATTAACTATATTTGACTTTCACTATAGTAAAAAAACGCGTTCGTGCATAATTCGTGTTTGGGGCTCTAAACAAAGTAGAATAAAGCGTTTGTTCCGACACTTCATTAAATCCCGTGAATTCTCACTTTTATTTTCCGAAAAACCCTCATTTGAGCCTTTTATGAACTTTACTTCGAACAAACAAACCTACGAAAGGCCCTTTGAACCACAAGAGTTAAAACAAATAGACAAGCACCAGAGTAATGAAAACGTACACAGGATAGAAGAGCTTTTACATAGTACGAACAAACACAGAGAGGAAAAACGGTATAGCTCAATTTTAAAAACAGTATCTAATAATATAATATAATATAATTGTTTTTTCAGATAACTTAATAATAGTACGCTGTGTGGTAGTAGTTCGCTGCGTGATAAAATCCGTAGAAGAAGCTTTTAAGAGGAGGTAGGGTACAGCGAGATTTTCTCGTTCTGAATCGGAGCAGCCCGCCTGGGGAGGTACCTCCGCCTTGCAGAAGATCGCAGCCAAATAACATTATTTGTTTCAAATAGTGTTGTGTTCCTGCGATGAGTAAGGTTGCCAGAGCTCGTTAGGGGGGAAGGGGTTCGGGGTCGGCAACGCGTGCGTGATGCCTCTGGTATTGTAAGCGCTCATAGGCTACGGTAACCGCTTACCAACAGGTGGGTCGTATGCTTGATTGCCACCTCAGTAGTATAAAAAAAAAAAAGAACCAAGCTCACCGACATAGGTTTCAGAATTAGCAGGTTGAAGTGGCAGTGGGCCGGCCATATAGCTCGCAGAACCGACAACCGGTGGGGAACAAAGGTTATCGAGTGGCGACCACGAACCGGACGACGCAGAGTTATATGTATTACCAACGTGAAACAATCCTACTAATATTATAAATGCGAAAGTTTGTGAGGATGTTTGGATGTTTGTTATTCAATCACACAATAACCGATTTCGTTGAAAGTTGGAATATAAAGAGTTACCTAGAATGGCATATTGGCTACTTTTTTTAGGTACCACGCGAGCAAAGCCGCGAGCGGTAGCTAGTAGATAATATAGGACTCGCAAAAGATTCAATAACGTCCAAACCGGTGCTGACACCCCTGTTCATACTTTTGTAAATGCGAACGAAGCCGCGGGCGGTAGCTAGTAGAGAATACAAGGTGATTCATAATATGTAAGCCATCCCGAAAGGGGCTTATTCTACACCCAATTGGCAATAAAGTTTGTTCTACAACTTTTGGAAATTGGACATTTATAATTGAAAAAACTCTATGCGAAAATCAGCTGTGGGGTCAAATCAGGTCAAACTCAATGAATCAGCTGTTTTAGGTAGCAATCTTGATTCCAAACTTCTTGTACGTTTAGTTATTAGTTCTAAAGATGATAAAAATACCAAAAACTGCTAATATGAGAAAGTTTTTGGAAAAAAAAATAAAAATAAAATATCGATGTTTTTTTTCGCTAAAATTATTTATTTTCGTTGATAGAATAACCCCCTTTCGGGATGGTATACATGTTATGAATCACCTTGTATAGGACTCGCAAAAGATTCAATAACGTCCAAACCGGTGCTGACACCCCTGTTCATACTTTTATAAATGCACTAGTGAGCTTACTCTGAGACCGACACCTTTAAAATAAATTCCACACATTTTGTTTGAACTCCGTTTTGAACCTCGCTTCATATGAGGCTCGTTTTAAATGTTTTGTGTATACACCTGCCTTAGCTCATTCTGTATTCATTAAGGTATTCCTACACGGGCCATGAAAATGACTTAATTTAGGGCATGTCTATGACATTTTGATGTAACCACAACAGTGGTAGTTAGTGTGGTCATGAAGACAGATTTTATGGCGTACCTAATACGTTTTGATCGAGCGAGCGAAGATCTTTCAAACAACTTGAGAGATGTTTTCATAACCCCCTTTTTAACCCCTATATCTTAGCAACCCCATGGTCAATTAATTTAATTAATTTAATTCCATGACGATCGGTTTAGTTTGAAAGTCATGATAACAAATACACATACAAATAAACAACGCCGATGCCAAGTCAGTTGTTTCAGAGATTCGCACGCTTCACTCGCTAGATCAAAAATCACACTACTTCCTCTTTATAGATAATGTACTTTCTCTTGATGGCTCTTCGATATTATTACAATAATCATTGGTCATCAATCAAGCTCAACTCGCGGATAAGTTACTAGTGGAAAACTGAACATACTCCTTCTTCTAAGTTATTCAATTAGTTTCTCTCTGCAAAAACTCGTCTCTAAGAAACCGCTTTGGCCTAGTGGGAGGCTTTCGAACATCTTTGCAACCCGCCAGGCTATTGCGTAAGCGGAATGGTAATGAAAATCGCAATTATAAGGATGATTTTATAAATTTTTGCGGCAAACATAAATAGGAAGAAGCTAGGTCGTGAACTTTTCCACTGTCAAGTTTGGAACGTATACAAGGTAATTCATAATATGTATTCCATCCCGAAAGGGGCTTATTCTACACACAATTGGCAATAAAGTTTGTTCTACAACTTTTGGAAATTGGACATTTTTCATTGAAAAAACTCTATGCGAAAATCAGCTGTTTTGGGGACAAATCAGGTCAAACTCAATGAATCAGCTGTTTTAGGTAGCAATCTTGATTCTGAACTTCTTGTACGTTTAGTTATTAGTTCTAAAGATGAGAAAAATAATTAAAAAAAAATTAAAAATATTGGTGTTTTTTTCGCTAATATTATTTCTTTTTGTTGATAGAATAACCCCCTTTCGGGATGGTATACATGTTATTAATCACCTTGTAGAATGTGGCTAAGATTGTTAAAATTACCCGCAAAGTTACGAACTTCATTACCATACCGCTTAGGCAATTGCACCACCAGTCCTGCACCAATGATATTTTCTATTAGAATAATTTAAGTGTGTATAAGCTTAAAGCGGTGAAGGAAAACATCGTGGGGAAACCAGTAGGTAAGTATTCTTTAGGCGGTTTTCTTTCTTTTTCAAGCTATTTTTATAAATATCAATTTATAACAATTCTCGAATAGCGACTAAGAACCGGGCGACGCAGTGTTGCAAGGCCCCCGATGGACCAACGACTTTGAGGATGTTACGGAAGTCGGTGGATGGAAAAGGCTCAAGACCGTTCGTCGTGGAACTCTTTGGGGGAGGCTAATGTGCAGCAGTGGACTTCTAGAGGCGGATGATGATTATGACGATAATGAGTAGGTCTTTGGCTAACGCCTTCGACTCGCTAGCGATTCAAAGTCTGTGCCCCGAGCACGATAGCGTTACGCATACGATGCGATAGCATATGTCCAACATTAGCCAATCAAAATTAAAAGATTTCAAGCAACGCCGATGTCATTAGATAATAATTGATTTTTACTATCGTATCGTAAACTCAACGCAAATTATTCATGCTTGAGCCACTGGTGATACCTAACGTGTATCTGCAAGTAGGCTGTCGACACAAAAAATCCATTTACTAAAATTAAACGAAATCACTTGACTTTATGATAGATCCCTGCCATATTGAGTTTTAGCACATCGTTGTAAAGTTAATTTAACATTGCACTCGGTTTTTAAGTGATACGTGCCTACGGGTATAGAAAACCAGTGGAACAAGATTATTTAATCAATATACAATCCCGTTTTTCTCCTCACTAGGCATGTCTTATGTTTCAGTTTCATAAAAAGCGGCTTCCGTTATATGAATACCAAATTATAGCGGAAATGTGGGTCTAAATAAGTTGCTTCACTTAGGGCAATTTCCAATGAAATTTAGCGTCACCACTATATCATCTAAGGCCCATATTATTAAACATTTTCACGGTTTGCGCATTGAATAAAAAAAACCCTGTATATTTGTGAGGTGTCGTCACGTTTTAACAACATAAATATAGCCCAAAGAGCAATTGCCCGTATAATAGCACATTTAACGGCCATTATAATACGGTAGCCGTTTCTTAGATCCTAAGTGAAAAATGCAGTACTCGGAACAAGATATAATGTATTATACTATAACGAGAATTTAATGGGATTTGAGTTAAGGAGTAGGTACGAGTACCTACGGCATAAGACAGTTTAAAAAAAGGTATAAAAAAAACATCCAAAGACATAGACCAGTCCCCTTAATGTTGACGTTTCTCACAGGATTCTTCTTTTTTTTTTATTATTGAAAAAAGGGCTTTATCGCTGACGCGATTATAACGCACTAACTTTCTATTTGATTCATGGATTTTTGCATTCAAATTTTGCTCAAAAGAGACGTTTCATCAATATATGGAGCCTGGGCCTGCACTATGTACACTACTCTAAAATATGGCTAAGCAATAAAGTAAACGTATTTAATTGGTTATTTTATTTAAATTGACTTCGTTCTAGGGTACATGAGTGCGTACAGGGTGCGTGAAATGTCACTTTGACAACCTACATTTATCTGACAAAAAAAACACATCAGACATCATACATGACATGAAAAATATGTCAATGTCATGTCAAACGCCAATTATAAACCAACATGGCGGCCTTAAAATAGTGTTCACATAGTAAAAAACTTACCAGAAGAGAAGTAATAGAAAGGCCCAGAATGAAATGGCTCCTTTTGGTCCTACCTGAAATCCAACGCAAATTACAACCTCGCTCACGAGTATATTTAGATCCTAGACGATTTTGGTGACCACTTCCAACTTTTATAACAAAAAACAGTCACATATCGTAGTCCTGACCTCACACTAGGATTCAGTCTATCGTGGGTATCCGGGACAGACCCGGAACAAAAATAAGCAGATTATGCAATAATTTGTCCCGCAGCGGGAATCGAAACCGGACCTCTTGCGTCACAGTCGGGCACTCGCTCGCTACGCCAACGAGGAACGAGGGAACCCTTACAGAAATTAATAGTGTTCGTGTCGAATCGCGATCAATCACGTTTTAAGCTGGTTCCGTTACTTTCTCAGCATAAAAAAACTCTTAAAGTGTGTCACTTGGCCCACACAATCTATTGTCATTACGGCACTGAGCCAGATCTGTAGTCCCAGTGCTTGTACTACAAACACTAGATTAAGAGATAAAATCAAATTGTTCTATTACTTCTCTTGTTGTTCCAGTGATTTTTAATTAATTTTAATCATGTGCATTCACCCAGGTGCGGCTTTGAAGGCTGTCTGTAACTTATAGAGGTGATTCGGTTGGCGCAAAAATCACTAAAATTTAATACAATTACCTACAAGTAAATAACACCAAAGAGTCACATACATAGTCCTGACCCCTCACTAGGATTCCCTGTGTCGTGGGTATCAGAAACTACGAGTAAAGTATTTCTCCAGAGCAGGCAACGCACTAGCAATGCTCCAGGTGTTGCAGATGTCTATAGGCGACGGTAACCGCTTACCATCATGTGGGCCGTAAGCCTGTTTGCCTCTGTCTATCATAAAAAAATGGTACAACACCCAGACCAGAAACAAATATTTGCAGATCATGCATCTATCTACTTATCTATCTATCAATTAAATAATGCGTAACTGTCGCCAAATTCTAACATTCTACCGGCATCTCTTGATCATTTTATTCCCTTGAAAAGGAGGAAAAATACGAGGCAGGTGGTCGCAGAATCTGTAATTGAAATCACGCATCAATATTCAATACTTGGCTTTGACCGTAATTATGTAACGATGTGATGATCTTAAGAGCTCTTGTAGTGTGGTGGTAGCGACCCGTCCTTGCGATCTAAAGTCGAGGGTTCAAATCCCGGTCGTGCACCAATAATTTTCTACTACGAAAATTTGTGTGCACTCTACCTATCTTACCTACCTACCAGTACCTAACAAACGAAACGAGTCTTTAATAGGCGCACTTTAATCCTTTAACTACGGTAGCGCTCATAGGCTATGGTAACCACTTACCAACAGGTGGGCCGTATGCTTGTTTGCCACCTTAGTTGTATAAAAAAATAAAATAAAAACTACCTACACTGATTCTTTCATCGACGGTCATAGGCCCTTTTCAGGGCCACCATACCTCAACCTGGTCACTGACCTAATACAGGATAACCAAGAAAGAATCAATGACACGACAAGCGAGCAAGAGATCACGAAGTTCCGGCTGATCAATAGGCCCCTCTCCCTACCCGTTGTGATAAGGGAAAAAAGCTGGGGGATGGGCAGCAACGTCCTCCATTTTAACAGCGATAGCTCTAACGGCGCTCGCCAACCCGCATGCCCAGCGTGGTGAGTATGGGCAAATTAAAATAAATTTATCATAAAACATCTTTATTATTATCATTATCGTAGTTGTTCTGTTAAAAAGATGGCATTCACGACGTGTCATATAAATGACCGGAAGCAATCCGATTCGCTGACACATGCCTTATTAAAAACCATACTGTATTTTATTGTCTATTATTATTATTATTTTTTAATGCAACTAAGGTTACAGACAAGCTTACCACCTGTTGGTAAGTGATTACCGTAGCCTATGAACGCTTTCTATACCAGAGGCATCACGCACGCGTTGCCGACCCCGACAGAGCTCTGGCAACCTTACTCACCGCAGGAACACAACACTATTTGATACAAATAATGTTATTTGGCTGCGATCTTCTGTAAGGCGGAGGACTCACAGGCGGGCTGCTTTAATTTATATTATACGAAAATCCCAAACGATTAAAAAGATGGCAACCACGATGTGCCATACAAACGATCAGAAGCAAACCGATGGGCTGACACATACCTTACTAGCATCCGCCCGCGGTTCGCTCGCGTGGTATCTGCATAAGAAGTAGCCTATATGCTATTCTAGGTATAGAACTCTATCTGTTCCAAGTTTCAACGAAATCGGTTGAGCCGTTACGGCGTGATTGAACAACAAACATCCAAACATCCTCACACACCTTCGCATTTATAATATTAGTAGGATTAACATAGATTATTTTCTTTTTTTAAGAAAAATAAAACGAATACAAGCTAATATTTACAAAATACACAAGAAACAGTTGAGCCATCTAAAGACCGTTACAAACGATCTATAGATAGCTCAACTGATCCAGATCACTACCAGTCGGAAGCGTCCCCAAGACGCTGGCGGAATTGCCACGCTGGATGGCAATGCTAATTCGCTGGGCCAAATAAGAGCCAGTATATTTTGTTTCCTGTTAATTGTAACACAATGACAAGAAAGCTCGTTTCCTCGACCCGTTTGAAGGTATGCGCACACGAGAGTGAAATTGTGCAATGATTACGAGCTATTAGTCGCTTTCTAAGTACGCCCGCGCAGTGCGCGCCGACCTTTATAGAGAAGCGAGATTGCAGAAGTGACACTTTGATAAACGAGGTAGGTAGGTAGGAGGAGGTAGGGCACAGGGAGATTTTCTCGTTCTGAATTGGAGCAGCCTGCCTGGGGAGGTACCTCCGCCTTACAGAAGATCGCAGCCAAAAAACATTATTTGTTTCAAATAGTGTTGTGTTCCTGCGGTGAGTAAGGTTGCCAGAGCTCTTTCGGGGTCGGCAACGCGTGCGTGATGCCTCTGGTATTGCAAGCGCTCATAGGCTACGGTAACCGCTTACCATCAGGTAAGCCGAAAGCTTGTTTGCCACCTCTGTTGTATTAAAAAAAAAAAAACTACTTTAAGTATTGAGCTACCTACTTGCAAAGAATAAAACAGAAATAGATCATTTACTATTTTACATTTGTGCATCGTCAGATAGATCATTGGGTATTGGTTGGGGAACAAAGGTTCTCGAGTGGCGACCACGAACCGGACGACGCAGTGTTGGAAGGCCCCCCACCCGATGGACCGACGACATTGTGAAGGTTGCGGGAAGTCGGTGGATGGAGAAGGCTCAAGACCGTTCGTCATGGCACTCTTGGGGGAGGCCTATGTTCAGCAGTGGACTTCATCAGGCTGATGACGATGATGATGAGATAGATCATTTTCCTCACTTACAGGACGCTGTAGTGCCTGGGACATGTTTTCATGGAGTTTTTTTTTTTTTTTTTTTTTTATTGATAATTGTAAGGCGTTTGGCCACCAACTCACTCCTCCTAGATTGTACTCTTTCGGGAAAACAGACGCTTGGCTTGCCCAGCCCCTATTCCTGTAACTGAGACTAGTCAACCTTATCCGCATGAAAGATAATTATCTTTCCTGTGGATAAGGTTGCCTAGGACCTGCCTAAGCTGTGGGTTTCCATACGACGTTTCAACTGATCCCAAACTAGGCTAAGCCTGTACTATGGGTACCAGAGACTGATAATATACATAATTAATAGATAAATATTTAACACCCAGACTCAGAACAAACATCTTTGTTAACCACACAAATGTTTGTCCAGTGCGGGAATCGAACCCGCGACCTCTAGCGCAGAAGGCAGAGTTACTACCAATTGAGCTATGCGGCTAGACGGTTTTGAGCACGTATTCACGTGAACAGGTGAACACGTTGATCACAGTTTTTCTTGGTCATCCTGTATTAGGTCTGTGACCAGGTTGAGGTGTGGTGGCCCTGAAAAGGGCCTATGACCGTCGGTGAAAGAATCAGTGTAGTGAAAGGTTTAAAGTGCGCTTCTTAGAGGTTCCTTTCATGCACAGTTTCACCTTTAGAACTATGTCAAAGATCAAGTAGACGAAGTTGCGTGCCTGACACACTTTGCCAATTGTGCCTACACAGTACCTACCTACACATAACAGACAATACGTGAGATATGAGTAGCGTAATTAAAAATAATAGCGTGAATGTCTTGAAAGAGAAGCTATTGACTGTCTTATTAAAATAATGAATAGTTCAGCGTTAAACGCGCAATTACTTTTACAACTAATTCATCATCATCATTTCAGCCGTACGCCGTCGACTGCTGAACATGGCCTCCCCCACAGACAGAGCAAATTCCTCATCATGTGGGGGGATTTGCCCATACTCACCACGCTGGGCATGCGGGTTGGCGAGCGCAGTTAGAGCTATCGTTGTTAAAATGAGGAACGCTGCTGCCCATCCTCTAGCTTTTTATAGCATAGGTAGATATGGAGGGGCCTATTCTATGCCGTGGTGCCCCGGGTGAAGAATAGGGCCCTACACTACTACCGTATATCGTAAGAGGCGACTAAGGGAAATAAATCTAGGGGATGGGTAGCAGCGTTCCCTATTAACAATAGATTTACTTATCTGCACTCGTCAACCTGCATGCCCATTGTGGCAAGTATGGTGAGCAAAACCCTCCAAATTATTGTTTGAGTGCAGGCCATTGCAAATGGGGAGAAAAATTACTTAAACAAATCGTAGCGAAACGGTTTCCTTTGGTAATCATTGTTATTCAGAGAAGGTGCTCTCTGATAGTACATTTACACTCGCGCCTAGTCCCTCGTCTCGTGTCTCGCTCCGCACCTCGCATGATCGATGGTAAATGAGCTTCCTGTTTAGACTCTCGTGGTGAGCGGCAGCAGCTCTCTAGCGTTTGCCGCGCGGTCCTTTGACTCGTGACCAAAAACCGCTTCCGACGCGAGCGTTGCGAGTGACGAGACGAGGCGCGAGGCGAGCCGCGAGCATCGGTTCACACTCCTGTCTCGTGGCTCGCCTCGCAGCTCGTCTCGCGACTCGCACGCGAATGTAAATGGGCTATGACCGTTTAATATCTATAATTCACACACGTTTGGTCTCGCTACCGATACTGACTCACCACATAACTTAACTAACTGGTGGTTCGCCCCGAACTTGCTTGCTTGTCGGGTTATTGAATTTTTCTTGGTCATTCTGAATTAGGTCAGTGGCCTTGAGGTATGGCCCCGAACTAAGATCTCACGATGTCCAGTAAAAGTTGAAGCTTCGATAATCGTTGAGGCACAATGAGAATCACGTGATAAGATCCTTGAAGGTGTCTAAGGTGGAAGTCAGAGGCACGTCCTAATTTACATTTGGCACATGCCTACATTGCAGTTGCTTGCCTGTTGTGTCAGTTATTATTTCTTGGTTATCCTGTATAAGGTCAGTCCGGATTGAGTTATGGTGGCCCTGAAAAGGGCCTATGACCGTCGGTGAAAAAATCCGTGTAGTGAAAGAATTAAAGAGCGCCTCTTAGAGGCTCCTTTCGTGCAAACATTGCAGTAGTGAGTATTCTATACGTGACAGGTAGCAAGCCCATCGCCGCTAGTATGGCGACTTATTTGGATATTTATAGTCCGATTTCTTGTTATTAATTATAAGGTACCTACGATTGGACAGGTGGTTGTAATGACGTCCTTCGATCTCATAATGGGTTCAACGCCGTCAACATCCTAGTTTTTCCTTTATGACTCACCAAAGAATTGTAAAGAAATATTCTTTACGCGTTGATGCCACCGTCCACTTAAGCATTCAATATGGAACGCTTAAAATTAAATGCTGGCTGGAGCACTATATAGTCCTCGACTGAAAGCGCCCGTACAGCATTGTCGGTCAAAAATGTTACGAACAGCGTAGCCATAGGCCTTAATATTACGTTGAACGAAATAGGTAATCGTCTCCCTCCAGTGTTTTTACCACAGCACAAAAAAGTATAAGAAAATATTTTTCTTTAACTTAAATATTTATTTATTCATTGAAATCGAAATTGTTCAAAAGAAGGTGTTTCAAAGTATACCTTATTATAAAACACCGTGTATAGTGGTTAAGGGGCGTTGTTGTAGTGTAGTCGATAGTGGCCCTAAATATTCATATTAAAGCCCTTTCGCGCACGTTAGGACGCGAACACATTAGTCAAATGTCATTTTTGTTTCTTTTGAAGGCTTTCTAAGGACTTGATGGCATTTTAATGGCATAAGTGTGGTACTCGCTTTACAGGGCTATGAATCACAATCAGCTACAAAGTAAAGATCAGAAACGAACTCGCAGAATGACATACTCAACAATCACGGGACCATTCACGCGACCATTCACGTGAATGTATGACAGGGGGTTGTGTATAGCGTTTTGTGCTCGCGCCCGGTCAGGATTCAATGGACATCGTTAAAGCAATGCTAATAAAGTTGGGCAATAAACAAACGAAACCCTCCACTTTGTGACCGCGCTGAAGGTAGCATAGCTTTGCCTAAAAAAACAAAAGATCATTGAAAAAAATGATAGGCCCAAGCCGTGTTTGTTCAGCTTCACCTAGTTTTTAAGTCGTCTCAAAGTGATCCTAGTGATTTTATTGAAATAAAAGCCTCTTGACTTTGACTTTGAATATAATAAGAAGTACACTACTGAATATAGGGATCACCCAGAGTGGTCATGGCCTGCAACCACCAAATGGCTCCCATCAACGGTCATCAGTCGTCTTTGAAAGAAAGAAAGAAAGAAAGAAAATTTGTTGATTTGACCCACAGCGCAGGTAGGTACAGTAGGTAGGTGGGTACATAGAAAAATACTTTATAGGTAGGTAATACACAACGCAGTAGGAAAACATACAAAAGTAGGTAGGTAGGTGGCTAAGTGGTAGGCTAAGTAGTATGCGTTGTGTGAGGCTAATGGGTCCCGTCTCAGGATAAAGCTGCACCGCACATAATATTATGTACGGTGCGGCGCTGGTTTTCTGACGGGGCCTAGGCAACGCGACGTGACGAACATCAATAAACATAATATTTATAGTAGGTATATAATAAGGATAATTATAGAAGGTATGGATAGGTACTTATATAAAAAGAGAGTAAGTAGTAGTAAATAGATTTAGGTGAGTTATATATTACAGAATAATTACAGATATTGTATTGCAGGCTATGTTGGTAGGTACATGGTGGTGCTATACAACACGCAGTGTGTTTGGTAATTTATTCTTTCCATCTAGAGGGGCCCTTTGGCCCTCTACGCTGCACTAACCACTGCGTGGCCTCCACCCTAGAACATTTCTGCCCCAACGGCTGTCGGTTCTCAGGGATATGTGCGCATATCATTTTACTCATCCTCTAGTCAGGCTATGTCGGTGACTTTAGTTTGACTGCGGATCTCCTAAAAATATATTGAAATTATAAGCTCAGCTAGTTATAGAGAAACATAATAAGATAATGATATTACCTTCGATTGGGCAACTTGCTAAAGAATTTGTAAGCAAAATTCTTGTACTTCGGTATCGCTTAGATAAAACAATTTATAGATAATATCAATGTTAT
This sequence comes from Anticlea derivata, assembly GCA_947579855.1. Classification (NCBI taxonomy): domain Eukaryota; kingdom Metazoa; phylum Arthropoda; class Insecta; order Lepidoptera; family Geometridae; genus Anticlea; species Anticlea derivata. The sequence goes on from OX388281.1 coordinate 7,086,671, forward strand.
TTAGTTGTTCAATTTGTCTGTTTATATGTTACAGACGCTTTTCAATTTTGCTGAGTGCTTAGCTTGTCATTTCTAGGGCACAAACTATAGCTACTACGTATTCTGAAAATGTACTCAAAGGGAAGCGAGATTCTAGCATAGATTTATTGAAGGTTTTTCTAAGAATACTTTAAATGAAATCTATACATACCTACTTGAGCCACAATTGAGCATGAGTCCGGTGTATTACTGAGGCGAAGTACATAATAAAGCTCTTTTTTTAAATATGCCGGACATATCACACACGGTCAACTGATCCCAAACTGGGCATAGCCTGTACTATGGGTACCAGAGAATGATATGCATAATAGATATATATTTAACGCCCAGACACAGAACAAACATCTGTGTTAATCACACAAATGTTTGTCCAGTGCGGGAATCGAACCCGCAACCTCTAGCGCAGAAGGCAGAGTTACTACCAACTGAGTTATGAGGAATGATTTTATCATTCAATACAAATATTTCAACACTAACCACAGACAATGAATCACACACAATGCGGCAGAACTAGTTACTATTGTCAGTTTGTAGATTGCTATCTACAACATATTTTAGGAGCAGGATTTGGTCAAGACATTTCATGTAGCTTGTTTAGTTGTCACAAAGAGTGTTTGTACACGGGCGATTGTGTGGATGTTGTGCGTCTCGTCTAAACAGCTTCACGTCCTGGCTTAGCCATGACGCCTCGCTCATAAGAACACATACCACACAGAAGGTAGCGTAAGGCCGTGTTCAAACCGTGAGCGATCAGCATCATCATTTAAGCCATAGGATATCCACTGCTGAACATAAACCTCCCCCATAGATTACCAGGAACAATTAGTAGGGGCGATTTGCCCATACTCGCCACGCTGGGCATGCGGGTTATCGGGCGCAGATAAAGCTCTTGTTGTTTATAGGGAACGCTGCTGCCCATCCCCTAGCTTTATGAATAATTAAATAAATAAATATTCCGGACATATTACACACTGGTCAACTGATCCCAAACTAGGCATAGCCTGTACTATGGGTACCAGAGACTATACATAATAGATAAATATATTTTTAACACCCAGATACAGAACAAACATCTGTGTTAGTCACAAATGTTTGTCTAGTGCGGGAATCGAACCCGCGACCTCTAGCGCAGAAGGCAGAATTACTACCAACTGAGCTATGAGGCCAGTCAGTTTGTTTGCCATAATCGCCTCTTACGACATCCACGGGCCTATTCGTCAGCCACCATGGCTACCGTGAGCGATATGTCATCATGAATTTATTTTAAAGTGATGCGTCTTCTGTATAAAGTTGGTTTGAGTTTGACTGTTAGGAGCTTGCGCACACCCCAAAAGTCAAACTCAAAATTGACTTTGTTCAGTCGAGGCAAGGATAAGCTTTGAAATGAATTTTATAAGACATATATCAAGGATATCGCATGCCGTTTGAACGCGGCTCAATGCCTGAAAGAACTATCATAAAAGTAAATAGCCTAGCAGCGAATTCTGAGCACGGAGAGCGGTCAGTGACACTAGAGCGGTGTATAATCATTTGCTTTTTGCTATCGATAGTTTCACACCTCCTTTGATCGATTTTATAACCTTACTTGATCGGGAGAGCGAAGATCTCTCAGACAACTCAAGGCTGATATACATCAGACGAGCAAATGCTCATTCTATCCCCACTCTATCAAATTCTTTGAGTGTGAACAGACGTAGAGCATTATTTCGTTGTTTTGTCTGCGTTCACAAAGAAAGAAAGAATGAATGAAAAAGCAAGAGAAAGAATGGTCTTGTTCCAAGCTCTAGCTCTATGTTCGTTTGGTTTTAACCGGCCTTTGGACGAATGTTCTTTGTAAGTTTGCATGTATATTTGTTAGAACATAACTTTCGAACCGTCTATCCTGCATCTTCATCTGCATGATATTTAGTAGATCAACCGATTGTACTATCAAGATTTGCTGGTAAGAATATGATTTAAATCAGCTATGGGGTTGCTTAGATATAGGGGTACAAAAGGGTGTTTAAAAATAAGTAATACAAATACATGAAGTGGGGTATCATATGAAAGGGCTTAGCTCAGACACTCCGAAACGGTTTTTATATTTATTCTAGGCTTGGTTTTTGACATAAAATGAAAATAGTAATATTAAAAACCAATATAACGAGAGCTCCTGAGTGGTATAGTTTCAATGTCTTCGTAGTTTAGATAAGATTGATGGAACATGCTAAAGGTGCGTTTTTCAAACTGTTCCTAGAGAATCATTGAAGTACCAAGTATTATCAGATATCGCAGTTCGGGGCGAACCAGTAAAACAAGAAGTAATAAGATTCAAAGAATAAATACTAAGTCGTTTTTTGGAATGTTATATTAATCAAGTATTACCTACCTGTGTGGTGGCCCCGGCTAAAGAATAGGCCCCTCCATACCTACGTGCTAAGCGTGCCTAATTTTAACAACGATAGCTCTAACTGCGCTCGCCAACCCGCATGCCCAGCGTGGTGAGTATGGGCAAATCCCCCCACATGATAGGAATTTGCTGTCTGTGGGGGAGGCCATGTTCAGCAGTGGACGTCGTACGGCTGAAATGATGATGATGATGATGATGATGACCTACCTGTTATTTGAGTCAATAATGGGATTGAGTATCTTTTTATATTTCTATCAACATCTTTGTATTTTATTATTTTTATCTATCTACTAGTATTTGCTTATTCATTGAATATTATGACGGTTTGAGGTCTACCGGTTTTTCGAGTCAAAAAACTCATTCGATTCATGATGTAACTATGTCGAATGGGATTAGGTCATACAAAAGCAATGTTCTACGGTTTTAAGATTGATTTCCGAATTATTTTTATTGTTTTGTGAGAAGCAAAATTTTTAAAGTTTTTATTAAATCAGCAATCAATGCTTAACTATTGATGGTCTAGACTCTAGATACTGGGTTCTTTTTTGTGAAGATAATCATATCCTACTTATAATATAAATGCGAAAGTTTGTGAGGATGTTTGGATATTTGTGGTTCAATCACGCCGTAACAGCTCAGCCGATTTCGATGAAACTTGGAATAGATAGAGTACTTTACCTAGAATAGCAAACTGGCTAATTTATATCTAGGTATCAAACGAGCGAAGCCGCGGGCGAAAGCTAGTAAAATATATATCAACTTATTCTTAAGCTATAACTAAATATTTCACAGTAAAATTTAGGTAGGTATAGTTGAGATAGCCTATTTTCTTCTATTGCCCGTAACATGACATTTAATCAACTAAATTAATAGTAATTTTATTTAAAAACCAAAATAAAGTTTGAATCCTACTGATATTATGGATGGATGAATGTTTGTTACTCAATCACGCCAGAACGGCTGAACGAATCTGGATGAAATTTGGCACAGAGATGATACAATCTGGAATAGCACATAAGCTTTTTATCCTCGTAGGTACCACGCTAGCGAAGCCGCGGCCGGAAGCTAGTAGTATTTAAAAACCAAAACACGAAGTGTAAAGTAGCATCGGCAAAAGAAATTGAACTTCGATCCAACGTCAGCGAAAAAGATACATCGATGTAGCGTCAGCAAAAAGCACGTAATTACAATCGTTGCGTAAGGGACGGTACAGCTTTTACTGTATAATCAGACGCTTATTACTATGCACGCGGGTACGGTTAGCAAAATAGTTATTTCTTCTTATCATCATCTTCCTGCCCTTATCCCACATCATGTGGTCGGCACAACATGTATTCTTCTTCCATTTCCCTCTATCAGTAGTCATCTCAGCACTCACTCCTTTCTTCACCATATCCACTTTCACACGGTCCATCCTTTTTTTCTTTGGCCGATTCAGATTTTTCTTCTTATTGTGTCACTTATTCTTTCTTGGTCATCCTGTATTAGGCCAGTGACCAGGTTGAGGTATGGTGGCCCTGAAAAGGGCCTATGACCGTCGATGAAAGAATCAGTGCAGTGAAAGGATTAAAGTGCGCATCTTCAAGGCTAGTAGACACTGACAACAGTGATGAGCGTAGTTCGCGCGTCAGTTCAAGCTCAATTATTCGTAGCAATCTTGATGTTGAACTTCTCGTTCATGTCATCATCATTTCAGCCGTACGACGTCCACTGCTGAACATGGCCTCCCCCACAGACAGAGCAAATTCCTTATCATGTGGGGGGATTTGCCCATACTCACCACGCTGCGGGTTGGCGAGCGCAGTTAGAGCTATCGTTGTTAAAAATTAGGGACGCTGCTGCCCATCCCCTAGCATTTCTCTCTTACGACATCCGCGGATAGGTAGATATGGAGGGGCCTATTCTTCAGCCGGGGCCATCACGGCCATACGGCCACGGCAACGGCTCGTTCAATATTAGTTATTAGATGATAAAAATACGAACTAATTCGAAAAAAATTAAAAACAGTTTTTTTTTTGCTGAATTTCATTCTTTGTGTTGATAGAATAAACTCTACATCCATGAGCTGACTTTGCGTCTAGTACGTCATCAATCAACGCTGAAGTGACTGGAATAACGAGTGCCCACGTACTTAGCGACAGGAATCTAGTGTCACATGCGCCTAACGACGTGGGTATTAGCTTACCGGTGGAATTTCTTTATTAAACGGGTAATATTTGTAAGGAAAAATAAGCCAGTCATTTATCTGTTACGCAACTTTGAGCCTAGATCATAAAATGATCATCATACTTATAATATTGAAGCTAGTAAAACATTAAGGTCGTATTCAGATTACTCTTGAAAACTGAAACATAAATTCAAACCATCATTATGAAAATATTTTATTGAAAAACACGAAAAACTGTGAAGAAAAATGATTAATTTACCGGCACAAAAGAATTTCGGCCGGTCGAGGGGTTGACTAGGTGGCAATCGGTCATCGTGGCGTCCCCGTATCTAGGGGAGGGTTCATTCCCACATGAGTCTAAAATTCTTGTTATACCTATATAAATAAAAATCAATTGCTACTGTATGACGGAGCATCACTTAAGAACGGCTCGACCATCATCTCCCTGCCCTTATCCCACTTCATGTGGGGTCGGCACAACATGTTTTTCTCTTCCACTCCCCTCTATCAGCCGTCATATCAGTATTCACTCCTTTCTTAATCATGTCATCTTTCACACAGTCTATCCATCTTTTCTTTGGTCTACCTCTTCCCTTATATCCTTCCACATTCATATTTAACGCTCTTCTAGTCACATGACATTCTTCCCTCCGCATGACATGCCCATACCACGCTAACCTTTTGCTCTTCAACTTCTCAGTCACTGGCGCTACTTTCAAACTTCCTCTGATGTACTCATTCCGTATCTTGTCCATTCTAGTCACTCCACACATCCATCTCAACATTCTCATTTCCGCAGCATGCACTCTTCTTTCATCCGTCCCTTTGGTTGCCCAACACTCAGATCCATACAGTACGAGGTCTTATGATCGTTTTGTAAATTTTCCCCTTAAGAACGGCTCGACCGATTTGGTTTATTCCTTTTTCGTTGTATTCGTATTGTCGCGATCGAAGCCGCGACCGAACCTAGTACATTATAAAAAACCTAGTATTTCCCTTAGCATGTTATTAAATTAATATGCAAGATGTTTTTGCAATTGGTACCGGGCCTTACGAGCAACTTAACGGTTTTGTTTAGGTGACGTTTACGGTGACGTAAATTGATAATCCTAAAGATTTACACAGATAGCAATATTTTAAACAAATTTGAACCATAAATCTGTTGCTGTCAGCTTATGTCTCCGCCTAAACAAAACCGCAAAGTTCGTGGTACCAGGCCAGTAATGTACAAGGCTACGGATTATATTCCCAATAATGATTTCGAGTAACCTTTTTACCATCGCTACAGAGCAAATATACGGAACCAATTTGACATGAGCATCTTGATAAAACCCCTTCATCAAAACGACCTTAACCCCAAAGGCTTAGGCGTTAAAATAGCGCGGCAAGTCGGTCGATATTGAGCAGTAAATTTCGCTAAGACAGTGTTATTACAAGACCATGGACGGTTGTATTTCATGTGAGTTCGAAGATAGGTTTTTGATGGTGATGGTACTTTTATGGCCGCTCTTGGGTGTTTGACCTAGGCTGTGTGCCTTTCAGTGCTTGATATCTGTACTCTGGCAAAGATTTAAGATTATTGCAGACGTAGGCGCACTTACTTGTGGTTATACAAGGTGATTCATAATATGTATTCCATCCCGAAAGGGGCTTATTCTACACCCAACTGGCAATAAAGTTTGTTATACGACTTTTGGAAATTCGACATTTTTCATTGAAAAAACTCTATGCGAAAATCAGCTGTTTTGGGGTCAAATTAGGTCAAACTCAATGAATCAGCTGTTTTAGGTAGCAATCTTGATTCCGAACTTCTTGTACGTTTGGTAATTAGTTCTAATGATGATAAAAATACAAAAAGGTTTGAGAAAAAAAATAAAAAAATTAAATGAAAATATTGATGTTTTTTTTCGCTACTATTATTTCTTTTCGTTGATAGAATAACCCCCTTTCGGAATGGTATACATGTTATGGATCACCTTGTAGAATAGAATAGAATATGTTTATTTGATATACACACAATTAACATTCAAGGAGTAAAAACACAATTTATATCAAAGAACAAACCTAATAGACCCCTAACCACCTATAGGTAGGCAGGTATCACCAGCAGGAGCCAACAAGTCTCGCTCTGTGTCGGGTGCAGCCAAACAGACCCAGTCTCAGCTTGTTGCTGCTTTACATGTCAAAGTGCCATACAAATCAGCTTCACATGCATGCCGTGTCACTGATTCGTTCTTGGTGGATTAGGTCAGTTCAGTGTTTTTAGGAGGAGGTAGGGCACAGCGAGATTTTCTCGTTCTGAATTGGAGTAGCCTGCCTGGGGCGGTACCTCCGGCTTACAGAAGATCGCAGCCAAATAACATTATTTGTTTCAAATAGTGTTGTGTTCCTGCGGTGAGTAAGGTTGCTAGAGCTCTTTAGGGGGGAGGGGTTCGGCAGGCAACGCATTAGCAATGCGCCAGGTGTTGCTGATATCAATAGGCGACGGTAACCACTTACCATCATGAGGGCCGTAAGGCTGTTTTCCTCCGTATAACATAAAAAAACTGACATTGAAATGTATAAAGCTCTTCCAAATCGTTTTATTACAAGAAGCATTTAGATTCATCTAGGTATTTATTTTAAACAATACAACCCACAATAGTTTTATTGACCTCAAAATTCGTTATTTTGAACCAAGTATTTAATAAACTTAATAACGATATCAATTAGAAATCGTAAAAGCTTTGACGAATCGCTCAATCTGCATAACGATTTATAACAAAAATGTTAAATGTAGCATGAACGTAGTGCCGTGTATAAAGCCGATTTTTACATTAATTGCTTGCTTGCTTGTCATGTCACTAATTTTTTCTTGGTCATCTTGTATTAGGTCAGTAACCAGGTTGAGGTATGGTGGCCCGGAAAAGGGCCTATGACCGTCGGTGAAAGAATCAATAATAGGTACTTTTTTAATATTTGAAAGTGTGGATGGATGTTTGTTACTCTTTTACGTAAAAACTACTTAATGGATTTTAATGAAACTTCACAATAATATAGCTTATACATCAGAATAACACATAGGCTACAATTTATAAAGATATTGTATAAAAAGTCCAAAATATGACTAGGTACTAGCTACTCCAAATACTAATCCTGCGCAGACGAAGTCGCGGGCACCAGCTAGTAATTAATACTTTCACTACACAGATTCTTTCACCGGCACAAACACAGACACCGAAAGAATTAAGAAGCTCTAGAAATCTGTGGGGGGCAGTGTCCAGCAGTGGACGTCCTACAGCTGAAATGATGATAAGAAGATAGTGATCAAATCAGTGACGTTTCGGAAAAAGGCCAGGTCAAGAGTACCCTAAACCGACGAGCATGTATGAGGAATGTGATGAGAGTGAATGAAGCAAAAGAGGTATGTCAGGATCACAGCAAGTAGAAAGCCGTGGCCTCTGCCTACCCCTCTGGGAAATAGGCGTGATTCTATGTATGTATGTAGTTAGTAATTTTGTTTGCATCCAATAATATTACCCGTACCGAGAGTAGCAATCTTAAAATCGACTCTATCCCGACTCGATTATTAAGCATTCGATTCGTAATCGATTAATAAGAGATATCGACTTGAGCTACCACTTAATAGCATTTGCATAGTGCTCATAATTGTATCCTATAGTTCCATCTCGCTCTTTCAAAGACGAGCGAGTGAGATGGCGATGGTAATGTTTTCCGGGAAGTTTCATTACTTACTACATTATCAGAGATTGGGATATACTTAGTTGGTTGTGGACGCAACGGAAATACAAGGTGAGTCGTTATATGTATATCCTGAAAGGGACTTATTGTACAACCAATTAGCAAGAAAAAATGTTCTGCGACTTTTGGAAATTCAATGGTAGCAGGTTCATCAAAATATCTCAACTTAACTATTTAGCTGTTTTAGGTAACAGTTTTTAAGTCGAACTTCTAGTATAGTAGGTACTTTATATTATAAATGCGAAAGTTTGTGAGGATGTTTGAATGTTTGCGGTTCAGTCACGCCGTAACGGCTCAGCCAATTTCGATGAAACTTGGAAAAGATAAAGTTCTTTGTTTAGAGGTTATATAGGTTACTTTTTATTTAAGTACCTCGCGGGCGATAGCTAGTGTCTAATAATTTGGTAAAAAGACCATGAAAAACTTATGAACAGATCAGAAAACTGCTACTTTACGCCTGGGTACCAAGCGAGCGAAGCCTTTATTCGCACACAAGCTTCCGCCAGCGGTTTCGCTCGCGTGGTACCTACATAAAAATAAGCCTTTATGCTATTATAGGTAAAAAACTCTTTATATTCCAAGTTTTATCGAAATCGGTTGAGCCGTTTCGGTGTTCTAATTCTAATTCTAATTCTAATCGGGGGTGGTTAGACCTGCACTGACTTCCCGCTGTGGGGTATTTTGTGCATTGTCCCCCTATGCTCACCCTACCCCAGCCAGCCCAGCTCCTTAAAATAGCGAAGCAGGACTTTGGGTCGTTGGTAACATTCTCGCAGTATCCCTGTATGCGGCGGTGTCTGGGAGCCGCTTCCGAGCACGGCCCGCAGACCCGATGTGGTCCTGGCCTCTTCCGTGGCTGCACAGTGCAAAATTACGTGCTCTACTGTTTCTTCTCCCTGTAGGCAGCCCCGACATAATCCGCTGTCAGTAGCCCCTGTCTTGTACAGGTGATGGTTTAATTCACAGTGACCTGTGATGATGCCCACCAACATTCGCAGGTCCTCGCGTTTCATCTTTATTATGGTGTTGGTGGACTTCTTGTCTGGGCCCGGGAGCATGACTTTCGCCTGCTTACAGTCCTTTCTGCTTTCCCAGAGCAGTGCGGTGTTATTGAATAATGAACATTCAAACATCTTAACAGCCAAACATCCGCATAAACTTTCGCATTTATAATATTAGTAGGATTATAAAATTCAGCTTATAAAAATAATATTTAAGGCAATATTTCAAAAAGTCTTACATTGTGGGTGTTAACGTAGATAGAAAGATAGAAAATGCTTTATTGCACACCATAAAAAGTACAAACATTAACAAAAAACAATAAAAACTAAACTATGTGATGAACAATGGGCGGCCTTATCGCTGAAGTAGCGATCTCTCTCAGACAACCTTTGGATGGAGTGGACTGGATATGATTAAATAGGGGTATATCAGATGTACTTATCTATAATAAATAATCGTACGCACATTTTAATTCCTTTACGTTCGCAATAACTAAATGTGTGGAGTAACTTGTCATAATTTCTCATTAAATATTCCAACCACGCCTTCAAAAGTTCGTTGCCTCATTGCGAACGATTATAAAACCTCTGTCACTCTTTGACAGCGGAAAAATGCTAAACGCTTTGTAACTTAGATGTACCTTGACATGTCAACTGTCAAATTGAAAATGTCATTGTTTTGACATTCTAATTGGACATATTCATAATGTACCTAATCCTTATGAAATCACATGTCAAATTACTAGTAACTATTTCTAGTAACTATTACTAGTAACTATGTACCTAATGGCCGTTGTGGCCCAGGTTGAAGAATAGGCCCCTCTATCTACCTATCCGCGGATGTCGTAAGAGGCGACTTAGGGAGAAAAGCAAGGGGATGGGCAGCAGCGTCCCTCATTTGAACAACGATAGCTCTAACTGCGCTCGCCAACCCGCATGCCCAGCGTGGTGAGTATGGGAAAATCCCCCCACATGATAAGTCTGTGGGGGAGGCCATGTTCAGCACTGGACGTCGTACGGCTGAAAGGATGATGTAGCGATGATGAGTCAAAGCTAAGTATAACTTTTTTTGATATAGGTACTACTGAAGTGGCAAACAAGCATACGGCCCACCTGTTTGTAAACGGTTACCGTAGCATATGAGCTCTGGCAACCTTACTCATCGCAGGAACGCAACACTATTTGAAACAAATAATGTTATTTGGCTGCGATCTTCTGAAAGGCGGTTATAAATGCGAAAGTTTGTGAGGATGTTTGGATGTTTGTTTTTCAAGCACGCCGTAATGGTTATTAAACCGATTTTGTTGAAACTTGGAGTAGATAAAGTTCTTTACCTAGAATATCATATAGGCTACTTTTTATGTAGGAACCTACCACGCGAGCAAAGCCGCGGGCGGAAGCTAGTAGAGTATATTGACTGGCCTCATAGCTCAGTTGGTAGTAACTCTGCCTTCTGCGCTAGAGGTCACGGGTTCGATTCCCGCATTGGACAAACATTTGTGTGATGAACACAGATGTTTGTTCTGTGTCTGGGTGTTAAATATATATCTATTATGTACATCAGTCTCTGGTACCCATAGTACAGGCTATGCCAAGTTTGGGATCAGTTGACCGTGTGTGATATGTCCGGAATATTTATTATTATATTAGTAAAATAAAATTAATATATAATAAAAATAAATATCCAGAGAGGAAACAGGAGTACCTACGTTTGTATGGTCTAAACGCCGCCCGCGTATCCTCTTAAATTGGCGTTTATTATCATAATCCATGGGTGTCTGTTGCAAGACGAGACAAAGGAGAATTCTCTTTTTTACGATTTGCATTCTGAAAAAGATTGCGATAAATTATCGAACAATAGCTCTTCATAATAGGTCGTGAGGTGTCGAATGGAGGCGGATCGGACGAGGATTTGACACGTGCAATTATTGTCATATTATGGTTGTGGAGCATGTGTTAATGTAGGCTTGTATTGAATTTTCTAGCAAGAATACAGCTTATTTTTATGCAACTAAGGTGGCAAACAAGCATCTGTTGCTGGCTAAGTGGTTAACGTAGCCTTGCAAATGTTCCTCTATTCTAATCTTTATATAAAAAAAAACGTATGTATATCTTAAAAACGAGTCTGGGTATGGTGGTAGGTACTCGACACAGGGAATCCTAGTGTGGGGTCCGGACTACATGACCCATGTGATGACATGTATATGACTGCATGTGACGACATGTGTTATTTATTTATTATTTTGTTTAAAACAACTGTTCATCTCACTTTTCGCTCGCTCGATCAATTAAAATTAATAACACGTTCCATAAATAAAACAATATTATATACCATCCACTCATTCAATCATTTTTAATTGTAATAAAATCGTTTGTAAACCTGATATGACGAAAGTGAGAGTTTTTAACACGCTTGAAGGATTGAGCGCACACAAATAATAAATGTCTAACAATCAACATTTCTAACTGTCACCTTGACAATGCTTTCCCACCTACAGACATTTGTTAATCAAAATTCCAGTGAACTGTCATGCTAATTCGCGGCGCGCCCAAATCCCTTTGAAAGCGACAACCGAAGTATCACCTATTATTTTTCATCATATTGATATAAGCCCATTTAATACCTGATTATTTTTATCATACAAAAATTTGTACTGCAGCGGGAATCAAACCCTTTTCCTCTCAGACAAGCACTCGATCGAGGTCATCAAAGCGTGCAATCGTATTTTCGGCAAAACGCCTAGCTGTCACTGTCAAAGAGTGTAAGGCGCACGAATAGAGCCATTTTTTCATTAAGACACTCGTCTTACCGTTTGATATCTTGTCGAAATTGAAATTTACCCAAAAAATTGCTCTATTTTTGCGCCTAACTCCCTTTAGTGACAGTGACAGCTAGGCGTTTTGCCGAAACTGCGTTTTCGCACTTTGTATGTAACATAACATTTAGTTCGTAGCATAACAATTATCCGTAATACCATTGTCTATATTCAAGAGAAAGGGCGTTTGTGTGAAAATCGTATAGAGAAAGTCAGACATTTTGTAACAGTACCCATAGCACCGGTTTCTACGCTGACTAATAGTTAGGTCTGTGGCTAGAGTCTTATTTGTTCGGGAAGACAGTTCGTCATGGAACTCTTTGGGGGAGGCCTATGTCCAACAATGGACATCTACAGGCAGTTTATGATGTTATTATTATTATTAAATTTAAGAGCTTAGTGTTTGTTGGTGAAATGATGCAATTTCCTCCATTCTGATCTTTCCAATGCTGTGAATTTTTTCACATCCCTATTTTTTCCATTCCTATGTCATTTCATGAATTTGATTAATGGATGGACTATAATATTGAAAACAACGACAACGACGTCCTGCCTAGAGGATGACTCGATGTCGATAGGAGCTTGTGCTAGGGGTACAGAGCAGTTTTGTTCGTCGATAGTAAAAGTGGTTTTGACACTGAGTTACTTAGAAATTAGCCTGTGACTGTAACAAAAATAACGTTACTCATTTATGCATTATTGTTGTAAAAATCTTGTGATATCGTTTTAAGAAGTTACATCATGACATTTTTTTAGGCTGTGTCAACTTAAAAAAAAGATAAGTTGGTTATTTTATTTTCATGTTAACCCACATTAAGGGAACTTAGCCGTGGTGGCCCCGGCTGAAGAATAGGCCCCTCCAAATCCCCCCCACATGATAAGGAATTCGCTCTGTCTGTGGGGGAGGCCATGTTCAGCATTGGACGTCGTACGGCTGAAATGATGATGATGAATGATGAAGGGAACTTTGCTCTGGATCAATTGAGCTATCTGTAGATTGTTTGTAACGGTCTTTAGATGGCTCACCTTTTCTTATGTATTTTGGTAATATTAACTTGAATAAGGTATTTTTATTTTTTTATTTTCTCTCTGTGTTTAAATGAGTAGGGAACATGATTTTTATAAAAACCGTCAGAGTTAAAATAAGGGATATTAAAAAAATAATCATTTGAATAAGCTCACAAGGATCATTTTGAATCGTCTTGTCAAACGAGTTGAATTTATACTTGTTCTATTATTTTCAGCAGCTTTTCAACTTTTTCCTAACTTACCCCTTTAGGGATACTTGAACTTACAGCACCCCTTCAGGGATTTAAATTTATCGTGCCACACCCCTCTAGGGGTTGAGGTTTTTATGAAAAAATGTTCACGCGAATAAGGTCGAGGTTTATTTAAGCTGTATACCAGTTACGGATATGTCTAATAATAAAATGTAGTGAAACAGTCTATGTTCATACCCAAAATAGATATTTATTTCTAAGCTTGCCGTAACATGCCCGAACACTAGGAGTGTTTATATACGTGTACCCTATGTGTGGCCTGTGGCAGTTTAATTTGGTTTCTAATGTAAAATGAGCTTTATCCAACTGGATATACGGTTCAGTTTGATTGAGATTCAAGACTTTAAACATACTATGTCAACACAAATTTTCCTATGTTTCATATCAACAGTAGGAAAAAATGTTCGCATAATCTGCCAATAGGTATATTTGTTCCGAGTCTGGGTGTTGGGTATGGTAGGTACTCGTAGTTTCTGATACCCACGACACAGGGAATCCTAGTGTGGGGTCAGGATTATGTATGTGAATGTTAGGTGTAACTTTAATACAATATACATTTGAATATTATTGTGTCACTTTTCTCTCAAGACGAAAGTCTACAATCAGCGTGTTGCCAGTGATGACATGTAGCACTGAGACTTGACTGAGGTCGCTAACTATTGATGCCATGCTTGGCGACGAGAGATCGTGGCAGGCGGTTGTCTCCTTTTGCGAAGCAGTTATGTCGCAGAAGGAGGCCGCGGAGCGGGTCAGGGAGAACGATGCCCAAGCAGACCTGCTACGCCGCAGAAGAACAGGGGAGAGAAGGAGGCGGTTTGCCCGCCTCCTCCCTTTGTAGAGGGGTCATCGGCGGAAGGTCGGGGGACCTTTCCGCCTATTTTTTAACGGCCCCACAAGTCTGAGGAGTGGCCTTAGTGAGCAAGGCACAGACGCAGTGGCCCGGTTAAGGCAAATCCGGGCCTACCGCTGAGGCGAGATGGTGAATGCTAACACGACCCCATCTCGCCTCAACCAGGCGCAGGACTGCTCACAGGGGGGTTTTTAGTGGGTTCGAGCCCCACATACCCCTTTCCGCCACCCCCCATGGCGGAAAGGAAATGCGAAGGCATTTTACCCTTTAAAAAAAAAAAAAAAAAAAAAGTAGGTGGATGAAAAAGACATCTTTTGGGAAGGCCTACGTCTTTTTCAGGCTGATGATGATTTTTATGTCACAGTGACACATCTCTTCCTACTGTTACTTTATTCCATGTGATCTATGATGTAAGAAAAAACCTTAAACGGGCGATCGCGTGCGCTTTCCCCATAAATCGGGTGATTTACCCGACAGCTACAATGGAAGAAAGACAAACTTTGTGTCAGGAAACGACTATAGTTCGCTGTGTTTAGTAATAAGGTAATTTTGCGAGTTCTGAAGGGCTGGGGAGAGTTGGTTGATTTTTTTGAGTGATTTTTTGTTTACCTGATGATTGCACTTCTCCAAGTATCTGATTGCCAGGAGATCTGAGGAGATCATCATCATCATTTTCAGCCGTACGACGTCCACTGCTGAACATGGCCTCCCCCTCAGACAGAGCAAATTCCTTATCATGTAGGGGCCATTGCCCATACTCACCACACTGGGCATGCGGATTGGCGAGCGCAGTTAGAGCTATTGTTGTTAAAATGAGGGACGCTGCTGCCCATCCCCTAGCTTTTTTCCCTTAGTTGCCTCTTACGACATCCGCGGATAGGTAGATATGGAGGGGCCTATTCTTTAGCCGGGGCCACCACGGCCAAAAAGGAGATAAAAGTCGAGAATCTATTTCATTTTATTTTATAAGGCTTCATCCAGAAAAATACATGGTCATTACGTGCGGAGCTGACTAAGACACGGGTTTTCTCACGATGTTTTCCTTCACCGTTTTGAGCGCAAATACAAAAAAAAAATCGAATTCAGAAATCCATAGTAATCAGGTAAATCTTATTTTTATGATAACAGTAATGGTAAACTGTGTTCTTATTCTCAGTTCAGGAAGGTTAACTCCTAAATAACCACTTACCGTCAGACTTGACTGACAGTCCATCACTACCATATCCATAAAAAAATATTCACACGCGATTTTTTTAATTGCTACGGTCATTTTATAATCTTCTGCAAAACCAAACCGTGGCGAAACGAATTGTTTGACGTACAACATCCTCATCAAAATCAATCCCTTCATTATTTAGCTCAACACTAGTGATGGGATACTACTGATTGTATTGGCCGAAAAAAATGCCGAATATCGGCTCCGCCAAGTTGCTTACCCTGTAAGCTGTTACGAAACTGTTTTACTAAATAAGAAATACTACACTGAAAAAACTAATAACCGAAAGTTTAATCCAAAAAAATATGATAAAATACTGGTTCTGTTATTTTAGTTAAGTTGTTGCAAACGAGGTATGATGACAACGCGGTAACATGGGCAGATGACAGACGTAATTACGGAGAAAATAGACAAGTTCGCATAGTGTGCGACTCTGAATGCATATTTTCAAACAAGCTGTGTCTTATCAACATACAGTGCATACAGGGAAAACAGATAACTAACTACTTACGCCAACGTAAGTAAACAAAAATTACACTAATTTCTCACTACAATTTTGGTCTAGACAGTTTTCAAAACCGACTTATTTTTTCAGAGTAAATCTCAATTACTGATCCGAGGCTAAATCAATATTTATAAGAATCAAAGTATTGACTTACGATCTGACATTATAGACAATGCACAGCCTAAACCGCTGATTTTAGAGACTGAAATTGTATTTCATCTTGCGAGAGCATCAGCTAAATAACTAAATAATAGTAGGTATTCTAAATATTTCATATTGCACATTAGATACACGACAAAGACGGTTTTCAGCCTTATTTATATTACAGTAAAACCTAAATAGTCGGGACAGGCGAATAATAAACCGAATCGTTTCGGGCAATTCAAATAATGTAAGTACCCAAATTGGCCGAAGGCGAAAACGCAGCCAACTCTACTGGATACTAATCAAATTAAATTGGTTTGAAACCTCTTTGTGAGGTGCAGTCGAGCAAAAAATGAGGATTAAATTGCGTAAATAATATGTTATTATCTTACCTCTTCCAGTGGTGGTGTATCCTGAAACAAAAAAGGGGATTTTAGTCTAGAGCCTTATAAAGCCGGTAGAAGGATGTTCATACAACGTACGATATGTCATCTAGAATGTATTTCAAAATGATCCTTAGCTCTACTGAATAAAGTCAATTTTGTATTTGACATTTGACAGGGCGTATGATGTCGTAAGCCCCGTGAAAAAATCAAACTCAAAATGGACTTTATCAAGTAGAGATCATTTCGAAATACATTTAGATGACATATCGCAGGCCGTGTGAACACGGCGTATAAGTAAAAATACTTAACTCCTACTAAGTGCACAAACTCTTGAAAATAGTTTGTTCAGAATTTTGAATTAAATCTATTGACCCATATTTTTTTTATGCGAAACTGATAAGACTTGTTATAAATTTCATCATTTCAGCCGTAGGAGATCCACTGAACATAAGCCTCCCCCATAGATTCCCAGAAACAATCATTTACAGGCCTCATAGCTCAGTTTCTAGTAACTCTGCCTTCTGCGCTAGGGTCGCGGGTTCGATTCTCGCACTGGACAAACATTTGTGACTAACACAGATGTTTGTTCTGTGTCTGGGTGTTAAATATATATCTATTATGTATATCTCTGTCTCTGGTACCCATAGTACAGGCTATGCCTAGTTTGGGATCAGTTGACCGTGTGAATATGTCCGGAATATTTTATTATTTTATTTATTTGGGGGGATTTGGCCATACTCGCCACGCTGGGCATGCGGGTTGGCGAGCGCAGATAAAGCTCTTGTTGTTGATAGGGAACGCTGCTGCCCATCACCTAGGTCTTTTTCCGTTAGTCGCCTCTTACGACATCCTCGGATAGAAATGGAGGGGCCTATTCTTCAGCCGGGGTCAACCATACTGCTGTTTAAATGATCTAGAATAGAGGCCCAACTGAACTGTACCTACTAAGTATTTTAGTACATGTAAGGTAGTAGATAAAGATATGTATGAGATTGTCTAGAGTTGTTAATTGTTAATTGTTAGAGGAGGAAGGGCACAGCGAGATTTTCTCGTTCTGAATTGGAGCAGCCCGCCTGGGGAGGTACCTCCGCCTTACAGAAGATCGCAGCCAAATTACATTATTTGTTTTCAAATAGTGTTGTGTTCCAGCGATGAGTAAGGTTGCCAGAGCTCTTTAGGGGGAGGGGGGTTCGGGGTCGGCAACGCGTGCGTGATGCCTCTGGTATTGCAAGCGCTCATAGGCTACGGTAACCGCTTACCAACAGGTGGGCCGTATGCCTGTTTGCCACCTCAGTAGTATAAAAAAAAAAAATGTACTAATTTATAGTTCAAACATTGTATTAACATCTCATAACACCAGGTGTACACTAACCCACTTTAACCTCAAGTAATTGCTACTGCTTATAAAACTTTACAGTACTAGATGAGACATGAGCTTAATTTTGCTAAAATGTGAGCGTAGTTCAAACTTAATTATCTTTACTAGTTTTAAAGTCAACAACTAATAAAGATAGTTTAATAATAATAAAAATAAAAATGCTTTATTTCAGACAACAATGGGTCCATAGATTTACGAGTACAAATACACTAAATATAAAATTAAAATAACATAAAATAGAAAAATATAAAGATAATCTGTACATGAGATGAATAACGCTGAGAGTAATCAATCAAGGAAATAGGTTCCTTCATTGATTACCCTCCGCACAAAGCATCTCCAGAGTGGAGATAAAAGGCACTCTGCACCGTTTAGTAATTGTGTTCTTTTTTACTGATATAAAACTGCAAGCTAGTTTTGTTCCATTTTTATGTTCCCAATTCATTTTAATTCAGATTCTATGCTCAAATTGACATGGGTATCAGACTATTTTTATGAGAACATCTGAGGTGGTTTACGTGTGGACATAAAAAAAAAATAAAAAAAAATATTTGCTGTACTCATCAATCAAGGTAACCAATTTTTTGTCAAGAGGTTTGGGGTCTTTTTGGAGGTCGCATGCGCGAAATCATATTGACAAATTAATTTAATTACAGACAAATCGTTTTTTTAACACGCATGATCGATGAGATATTGGTTCCGCGTCGAAACCATATAAGGTTTTTGATAGGGAACCTATTTTTTATGTTATTACCGTTAAAAGTCATTAGCCACGTTTTAATAAAGCATACTTTTACTTTGATTTGTTTACGATTTTTTGAACAAACAACAATACTTAAAAATATAACAATTACTTATAGACAGAATATCCATGTTGTTTTTTTTGTCATGTTACTTATTATATAAGCATTATATAATAAGTAACATGACTATTACTTGCATTTTGCTTTTTTTTTTTAGGTACCTACAAGTAAGTAAAATATAACTGTTTACATATTATATACATACTATAAAATATAAAATCAAATAATTACAAAATAAAATAGAAACTAAATAAACAAATAATTTTGGTCATGCGGCAAGGTGCCAAGAGCACTGGCTGCATTCCCGCGTTGAATTGCCAAAGAAATTCTTTGTGCAAGGAATGAGCCAGCTCTCTTATCACCGGCAGCGTCGACCAAAAAAAAAAACAAATTTTGCTTGGATATTCTGTCTATAAGTAATTGTTATATTTTCACTGCCACTTCTAGTTCTATCGTAATGACATCCAGCAAAACCCACACAAACTCAAAGTCGGTTATTGTAATACAAGCTTTATGTGGCACACATTCACTTTCGGACAAGATTGCGGGCAAGAGTGTTGGGTCAATATTAGCTAGACATTCATCAAATGTTTTTATATTATATTTGACGTTTAAATTGTAGTAGGTAGGAACTCTTGTATCATACAAGAGTTCCTTTAAACCCTAGGATTTAACTGTTTGAATGTAACTATGTAATGTTACGTTTTTTTTATGTTATACGGAGGTAAACAGGCTTACGGCCCTCCTGATGGTAAGTGGTTACCGTCGCCTATTGACATCAGCAACACCTGGTGCATTGCTAATAGTATTTCTATTCTGAAAAGAAATGTTATTTATATTTTAAATAAATAATCTGAGCAAGAAGGGAGCCTCTAAGAGGCGCACTTTAATCCTTTCACTAACTGATTCTTTCACCGACGGTCATAGGCCCTTTTCGGAGTCACCATACCTCAACCTGGTCACTGGCCTATTGCAGGATGACCAAGAAAAAACTATTTTTTTACTGTTAGAAAAGGACACGGCGGGATTTATCGACCCGATAAAACTAAGTACATTTTTTCTTCTTTATATTCTAACAAATCTTTAAAAAAGTATAATTTTTCTAATGGGCTTATTTGCTGGGGAATAGAGATGGATAAGGAAATAGGCCTGAGAGAGAAAATAGGGTCGAGATGAGACGGAAGTTTTCCAGTAGTTACATGCTGATGTCACTTCCAGTTAGGCTCAACTTTTCCTCGATAGCTGCAACGCCGCAATGATTTCACAATAAAAAATTACTCAACAGTACCTTATATTGTAACAATACCTATTACATCTAAAAACTTAATTTTAGCCCAATAAGATGTTATTCTTCACAATCATTATGTTGTAAGACCATTGCAAGGTGATAATATCGTAATTGGTAGAATAATAGAGAATTTCGGAACAGTTCGTACTTACCCGATGGACCGACAGTGTGGCGATCACGAGAGGTTGGAGGCGGCTCAAGACCGTTCACCGTAGCATTATAAGTTTGGAGAAGATTGAGCCTGTAGTACTTCCTCACCGGGGTCACCAATTGTAAGCAATTTATAGGATGTCAACTATTCATAAAGATTGTTCTACAATCTACATGAAGCAATTTAATGGCCCGTGCTTGCTTGCTTGTCGTGTCACTGATTCTTGGTCACCCTGTACTGTATTAGGTCAGTGACCAGGTTGAGGTATGGTGGCCTTGAAAAGGACCTATAACAATCTTCGAAAGAATCAGTGTAAGTCATAGTTCATTTATTAATAACGGATAATAGTTACATGTCAAACACAGATTTAAATACTGTAATCCTTACATAGCATAATAATTATCATCAATAATCGATTAAATATAATAATATAATATTGATGTCAAAATGAACACAATCATAATTAAGACAAGAAATAAATAAAGTAAGATTCACACTCATATTAAAGAAATAAAAAATAAAAATCAATTATGAATTAATTATAATTAGATTAAATTTATACATTGAATTTGGGAATTACCTACCAACTATCTATAAATACCAAAATTAGGTAGGATTTACAGAGGTAAGCTCATCACAGTCGTAAAAGGACTGCTCTAAAAGCCATTTCTTAAGCTTATTTTTAAAGGATATGTAGTGAAAGAAATAAAGGAGGCTCCTTTCGTGCACATGGCACATGTCTTCGAATATTTAGGTTGTAGGATATGCAGGTTTCCTATCCGAAAGGAAAATCCATTGGAGCACGACCAGGATTCAAACCCACGACCGGAAGACGGGGCCACTGCCACCACCTCACTAGTGCTCTCGGGCCACCACAGGCCTCCCCCAAAGAGTTCTACGAAGGTCTTGAGCCTTCATTACTACCACAGAGCTCTTAAACGCACTCCACTGGTGATAGACAATTATTATTTTAAGTATAATGTACACACTTCGGTTTTAAGTATAGTTATTATAGATCATAATTCAATAATAATCTTAATAGGGAGCTCATAATTGGATCTATACAGGCTGATTCTAGAAGTATTTCCACAAAGGACATGGGTAATCGTGGGCCCCAACCTGCAGTTATTTGATGAGTTAATTAATTCATTTTGTTAATTTAAAGTAGTAGTTTTAGTCATGAAAAGCTCTAAAGCAGTGGAGTTATATTAAACGCTGAAAATAGTCATTTCCGTGTTATGTTTATGCTACCTTCTTACTACGAACGCTTTTCTTCGATTGTTATAGTGCAGCGAAACAAAACCCTACCCGCAATCAATTGTTTTTGACTGTCACAATAAACCATTGTCATTTGTGACTTGCAGATTCCGTTTCGGTTTTTAGCACAGAGTACTTTTGTATATATACCGGTTTTTAGTTTTTGAGTAAAAAATGGAAATTCTTAATTGCCAATTGCACTATTGCTTGAGGCTCAAGATTTCGACGATTCCTGGTACAAGACCAGCCACCGGTAATCCTTAATACTGTCACGTCTTGGTTAACCACATCAGGTAAGTTTCTGCATTTTCCTAAGTAATATTATTTTACGATTCATGAAACCTCGCAGAACCGATAACCGTTGGGGAGTAAAGGTTCTCGAATGGCGACCACGAACCGGGCGACGCAGTGTTGGAAGGCCCCCTACCCGATGACCGATGACATTGTAAAGGTTGCGGGAAGTCGGTGGATGGAAAGGGCTCAAGACCGTTCGTCGTGGAACTCTTTGGGGGAGGCCTATGTCCAGCGGTGGACTCCTACAGGTTGTTGATGATGAAGCCTCAGGAGATCCACACATCGAACGCGGTACGATGAGGAAAAGAGCGCAGCGCTATTTGTTTAAAAGTTAAATTGCAACGCAACGCCCTGCCGTGTCTCTGCTTGTTTGGTGTGCATCATGTGCATGCATTCTCCTAAAGATGCATCATATAAAATTCGGCAGCCGCAAAAATGAGCATAACTAGTCGTACGAAAGTCTGAAAGGGGTTGCTAGTAATGTAACTTTTTTATCAGTAGGTATATTTTAAATGAGGTACCTAACTACAATGACAATAACTATTATTTTTACAGATATTAAAAAATGACATTGGTGCAAAACGTTCCTGCGGAACAAGCTGCCGTTAGACGGTTTGAACATCGAAGAGTGTGCCGTGGATGTGGTTCTTAGGTCTTACGAGCAAGATCGCATGTTATTAACAATCCAGAAGGGGCTAGTTATCATCATGGTTATCAAATTCCAACAGTGAATGAAAAAAAATTGATAGTGAAAAAGTTGTTAAATGCTGTAGGTATATTTTGTAAAGACTGATTTTTGTGTATTATTCAAGTAGTATTTTTTTTTATTTCATAGTTTATGAATAATATAACAGTTAATTAAACACCATTGGTTACTGCTAATCTGAAATAAAAATTGTATGTTTATTCATTTTTTTTTATTTAGGTTTAATAGGTAATATCAGAGTATCATCCTTGGTACTATTTAATAACCATAATATAGGTAGGTAGATATTGAATATGAAAATACTTTTACATGGTAGACATCCTCCGACCTGAAGAGGTCCAGGCGTACAGGATCCAGTAATATCCTCCCTTTTCACGTAGATCTGTCAGTATTTTAAACTAATAACAACATAGAATTGAAAATAAATATTGTAATGTTCAAAATAATTACATTTCGTACACTGTCAACCAGGTATTATAAAAAACTTTAACGACCTATATCTCTACTCCGGCTGCTTTACAATAAAAGCCGCACATATTTGAAATCTACACGATTAGCACAATGTAAAACTGAAAGTTTCATTATTGCAGGATTAAAAAAAATCGGGGCCCTGGCTCCATACAAATTTGCCCAATGTCCTTTGAATAGTTTTCAATCGGTTAAATTTCACCTGCAGATCGACTTTGTTTTGGCTACATTACGATTCAGTCCGGTCATATATAACATTATTTAACTTTTATGTTGCTGTCCTGTCTTTTGTTTCCCTATTTTTAACCTATTGTTTTGTTTAGTCCTGTCTTCTGTCTGTGTTTGTCAAATAAAACTTATTTCATTTCATTTCATTTCATTTCATTATTGAGTAGAGTTTTGGTATGAAGTTTGAAAGTAGCGCCAGTGAGGGAAAAGTTGAGAATAGATTAGCATGGTATGGGCATGTCATGAGGAGGGATGAAAGTCATGTAACGAGAAGAGCGGTTGGTATGAATGTGGATGGATATAGGAGTAGAAGGAAGTCCAAAGAAAAGATGGATGGACTGAATAAAAGAAGACATGAGTAAGAAAGAAGTGAGTAAGGAGATGACGGCTAACAGTGTAAAAGGAAAACATGTTGTGCCGATCCCACATAATGACAAAGGCAGGAAGATGATGATGATGAAGATTTGAACTTCACAATAGTTGGAACTGAATAGAATGCAAAGCTTTGTAAAAAAGAAGAATTGGCAAAGCTTTGTAAATAAGACATCTTTTTACATAATTTGTTTTTACCGACTGAGAACAAAATCACCCTGTACAAGGTAAGGTACCTATAGGTATTATTAATTTGGGCTAGAGCCAATTATACAACACCTACATTAATTAACAGCGGGTCACGACTGAGTCAAAACTGAAGGCACACCGAAGGTCCGAAATATAAACCATTTCAATTGTGCTGTGCTAACTTTAGTGTGGATACGCCTACAAACGTAAAAAAAACCAATCTTCAATTATTTAATTAAATATAACATAACCTACATACTATAAACATTGCATTATGAAAACAAATAATATAAAAACAATAAGAGCACTGGCTGCATTCCCGCGTTGAGCCCTCTTGTCACAGGAGGTGTCGATTATAAGTAATACTAGCTTTCGCGCGCGGCTACACTCGTGTGGTAACTACATAAAAATAGCCTATAATGCTATTCTAGGTAAAGAACTCGTTATATTCCAAGTTTCAACGAAATCTGTTGAACCGATACGACGTGATTGAACAACAAACATCCAAACATCCTCACAAACTTTCGCATTTATAATATTAGTAGGATTATTTTGAAAAGTATATATTTTGGTGCGTTGCTTCCATGGAAAATGGAAAAGTATTTTTTAATCCGAATCCCTACATTATAGGTAGGAGTTATCAATTCGGATGCGTATTTTTTTATTGCATTTAATTACATCGATTACTCTCTAACGGCTGATTTAAAATCGTTAAATGGTTTTTTCTCTATTGAATGACTCCAAGGTGGTCTCATTTTCATTATCGTGAGGTTAGTACATAGTTTATCTAACATAAAAACCATACAAAAAAGACTATATCATCACTTGACATCACGATTTGTCGATACATTTTTTGGATGTTTATGGATTCTAACACTTACTTGGAAGCTTTTGTGGAATAGACCTGCAGGGTAGTTCTATTTAATTTTATCAAAGATCTGATGTCAATATTCGGGAGATGGAGAACAAAACTTTCTTCAAGACAAGATATTGAAGTCGGTTTTTTGGAAAAAGATTTACTTTTCAGTAACGCATATCCGTGGTGGCCGGCTGAAGAATAGGCCTCTCCATATACCTACCCGTAGATGTCGTAAGAGGTGACGAAGGGAAAAAAGCGAGGGGATGGGCAGCAGCGTTACATTTTCACAAAGATAGCTCTAACTCGCACTAGCCAACCCGCGTGCCCAGCGTGGTGAGTATGGGCAAAGCCCCCACATGATAGGAATTCGCTCTGGAAACCTGTGGGGGAGGCGATATTCAGCAGTGGACGTCCTACGGCTGAAATGATGATGATAAACGCATATCCATACTCTCTAGCTACCCGACCTCCTTACATTCATTATTGTAGGCGTCGGATATTTGACCTAATGGCATATCGCAAAGAACATAAAGGACATTCCATACTTGGCGAAGAAAGTCACTTGTCATTCTCGTTTGAAAGTAAATGAAATTGAGAGCTTGTAAATTATAGTTAGGTAAAATCCATAATTGGCCGTGGTGGCCTCGCTGGCTGTGGTGGCCTTGGCTGGAGAAAATCTCCATATCTTCCTACCCGTGGATGTTGTAAGAGGCGACTAAGGGATAAAGTTAGGGGATGGACAGCAGCGTACCCGTTTGATGATTTGATGTTTTTTTTATATGTTCGAGTACATTTTCTACCGCATTTATATAATGTATGATAGCTAAAGTAGTACTATAATTTTAACATACTTTATTTTTATTAGTATATTTTATACTTTGCCCCGTTTATGGATTTTGCAAAAATGTTGAAACGCTTATTTCTTTATTTCTTACTAAAACCCTAGATATTAATTTTCAGATCCCTAACTTGGCGAACTATGAATTGACCATACGAAGCTTTAACCCCATTTTCACCCCCATTATTTTTTTAAACAATATATAGCCTATGTCCTTCACCTATCTATAATCTATCCCCTTGACAAATTTCATAACGATCCATACAGCCGTTTAGTTGTGAGAAGGAAACAAACAGAGCTACTTTCGCATTTATAATATAAGCATGGATGCCGCAGCGGTTATCAAACCAGCACCGCCAGCGCCTTAGCCGGCTTATGTCACCCAATGCGCCAAAGAGTAGACACGATAAAGTACGAGGTACCTGGGTAGAAGACAGGTGCGCAATATAGTTTACGTACAAGCACAAGTTATTTTAAGTACCTAGTACATTTGAAGTCAAGCCAGCCCGCCCACAACAATGCCATATAAGAATCTGGGCCTGGTCATGTTTCAACTCGATTCTAGGTACCCGGTAGTTGTTCAATTAAACTTAAAGTCACATCAACAAAAGACAAAGTCAAAAGGCATTTATTTCAATAAAATCACTAGGATCACTTTGAAACGTCTTAGAAACTACGTGAAGCCTGTTCCTCGCGACCAAGCCTAGAAGAATCAGGCAACAAACACGGCTTGGTGCCTATCATTTTTTTCAACTGTCTTATTAGAGCACTGGTAGAGTGGTGGTAGTGGTTCCACCTTCCGATCCACAGGTCGTGGGTTCGAATCCCGGTCGTGCACCACTGGATTATCCATACGCTATACTAGTGCTCTCAAACGGTGAAGGAAATCATGGTGAGGAAACCGGTATATCCTAAAACCTAACAATTTGAAGACCTGTGACATGTGCACGAAAGATGCCTCTAAGAGGCGCACTGGAATCCCTTCACTACACTGATTCTTTCACCGTCGGACATAGGCCCTTTCATGGGCCACCATACCTGAACATGATGACAAAGAAAGGATCAATGACATGACAAGCAAGCAAGCAACTGTCTTATTTCCAGATAAAAGTCAGGGGGACTTTGACTTTGACTTGCGTTTGGTTCAGAGACAAACTAAAAACAGTTGCAAGCAATAAATTTTACTTTACTTTACTAGCTAGAGACTTTATTTACAGAAAGAAAATTAAAACTAATACAAGTTAATATTTACAAAATACACAGGAAACAGTTGAGCTATCTAAAGACCATTACAAACGATCTATAGATAGCACAATTGATCCAGATCACTACTAGTGATACTACTCCACTTAACTTGGTTCATACTGACTGCCTTGCATGCTTGTTGTGTTACTGGTTCTTTCTTGTTCATCCTGTATGGTACAGTCAAGACTCTGAAAAACTTTTGGTCATTTATAGAACCCACCAAGACTACCTATATGTATCATTCGTCATCATCATCATCATTTCAGCAGTACGACGTCCACTGCTGAACATGGCCTCCCCCACAGACAGAGCGAATTCCTTATCATGTGGGGGGATTTGCCCATACTCACCACGCTGGGCATGCGGGTTGGTGAGCGCAGTTAGAGCTATCGTTGTTAAAATGAGGAACGCTGCTGCCCATCCCCTAGTTTTTTTTCCCTTTGTCGCCTCTTACGTCCGCGGATAGGTAGATATGGAGGGGCCTATTCTTCAGCCGGGGCCACCACTGTATGTATACTTATATGTATACAATTGATCAACGTGTAGGTAATCTAAATTACATTGACAATGAAAGAACCGATGACTCGTTTTTTTTTTTTCATTGGAGATGGTTAGGCGATTGACCACCAGCTCACTTTTGCAAGTGAGATGTGGCCTAAGATGGAGCACGCTTTACCAGAAGGAACTTATTCACTCTAGATTTGAAGACTCCTAGATTTTACTCATCCGGGAAAACAGACGCTGGCAGATCGTTCCACTCTTTGCCAGTGCTTATAATAAAGGTGGAGCAGAAACGTTTGGTTTGACACTGTGGTATGTCGACCAGACTCGTCAAAGGAACAGGCCCGCATATCCAAGTCCGCGGTCCCTGAACTTTGTTTTACGAGTGGAGGAGTGTGTCTTGGCAAATCGATTTTCCCACACTCCGTTTTTATAGAGTTGTGAACTTGCGGGTAATAGTCGAGGAGCTTGATGGCAATTAACTTCTTTGAAGTATTATTTACAAACAAAAACAATTTTACAAATGAATTTGTCATTGGCAGAAGAATCTGTCTATCCTCACTCACACTCTTTTTTCTATGTTATACGGAGGCACAAGGCTTACGGCCCTCCTGATGGTAAGTGGTTACCTATGCCTATTGACATCGCCAACAGCGTTGCTAATGCGTTGCCTGCCGAATCCCTCCCTCCCTAAAGAGCTCCGGTAACCTTACTCACCGCAGGAACACAACACAATTTAAAATAAATAATTTTATTGGGCTGCGATCTTCTGTAAGGCGGAGGTACCTCTCCAGGCGGGCTGCTCCAATTTAGATCGAGAAAATCTCGCTGCGCCCTACCTCCTCCAAAAACTATTACGAACGATACGAAATATCGGGGACGAAATAAACTCACAAATCATGATAAATATCCCGTTTTCTGTGAAAATTATGTATGACAGTTCTCGTGATCCTTTGATGCTCCAGCAGTACACTAAGAAAATAATTTACGAAAATCCACCTTAAGGGCGTTATTATGTAAAATGTTAGAAAAACCTAGACAGTTTACTAGAAGTATAAAGCCGTCTTTGCCTAGTGGGAGGTACCCCGACTTTCGTTCCAAAAGTTGTGAGTTCGAATCCCGGTCGTGCACCAATGGTTTTTATTCGTAAAATTTATGTGCGCTATACTTGTACTGTCAAGCGGTGAAGGCAACCAGCATGTCCTAGAACCGAAGATATGTGCATGATAAATAAATAAATAAATATTCGAGACAAATCACACACAGTCAACTGATCCCAAACTAGGCATAGCCTGTACTATGCGGTACCAGAGACTGATATACATAATAGATATATATTTAACACCCAGACACAGAACAAACATCTGTGTTAGTCGCAAATGTTTGTCCAGTGCGGGAATCGAACCCGCGACCTCTAACGCAGAAGGCAGAGTTACTGCCAACTGAGCTATGAGGCCAGTCGAATGATAGAAGTCTTTAAGAGGCGCACTTTATTCCTATCACACTGATTCTTTCAGCGAGACGGTCATAGGCCCTTGTCAGGGCCACCAGACCTCAACCTCGTCACAGCCCTAATGCAGGATGACCAAGAAAAAAACAGTGACACAACAAGAAGATGAAGAAGCTTGAAATTGTGATAATGAACATGCTGCTTGCAGTCAGACAACAACACAAAAAAATTATACGTTAGTACGTTGACATAGTACCGGTTCATTACAGATTGTCATCTTGGTACCCATTAGTTCAACATCTTGAGAAATTCGGATCGCTATTGTTTTAATCCCAGACCACTCGTGCTGAATGCAGAATTGATTGATTGTGCACAGTCAATAACGAAACAGCTGATATCGTTCAAAACTAACACAGAAATATCAACGTGCCAACAATAATGGACATTAAGCCTAGTAAGCAAAGGAGCCATTTCATTCTGGGCCTGGTCCATGTACACTACATAGAAAAATTAGGAAAAAATAGGAGATTACAAGAAAAGTACAATTTCATTAATTTGAAGACAAATGCGATGGTACAAGAATAGTTCTTCTGGTAAGTTTTTTACTATGTGAACACTATTTAAAGGCCACCATGTTGGTTTATAATTGGCGTTTGACATGACATTGACATATTTTTCATGTCATGTTGTTTGATTTGATGTTTTTGTTTTGTCAGATAAATGTAAATTGTCAAAATGACATTTCACGCACGTCCATCCGCCATATTTTTGTAGCGCTGTGTGTTGCTCTCTTTGTCAAAGAAAATCTTAATGTACCTTCTAACGAAGTCAAATTAACCAATTAAATACGTTTACTTTATTGCTTAGCCATATTTTAGAGTAGTGTACACAGTGCAGGCCCAGGCTCCATATATTGATGAAACGTCTCTTTTTCTTTTAAAAATTGCTATTTGTCTCAGTTTCGTCATATTTGGAGAATGAAACTACGAACATCTGCGATTTCACCTGCTTAAAACACGATTGGTGTTTTTTTTTATTGTGTGAAAAATAAAACCCTAAAACATCTTTTGAAAAATCTTTGAAAAATTAGGTATTATGACAGAATGTGCGTATGGCACACTGTGTATTACCAGTTGCTTGCTAGTCGTCTCACTGATTCCTTCTTTACCATTAGTGACCAGGTTGAGGGCAGGTTGGCCCTGAAAAGGGCCTATGACCGTTGGTGAAAGAATCAGTGTAGTGAAAGGAATAAAGTGCGCCTCTTAGAGGCTTCTTTCATGCACAAATCTTCGATTTTTTGTGTTCAAGGACATGCTGGTTAGTTTTGAGAGCAGTTCAGCGCACACCAATTTTTCAATAATACTTTAAATTTATGGCAAGCAGTACAGACAGTCGAGGGGCATGGTCTCTGCCTTAAGCTTGCGATGTATAACAAACTACCCTTAGAAGTAACACGGCTGCCCTTTAATCAGTTTAAAATAAAAATTAAATCATTTTTTGAAAATCATCCATTTTACCATGTCACGGAATATTTAAATGTTTAGTTTTCTGATTTGCATGTGGAGTAGAAACTATAAATTACCTATTAAAATCTAAAATCTTTGTAAAATTATATGAACGTTACTTCTAAAGAACTGTAATTACTGTAAACCTGACATGCCTATGTTATATGTTATAACGAAATGGTCAATAAATGAATTGAATTGAATTGCAGTGCGACATCAGACATAGGTATGTATAAAGTGACCTAGCTGTACACTCAGACTGTACCCTGTTCCTCTCGAATGACATCGTGATGATAGAGACCTTGGATTAGAGTACCTATTGGTACTATAGAAGTACTACTGGTTTGACAGTTGCAATGTCGATTCCTACTAGAATGGTATCTTTTGTTTCTTGCCACTCCTAAGAACTACTGATGTTTAAATGCGTCGGTCACAAGTAGCTTTTAAAAGCTTCTTGTCAGTTTGACAACCTCGGTGGCGTAGCGGGTGAGTTTCCGCCTGAGACGCAAGGGACAAATGTTTGAATGATCTGAAAATATTTGTTCCGGATCTGGGTGTTGTGGTATGTAGTCATAGTTTCTGATACCCACGACACAGGGAATCCTAGTGTGGGGTCAGGACTATGTATGTCACTGATAGGTGTTCTATAAAATATGCTTGTGATAAGCATTCCGCGAATAGAAATGAAAAAAAGGCTCACGATTTTTATCCCCAAGAATGACAGAAATCCTCTAAAATCTCCAGGTGACCAGATCCTTGAAGGGTTAGTCAAAGGCAAGTAAGAACATTTGGAACATGCCAACACTGTGCAGTAGTGACTATTCCATACGTGACAGGTAGCAATCGGCCAACTAATTCTTCCATAACATACGCACAGGGCCACTTACCTCCTCACGATGTTATCCTTCACCGTTATAAGCAAATTACCTACAAATAAAATAATAAAATTTAGCCATAAAACATTTCCTATTTATTACACAAATAGCTTTTTTGTTTTCCCTGTCGTTAAATCCAACAAAAAGTCCATTACGGCCCAACAAAGACTAAGGTCAAATTGTATTTACCTCATCTTCAATATATTTAGCGCTAATGTGTTCAAAATTAACTAAAATGGTTTTCATTTGACCCGTTGACATTGAGATGCTTTTTATTTTTGTCGCTTGTTTTGATTTGCTAGGCTGTTAATTTGTAGCACATGCTAAACTCAGGGCTTTTTGTTTTACTAAAGTTTTTACCCGATGGACCGACGACATTGTGTGGGTTGCGGGAAGTCGGTGGATGGAAAAGGCTCAAGACCGTTCGTCGTGGCACTCTTTGGGGAAGGCCTATGTTCAGCAGTGGACTTCATCGGGCTGATGATGATGATGATGAAAGTTTTTAACTCAATCTTTTTAATCAGCTAATTTAGGTAGCAATCTTGATGTCGGGACGTATATTGATGTCTATCACTTAACTTGCAAATAATTTAGGCAATAAATGTTTTTTTTTTACCTCCTCTGTCGTCTCTTACGACACCTAAGGTTAGATATACAAGGAAGGGCTTATTCTTCAGGGGCCAGCTCCTTCGTAGTCAGGGGAAAAATAATATATTTATCTTTTCCTTATAATACAGTAAGTAGGTACATTTAATTTTTTGCATATGAGTAATTTAAACCGGTAGTAAATATTAATTGAAATAATCATCCAAAAATTGATCACGCAGCAAAAACGCTCTACCGTAAACAAACAAAAAATATATATATTTTCATATAATTCTATCTAGCTAAATATTTCCTGGCAAATGATTGGGGAATCGTGAGCCGTTGAGAACGGTGGTAAAAATATGATCCTATGACTGTTCACCACAAAAACTATGGCACTCGTGAATATTATCGGCGAAAAAATGGAGACAAAAAATATTGGTGAGCAAATCACTTACATAACAACACACAATCAGTGTACCGATCTGAGGCCACTGTTCACCCACATTATTAAACGATTGCTAAGAATAACCACCAGAATGACATGGACATGAATGACATGACAGAATGACATGGGAAGAATGTCATGTGACAAGAAGAGTGTAAGATTTCCCTCTATCAGTCGTCATCTCAGTACTTACTCCTATCTTAACAATATCCACTTTCACACATTCATAAAATGTATGTGGATGGATGTAGGAGTAGGGTAGGCCAAAGAAAAGATGGATGGACTGTGTGAAAGTGGATATGGTGAAGAAAGGAGTGAGTGCTGAGATAAAGACTGATAGAGGGAAATGCAAGAAGAATACATGTTGGGCCGACCACATGATGTGGGATAAGGGCAGGAAGATGAAGATGTAAAGAATAACCCACTAATGCTTAGTTAGTGGGAGCAAAAGATTATTCTGATGGTTACTGAATAAAGTAGAAGAATCAAAGTCAATGCCTAAAAATAGTGGGAATATAAAATTGTTTAATAATACTTACCTATTAGACTAATAATTGAGGTGTTATAAACTTCAAGCCTCTGTGTGATTGTATCTCTGGCCTTGACACTATTTAAGTGATTCATAATATCAATACTATCCCAAAAGGGGCTTAATCTACACCCAATCGGCAATAAATCTGTTCAACGACTGATCTGTTCGAACCATCTCACTTGCAAAAGTGAGATGGTGGGCAAACGCTTTACCATTATCAATAAAAAAATACCGCTAATTTGAAAAAGGGCTGGGCTGGGAAATGGGCTTTCCATTCGGGAGAGTATACCAGTGTACGGATTTTTTTTATAATATTATGTTCTTCCAGGCTTGCTTGGTATAGCTTCACCCCGTTTGAAACTTCAAAGTGATCCTAGTGATTTTATAAAAACAAATACCTTCAGACTGTGACTTGATAACGATGCTCCGATTTCAATTGGTTTAGATAACAATTTGCATCTTTCTTACAAATAAAAATTTGTAAGAAAGATGCAAATTGTTAGGTGTTACTAAGCTAAAAAGAATTGGGGTCTGGGTTTTAACATGTTCATCACATTAACCATTTTTTTTAACCGATGGTATCGATGATGGTTTTTACGGTGAATATCAGCTACAGATTAACCATTTGTACATACACAAAAAGGTTTTTGTTAAATATAACGTCAATAAAAACGGGAGATCAATTAGATATGATACGAATAAAAAATTTAATTAAAAATAATGATATAATAATATCGCACTAAACAATTGTACCATCCCTTTTTTTATTACGCGTCCTATAGCTAAGATGTAAATAAGTAACTACTTCTATTAGTTGTAATTTTCATCCTTTGAATAGATTAAGATAAAACATCTAGAATACACGGCGATTCTTAAAAATAAATGCTTATTCTGTCAATAAAAAGGAAGAATATAATTAGAGGAGGTAGGGCACAGCGAGATTTTCTCGATCTGAATTGGAGCAGCCCGCCTGGGAGGTAACTCCGCCTTACAGAAGATCGCCGCCAAATAACATATTTTTTTCATATTGTGTTGTGTTCCTGCGGTGAGTTAGGTTGCCAGAGCTCTTTAGGGGGGTAGGGGGGTTCAGGGTCGGCAAGCGCTCATAAGCTTCGGTAATTACCATCAGGTGCGCCGTATGCTTGTTTGCCATCTCAGTCTATTGTCTATTCTATATCTATTGTCAGGTTTTTCCGAACTGTTTAAAATTAGCTGTGTTTGGTATTTTTACTATCCTAATAACTAATTAGAAAATTTACGACAAGATTGCTACTTAAAACAGCTTGAGTTTTATTGAACTGACATCTCATAAACAGCAGATTTTTGCATAACGTTAAAAATTACGATTTTCGAAAAGTAGTAGAAAAAACTTTTTTTATCAATTAGGTAATCATAATAGTTATGTTTATCATATATATTAAACCCAATCATAATATGATTAGCATTAATATTATTAATCACTTTGTAATATATTCTTCTATGAAAACGGAAATAAAAATATCTTTAAGTTTTAAATTCAAGTACATAGGATCTAAATGTCAGTCCATTGTAAACGTCAGCCAAGCTGATGATAAAGCCCTTTTTTTGGCAAGTTCACAGTGATCGTGTTCAAAAATTAACCGTGAAGGCCGCACACCTAACCGAAGTCGGTTAAAAAATTAAACGCATGAGTAATCTTTGATGTACATTAGGAAGTGATTTGGTATCATCATGATAATCTTTATGATGTCATTAATTGTAAAGTGTTCACGCTTTGTGAGGTTTAACTATGACATGATTTGCTACATTCATATTCACATCCATTACACACATGCACACTCAAGCACCACACTAACACACTCACTCTCTCGCAAACACACTTATACACACACAAACACACCACATATATACACGCATATACATACACACATACCTACACACACACACACACACACATATATATAATATAAGTTATGTGTCAAATCAGTGACGGTCCAAAATTAGTAAATGCATTAGCTAAAAAAATTAATTAAATTCAATAAATAAAAAAATAAAAAATGATAAAATAATTAAAAAAAAAAAAAAACATTTATTTCAGACAACAATTTAGGTCCATAATATGTAGTCACAAAGTTTTCTTAGTCTATGTTAGTAGTATTAATGAGAGTTAAATATATAGATGATATGAATAAGAGAGAATGATGATGAATAAGATAAATAAAGATGGTCATGTGCGAGAACTCGCGCCCTGAGGGTTCTGTACATTTACACGGGGTCAGAAAATCAAAATTCTAAGTGTAGGAAGTAACAAACTTATGTTTCGCTGTCGCTCACGTAGTTCATTTATGATATTGACCGCAAATAAAATATAACTTTGTCTGGTAGTAATCATTTTTTTTTAAATCACTGAAATTATTATATTTTATACATTTTCCTTAATTTATGCACAAAAGCTCTTAGCATTCCAAGTTTCAGAATTGTGGGGTAACTAGAAGTACCGTAGAGGTTTTTCAATTTTGCCATTTTCATATAAAAATCAGACATTGCATTATCTTTTAATGAATTGAGATAGAAACTAGATTCTTATACGGCACCATAAGCTCACGGACTCTAATAGTTAGTAGGTATACATTTCAAGGTTAAACATTTAGCCTAGGAATAGGGTTCCGAGAAAAAGGGTCTTTAGAGACAGACAGACGGACAACAAAAGATTCTATTAGGGTTCCATTTTACCATATGAGGTACGAAACCCGAAAAAGGGATTTAACACGGGCAAATTAAATTGCCCCATTTAGGGCAATATCTATGCTTGCCTGCTAATTACTAAACGCATGAGAAGTGCGGCATTTTTTCAATGTTTAGTGTCGAATTTAGTAGTTTCGGAGAAAAAAATTATTGCCAATAAAAAATTATTGCAAATATGGGTGTAGAATAAGCCCCTTTTTTAAAATTCTTCAATTTCAATAAAACCACTAGGATAACTTATAAACTAGGTGAAACTGCGCCTGTTCCTCGCGACCAAGGCTTACTTAGCATACATGTTATGAAGCACCTTGTTTATAGTTTTTCGAATGGAATAATCTGTTGGTGAACGTTTGAGATTCGAACAGCGACCTTCAGATCGAAAGTCAAAGCCAACATGGCTTTCAAATTATATTCAAAAGAAATAACATCACACATTAAAATTATCCAAGGCGTTAAATATAAGGTATTAATGGCGCGATTTAAAATTAAATAAATACATTGCACAATTTTTATTTACTTACACACAAACTAGCAGCTTTTATATTGTTTTATTGATTTTATAGTCATTATCTCCCTGCCCTCTCACTTCACGTGGGGTCGGCACAACATGTTTTTCTCTTCCACTCCCCTCTATCAGCCGTCAAATCAGTATTCACTCCTTTCTTACTCATGTTATCTTTCACACAATCTATCCATGTTTTCTTTGGTCTACCTCTACCCTTATATCCTTCCACATTTTATTGATTTTATAGTGATCATCAATCTGATATCATCCATCATACATCAACCGTGACCGTGACACGACAAGAAGAAGAATAGTGATACTAGCTGCCCCGTCCGCAACTTCGTCCGCGTGTTCAAGTATGTATGTGTACGAAGTGACAAGATTCAAGGTAGGAACCTTGAATCTTGTCACTTCGTACACTTGAGATCTCGATTTTCCAGCCCCGTGCTATGTGTGTACGGAAGCCTCAGGGCGCGAGCCCTACTCGCACTTTCGTTTTTATTTCAAAATGGGTTTTCTCCATGAATGAAAGTTTTCACAGATAAGAAATAGTTACTTAGGCCAAGCGGCGATTGTTTATGCGACCTGATTTACAAATATTGAGTTTTCGGAATGAAAAACTATTGTCTTCAAAATCAAATGTAACCTGTGGTATACAAGGATAGTGCAGCTTTCAATTAGTGAAAGAATTTTTAAAATCGGTTCAGTAGTTACAGAGATTTCCCCCTACATACAAAGAAAGGAGCCATTTCATTCTGGGCCTGGTCCATGTACACTACATAGGAAAATTAGGAAAAAATAGGATATTACAAGAAAAATACAATTTCATTAATTTGTAGACAAATGCGATGGTACAAGAATAGTTCTTCTGGTAAGTTTTTTACTATGTGAACACTATTTGAAGGCCTCCATGTTGGTTTATAATTGGCGTTTGACATGACATTGACATATTTTTCATGTTGTTTGATTTGATGTTTTTGTTTTTGTCAGATAAATGTAGGTTGTCAAAATGACATTTTACGCACGTCCATCCGCCATATTTTTGTAGCGCTGTGTGTTGCTCTCTTTGTCAAAGAAAATCTTAATGTACCTTAGAACGAAGTCAATTTAAATAAAATAACCAATTAAATACGTTTACTTTATTGCTTAGCCATATTTTAGAGTAGTGTACACAGTGCAGGCCCAGGCTCCATATATTCATGAAACTTCTCTTTTAACCTTTTTATAATATTAGTAATGGTTTGTGACAGCTATGGCTTTCCCATCACCACAATCACAGGAACCACGGATAACGCAAACCAAAATTTGAATAGAAATCGAAACAGCAGGGTAAAACGCATTGTTTATCACTTTCACTGTACTCAAACGAACATTCTAACTGCCATTTAGGAAATAACTTCCGCTTTGACAAACCTATTCAACTATTGCATTTCTACATATAAATACATATAAATAAAACCACGCCTGATTCCCAGAGGGGTAGGCAGAGACCACGGCGAGACCACGGTTATAAGAGAGCGTTTATTTATTTATTTATTTAATCTTTATAGCACAAAAAAAACCATGTAAAAAAGGTGGGCTTAATGCCAAGGCATTATCTACCAGCCAGCCTGATTGGGTAGAAACAGGAGGTTGGCGTGCGACAGATTGTTTAACTTAACTAAAAACTATACTATATATAACCATACACTATATTTAAATATACACTACACTGCAGTAGATTACCAGATAGTACAAAACAGTGTTTGATTAACATGTAGTGTAGATGCTAGATGTTCTTAAGAAAATGTTCACGAGTTAATCGTTTAAATGAATCTTTGGAGTCAACTTTTTTGATATTATACGGAAGTTTATTCCAAAGTCTTACTGCTACAACGGAGAAGGTGCTTTGTGGACTGAAGTGAAGACGTAGGGATGAGGATTGAGAAAGGTATGCTGCGGTAAGAAATGAGCCTCTGGCATCAGCTCCTGAGTGTGATTTGTTCGCTAATAGATGGAAGGAATAGATAGATAGATAGATAAAAAAATTATTTGGCACTACAGACATACACAATTAACATAGATAAACAATTTTAAACTAAAGTACATACAAAAGGTGGGTATAAATAATGAAAAGAGCATTTAAAAAAAAAAAAAAACAGTAGGTATCTTCGATTAGGCAAGTTTGCGTGTGCTGCAGTACGACAAATAGGCTATGGCTCAGTGAAATATTTTGCTTAAAAGCAAAAACACTGATTTTCAGCCAAAACCTGATCGAGAGCGAGCAGAGCGAGTACAAACGAACAATGCGTAGGTACCTAGATGTGAATTTGTGTTGTTGTGATTGTGTAGTTTGCTATCAATGATTACAAAATATGAAATATAATAAATTAATGACAATAGTGCGAAAAAATATAATAATAATAATGAACAAAATGAGCTTACAATATTTTTGGCTATTTTTGGCATACGAAGTGCTTGGGAACACCCTCTATTTGCTTCTCTATTTGCTTCTATCTCTAAGGAAGTGTGTAGAGCATGCCTGAGGTACGCTGAGATGATTGATTGTGTAAGGATTAGTTCAATTATTTAATGTTATGTAGACTATTTATTATTATGCTACAACTAACGTGGCAAACAAGCATACGGCCCACCTGTTGGTAAGCGGTTACCGTAGCCTATGAGCGATTGCAATACCAGAGGCATCACGCACGCGTTGCCGACCCCGATTTTATGTTAATTTTATCCTGAAATGTTATTTGAACCCAATTTTTTTATATCGCGGCGCATTGTTTTTAACTAATGCTGTGAATATTATTGATTAATATAGAAATAAAATAAATACTGAGATGGTTTGCTCATGTAGAGAGGTATTTAAAAATAATAATAATAATATAAGCTTTTATTCTCTTACACATTCACAAAATACAAAACAAAAACATCCTAAATCTATAATAAGTACATTCAATATTTATAATCTTTATTTAATGTTCCTGTGTGTAAGGACCGCTTGCAGCGGCAAAAGCCTCCTCCAGCTCTCTCCATCTCGCTCTATCTCTAGCGGCTGTGCTCCACGCATTTCAGGCTATTTTAACAATGTAAAAAAAAAATAAAAAATAGAGAGGTACTTAGCTCTTTAAAATTACCTGTGCTTGTAATATTTTTAACAATAGGGACCTTTTAACGAAACTAACCTTTAACTTCAGTCATAAATCGTTAGATAAATCATAATAACACAAAAAGATCTCCCATATCTAAGATTGAAATCTAAAAGTTATGATGATACATTGTGAAGTACCTATTCGTTGCTAAGTTTTTGTAACTTCATCATCATCGTCATTTCAGCCGTACGACGTCCACTGCTGAACATGGCCCCCACAGAGTCTGTAGTATACCCAAAAATTACTAAGTATAGTATGTTGACTGGCCTCATAGCTCAGTTGGTAGTAACT
Organism: Anticlea derivata; assembly: GCA_947579855.1. NCBI lineage: Eukaryota > Metazoa > Arthropoda > Insecta > Lepidoptera > Geometridae > Anticlea > Anticlea derivata. The sequence goes on from OX388281.1 coordinate 7,125,837, forward strand.
CTGCCTTCTGCGCTAGAGGTCGCGGGTTCGATTCCACCACTGGACAAACATTTGTGACTAACACAGATGTTTGTTCTGTGTCTGGGTGTTAAATATATATCTATTATGTATATCAGTCTCTGGTACCCATAGTACAGGCTATGCCTAGTTTGGGATCAGTTGACCGTGTGAATATGTTCGGAATATTTATTTATGTGTTAAGTTTACAGTCTTTCGTCTAAAACAATAATTTGCGATGCTCGAAACGAGTGAATAAGTTTATAAGTGCCATTTTGATAGCTTTAAGACCTCTCTGTAACACTTATTTCTGCAAATAAACATCTTGAATCTTGAATCCCCTAGCTTTTTTCCCTTAGTCGCCTCTTATACGACATCATAGGTAGAAATGGAGGGACCTATTCTTCAGCCAGGGCCACCACGGCCACTTAAATTATGTTACTTAGAAGCATTTAATGCTAATTTAAAAACGAACTAGCTTCCGCCCGTGGATTCTCTCGCGTGTACCCGGACAAAAGTAGCCTACATGCTATTCCAAACTCCCTTTATTGTGTCGTGTTGTAGTCGTGTCACTGATTCTTTCTTAGTCATCCTGCATTAGGTCAGTGTCCAGGTAGAGGTATGGTGGCCCAGAAAAGGATCTATGACCGTCGTAGTAGAAACAGTACAGTGAAAGGACTCTTAGAGGCTCATTTCGTGCACTGTCACATGTCTTAAAATTTTAAGATTCTAGGACATGCCGGTTTTCTCACTATGTTTTCCTGCACCTTTTGTAAGCACTTCTTATTAATTTAATTTAGTAGTGTCACTGATTCTTTCTTGGTTATCCTGTATTAGGTCAGAGACCAGGTTGAGGTATGGTGGCCCTGAAAAAGGCCTAAGACCGTCGGTGAAAGAATCAATGTAGTGAATGGAATAATGTGCGCCTCTTAGGGGATCCTTTATGCACTTTCTACGAAGATCCTGACATACTTACCTCATTTGCTATATTGACTATCATCACATTTATCATCATTAGATGTTTGTTCTGTGTCTGGGTGTTAAATATATATCTATTATGTATGTCAGTCTCTGGTACCCAAAGTACAGGCTATGCCTAGTTTGGGATCAGTTGACCGTGTGTTATATGTCCGATATATTTATTTATTTATTCTTCATACATGCTCGTCAGTTAAGAGTTAGGTACTCTTGACCTGGCCTTTACCCAAAACGTCATCGATTCGAATGAAATCGATGACGTTTTTGATGCATGTATCTTCAAACAGTGTGTCATAACCTACTTTTTCTACTGATATTTGATATTTTATCACTATGGAGGCCAAATGAGATCATTTTGAACATCATTTATCATTGTACGTTTCGATACATCAATCAATTTGTTCGTTTGTCAGTCTATCGTTGTAACGCCTACAGGTTTTTATTGTTCATTTTATTTGTTTATAAATTTTGAGTAATTGTTATGAGGTCGGGATGAAAATAGTTAAAGGTAGGTGTGATTAATAAACGTCAAAATGAATACGTGTGATATTACTTTTACAAACGGCATTGCTATGTACTTTTTTACTAGCTTTCGACGACGGCTTCGCTCGTGAGGTACTAAGCTAGGGTTCCCTGTGTCGTGGGTATCAGGAACTACGAGTACCTACCATTTTACCACAGTACCCAGACCCGTACCCGTACTTACTAGAGCAATTTCAATTTTACGTATAGGAGAGTTGATAAATTTTGAATTTTGATCTGAGAGGAGGAAGGGCATCTGGGAGGTACCTCCGCCTTACAGAAGATCGCAGCCAAATAACATTATTTGTTTTCAAATAGTGTTGTGTTCCTGCGATGAGTAAGGTTGCCAGAGCTCTTTAGGGGGAGGGGGGTTCGGGGTCGGCAACGCGTGCGTGATGCCTCTGGTATTGCAAGCGCTCATAGGCTACGGTAACCGCTTACCAACAGGTGGGCCGTATGCCTGTTTGCCACCTAAGTAGTATAAAAAAAAAAAAATTAAGAAAAAAATTAACCTAATTTCCATTTTAAAATAAACTGAACAATCGAAAGTAATCTCAAAATAGTATTTTTCAAAAACGACCACGATTGTTGCAACACAGTCGAAACTTCGGAAATGAAAAATAAAAAGGTACGCTATAAACACCCGTTTGATTTCAATAATCTTAAAATGTCATCCGTATTTGCATAAAGGTAAATACCTACCGATTGTGACAAACGACACCAACAGATCAATGTCACTTTCTTTGGCCCAGATATGGTACAATGGTCACGTTACAAAGCGTAAAGTTCTCAGAACGAGGACCATTACATTTACCCTGGTATTCATCATCATCATCGTCAGGCTGTGGAAGTCTATTGCTGGACATAGGCCTCCCCCAAAGAGTTCCACGACGAACGGTCTTGAGCCTCCTCCATCCATCGACCTTCTGCAACCCTCACAATGTCGTCGGTCCATCGGGTGGGGGGGGCTTCCAACACTGCGTCGTCCGGTTCGTGATCGCCACTCGAGAACTTTTGTTCCCCAACGGTTATCGGTTCTGCGAGCTATATGGCCGGCCCACTGCCACTTCAACCTACTAACCTACCTACCTGCCTGGTATTCTTAGTCGAATGCATTTTCACGTCACTCACACTGAGAGCATCCTGATATTAATTATAAAAAATAAAAAAAATATTCCGGACATATTCACACGGTCAACTGATCCCAAACTAGGCATAGCCTGTACTATGGGTACCAGAGACTGATATATATAATAGATAAATATTTAACACCCAGACACAGAACAAACATCTGTGTTTATCACACAAATGTTTGTCCAGTGCGGGGATCGAACCCGCGACCTCAAGCGCAGAAGGCACTACTAACTGAGCTATGAGGCCAGTCAATTAAAAAAAATACCCAACAGTGTGGCACAACACCCAGACCCGGAACAAATATTTGCAGATCATGGAAACATTTGACCCGCAGCGGGAATCGAAGCCGTGTCAGTGACGAACGTTATTGACATAATAAAATGTCAATGTCAAGAAACCACAAAAATGATAGTAGATTAGGTAATTGTTTGGCTTCTAATCGACTAAGAACTTACGTCACCGCCTAACCAAAATCGCACAAGTGATAAAAGTCAAAGTCAAATCCAAAAGGCATTTATTTCAATAAAATCACTAGGATCACTTTGAAACGTCTTAGAAACTAGGTGAAGCTATGCCTGTTCCTCGCGACCAAGCCTAGAAGAATCAGGCAACAAACACGGCTTGGTGCCTATCATTTTTTTCGATGATCCTTTTTCACAAAATGGAATTTAAAGCTTCTGTGTGGTGCCGATCGAACTAGGTGAGGCTCAAAAGAAAAGTAATCTAATTATAATCCTTAATATGAGGCTTATAAAAATGTGAAAAAAAAAGAAGACAAATGTGAGCTTCAACAAATGATAGTACGGGGCACGGGGCATGGCCGTACCACAAGGAAGTGGGAATACTCGAAATTGTAGAAACTTTAAAACACTTTTGTATAGAGGTAGTTTTTAGGAGGAGGGCACAGCGAGATTTTCTCGCTCTAAATTGGAGCTAAGCAGCCCGCCTGGGGAGTTACCTCCGCATTACAAAGTCAAAGTCAAAAGGCGTTATTTCAATAAAATCACTAGGATCACTTTGAAATGTCTTAGAAACTAGGTGAAGCTAGAGTTCGAGAAGATCGCAGCCAAAAAACATTATTGGTTTCAAATAGTGTTGTGTTCCTGCGGTAAGGTTGCCAGAGCTCTTTAGGGGGGAGGGGGTTCGGCAGGCAACGCATTAGCAATGCTCCAGGTGTTGCTAATGTCAATAGGCGACGGTAACCACTTACAATCAGGAGGGCGGTAAACCTGTTTGCTGTTAAGTATCATCATCATAATTTCAGCTGTAAGACGTTCACTGAAGAACCCCGCTGAGAAATGGAGGGACCTATTCTTCAGCCGGGGCCAACACAAAATGCACTGACAAAAAATGTCGACCTCGGTGGCGCAGCGGGCGAATTCCCGACTGAGACGCAAGGGGTGCGGGCTCGATTCCCGTTGCGGGACCAATGTTTGTATGATCTGCAAATATTTGTTCGGGGTCTGGGTGTTGTGTTACCATGGTACTCGTAGTTTCTGATACCCACGACACATGTAATCCTAGTATGAGCTGGTCAGAGCAAGAGCCCTCGCATCTACATACAAGTCCCTACTTAGTTAGAGCGAGGAACTCAAACAACGTCTAGCCAAAGGTCTTTATTACACTACATCGAAAACTGTTTGCATTGTAATCCGTATCCACTAGGTACTTACATTCTAATGTTGTATGTGTAAGTTTAAGACAGTGCAATAAACATATTTTTATCTTTTATCTTTTAGTATGGGGTCAGGACTATAGTACCTAACTAAAAAAGTTTATAGTTTACAGTTTATCCTACTAAAATTATAAATGCGAAAGTTTGTGAGGATGTTTGGATGTTTGTTGTTCAACTATGACCGATGAAAGAATCAGTGTAGTGAAAGGATTAAAGTGCGCCTCTTAGAGGCTCCATTCGTGCACATGTCACATGTCTTCGAATTTTGAGGTTCTAGGGCATGTATCCTATGCGAAAGTTTGTGAGGATGTTTGGATATTTGTGGTTAAATCACGCCCAAACGGCGGAACGGATTTGGATGATATTTGGCACCGAAATAGATTATGGTCTGGAATAGCATATAGGCTACTTTTTATCCAAGTTGTGGGTATTAGTGTTTGTTTTTTTTTAAAGGTTATCACTTTTGTAGGTATTATTGTTTTCTTATTTTTTTCTCCCACTTTTAGATACCTACGTGGGTACTTGTGCGTTCGTAGCTATATATATCACTATAACTAAGTATGTAAACTATTTAAGTAGGTAAGTTATTTCTAAGTTTAGTTTAATTGTCACGCCTCACCATCTTTTTTGCACGCCCAGGATGACTGGTAGAAAATGCTTTAGCATTAAGTCCTCCTTACACTAAGTTTAAGTGTGAAAGTATAAATAAATAAATATTTTCATAGGTACCACGCGAGCGAAGCCGTGGAAAGCCAGTATTCTATAGTTTAGTAAGTTTCTTGTCCCAGGCTAGTCCTGAGTCAGGCCAAACCTGATTCAAAGCATTCGGTACGTTTCCTGTTATTTTTCCTGATAATTACTTCCTTGGACAGGATAATTGTAAGCTTCGGCATCGCCCATTAGATCACAAGTTATCTGTGCTATGTTAAACTATGAGGGTAAATCGAGCGAGCGAAGCCAGCAAGGCGACGAATCGTTGTATCCTACTTATTTGTTTACTTAATCTTTAATGCACACAAAAAATAATGTACAAAGCCAGCCAGCCTGATTGGTTAGAGACAGGAGGTCCTACTACTATGCACACAATATATATATGTACAATAGATATTAGTAGACGCTACTTCCTACTAATATCTATTGATTTTTGGAATGTTTAGATGTATAATGTTCAATCATGCCGTAACGGCTCAACCGATTGCGTTGAAACTTGGAATAGGTTCTCGAATGGCGACCACGAATCGGGCGAAGCAGTGTTGGAAAGCTCCTCACCCGATGGACCGATGACATTGTAAAGGTTGCGGGAATTCGGTGGATGGGAAAGGCTCAAGACCGTTCGTCGTGGAACTCTTTAAGGGAGGCGTATGTCCAGCAGTGGACTTCTACAGGTAGTTGATGACGATGATGATCTTTAGTTAGGGACGCCGTCATTGAAATCGATGAGGACTATATGATGGAAGGGATGAAGATGCTTCATCACAGTTCTGAGAACTATTTAGGTACCTACTATACGAGAACTAACGCAATTTCGCTATCAGCAAGTAACAGAGAGGCGATAAGAGTTAGGTACCTACAAGGAAATGGTGTCGATTTGATAACCTGATTTCGTATCGATATCATAGTACAATAACTAGAAATGTAGGTATATCGATTAATATAAATTTTTAGGGCCATCATCGACTAAAGCGGAGCGAATACTATTCACCAAAGTTCACAAATCATGATGGCAGTGATTAGGTGGACGACCCCACAGATTTCCAGAGCGATTAATCACCAAACGGCTCCTAGCAACGTTTATTAAGTATCTTTATTTTTTTATTTATTTATTTACTTATTTATTTGTTGAAAGTGCATATATTACCAATTATATAAAATATCTTCATAAAAACAGGGTCTGATATACATAAAAATAAAAGTGCACTACAGCATTCTCAAAAAAAAAACTTTTAAAATAAACATAAACATAAAAAGTGCTCAATGAAAGAAAAACAAAAAAGAAAAAACTCTTGACTCCTAAAGTAAACTCTCTCTTTTATTTTAAAGTGATAACCAAAAACTAAAGGAATACCAAGATTTTTTTAAATAGATATTTATGATATTGGATGTCCTAAAAAAATTCGCTCCGACTGGAAGTGTCTCCGTAGCTTAGTTGGCTAGAGGGAAATCCGGTTAGGTTGCGTATTCAAATCCCGTCAGAGTCTGGTGGAGTGGTGGTAGTGGCGTCACCTTTCGATCCACAGATTGTGTCACTGAGTCTTTCTTGGTCAACCTTTATTAGGTCAGTGACCAGGTGTGGTAAGGTGGTCTATGGCCGTCGGTGAAAGAACCTAAGAAAGAGACGTGCACGTGCACGCCCGGGATTCGAACCCACGACCTGTGGATCGGAAGGCGGGGCCACTACCACCACTCCACGAGTGCAGTGCATTCGATTGTTGGATTATAGATATTTCTTTACGCTCCGCTTTTGTGAAGAATGGTCTTTATTGATAAGTTATCAAGATATTTAGGCTGTAAATATTACACTTGACCGGAATCTAGTTTTTCAATTGGTTTTAATATTTTGTTTCATCATCATCATCATTTCAGACATCAACTGCTGAACATAGGCCTCCCCCACAAATTTCCAAAGCGGCTTCCTATCATGCATGTGGGAGGAAATTGCCCATACTCACCATTTTACCGTTTCTAAAATAGGGGACGCTCCTGCCTATCCCTAGCTTTTTCCCCTTAGTCACTTCTTACATCATGGGTAGGTAGATATGGAGAGGCCTATTCTGCAGCCGGGGCCACCACGGCCAATATTTTTTTTATCCTACTATACTATAATGCGAAAATTTGTGGTTCAATCACGCCCTAACGGTTCAACCGATTTCGATGGAACTTGAAATATACCTACAGAGCTATTTACCTACATTAGCATTTTAGGCTAGCCTTAGCCACGGACACAAGCTAGTACCTACCTACATAAATTAAGTAAATTATTTTTACACTGTTTCCGGATGCTACGAGCGAAGAGCCCTAAGTCTGATTTTGATAAAATGGCGCGATGAACCAATGCGCGACCTTGTAAAAAATTAATGGTTTTGAATCTGTATCAATGAGTGTGTAAATTGCATTAGTCGATTGTCAATCGACTAATGCAATTTTTGGGGTTCTGTTACTTAAAAAACATTAAATTTTTTATGTTATAACTCCTACGGAAGTAATAAGCATTTATTGTGAAAATGAATTTGTTTTGTACTACTTACAAAACAAATTCATTTTCAAATCAGTAATTCAGGAAATCAGTTTATTTGATACTTCAAGGGCCTCTTCTACCAAAAGCATGTAAGTGGCTAATAGCGTTACACGGAGTTACACGGAGACTAAATTAGATACTGATGAATGTCGTTTTGCAAAAAATACTTAAGACTACAAAATAAAACTACGTAAAAATTGGCCATGATGGGATCCGACTCAAAGGATAAAGTCACCGACAGCGGTATATTCACTCTCTCCTTCACTAATTCACTATTATTTGAAATCAAGTGAAAGTGGTTTTCTGTCAAATTATAAGAGTTAACACACTAAAGAACTTCAATCGATTGTCTGTTTAGTGAAAGTTATTTGTTTAACAATTTGAACCACTTTGAAGAAACTTTTTAATAGTAAAAAATAATTCAACAAAAAAATGTTATTCTTTATCGATTTGAATATGGAAAAATAAGTAGGTAATTTAAATTATTAGGTTATTTAAATTATCCAGCGTGGCAATTCCGCCAGCGTCTTGGGGACGCTTCCGATTGGTAGTGATCTGGATCAGTTAAGCTATCTATAGATCGTTTGTAACGGTCTTTAGATGGCTCAACTGTTTCTTGTGTATTTTGTAAATATTAACTTGTATTAGTTTTTTTTCTGTATTTAAATTTAAGACGGGATGTTTGTTTAGTTACAAAATTCTAATATGTTGTTCCTAATTATGACCTATTACCTATTAATAGGTAAACTACGAAGAAATGTTGATAGTTTTTTCGGAATAAATGGAAGGATTTCTTAAGTTAACGATGAATAAGTGGATTCTAGACGAGCGGGTTTTATTTATACCACAAAATCAACGGATTTCTGATTGAATTGCGACGTGCACACTGCACAGCTCACATGTGTGTGATCTTGTGCCCATCTCTACGCACCTTAAGGAAAAACAAGCTTTTATCAAAATGTCGACCAAGTAACTACAGGTCTGTCCTGCCCTTATTCTGTCCACCCACAGAGATAGCTAGATAGCTACAAACACACTTGTGCGTACACAAAAATGACGTAAGTCTAAAATCAGCAAATAGGAATTCTTGATGGCGGTAATCTTGACCTCAAAATTCTAGGTAAATCGTGATGAAGATTTTTTATTAGTCATTTGGTAATGATGTGCGTAAGTTCTGCATTATCTTAAAATACGGATGTTGCAAGTTCGTGTTGAAAAATATAATTAAATAAATGCGTGATTAGCGTGTTGGCGAGTTATTATTATAATAGGCGTGAATATAACAAACATTTTTTTCTTATAAGTAGGTGCAGGTAGGTAACTTTAAATGGTAGCACAAAGGAGCCATTTCATTCTGGGCCTGGTCCATGTACACTACATAGAAAAATTAGGAAAAAATAGGAGATCACAAGAAAAATACAATTTCATTAATTTTAAGACAAATGCGATGGTACAAGAATAGTTCTTCTGGTAAGTTTTTTACTATGTGAACACTATTTGAAGGCCGCCATGTTGGTTTATAATTGGCGTTTGACATGACATTGACATATTTTTCATGTCATGTTGTTTGATTTGATGTTTTTGTTTTTCAGATAAATGTAGGTTGTCAAAATGACATTTCACGCACGTCCATCCGCCATATTTTTGTAGCACTGTGTGTTGCTCTCTTTGTCGAAGAAAATCTTAATGTACCATAGAACGAAGTCAATTTATATAAAATAACCAATTAAATATGTATACTTTATTGCTTAGCCATATTTTAGAGTAGTGTACACAGTGCAGGCCCAGGCTCCATATATTGATGAAACGTCTCTTTTCTTTATTTGCAACAATAAAAAGGTTACAACATAATATGTGCCTACTTAGGTGCGGCAAAACAGGAGTGACATACTTAACTTATAGTACATAAAGTTAAAACTGTTGCAAAAAGGTCTCAGTGTGTGCAGATTGCAATAACCTGCGCTGGTCTTCCGTTGAGGCCTTTGAGACCTATACCTATACTAAGAAGGCAGTGTTATGTTTAATTCAATTAATAAAATAATAATAATATAAATAATCTGGATCAGTTGAGCTATCTATAGATCGTTTGTAACGGTCTTTAGATGGCTCAACTGTTTCTTGTGTATTTTGTAAATATTAACTTGTATTAGATTTAAGTTTCTTTCTGTAAATAAAGTAAGCTTTATTAATTAAAAAAAACCAATAATTCTTCCCGCATCCAGCGTTTTTTTTTGCTAAATTGCATTAATTTAATATTATATAACATTGACATTAATGATAAATTTATATTTTTTTGAATTTATAACTTATTAGTTATTATGTAATTTGTAATCTAATTAATATTAGTTTAAATCTTTGTATTTATAATGTTTGTATGTTTGACCGATGTCAAAATCTAGTGATCTGTACTCTAAACTTCACCATCTATCAATGTACCTAGGTTCACGAACAATAAATGAATTATGAATTAAAAAAAAAAAAGAATTATGAATTTAAAAAGTTTTTATGATAAAGGAGCCATTTCATTCTGGGCCTGGTCCATGTACACTACATAGAAAAATTCGGAAAAAATAGCAGATTACAAGAAAAATACAATTTCATTAATTTGAAGACAATTGCGATGGTACAAGAATAGTTCTTCTGGTAAGTTTTTTACTATGTGAACACTATTTGAAGGCCGCCATGTTGGTTTATAGTTGGCGTTTGACATGACATTGACATATTTTGAATGTCATGTTGTTTGATTTGATGTTTTTGTTTTGTCAGATAAATGTAGGTTGTCAAAATGACATTTCACGATCGTCCATCCGCCATATTTTTGTAGCGCGGTGTGTTGCTCTCTTTGTCGAAGAAAATCTTAATGTACCTTAGAACGAAGTCAATTTAAATAAAATAACCAATTAAATACGTTTACTTTATTGCTTAGCCATATTTTAGAGTAGTGTACACAGTGCAGGCCCAGGCTCCATATATTGATGAAACGTCTCTTTTCAAGAATATCATCAGCATCAGCCTTAAGAAGTCCACTGCTGGACATAGGCATAATAATTCCATGGCGAACGGTTTTGATCCTTTTCCATCCACCGACTTTCCACAAACTTCACAAAGTCGACCGTCTGCCCACTGCCACTTCAACGTGCTAATTCCAAGACTATGTCAGTGACTTTTGTTCTTCTACGGAATTTTTCTAACTGAAAACCTTTTTTGATGGACGTATTTTTAAAAAAAGTTTACTTAAGTTATGGTATTTCAAAATTTAAAAAAAAATCCTTTATCAGAGTTCTTTTGATTCAGAACAAATTATTTTCAGGGTTTGGGCATTTTACAATAACATAATTTTAAAAATTTTCTTGAACAGATTTTTGGGTTGAATCGATATTTTTATAAAAACAACAAATAGTTATTTATGCATTTATAATAATTTAGTAATATAGATAGCCTTTCAAGCAAATCATTCATCAATTAACTTATTGATTGATCTAACGGGCTTTTGATTAAAAAAATGATAAATTAAACGTGAAATTATCGTTCATTAATTCATAGAAGGTCAGGCAGGACGTTTTGACAAACCAGGTTAGAAATTGACTTACGACATTGACACAAATATGTTAACAGGATTGTTTTGAGTTATAACACGTTAATTTGAATAACCGAACCGATTTTGAGTTATGACTGTTTAAAGACGGTCTGTCAAAGCACCGCTACAGAATTAGCAAACGCAACGAAACGGTAAACTCAAAAACAATTAAAACTAGGAAGTGAACCGGTCCAGGCAAATCGGTCAAGGCTTGCATATTCATGTATGATATAATGACAACTGTTGCATTGTTCGTGTGAACGGTGTTTCATATCTGAAACAATGTACGGTTGTTCGAATCGACTTTCGGAGGAAAGAAAAAAAGAAAACGGTTTCTTGGTTCTAGTGGGTGTCACAATATAATGGGTACAGCTTTCTTTAATTTTTAACTTTTTTTCTCAGTCCTCTGACTTCCTCCAATAGGCATCCTCAAAGATCTTGGAAACCTAGAGGAAGTTTACAAATAAGTGTTTGTTTCGGGTCTGGGTATTGTGGTAACATGTTCGTAGTTTTTTATACTCATGACACAGATAACATATTGTGGTGTGAGGACTACGGAGGTGACTGATGCGTGCAAGATAGTGAAAATCTTGACACTATTCGGAAAATATTATAGGTATTTTCTTCACGCGTAAATTTATATCGGTAGGTCAATGCCAATATTTTGATTACATCGATAAATTACAATTTTCTGCTGTGCCTTCTATATTAATTTTGATAAGCGTGTAATTCGTGACTGCTGATTAAAATTGTTGAAACCTACTGTCATTGCGGCCTTAAAGCTGCCATTGATCATTGATAAGCAAATAGTTACTATTGCTGAGTCAATTCAACGTTTTTTCTTACCATACCTAGTATACCTAGCTACCTATGAGTTACTAAGTATGTAATTGAAAATAATAAAGTCAAGTAGTTTTCAATATTAATTAACAAAAAAATACTACCCATCAATCACATACACAGTCATGACAAGGTTAACCTGTGTCGCGAGTATCAGAAACTACGAGTACCACAACAGCCAGATACGGAATAAATATTTGCAAATCAAAGAAATAATAACCCCCAGCGGGAATCGTACCCGTAACCCTAGCGTCTCAGACGAGCACTCGCCCGCTGCACCATCGAGCTTGTTTACTGAGTAATACTGCGCTTGTTTTTGTTCTATGTTTATCACGAAATTTATTTTTAAATTGAACTTTGTTTTGCATAAAATGAAATCTAAAACCATTTTGTAATTGCATACGACATTTCAAAAGAGCAAGTACTTCATTTTGAGTCATTTTCTTGTAAACGGCGCGCCAGAGCAAATATGACGTAAGTACGATCAAATGCGATATATACGTTGATAGTCTTGACCTCAAAATTATTGTAAGTAGTAATTTGTTAGGTATGTATTTTGCATTTTTTGCATACAAGCATACATTCAAGTATGATTGAAGTATTTAAACTTCGCTGACTGACCCACTACAGTACACTACTATTTTAACTGTATAAATAAGGAAATAATCTTCTTAATGTATGGGTCACAAAACAAAGTTGATATAAACTAAGTGTCGACAGTGAGTTTCGAAGTTTATGAAATCATTGAATAATATCTTATTAAATAAAAAAAACCCACAGTTAGATGATGCTACGACTTAATAAAAGTTGCTTGGAGCCCTTGGGTACGAAATCGGTCTCTCTGGAAATCTATAGGGATATCCACCGGCTGAATGATGATGATGATGAAATATAAAAATGAATATAGCTATCAATCATCTCAATGCCAGTATAAATCAAGTAGGTATTATAATACTTTCGTTATTAGTTCATTGCACTGCACTGTTAACACTTGTTCAAACAGCGCTACACTTGATTAAATAAATGTGCATTTTTATCTCATATGCTGTTCTACTAACGGACAATATTATGAAAACCTACATAATGTTATTACACAAGAATATGTATTGATAATTGAGTTGTCTAGAAGAGGATTTCTTTAGGGCTTTGTTGTGGACGCTATGTAATTTCATTTTATAAAATGACACCATAGATTTGTACGTGTTGAAGGGAAACCAGATTTAACCATCATAATAAACAAAATTTGCCAAATCTTTATTTAGGCCTTGGTTACTGAATTTTTATCTAATTCCCTATTATCTTTAAGACTTTCTTCAATATCTTACAATCAAAATAATTTTATGACAAGCCAGGTGACCTAGCTGATTTTATGAAAATAATCTTTTTAAGTTTGATAACAACCCTGAATTCACAACAGTCATGGATATAAAATAAAATAATAACTTCAAGATTACAAAACAAATCCAAGTCCTGTTTGTAAGCGTGTAGGATTTTTGCGTGTAGCAAATACAAATGTTTACGTATTATAATACCTACTTTATTTAGGTATTTGGTATTAGTTTAGATTCATTTTAGAGCATAATAAATAATTTAGCGTAATAAAATCATAAATGAGAATCAGTGTATTAAAGCAGAAAAATGAAGTTCCATCAAATGCATTTCAAATGTTAGGGAACGAGACCTAACTGCATACAAGCTTAAAATACCAATATCAAAAGAATAGAAAACAAAACAATTAATCAACTTAATTAATATTCCGCTGAATCTGAGACAGCACAATGAAGAGAAAGTGGTTAGTCACCACGCCCACAACGCCTGGCCTATTTAGCTAATGCTTCTGACAGTAAAAGATCAGGAGTAACTATCATACTGGTTGAAATAACATGTATATTATCCATCCAGAGAACATATTTTCGTTTTTTTTAACAGGAACTTATAATGGGGATACAAATTTACGAACACTAAACTAAGCTTAATAATAATGATAATTATAATAATAACCAATGAGGGGATTAAGAGCAAAGACCAAAAAGGAATCAGTGATGCAGAAGACAAAGGACTTAAATAGCCCAAAGGTCGTGTTAGTCACATCAGAAATTACAAAGTTCACCAAACTGCAAATAAAACAATACCAGCAGAGCTGTTTGTGGTTTAACTTTATCTATAAATCATGAGCATAATGGATGCAGTTTTTCATTATGTAAGATTTACCTCTAAATAGGATAATTTGTCATTTGTAAAGTTTTTGTAGAAAGATATAAATTGTTTTATAGACTGTTGTTACATTTCGTTTTTCAATCTTCATCAGACTTGGCTATATCCATTCTGTTATGAGCAAAGTGGATTAATATTAAATAGTATCCTTGGGTCTCGTTTTTGTCTATTATATAACAAATATTATATATTGTAATTAATGTACCATACATTTGTAACCTAACACCGAAAGTTTCATACGCTTGTCAATCCAAGTCGCCAAGGCCTGTTCAGTTCATTCAAACGAAAAAACTACTTTTTAACTTGTTCTGAGACCTGCCTACCTGTATCTAAAGATAAAAATATTAAGAACTGTCTGCCTGAATGGTGGTTTAGTAAAACTGATAAACCTATTACTGAAATTATTTTATATTTTATTTTTGTCCAGTTAATTCTTACTTTTTGACTGGCCTCATAGCTCAGTTAGTAGTAACTCTGCCTTCTGCGCTAGAGGTCGCGGGTTCGATCCCCGCACTGGACAAACATTTGTGTGATAAACACAGATGTTTGTTCTGTGTCTGGGTGTTAAATATTTATCTATTATATATATATATATCAGTCTCTGGCACACATAGTACAGGCTATGCCTAGTTTGGGATCGGTTGACCGTGTGAATATGTCCGTAATATATATTTTTTTTTTGACACGAACCTGATACGTTGCCTGATTCTTCTAGGCTTGGTCGCGAGGAACAGGCATAGCTTCACCTAGTTTCTAAGACGTTTCAAAGTGATCCTAGTGATTTTATTGAAATAAATTAAAAAAAAAAAAAGAAAAAAAAATAGGATTTTATACAAAAACACTGTAAAAGCAACACAACCAAAGCGACACGCAGAACATAGTAATCAAACTCACCTAAGTATAAATTATAATAAAATATGAGGTTTGTAAACGAGTACTGATGCAACTAGCTAAGTACCTTCTTAGCGTCTAGTTACGAAAGTAGATTGACCCTTGTCAATTATGATTGAGTGGATTTGAAATGCGGTGACCTCGGGTAGCGCGGTTTTAGGTCTGTCTACTCACTGCTCTTATATAGGTAAAACGTATTTTAGATTTTATAACTGATATAGATTACCAACTTACTGTAATATATGTGAGTAATAGGTATATATTTTTTGTCTTATTTTGTCAACTTAGACAAAAGTAATAGGCTCACGACTTTTATCCCCAAGATTGGTAGACAAAGTAGATATTATAGACATAATTTTGTAAAACAACATTTGCATGCTAGTTAATAGTAAAATGTGCTGATCTCATTATTATAATGTATAAGAACTGCTGTAACCACATTTTCCGCAAGTAAAGATTAAAAAAATAAAATAAAATAAATTGTCTCAGATCTCCAACGATCAGATCCTTAAAGATGTCTAAGGAGGGTAGGCAAAGGCATATCCGAGCATTTGGCACATGTCAACATTTTGCAGTAGTGAGTATTCTATAAGGGACAGGTTGTAAGCCTATCACCTTATTAAAAGTACTTACTGGTTTCCTTGAGATGTTTTCTTTCACAGTTTTAAGCACGTGTTAATGTGCACTTAACATTTTCGAAAAACTCATTGATACACAACCGGGTTCAAACCTACAACCTTCAGACTGGAAGTCAGGGAACCTCCCTCTAGAACAACAGGTCTAATTACAAGTTATAATATCAACTATAATTTATACTTTACTGATGTGGACACGGTCCAGCACAAACTTAACTTATTATTAGGGGATAATTATATGAGTAACTAGATAGAGATCGTTTGCAACAATATTTATATTGCTCAAATGTTTCTTATTCATTGGTTATACTGCATTAATTGTTACTTTTTTCGCAAATATATATATATATATATATTAAAATAAATATGTGGTTGAACATACCACATATTTCATCTTAAGTTGTCTAAAGTGTGTCTGTTTAACATCAGAACCATAACTTTTTAACTAAAAAATTATACACATCTTTTTCTCTTGTTCTTCGTCTAATTACTTAACTGTACATCATAATATATGCATAAGTAATGTTATATTATGCTGACTTAAGTTGTCATATTTGGTTACGGATACCTAATCTGGTAATACTTAAATATATTTTTATAAAAAAAGCCAGCAAAATAGCCATAAAGAAAAAACATTTAAGCATGTTACACAATACAATATTCCGTTGTAGCACATATATTTAAGTCTATGAATAGCTAGGTACCTAAAACATTTGAATAGGTAGTGGAATGACCTTTTAGGCTCCTTGCATAGATATGCTAAATGCGCTTACAGTTGCTAAGTAATTAAATAGTTTTTTTTTAATATATATCGTTTCAGTCCACGTTCTTACTTTGACCCCAAAAGATTCAATTTCAGACTTACGCTCGTTTGCCACAAGGCTGCCAAACAAGTGAAATGGATCTAGTTGCTTGATTGTAGTGACTAGCATGTAAGTTGACGTTTGCAATTGAAAATTTAGATTCACATACCGAAATTGAGGAAAGTTCAGCTTGCAAGTTCAAAAAACTCACTAAAAAACCACTGTTCACATCGAAACACAACACACCTACCGTACAACTCGGCAACTTTCTAGTTCCAGAACAATTAATAACAGCACAACCATGAAAGAAAACAGTTGGGGAACAACACAAAATGTATTTTTTTTACTATTTACGCGTAAAAAACTTATTGTGTGCGCTGGTTAGCAATCGTAAAAGTTTCTCGGAGCGAAGCAAACGCGCGCCCCCCTCGACGGCTGAATAGCATCTGATTCGTATGTTCGGATTGGTTCGCTTGACCTTCGCGGCGTGAAGTTGGCTGAAGACCGGTTAGCTTTAGGCAAAAGTTTTTTTTTCTTGTCTGGTAACTTGATATTAATCTGCGGTTAACTTCAGCTCGAGCTTTAGCTTTTGTCTGAATGCATTTCTTATTGGTGCTAATGAGTCTATGAGGCGGCAGATATTTGGATGTTTAGTTAGTAGGATTGCTGTAGATGAGTAATGATATGATTAACATAACACGGTATTAAAATTAATAAGAACTTATTAAGATCTAGCTCCCGCCCGCGGCTTCGCTCGCGTGGTACTAACATAAAAAGTTGCCTATATGAGTCATTCGTCAACTCACACCATGAATCTTGTCCCAAATGGTGTGAGTTGACGAATCGTAAAAAAAATATTATTTTCGTTCTGCAACTCACACCACCCTTTGTTTCCATTGAATTTATGCGACGAGTACAGTCACCGAAAAAAGCGGATTCTAAGATCAAATAATTTTTATTGCTCTGTTACCACCATTGTTTATAAACTTCTTTGTTTCATTTGAGATCCATAAGTTGAAAATAAAAAACAAACTACTACCGCATGTCAGACGCAAGATTTATTTATAACCCTTTAACTTAACTGGTAAGTATAATCTTTTGGTTTTAATTTTACAATAGATGTGGCGGTAAAAAGGTAGTTAACAACACACTTTAAAACAATGTAAGGTACCTTCAAAGGATTACCTGACGCCTTTTCTTTTGATCTAATCTATTTTGCACATATTTTTACGACCCTTAAAACAATGGAAATGGGTCAGGTAGGTTAAGCAAAGCCAGTAGTATCCAGAATGATATTTTAAAAACGATTACTTTGCTGTTTACTTGTATAAAGTAAGGAGCTCCGCGATTTGCATACTTTGAAAGATTATTTTCTTATAGACTCTTGTGTGTGCCGTGTGCGTGTGTAGAAGTGTAGGGTGATATTACTACCCACATTCATATTGGATTCAATCAACTGTTTTGGTAAGTGCAATGTTTCGCTTTAGACCTTTGTACATTACGTTTAGTTATCATGTATGTATGTACTTAAGCAGGAACCAAGACCAATAACTATCAAGCTTTAAGATACCCTAAAAACAAGTTCATAGATATTAAAAATTTGTTTATCCTAATAATAACCCAACTAGGTCTTATATTAAATAGACATTGATTCCAAAGTTTTTGTATTTTCTATAACAGCTTCAATATTGTAACAGGTACTGACACTAATGTCCGGACCGGGACCTTCGAAATCGAGAGATAATGTGGAGTATGATGTTGTTACATCACAAAGACGGAAACCGCAACTTCTTTGTGCAGGGTATAAATTTAATTTAAAACGTACAAACAATAAAGGGGAATCCTTTTGGATGTGCGTTAAAAGACCCCTTTGTAGTGCATTATTAGTGTTAACTTGTCTGAACCTAATAAAAAAAGAAGACAAACACAAATGCCAGCCAAACGTTACACAAAATGAACTTGAAAAGTGTTTGAAATTGTTGATTATTTTATATTGTTGTATAGTCATTTTGTTTTTTTTTTAGCTGATACGTGTAGTTTTAATTAAAGTGCCAAAGCCAAATAAAAGTTTCTAATAAGTATGCCTTTTGTATATTTATATATTTAAATGTACTAACAATTATGGTGAACAACCGAAATAAATGAATTAAATTAAATTAAATATTATTTTACTAACACTTTTTTGGTTGACTGTACTAAAATTCACCCAAAGTAAAAATGGTGTGAGTTGCAGAACGAGGAGTATAGCTTTTTTACGATTCGTCAACTCACACCAGTTGGGACAAGATTCATGGTGTGAGTTGACGAACGACTCGCCTATATGCTATTCTAGCTTTAGAACCTTATTATTTCAAGTTTCAATGAAAGCCGTTATGGCGTGATTGAGTAACAAACATCTAAACATTCAAATATCCTCACAAACTTTCGGATTTATATTATTAGTTGGAAGTAAGATAGGTTATTCGTATTCATACGGTCATAGGTATACAACGTAGATCCTAATAAACAACAAGGTTCTTAATCGATTGTAGGTAGGTATAGGTACTATCACCAAAAATTCCGCCTTACCAATTTTGAAACTGTTTCGCTTGTACACGGCTAAGTAAGCCTGTCCGGCCCATCTCTTTATTTATTGTGATCCTTTGAGGGTGAACCATTCATTTTATGACTTTGATTACCCAGTCTGTTGTTCAGTTGCAACCAAAACAATACGAACATATTGTTAGACAAAAACGGTACTTTTTATGATTACGCATTTACGCAAGGCACAGATCACTTCACGCAAAATACACCCTTAGGGTGGTAAGGCGGAATTTTTGGTGATAGTACCTACTATCGCGAAAGGGGCTTGCAATCAACAAAAACTCTATATTTGTTTACCATATCTCAACCTGGTAAATGACCTACTGCAGGGTAACCAAGAAAGAACCAGTGACACGACAAGGAATGTGAAAAATGTAAAGCATTCCTTCGCTTTTTGATCCTGACTTTGGTCCGGTTACTGAGAACGGGGTTTGGGTGAAAATCAGTAAATCACTCGAGTTTCGATTTAATTGCAATGTTCGTCGAAAGCAGAGTAATGTAGAGCAAGCTATAGACCGAACGATGCAATTCATAGGCCTCACTTTAGGGATTTAGTAAAGGTTCGTACTATGCATATCTTTCTGACGTGTGACGAATCATAATGGCTTCTACACGACATAACAATAAAAGAAACGCGATTTATTTGAATACTTATTAATTTTTTAGCATTAACGAATGAATGAAAATGCTTTATTGTAGGTACACCAATATAAATTAAAAAATACAAAATAAAACAAACTAAAACTAAAGACCATAAATGTACAATGGGCGGTGTTATCGCTAAAAAGCGATTTCCTCCATTCAACCTATGGTTTTTTACATACAACACAAGACCGATCAGTTGTTCAACTGCTTACGTTCAAAAGAGCGCTCTCATCTCTATCATTACCATTCTTACTCTCAATTCTTACCAAAAAAGAGAAGATTTATGAGACAGTTTGGTTTTAATTAAATAATGGGGTATCGGCTCGCGTGTAATGCTGGTGGTCAAACAGTGAGTAATTATTTGTACTTAATGTAATTTGATTAGCATGAGTTTAGTTTGGTTGGTACCGCCTGCAATAATAATAACACCCAACACAACAGTCACATACATAGTCCTTGCCCCACACTAGGATTTCGTGTCGTTTGTAGCAGAAACTACGAGCACCATGGAACCACAACACCTCTAAGAAAAAATACTTACTGTTCTTTGTGGGTATGTAGGCTTACAAACTCTTCACATCTTTACAAACTTTCGCATTTATAATTTTATTACAAACTTTCACATGTACAATCACAGACTTTCGCTATTAGGTAGTGGATAAGTTAAAAGAAGTCAATATATTTATTTCGTATAACAAGAGTTCATTACACCAAACAAATCAAAGTAAATGCTCACTTATTTTACCTACATGCATCCTTCATGCTTTTAATTTAAGATACAAAAGCGTAGAAAGATAAATAAAACTGATGCGTAATACCAACCGTCATAGCATTTCCTGTTAGTGCTACATTTCTTTTTTTTTTAACAAAACATTTGAAGACAGCATTTGCAACCGCAACATAAATAAAGATAAAATTAAGTGACCTTTCAAAAAAGTTGTTTAAAAAAAAATACTGACGATCAACTTACGATTTTTTTCCCAAGCATGGTAGACAACCTTTAGGATCTCCAGGGCGGTCAGATGTCTTAAAGTGGTAGTCAGAGGCACGTCGCAACATTTTGGTACTTGCCCATGTATTGCAATATCCATGCGTAACAGCTAACAGATCGCAAGCCCATAATCGCTTAAAAAAATAGGTCAGTACCTACCTCACGTCACGATGTCTTCCTTCGCAGGTGATTGAAAAAAAAACGAAGTATTATTGTTTATAATTGGAAATAGAAAATATTACTTTAAGACATTAAAGTGCACGTCATTGTTGAATAAACGAGTTCTAGACGTCTATACCGACGACTCTTTCCTCTCTTTCCCTCTCACTATCAACCCTATCTCCGTCTCACTCAAACCGACTAACGTCGTGGAAAGGATGCGGGCTTATATAGTTTTTTTTCTTTAAATTTGAATAAATTTACACTTTTAAAGAAAGGTTTTGTAAGGTTCTTGAACTCTTATGCGGCAAGATTGTTAAACTATTACTTACCACATTATCGTTGCATGCGGTTTGAAATAGTGATAATGTTTTTTAACAGATGGCGCTTTTTGTTTCAAAGTTTAAAGAGGCTTTCATCAGTGGACGTCCTACGGCTGAAATGATGAGTATTAGACAAAGCGCTCAACACTGCTGATAGTGTTTTTAGGCCCCCCGAAGGCCACTTAAATACTGTAATAGGCTTAAATACTGTAATAGTGTCGAGTCTGTAATGGGAATAAATAGCCTACTGATGTTAAAGTTATGGGATGGTAGTGGCCTTGGTGGTTCTGGGATCATTTATCAACATATACGAGCTCCCTTAGGTAGTGCCACCGTCCATGCAATGGGACCACGAGTACTTAACCTAATTACATGGGCAAAAGCTATTTTTATTCTCTACAATTCAGTAGCAATTCCACCCTCGTACAGAACACAGTGCAGAAAATGTCAAACGAGGTAGAAAAGATAGCGTATGTGTATGGAGACGTTTGCCTTCGAAAGCAGAGGAGAAAACGCCAGAAGCTACTCATCATAGAACTGGTCCTGGACTACGCGAAGAATTCAACCCTACACGGACTGCGGTACATCGCTGAAAAAGGTCTTACTGTCATTGAAAAGCTGTTCTGGGTCGTCACTTTCGCGGTAAGCATTATCCTCTGCTCATTCCTCATCAAGAATGTTTACGTCAAATGGAAGACCAGCCCAGTCATCGTCACGGTCAGTGAGAGGCTTGTCTCTGTAGGGGAGGTCCCATTCCCTTCTGTCACTATCTGCCCGCAAATCAAAAGTATGGCTACTGTGTACAACCTCAGCGAGAAAATGGATTATTTCAAAACACTAAACGGGACTGATGAAAATTTCGCGATGTTTGCAGACATTGCAATGGTTTGTGCTTTTGAAGATTATTATTTTGGAATTCAAGAAAGAAAATTCACGAATGCGAGTGTAATTAAGCATATTGACTACGTGTCGCCTAATACGTCAGATACTCTAGCGATTTGTTCATGGCATAATAATCCTGTAGATTGCGATGATTTGTTCCAAAAAGTATATACGGCTGAGGGATTGTGTTTCAACATGAACGGCCTAGCAGCAGAGGAATTGTTCCGTGACAATGTGCAGAAGGATTACAATTATTCCGAAAGAAGTGAACCAACGAAAGGGTGGTCTTTAGACGGTTATTCAACGACTAAAGCTAAACTCTTTCCTAAGCGGGGCAGTGAAAATGGCGCCTATCCAGATCTAGAAGTCATTCTACGCAGTAAGGACGTAGACAGTGACGGTCTGTGCAATGGTTTGAACTCCGGATACAAAATATATATACAGCATCCGGCTGACTTTCCCCAGTCTTCGCTTTATTACTACGCGGCTATCGACAGGCAGGTGTCTTCTATAGCCATCGGTTTCCACCAATTAAGCACTTCTGATGATCTCAAAGTGTACTCTATAGAGGACCGACAATGCTACTTTCCAACAGATCGTTCATTGCGCTACTTCAAAATATACACTGCGAAAAATTGCCGGGCGGAATGCTTGTCAAACTATACGTTTAGAGAATGTGGCTGTGTGGGCTACTATATGCCGCATAATGATAGTAGCCAAATATGTGCGGAAGGCAAACTGCAATGCATGAGAACTGCTCATGCCTCGATGGCGTATAAGGAGCTTCGTCTTGAACTTGCGAAAAGTGAAAAGGGATGCCGTTGCCTGCCCGCGTGCAACACGGTGGAGTACGAAGCGGAGATTTTGAAGACAGAGTTCCATTTGAAAAGGTACTTAAAGAAGCTCATAAATTTTGATGAATATTTCGAGAACACGACTAAATTTTCAAAGATAGAAATGTATTTCAAGAAGCCTCAGTTCGTGTCGATGCGGCGTTCGGAGCTGTTCGGTTTGACCGACTTTCTGGCAAATATTGGAGGGTTGCTAGGCGTTTTTTTGGGGTTCTCGTTTTTGAGTCTGATTGAGATATTGTATTTTATCACTCTCAGGGTTGGTGTTTCTTTGAAAAGAGATTTGAAGGAGGAAAAGATGAACAGGGCAAACAGTTCCAAGGTTGCGTAAAGATACAATTCATTGTGTACTTATTTTTCTAGTTCTTCTTAGGGAGTGTCCAGATTGACGTGCTGCTACGCAACAGTTCGCAAACTTCACGCGAGCAGCTTACGAACAGATTGCAATAAAAATGCGTTACAAATGCCATTTGCCAGTGGACGTTCCATAATACTATCAGAACATATCCAATTATTGTTAGATGTTATCATACTGAATCATCGTAGCATAGATAGCACACTAGTGAATAATATCGATGTGTACGAGTACAACTTAGTATATCATATAGTTTGTTATAAAAATGGATCCTGTTCGATCTATAAGGTTATGGGGCAATACCGAAATGCGACCAAAAAATTCATATATCCCAACATGTTGGGTAGGTTTTTCAAATATATTACGAGATTTTATAAATATTTTTTTGGATACAGGGACCCGTTTAATAAATATGAAGCTTTGATTTGGTCACTTTTATTTACCCTTGACCGGCTAAACCGCTATTGGGGAATATCTGAATGGAAATATTAGCATGGTATTCTGAAATTACAAGATACATATCACGTTTGGAATAATCACTGCTACAAAATTTGGGCATTTGCCAAATGTTTGGACGTGCCTCTGATTACTTCTTAGATTTCTGCAATGATCTGATCGCCTGGAGATCTAAGAGTCTACCATTCTTGGAGGTAAAACTCCAGAGCCTATGTTTTTAGGTATATCATACTATAGTCTTCACTAGGATGCTAGAGCTATCTAATAAAATAAAAAAATAAAAACATTTATTGCCTTAAAGAACAAATATTAATGCGACTAGGCGTTCTGTTTAGGCGTTAGCATAAGAGTTAGGAAGTTGTTGATGACCAAATCATATTACACCCTTGACGAAACACTCGCTGATGATCTAAATTTTATGCCACAAATGTAATTGTTAATTTGATTATTTAATTTTCTTATTTTATTGTTTTAAATATAATCATTACTATTTGTAAAATTTTTATTGTACTGTGTTGTACCGAATTACCTGATGTTATAATTATGTACTACTGTAACTTTATTATTCTATTTTATGTGACTTTACCAAGTGTACTATTGTATCTTAATGGAATAAAATAAATGAACTGAACTGTTCTTTGAAAATCTAGTGTGATGTAAAGGTTCAGAGAGTGTCTCTTCCGGATTGTGAACAGACAAACAGTAAATCTATTTTTATTATAAAAAATCCGCCCTGGTGGCTCCGGCTGAAGAATAGGCCCCTCCATATCTACCTATCCGCGGATGTCGTAAGAGGCGACTAAGGGAAAAAAGCTAGGGGATGGGCAGCAGCGTCCCTCATTTAAACAACGATAGCTCTAACTGCGCTCGCCAACCCGCATGCCCAGCGTGGTGAGTATGGGCAAATCCCCCCACATGATAAGGAATTTGCTCTGTCTGTGGGGGAGGCCATGTTCAGCAGCGGACGTCGAACGGCTGAAATGATGATGATGATAAAAATCCGTATTATATCCGTGACATTGCGACAATGCCAGGCACCCCCATGCTTGTCACGCGAAGATAATTATAATATTCAAGTTAATTCACACAGAAAGCAGGTTTTTATACCAAGGCTTATACCCATACCAAGTACCTACTAGTTCAACGAATCGGCATCGAGTGTTATCCTGATTATTCTAACATTTACGTCTATTACTTTCTTAATATTAGACTGGTCTCACAGGGTTTAATGACTTAGAGTAGGTAATGGTTTCGGCAGAATACCAGCGACTGCTGCTAAAACAGTAGTACTTAGCCAAGGGGCTTGTATATCAACAAATATAACGATATTAGCGATAAAAATGACAAATTAAAAAACTCTATAAAACAATCTTTTTCAATCCATCTCATTTTGTGTTTTTTTAACATCTTTGACAAATTTTAACCATGTATTAAACGAACAGGAAGTTCAAGACGTAGATTGACAGCGGAGCGGAAGCGGACACGAGCGGAAGCTAGTCAACAAATAAAGAGTGAAGCCGCGAGCGGATGTTAGTCTTATTTTATTTTTTATTTTATTTATTAACAAAATCCACAGCTCTTAAAAGGAAAACATGTAAACTTATAACTAAACTGACAGCCAATAACGGATTTAAATTTTATATCTTATACCTAAAATCAGTCACCAAGTATGTATTTATCATAAAATAATAATAGAAATTATATTATATTATATTGACATTTACATGCTTATATTAATCTAGTTAGAATTTTCAATATTAAGTAAATTTAATTTATTTTTGCAATAATAATTTGTTGAATGTTTTCTGATAATATGTGACATGAATAATTTGAAATCTGTTTTTATGGTTACTAACATAGTTTATAGGTAGATAAATGTACTAACAATTATGGTGAACAACCGAAATAAATGAATTAAAAAAAAAAAAAAAAAACAATAAAAACTCTAAAAGCTCCAAACAAGTATTAACCATATATAAATATTAACCATGCCTAACTACGTGCTCTGTGTATGTGTGTGTGTGCTTGTGTGCGCGCGTGAGAGTTTGATTTTATCCCGACTGACCACCACCCATTTTTCCCCGACCTAACCTTTTTTCGGCAGTAGCGCCCTCTGCGCTCGTCTAGCCCGGTGTAGCTGGCAGTGGTCGTAAGAGACCCACAGCATATAAAATCCGTACGAAAAAAAACAAAAAAAATAAAAAAAAAAAGGATGCTAGAGTTTTGCGCACCTATCACCGGCTTTCCAGTAAAACATGGTGAGGGAAAAGTTAGGCATTTCCTTATTTCAGTTTTGGTAATTATTAAGGTTTATTTTCAAGGTGTTTTTGTTTATTTTTGGAATGTTATTTTGGGCCTTGAATTAGTCATTGTTTTGTAAGATGTTGTACCTTGAATAGCGATCACGATCCGGGCGACGCCGACGCAGTGTTGGAGGAAGCCTGCCCGATGGACCGACGACGATTTGAATGGTGAGGGAAGCAGTTGGTCGATGAATAAGTCTCTACAGCGTTCGTCATGGAACTATGGGGAGGCCTATGTCCAGCAGTGGACTTGATCAGGCTGATGATGATGATAGAGAAAGCTGCTGACCATCCGGTAACTTTTATTGCTTTTATTTCTTTTTTTTTGTCTTACGACATCCACGGGTAGAAATGGAGGGGCCTATTCTTTAAGCTATCATAGCTTTTTTCAAGGCCTCTTCCATTGGTTATTGACATACTGAATGACCAAGACCAACCAGGGATTGACAAGCGATCGACCTTCTAATATTTTTTTATACTACCTGCTCGTCAATGGCATATTATGTGTCATGCAAACCTTTCCTAAAGTAAGTCATTACAGCCCTACGGTCTAGCCGGGTCATAATGTTGTACTGAATTTCATTATTTCCCATGGGACATAATGTGATTTGCATTTGGAATGCAACCCATGTAGTCGTGCTTGATCGAGGTTGGTTTCAAAAATGTTTGGGTGCAATGTGATTTTATTTTAATTAGGCTGTATGTAAACATTTTCTTTGCACTGCCTACAAATTAAAAAAAAGAAAAACATGAAACCTTTTTACGAAATTCATTTTCACTTGTGATTTGGAAACTTACTTCCAGAAAAATCTTTTCTGTCTACTTAACATTCATTGTTTTCAATTGCCTCGCAGAAAGTATAAAATGTAGAGTATGCATCGCGGGCTTAAATGTGTATTTGTCTTGGGCGATCTTGAACCCCTCGTACTCAGGATTCTTGCCTTAACTCCCTCGCTCCGCTCAGGAGTTAACCATAGAATCCCTCGTTCTCGGGGTTCAATATAGCGCCCTTGATATAATACACTACTTTAAGCCCTTGTTGCATAATCTACTATAATCTTAGCGAAAATACCTCTAATCTCAGCGAATAAAATTTCCAGTATGCAACCTAAAACTACATTTTTAAGTTACCCAAAGATAAACACCGCTTTGTCAACATACAGACTACATACAACCATGTTAAAGTAAAGCATCTCAACGTGCGTTCGTCCTGCGGTTAAAGACAGTGGGATGGTTTACTTTGACAAAGGCGTTCGTGGTGCATAAATTAGGCAAGTTCCAACAACTAATTGCGCCGCATCACGCAATTTTCTAATTATCATAGCGAAGCTTAAATAAATTCTGAATTTAACTAGTCCAAACTAACTGTAGTTTTCGCGTTTTAAAACTTAGCTTTTGATGGGTGCGAATAATAGGAAAAGTTTTGATGTTGATCGTCATCATTTTTTGTAGGAGCTCCGTCACAACGAAATTTTCTAAGGCCTACCTCCGCCTTGCACTTGCGTACCTACGCAGACATGTAGGTACCAGTATTGCGTGCTTATGTTGAAACAAAAAGCACGCAACACTGGTTCTTCGGTCATTGGACGTTTTCAGAGCCATGTACTTGATCATTGACTTTATGCAGGATGACCAAGAAAAAACCAGTGACGATAAGCAAGCAACTATAATTTTAAACAGCTTAGTTTTCTAGACTTAAAGATATTCTTCTTGTTATAGTTCTGAATAACTTCAACTTTCCTGTTCCTGCAAGCTAGAAAGTATTTACTGCGATTAAAATTCATGAGGTTCTGAGTTCTAATTTATGCGAATTTTGTGCATAATAACTTACATAATGTAGGCAGCCTTCATCATCATTTCAGCCATAGGACGTCCACTGCTGAACATAGGCTTACCCCATAAGTTTAATTTCAATTTAAATTAAATATTCCGGACATATTCACACGGTCAACTGATCCCAAACTAGGCATAGCCTGTACTATGGGTACCAGAGACTGATATATGTATATATAATAGATAATTATTTAACAACCAGACACAGAACAAACATCTGTTTTTATCACACAAATGTTTGTCCAGTGCGGGGATCGAACCCGCGACCTCTAGCGCAGAAGGCAGAGTTACTACTAACTGAGCTATGAGGCCAGTCGAATTTCATTTATTTTGCGATAAATAGGTTTCATTAGAAATAGGCCCTTTTCAGGGCCACTATACCTCAACCAGGTGACTGATCTTATACAGGATGACCAAGAAATAATCAGAGCAATGCCACTTGAGGCCAATGAGGCCCTGTGTTGCTGGCTTGTCATGTCACTGATTCTTTCTTGGTCATCCTGTATTAGGTTAGTAACAAGATTGAGGTATGGTGACCCTGAAAAGGGCCTATGACCGTCGGTGAAAGAATCAGCGTAGTGAAAGGATAAGGTAAAGAGGCTTCTTTCGTGAGTGCACACGTCACGTCATGAATTTTTAGGTTCTAGGACATGCCGGTTTCCTCTCGATGTTTTCCTTCACCGTTTGAGAGTCATCATCTTCCTGCCCTTATCCCACATCATGTGGGGTCGGCACAACATGTATTCTTCTTCCATTTCCCTCTATCAGTCGTCATCTCAGCACTCACTCCTTTCTTCACCATATCTACTTTCACACAGTCCATCCATCTTTTCTTTGGCCTACCTCTACTCCTACATCCATCCAAATTCATATCTAACACTCTTCTTGTCACATGACATTCTTCCCTCCTCATGACATGCCCATACCAAGCTAACCGTTTGAGAGTATAGCGCACATAAATTTGGTGCTCCGGGTTCGAGATTCGAAGCTACGACCTGTGGATCGGACGGAAGGCGGGGCCTAGTACCTACTCTATAGCGAAGACCACTACCATTAGGCCCACACAGCACATCCTCGGTCCATCGCGTGTGAAATGCTTGCTGCCTATTCGTGTACGGTATCATTAGAAATGTATTGTGTTCACCGCAAATTGGGATCGTTGCGTCGACCTCTGTGGTACTCCCTAATAAGTCCTATTCTGAACATGAGCACCATCAACTATGCGATTTTGTTTAGGCTGTGACGTAAGCTGTCTCAAAGAACTAAGGTTCTTTGTGTAGAATAGAGCTGACACGCTTACAATTGAATGGCGATAAGACGTCATACAACCGTTGGGGAGTAAAGATTCTCCAATGGCGACCACGAATCGGGCGATGCAGTGTTGGAAGGTCTCCCACCCGATGGACCGATGACATTGTAAAGGTTGCGGGAAGTCGGTCGATGGAATAGGCTCAAGACCGTTCGTTGTGGAACTCTTTGGGGGAGGCCTATGTCCAGCCGTGGACTTCTACAGGCTGATGATGATGATGAAGACGTCATAGAAAGCAGTGTTGGAGTGACCACACGATGGACCGATGACATTGTTAAAGTTGCGGGAAGTCGGTAAATGGAAAAGCCAAAGAGTTTGTAAGAACCTTTCGGTTTTGACTAACTTTTTAGGGGACGCCTCCAGCAGTAGGTCCCTCCGCCTTACAGAAGATCGCAGCCTAATAACATTATTTGTTTCAAATTGTGTTGTGTTCCTGCGGTAAGGTTGCCAGAGCTCTTTAGGGGGGGGAGGGGTTCCGCAGGCAACGCATTAGCAATGCTCCAGATGTTGCTGATGTAAATAGGCGACGGTAACCACTTACCATCAGGAGGGCCGTAAGCCTGTTTGCCTCCGTATAACATAAAAAAAAGCAGTGGGCTTCGATGAAGATAACATACCTAATGATAATTTGTGATGTGGCTCCAGAATATCCCTATACTTCAATAAGGAAGTGCAATTTGGTATAACCACGAGAAGGATGAGTTACGAAGAAATAGGTTACAAAGGTCAATCAATGACCAATGTAATGTGAAATGGTTGAATTCTAATACATAGCTAATAAATAAATAAATAAATAAATATTCCGGACATATCACACACGATCAACTGATCCCAAACTAGGCATAGCCTGTTCTATGGGTACCAGAGACTGATATTATATAATAGATAAATATTTTAACATCAAGACACAGAACAAACATCTGTGTTTATCACACAAATGTTTGTCCAGCGCGGGGATCGAACCCGCGACCTCTAGCGCAGAAGGCAGAGTTACTACTAACTGAGCTATGAGGCCAGGCTAATGTGCTTAAGTGTGCTATTACATCCTACTATACAAGGAGATTCATAACATGTAAACATAAACATCCCGAAAGAGGATTATTCTATCAACAAAAATAAATAAAATTAGCGAAAAAAAACATCAATATTTTCATTTTATATTTTTTATTATTTTTTCAGAAACTTTCTCACATTAAGTGTTTCTGGTATTTTTATCATCTTTAGAACTAAGAACTAAACGTACAAGAAGTTCGGAATCAGGATTGCTACCTAAAACAGCTGATTCATTGAGTTTGACTTGATTTGACCCCAAAACAGCTGATTTTCACATAGAGTTTTTTCAATGGAAAATCACGAATTTCCAAAAGTCGTAGAACAAACTTTATTGACAATTGGTTGTAGAATAAGCCCCTTTCGGATTGGAATACATATAATGAATCACCTTGTATATTTTATGTACTATAGGAACTAATATTATAAATGCCAAAAGTTTGTGAGGATGTTTGGATGTTTGTTGTTCTATCTCGCCCCGTAGCGGCTCAGCCGATATCGTTTTTTTTTTGTTATTCCTAGTTTACAATATTTATTGTATCCTACATAATATTACAATCTAGCCAAGTAGGCTAATGAGTAATTTGACTTTGACATAGTTTTATAAAGTAAATTATATCTAAGAATGAGTCCAATAATGAAATGAAATGAAATAGCACCTTTTTTACAGTTTCTATTGAGCCGATTTCGATGAAACTTGGAATGGATATTCACTATTTTCACTACCTTGGGCAGTGGTGGCTCAGGCTGAAGAATAGGCCCCTCCATTTCTACCCGTGGATGTCATATGAAGGGACTAAGGGAAAACCCGCATGCCCAGCATGGCGAGTAGGTATGGGCAAATCCCCCCAAATTACATACAGACAGGACTCATAGCTCAGTTAGTAGTAACTCTGCCTTCTGCGCTAGAGGTCGCGGGTTCGATCCCCGCACTGGATAAACATTTGTGCGATAAACACAGATGTTTGTTCTGTGTTTGGGTGTTACATATTTATCTATTATATATATCAGTCTCTGGTCACCATACAGGCTATGCCTAGTTTGGGATCAGTTGGCCGTGTGAATATGTCCGGAATATATATTATTTATTTATTTATTTATTTTATTAATTATAATTTTTCCCTTAGTCCCCTCTTTTGGGCGCACGCCGTACAAGGTCTAATTCTAATTCTAATTCTAAATGGGGGAATAAGATCTGCACTGACGTCCCGCGTTGGGGTGTATTGTGCATTGTCCCCCTGCTGACCTCACCCCAGCCAGCCCAACTCCTTAAAGTAACGGAGAAGGACCCTGGGTTGGTGGCAACATTGTTCGAGAATCCCCGTTGATGCTGTGGATGAAGAGGAGCAGGATCCGATCACCTCCTGCATTCCTGTTTTGAGCCTAGCTTCATTTGTGGCAGTGCAATGTAGTACAACGTGTTCCACTGTTTCTTCATGCTGAAGACAGCCGCGACAGAGGCCGCTGTCTGTAGCTCCAATCTTAAGGAGATGGTGGTTGAGATCACAGTGGCCCGTGATGATGCCCACCATCAGCCTTAGGTCTTCGCGATTCATCTTCAGTAACGTTGTTGTCACGTGTTTGTTTAGTGTTGGGAACATAACCTTTGAGTGTTTGCAGTCTAATCTGCGCTCCCATAGCTTCTGATGTTCCTTTTCGGAGTTCAGTTTTAACCGGTTTTTAATCTCTGTTGATGAGGGTCTACAGAGGCTGATATCGTATGTCGTTGGTGTTTGTTTTGCACCTTTTTTTGCTAAGGAGTCAGCCTTGTTGTTCCCTGGACATGGTCCATGACTTTTTGTCCATTTTACTTTAACAATGTGTCTCTCGGACAACTTTTGAAGAGCAGCATGACATTGTGCAATGGATTCTGACCTGGTATCTGGTCTTCCCAGTGCATTGATGAGTGCTGCGCTGTCTGTTGTGAAAATTAGTTGAGCCTGTGCGCTTGCATTGGCTGCGCCTATTATAGACTCTAATGATGAAGACATTTCTATTGCTGCCAGAAGGAGCCCCATGGTTTCTGCCTGGAAGACGGTCGTTGTTTTGCCAAGGGGTTGTGCCTGTGATAGCCCATTTTCTGGACAGTAGAAGCCACAACCCGCACCTGTTTTTTGTTTGGCTCCATCAGTGTAGATATGAAAAACGTCAGAGGCCGAGGATGTTTCCTCTATTCTCTCATAATTTTTGACTTGATACCTCTTGCAAGTGAGATATGTTGTGGCTATTCTGTCGGTGCCTTTTAGCGCCTCGGGTATTGCGTGGATAGCCTTATCCAGAATTTTGCAGTGGTTTGTTGTTTTGGTACTGCCTTTCCATTGGTTTGTAGACTTGATTCTTAGCGCCGCTGCCATCGCCTCTTGTTGTATATACAAGTGGAGCGGCGTCAAGCCTAGTATTATATCTAGCGCTGCAGATGGAGTTGATTTTGCGCATCCACTGATAAGAGAGCAGGCGAGTCTCTGAACCTGTTGCAGCTTGTTTATTGTCGTGACTAAGTTTGTTCTTGGCCACCATACCACTGCACCATAGGTTAGTACCGGTCGAACCATGACTGTGTACATCCATAGACAGAGTTTGGGTTTTAAGCCCCAGTCCTTACCGACGGCGCGTCTGCACTGCCATAGTACATTTGTGGCTTTCGTCGTCGTGTGTTCTAGTTGTTTACCCCAGAGGAGTTTGCTGTCTAACCATATTCCAAGGTATTTGACCTCCTTGCTGAGTGTCAGTTTAGTTCCAAATAAGGAGGGAAGATTTAGCTTTGGCAGCTTCAACTTACGAGTGAAGAGCACTAGTTCTGTCTTGGTGGGGTTTACGCTTAGGCTGTGCATGCGACACCATGTTTCCACGATTCGGAGTGCCCTTTGCATTTTCTCACATAGAGTTGACTCAAAGAGTCCGGATATCATGATCGCCAAATCGTCGGCGTAGCCGATGGTCTGTATCCCGTCTTTGTTTAGAGAATCTATGAGTTCGTTGGCTACTAGAACCCACAGTAGGGGAGAGAGTACTCCTCCTTGTGGGCATCCTCTAGTGACCAAGCATCTGGTTACATCGGAACTTTCTATTAGGGCTGCCCTGTTTGCCAGCATTGTATTGATCCATTCGTTCAGATTTTCTTCTACACCTTGTTTCCTCAAGCCCCTTTCAATACTTGGAAATGTTGTTTTATCGAAAGCGCCTTCAATGTCAATGAACGCGATCAGGCATGATTGCTTGCATTCTAGTGCGCTTTCGATCTTGTGCACTACATGATGGAGTGCCGTCTCCGTGGATTTACCTGACTGGTAAGCATGTTGGTTTGTGTTTACGGGGTTTTTGACCAGAGGTCCGCTACGTATGTGTCGGTCGCAGAGTTTCTCCAAAGCTTTTAGTAGGAACGAGCTAAGACTAATTGGCCGGAACGATTTAGGCTGGGTGTAGTCGGATTTACCTGGCTTTGGAAGAAAGACTACTTTGACTTCCCTCCAAGCATGAGGAATGTATTTCCAGGCAATGCAACTCCTGTAAATGGCAGTAAGTATAGCCTCAATTCCTGTAAGATTCCACTGCAGAAGCGCCGGGAAAATACCATCGGTGCCGGCCGCTTTGTGGGGCTCAAATGTTCTAATCGCCCATACGAGAGCCTCCTCCGTGACAATGGCTCCGGCTAGGTCCCAGTCTTCTGTTTTGGGGGTGTGTCCACCGTGGTCGGCATCCCAACTGGTGTCATTATTTAGAGTACAATCTGGAAAGTGCGTTCTTAGCAGTAGTTCGAATTGTTCTTTGTCGGTTGCCGTGTATGATCCGTCCGGCTTTTTGAGAGTGCCTAGTTTCAGTTTAGTGTCTTTTGAGAGTATTTTGCTTAGGCGGGCCGTTTCACTCTGGGATGATATGGAAGTACTGTATTTTTTCCATGAGTTGTTGCGGCTGCTTTTTATTTCGCGTTTGAGTTCTTGTCTTACTACCCTGTAGTCTTCCCAGTCTTTGTCGTTGTTGGTGTTCATCGCCCTATTAAAGTGATGGCGCACCTTCTTTCTTAGTTTGGTTAGGGTTTTATTCCACCATCTATCTTTGCGATGAGCGATCTTATTGTTTTCCGTTATTAGGGGACAAGATCTTTCATAGCTGGTTTTCATGGTGCGTACCAGTGATGTGAGTGTCATTTCTATTTCTGATGGCGTTAGTTTAGCTGTGGGTTCAATCCCCGTTAGCTCGTTTAAGGCCTTGTCCATCGTTTCCACATAGCCAGATATGTCTGTTTTCTTGGGGTTTCGGTATTCGCGGGGTGCGAGTTCTCCGGTCTTCAGACTGAATCTAATCCGTCTGTGATCTGCGCACGATGCCTCTTGGATAGCAACATGCCAGTCATTGATGAGTTCTGCAATAGCCTCCGTGGCTAATGTAACGTCTACTATGGTTCTAGCCCATGACGTTACAAACGTTGGCTCTGATCCTCTGTTCAGAATGTTGAGGTTATGTCTCAGAATGAAGTCGAGTAGGTCTCTGCCTCTCTCGTTCGTGTCATGACATCCCCATACTGTACTGTGTGCGTTTGCGTCACAGCCTACGATACATTCTATTTTGTGTTGTTTGCAGTGGATTAGCAAGTTTTCTAGTTCGGGAGGTGGTGCTGTTGCTCCACCGTCCATGTAAATAGATGCTAGAATTAAAGTGTTAAGATTACCTTCTAAACCTGTTTCTATTTTCACCACAGTTAGGTCATCCGTGCACAGATGTGTTACCAAGGATGATTTGATGGTGTTTGGGACATAGATTAGTGTTCTTGTTTTGTTCTGCACGGGTGGAGTAAAGACATTGCCTTTGAGGGCGGTAAAACTTACTTTTCCTTTGACAATGTAGGGCTCCTGGACCAGTGCTATCGTGTATGGTTGCTCTTCCAGGGTTCTTCTTAGGGCGGCGAACCCTGTGACGCTGTGTTGGATGTTGGCTTGAATGACGTTAATTTTACTAACTGTATTTATGTTTGACCTATCGATTTT
Organism: Anticlea derivata; assembly: GCA_947579855.1. NCBI lineage: Eukaryota > Metazoa > Arthropoda > Insecta > Lepidoptera > Geometridae > Anticlea > Anticlea derivata. Next base: position 7,161,060 of record OX388281.1, read on the forward strand.
ACCAGAACTTCCAGAAGGAAAGTTTGGAGTTTTATGGTTCTGTTGATTGTTACGAGACGTCTTGTTGAACATCATGATTACAATTATGGCGTTTGAGGTGTTTTGGAGGGAAGTAGGAAAGTCGTTGAGGACGACTGTCCTACTGTTGGCTTGGGTTTGAGTGAGAGTTCTCACAGGACGTCACAGACTCATCCGCGTCCATAGGCGGCGCCGGTGAGAGAAGGTTGAGGCATGAAATGCCCCCCGCAATCTCCACTCCCGCGTCGCCCAGCAGCAGGTCAATCTCGTCCTGTGAGAACTCCCCCTCCCCTATGTCGAGTTCGGGGCCAGCGTTCGCGGATCCCGCCCCTGGTTCACTTCTGCTTGTGCAGGGCGCCTCCGAGGCGGGCGCCACGATCGGAGTCCTAACGTCCCCTGTCCTCGATTCTCTGACTAGGACGTACACTGTCGCCATCTTGTACGTCAGTCTGCGCCTATATTTATTTAGGGCCTCGAGTTCGTCCACCGGAATACCGAACACCATGACGTTGTTCGTCGTGTTCCCGTCCCTCTGTACTCGGTGGGCGAAGATCGGCCATGTACCTATCTGCAGGTGATCGTTGAAAAACGACAGGAAGTCCCTAATGGACTCTCCGTCGCCCTCGAAGTCGGGAACGATCACCACGCCTTTGTGGTATTTGGGCAGCTCATGCTCGGAAACAATTGCGTACCCCTCCGAGCCCGTCCAGAGACCAGGTAGGTTTTCGACGATGGAGGCCAGCCAGGATAACGAAAAGTCATCACGAGCCTCCACCCGCCGCCGCCGTACAAGGTCGGTCGCACTGAAAATCTAATGGGGAGGCCAATGTTCAGCAGTGGACTTCCTATGGCTGAAATGATGATGATGATGATCCTTACGTTAGGGTCGGTCGTGCTGGCGAGATAACGAAACAGCCAATATGGACTGCCTAATGAGCTTTTCGTTGCCTTATGAGGAATATTATTGTGGGAATAGCAGTGGAATGGGGTGGGCATTGATTTTTGAGAAATAATTTCGTCATCATCATTTTAGCCGCAAGTCACAAGCCGCAAGAACATTGCCTTCCCCACAGTTTTCCAGAGCGAACTCCTATCGGGGGGGAAGTAGCCCATACTCACCACGCTGGGTACGCGGGATGGTGAGAGCAGTTCGAGCTTTCTTTGTGAAAATAGGGCTGCGCCCGTACCCTAGTTTTTATCCCTTAGCAGCCGCCTCTTACGATATCCACGGGTAGTTAGTTATAAAATAAAAAAAAATAAAACAAAATGCTTTATTTCAGACAACAATGGGTCCATAGATTTACGAGTACAAATACACTAAAATACAAAATTAAAATAACATAAAATAGAAAAATATAATGATAATCTGTACGTGAGATGAATAACGCTGAGAGTAATCAATCAAGGAAATAGGTTCCTTCATTGATTACCTTCATTGATTGAGTTATGGAGAGGCCTATTCCTCAGCCGGGGCCATCACAGCCACCTAACTGCCTATCTACAGTTGGCAAAATATTATCACTTAATGTATCCTAATGAAAAATTTCAAATTGCCAAAAGTAGTAGAACTAACATTATTGCCCCTTTTGGGATAGTTTACAAATGGCACTTTAATAAATAATAAAATATTAAGCAATACTTAAATTATATTATTTATTACAGCGCCATCTAGTCATATTTTCCGTTACTTATTAGAATGCTGGAATCTAGGTAGTACCGGGTAGTACGAACTAAGTGATACTGTTGCGTTGGTAGGCTGGACTGGGCTGGACTCCGATGAAGTTTGATCACATATCGCTAGATGGCGCTCTTTGCAAATGAATTCAAAAAGGATCTCTTGTTTCTCACTTCACTTAGATTGTGTTTATTACAGTTTGTAAACTGGAGTTAATAAAATCAGCCTGCAAGATGATCAAGAAAGAACCAGTGACGTAGAAGTTCCTTCATACATCTTATATAGGTGATTTATAAATGGTCAATTACGTGTGGAGCTGCTGAATAAGCCGCGAGTTTCCTTTCCTCACAATGTTTTCCTGCACCATTCTGAGCATGTGCTAATGTGCACTTGAGCTTTGCAAATGCTAATGTACATTTTTCAGATAAAAAAATACATTACTGCACGGCTGGGATTTGAACTTACGACCTACGGTCGATGTCCAAATTCCGGATCACTCCAAAGTCTAGGTAAGTACTACCTCCCGCTAAGCCAAGATGGCTCAATCAGAATCGTAGGTTCCTAATTTTTAATTAAATTGTTTTAGTAATACCTACCTAGCGCAATAAACTTGTACCTATCTACCTACCCTTATAATAAGTACGAAATATTACCTTTTATGGATAATAAACGCAAACGACAGTGGAAATTTATATTCCAGCTTTGCTAGTACATAAGTACCGCCACAGACAGCTCACTTAACATACCATAAACAACCTCTTCTGGACCACCACTCTGGAAATCTCTATGTTTGCTGATATTTGCTTGAAAAAGAAGAGAGAAGAGAAAAAGGAAGACTTTTATTCTTTACCGTATTTTCGGCATAGGCCTACATTACAAAATAAATGTCAAAGGCTGTCTGCCTTCTTTGTAGTTTGTAGCCACTAACCCTAACCTAACATCTCTGTTAGATTCTGTAGAGAGATTTATGGTTAGTGGGATAACTAGCGTAATGCGCTGCATACTTGCATGTAGCGTTTTTTTTATTGGTGATGGTTAGGCGTTTGTCCACCTACCTCTCCACCACCACTAGATTTGAAGACTCTTAGATTGTACTCATCCGGGAAAACAGACGCTGGCAGATCGTTCCACTCTTTGCCAGTGCTCATATTAAAGGTGGAGCAGAAACATTTGTTAGTCCCTATACTGTGATGGGTTATGCGTTTTCTAGTACATGGTCTCCGTCCAATTTACTGGTTTGGTTCTTCTTATGCCGAGTGAGTTTGACTCTTGGGACTCTTTTGACCCCATGCAATTCATAACTTTATGCTTCCTTATCTGTTATAAATGGTTATTTGCACCAACTTTTTGTAATATTTTGTTGATTGGGCAAATAAATGTTCTTTCTTTCACTCCAGAACATAGAATCGCATTTTTCCCATTGGACTAGTTAAACTCAGTGTACAAGCTGTCTCTTCATTATATTAACCGTTTATATTAACAGGTTGAAGACAGGGTTGTAAAATTGGGCCATCGAGAGATGTTTCCGAACAGTCAATAAAACCAATTTAATGGCGGGTAATGGATTGTGTTCAAATTAAACTAATGGTTCGCCCCGAACTGATGGACTACTTTTAGGAGGAGGTAGGGCACAGCGAGATTTTCTCGTTCTGAATTGGAGCAGCCCGCCTGGGAGATACCTCCGCCTTACAGAAGATCGCAGCCAAATAACATTATTTTTATCAAATAACGTTGTGTTCCTGCGATGAGTAAGGTTGCCAGAGCCTCTGTTTTAGTGGTGTTAGAAGGCCCCCGACCGATGGACCGATGACATTGTAAAACTTGTCCCGGGAAGTCGGTGGATAGGAAAGGCTCACCGACGAAGACCGTTCGTCGTGGAACTCTTTGGGGGAGGCCTATGTCCAGCAGTGGACTTCTATAGGTTGTTGATGATGAAAAAGTATCAGTGTGGTGAAAGGAACCTTCACTAGGCTCTTTCTGGTTCAGATGGTCACTGTTTCCTTCATAAACCTTCACGATATGAAGGCTTTCAATTTTTTATACGATACTTTTAGTACAGTGGTGTTAAGGCGCCGACTGACTCGTTACATTCTCTCATATCAAAATTTCCACTTGAATGAAGTCGGGAGTATCAGTACATAAAAGTTCCAAAACTGAATAATTTTTTGCTCTGTCAATCATAAAGTCAAAGTCAAAGTGCATTTATTTAAATAAAATCACTAGGATCACTTTGAAACGTCTTAGAAACTAGGTGAAGCTATGCCTGTTCCTCGCGACCAAGCCTAGAAGAATCACTTAGATATTACTTAGATGGCGAAATACGTGCTCTTTGAAAGTTATTTATATGTATGACTAGCTAAAGCTCGCGGCTTCGCTCGCGTGATACTTAGCTATGAAGATAAAGAGTAGCCCATATGCTAATCCAGACTATAGTCAATGTCTGTGCCAAAGTTCACCCAAATCCGTTCAGCCGTTTGGGCGTGATTGGGCCACAAACATCTAAACTTCCTCACAAACTTTCGCATTTATAATATATAAGTAGAATGTATTTCATTGATCCAAATAAAATTGGAAATCCCAAGTATACAGGCCTCTTAATACAAGCGATACATTTCAGTACGGTCAAGTTACGGTTGGCCGGTACGTCAAGGGGTTCCGTAGTATTTTATTGAACAAAAAGAAAAGCTTGCCACAAGTTTTCGTATAAGACCCCATTTTATTGGTTGGAGTCTACGAGAAGGTCATGTGTGTCTTTAGAAGTTTGTGGTCCAAGTCAAGTAAACCTAATTTTTAACCACTCAAGCATATTGTTTTTTTTTAAATGTTAATATGAGAGTGAGGAACAGTGTGATAAGAGAGCGTTGTGGAGTGAAAGAAGACGTAGTGATGAGGATTGAGAAAGGTATGCTGAGATGGTTTGGTCATGTAGAGAGAATGAACGAAAGAAGATTGACGAAACAGGTGTCATAAGGAATGGGAACCATTGTGAATGGGACCATGGGAAGGGGAAGACCTGGGCGTACGTTTAGTGACCAAATCGGTGAAGTTCTGGAAAAAAGGCCAGGTCAAGAGCACCCTAAACCGACGAGTATTAACGACTGATATACATAATAGATATATATTTGACACCCAGACACAGAACAAACATCTGTGTTAGTCACAAATGTTTGTCCAGTACGGGGATCGAACCCGCGACCTCTAGCGCAGAGGGCAGAGTTACTACTAACTGAGCTATGAGGCCAGCCAATTGAAAATGAAAATTTGAGTAAATCAAAGGATGGCTTTAAATTATTATTATTATTCATTTATTTCAGAGCATGCCCATATTCAAATTAAAAATAATAAAAATTATATAATAAAATAAAAGAATTACATAAAATCACAACACATTACACCAAATTAATGTGATGTGCCACTGCGATTCCTAAGTAAACTAACAAATTGAGCACCAATATTAATAGTTAAATAACGTTTATAAACATATAAACTCAATTTTCCCTAAGGTTCATCATCATCATCAACAACCTGTAGAAGTCCACTGCTGGACATAGGCCTCCCCCAAAGAGTTCCACGACGAACGGTCTTGAGCCCTTTCCATCCACCGACTTCCCGCAACCTTTAGAATGTCATCGGTCCATCGGGTGGGGGGCCTTCCAACACTGCGTCGCCCGGTTCGTGGTCGCCATTCGAGAACCTTTACTCCCCAACGGTTATCGGTTCTGCGAGCTATATGGCCTGCCCACTGCCACTTCAACTTGCTAATTCTGAGAGCTATGTCGGTGACCTTCGTTCTTCTACGGATTTCCTCATTTCGGATCTTATCACGTAGTGAAACTCCGAGCATAGCTCTCTCCATAGCACGCTGCGCGACTTTGAGCTTGTATATGAGGCCTATAGTTAACGACCAAGTCTCAGTGCCATAAGTCATCACTGGCAACACGCACTGATTGTAGACTTTCGTCTTGAGGCTCTGCGGTATCTGCGACGAGAAGATGTGACGAAGTCTCCCAAACGCTGCCCATCCGAGTTGGATTCGTCGGTTGACCTCTTTGTCGAAGTTGGACCTACCTAGTTGAATCGTCTGGCCCAAATAGACATAGTGGTCTACAACTTGAATGGTATCGTTCCCAACTTGTACCGGCATGGGTGCAACATGAGCATTGATGATATTAGTCTTGCCCATGTTCATTTTAAGACCCACCTGTTGAGAAACGTTACTGAGGTCTCTGAGCATTGCGCCAAGGTCCTCCAGCGATTCTGCCATTATGACTATATCATCGGCGAATCGAAGGTGAGTGATGTATTCGCCATTGATGTTGATGCCATGTCCTTCCCAGTGCAGAAGCTTAAAAACATCCTCCAATGCAGAGGTGAACAGTTTCGGAGAAATAACGTCTCCCTGTCTCACCCCTTTTTGCAATTGGATAGGATTTGTGCTCTGGTCCTGGAGTCGGATAGACATGGTGGCCTTGCTGTACAAACACTTCAACACTTCGATATACCGGTAGTCGATCTGGCACCGCTGTAGTGACCGTAACACTGCCCAGGTCTCGACTGAATCGAAGGCTTTCTCGTAGTCCACAAACGCTAGACATAATGGCCGATTATACTCTTCGGTCTTCTGTATAATCTGCCGAAGCGTGTGGATGTGGTCTACGGTACTAAAGCCTTTGCGGAACCCGGCTTGTTCGGGAGGCTGGAAGTCGTCAAACCTACGGGCGAGCCGGTTAGTGACAACTCTCGAAAACAGCTTAGAATAGACATGGCTCAGCAGCGAGATGGGCCTATAATTCTTCAAGAGGGTGTTGTCACCTTTCTTGAAAAACAGTACCACCACGCTCCTGTTCCACGCCTCAGGCGTTGTACCTTCGAGGATGACGGAATTAAATAGCTTCTGAAGGACTTTAAGTATCGGTGTTCCACCCGCTTTCAGAAGCTCTGACGTTATTCCGTCCTCCCCCGGTGCCTTATTGTTCTTAAGCTGTTTGAGGGCCGTCCGGATCTCGTATAGGCTGACGTCCGGGATGTCTTCGGTATAGTGCCGGGTCAGACGGGCTCTTGCATCGCTTGCCGTGCTTGGAGCAGGACTTTGCGATGAGGTGTACAGTTGTCCATAGAACTTCTCGAGCTCTCGTAAAATCTCAGGCTTCGACGAGACGATATTGCCGCTATCAGTCTTCAGTTTCGTCAACTGACTTTGTCCAATAGACAGATCTTTTGCGAACACTTTCGAGCCTTTATTGCGCTCTATGGCGCGTTTAATACAAGCTGTATTAAAAAGGCGCAAATCGTGTCGCATGGACTTAGAGATCTGCCTATTGAGCACGCCGTATTTCGACCTGTCCACTGAAGAAAGGTTAAGGTTAAATGTAATCATTCAATTTATTTTCTTATTGGTGTGCATTTCAAACCAAATTTAAAGTATTTACATAACTTGTTCACTAAGAACACAGTTAAACATAGCAGCAAAGCTAAAATGCACTCTAGCCTGTAGAAACAATGGTTAAAGTGGCCTGGGTCTCGTGGTCCCCGGGAACCAAGATCCGCTTGTATTGTGGGTGTAGTGTATGCCTTACACCACGCTGGTTCCTAGCAGGACAACTCCCTCGTTATTATTATATCACTTAATATCTCACAGTGATTCCCGCGCGCCTGCTCGTGCCGGCTTGACCACAGACTGACTCACTCCTAGAGACTATGTATACTTCTGACATCTCTCCATCTCAGGTGTCATCTGTTATCTGTCACTGTCAGTTGTCCCCCGGAGACAGCATAAGTTAAGGAATGCAGGTATCCTTAAATACTAGTCACTACATCGGGCATTTTTTTTCAAAATGGCCGTCTACGCTCTAAAATGTCCATGAAATATTTTCGCCAGCATCTTGCGGACGCTTCCGACTGGTAGTGATTAATTGAGCTATCTATAGATCGTTTGTAACGGTCTTTAGATAGCTCAACTGTTTCTTGTTTATTTTGTAAATATTAACTTTTATTAGTTTCGTTTTAAGTTTCTTTCTGTAAATAAAGTCTTGTAACTTGAACCAAACAATAAGGGTGGTTGCAGACACAAAGCTCGTAAAACACAACCACGGTAGTAAAGTACAGATTTTCTACCGAAACCAAACAGTAGATAAGGTATGTAGAACAGACCTTATCCTTAAGGGAATCCAAATATTGTTAGGTTGAAATACGATCTCAAAATTATGTTTTTTTTCTGATATTCAATATTATTGCTGCGATGTGTGGTACCTACATAAAAATATGCTATTCTAGGCAAAGAACTTTATCTATTTCAAGTGTTAACGAAATCGGCGGAGCCGTTACGGCGTGACTGAACAACAAACATCAAAACATCCTCACAAACTTTCGCATTTACAATATTAGTAAGATATCACTGAGATGATTAATGTTGCCACCGTGACAAAGATACGCAAGACTTGCAAATGTTACAAAATTTTGTTAAGTTCAAAATGAAAAAATCCTTTTTGATTCACACTCATCACGTTACTCTTTCATGCTCGTCGGTTTAGGGTACTCTTGACCTGGGCATTTTCCAAAACGTCACCGATTTGGTCATTCAAATTATTCAGTTTCACTTAATAATTATTTATAAAATAATTAACACTATTTGAAAACAAATAATGTTATTTGGCTGCGATCTTCTGTAAGGCGGAGGTACCTCCCCAGGCGGGCTGCTCCAAATCAGAACGAGAAAATCTCGCTGTGTCCTACCTCCTCTAAAAACTTATTATTGTAGGTCCCTAGGAAGAACGGGAACACAGAGCATTGACAGTCAAGGCCAATATTCTGGCCCGCAGATACGCACGATGTACAGACGCTGTCAAAATTACCCATTTTAAAGCGTACTGCACATCCATGTATTCCGCGATTCTGTGGTTCAGCTATAGATAAATCGGGGTCCAATAGATTTGTCCATACTCGCCACGCTGGGAATGCAAGTTGGCGAGTATAGATAAAGCTATTGTTGATAGGGAACGCTGCTGCCCATCCCCTAGCTTTTTCCCCTTAGTCGCCTCTTATTACATTCACGGTTTGTAATGGAGGGGCCTATTCTTCAGCCGGGGCCTGCACCACGTTAAGGTACTTATAATAATAATATACCTACCTATAATACGTTAAATGTAGTTATTATTGAAGTACCTAGACTTCAATAGTAACTAAATTTAAGGTATTAATTACAGGATGACCAAGAAAGACTCAGCACGACAAGGAAGCAAGTACTACTGCACGTGCCTCTGACTAACCTCCTAAGAAATCTTCAAGGATCCCATGGTGATCTAACAGGTTGTCTGTTGTCAGTATGTTAGGAAATAAAAGTCGAGAGAATATTTATTTTTAAATTCTATTTAATAAAAATAGTGATTAAGCAAACAAGTCATCGCTGCTTGATTTTGGTACACATTGTTTATTTTTTCTTATGAAACCTTCAGGACAGTCACCGTTTCCCAAAACACCTTGTTTAGGAAATTCAATTTCGTGTGCTGACAGCACAGTATCTAGTAGAAACAATACTGTTTCAACACCGTCATTCGTGTTCAAGGGGCCGGGCAGTAACCCTTCACCGCCATGTACACCACTGCCAAGATTGTCATTTGCAGAATTGACTAGGCAGTAGCAGGTGCATACGATGAATGCAGCAAACATAAGACGCATTTTGGCCTGAAAAAATCAAACAGTGTAAGCTGGGTGACCAGATTTTTAACTCCAAAAAGAGTAGGTGGTTTTCAATTCGCTCGTAATATTTTTTTATACTACCTGCTCGTCAATGGCATATTATGTGTCATGCAAACCTTTCCTAAAGTAAGTCATTACAGCCCTACGGTCTAGCCGGGTCATAATGTTGTACTGAATTTCATTATTTCCCATGGGACATAATGTGATTTGAATTTGGAATGCAACCCATGTAGTCGTGCTTGATCGAGGTTGGTTTCAAAAATGTTTGGGTGCAATGATATTTTATTCTAATTAGGCTGTATGTTAACATTTTCTTTGCACTGCCTACAAATTAAAAAAAAAGAAAAACATGAAAACTTTTTACGAAATTCATTTTCACCCGCGCACGAAGAAGGATTTATTCGAATGTCGAACTGACCACTACAGAATAGACTACAAAAAAAGAAATAAAGGCGCCAAGCGCTCAAACTGCTGTGCTGTTATCTACACCGAAATTCAGTTTCGATTCAAATAAACTTCTAAAAAATATCAAGTGACGACGACAGTGATTTTGATTCGACTCCAGAATGCATACAATCTGAAGCCTCTGGTATAGTTGGAAACTTACTTCCAGAAAAATCATTTCTGTCTACTTAACAGTCATTGTTTTCAATTGCCTCGCAGAAAGTATAAAAAGTAGAGTATGTATCGCGGGCTTAAATGTGTATTTGTCTTGGGCGATCTTGAACCCCTCGTACTCAGGATTCTTGCCTTAACTCCCTCGCTCCGCTCAGGAGTTAACCATAGAATCCCTCGTTCTCGGGGTTCAATATAGCGCCCTTGACATAATACACAACTTTAAGCCCTTGTTGCATAATCTACTATTATGTGTGAATGTTATCCGATATCTCCACCAATTGTTGAACCATTTTAACAATTATTCCGCTAAAGTATAGATAATTATCTCGAGGTTGACCAAGTCAAGGTTCGCAAGAGATCTCGAGAACGAATAGATCGTCAAAGTCAGTTGACGAAACTGAAAACCGACAGCAGCACTATCGTCTCGTCGAAGCCGGAGATTTGACGAGACCTCGTGAAGTTCTATGGACAACTGTACACCTCATCGCAAAGTCCTGCTCCAAGCACGGCAAGCGATGCAAGAGCTCGTCTGACCCGGCACTATACCGAAGACATCCCGGACGTCAGCTTAACGAGATGCGGACGGCTCTCATAAGGCACCGGGGAAGGACGGAATAACGTCAGAGCTTCTAATTCTAAATGGGGGAATAAGATCTGCAATGACGTCCCGCGTTGGGGTGTATTGTGCATTGTCCCCCTGCTGACCTCATCCCAGCCAGCCCTACTCCTTAAAGTAACGGAGAAGGACCCTGGACCCAGTCAGAGCTTCTGAAAGCGGGTGGAACAACGGTACTCAAAGTCCTTCTGACGCTTTTTAATTCCGTCATCCTCGAAGGTACAACGCCTGAGGCTTGAAACAGGAGCGTGGTAATCAAGAAAGGTGACAACACCCTCTTAAAGAATTATAGGCCCATCTCGCTGTTGAGTAACGTCTGTTAACGAGAGCAGAGAGTATGTAGCCAAAATGTCAGAATTAATAAAAAATAATAGGTAATACCTAGGTAATGAAAAAAAAAATTTCGACTTACTTTCCAAACAGTGTAACCCACACTAATGACTTAAATTGATATCACTGTATTTCACTATAATATTTAATTAAATGGTTTATTTTGCAATATGCAATGCAATATGTACTACGCTGTTTGTAGTTACAAAAACAATGACAAAAATAAAAATGTTTTATTAATTGTATTCCTATTTTCCTGTATCGAACATAGAGGAAAAGTGGTCATTAAATTTGCAGAAATTTATCCTGTATTAGATCAGTGACCAGGTTTAGGTATGGTGGCTTTAGCAATATGGCACCACGTTGCATGAAATGCAATGCTCAAATAAAATTGCACTGATTGTAATTAAACTTTTATTTACATATTTATAAATGGAATCATTTCTCTGTACTGACTGCAGAAGAAAATGTATTATGAAATAATTATGTATTACGTTTATATACCTACCAATAAACACGCTGATTCATAATATGAATGCTATCCCGAAGTGGCTTATTCTACACCCAATTAGCAATACAGTTTGTTCTACGACATAAGGAAAAGAGACGTTTCAAATGATAGGCACCAAGCCGTGTTTGTTGCCTGATTCTTCTGGGCTTGGTCGCGAGGAACAGGCATAGCTTCACCTAGTTTCTAAGACGTTTCAAAGTGATCCTAGTGATTTTATTGAAATAAATGCCTTGTGACTTTGACTTTGACTTTGACATCAATATATGGAGCATGGGCCTACACTACTCTAAAATATGGCTAAGCAATAAAGTAAACGTATTTAATTGGTTATTTTATTTAAATTGACTTCGTTCTAAGGTACATTAAGATTTTCTTCGACAAAGAGAGCAACACACAGCGCTACAAAAATATGGCGGATGGACGTGCGTGAAATGTCATTTTGACAACCTACATTTATCTGACAAAACAAAAACATCAAATCAAACAACAAAAATATGTCAATGTCATGTCAAACGCCAATTATAAACCAACATGGCGGCCTTCAAATAGTGTTCACATAGTAAAAAACTTACCACAAGAACTATTCTTGTACCATCGCATTTGTCTTCAAATTAATTTTTTTTTGTTTTTTTTTTTTTTTCGTCAATCTCCGACGACAGACGGCATAGTTCGAAACCAAAGTTTAACAAAATAATTCAGCTCTATGATCAACTGGTATGCATTTACCGTCTATATTTTTTCCATTATCATTACAGTCGCCGGCTGAAAGAGCCCCTTGGTCTTTTCTTACTTCCTCTTGAAACGCTGACAGCACAGCATCTAATAGAAACATTAGTGTATCAGCATTTTCATTGACTTCTGAAATGCTTTCTCCGCCGCTTGCGCTTACACTGCCGTTCTGATAGTTTATCTCAGTATTGTGGTCATAATCCTCCTTTTCTGTCATTATATTGTCAGCGTTTGTAATGTTACCGGCCAGTACAGTGTCAGTTCTTCTAGTGCTGACTTCCAAGGGTAAATTATTATTGATTTGTGCGGAAAACGCTTGATAGCAGCAACATGCTATACAGATTCCGATAATTGAATGATACATAATTCACCTGTAAATAAAAAAAACATAAGGCACGTTCTACAATCTACATCCAAAATTCTACATATTATCCTGCTAATATTATAAATGCGAAGGTTTGTGAGCATGTTTGGTTCAATCACGCCGGAAAAGCTCAACCGATTTCGTTGAAAGTTGGATTCAACTTTCAACTTTTTTATTTTGCTTTTTTTTTATTTGCTATTAGAATAGCATATACGCGAGCGAAGCCGCGGGCGGAAGCCATTATAGAAACAATTATTCACTCACCTTAATAATTTCCTTAGTTAATTACAATAGTAAAATATTGTTTTCTTATATAACTGTTTTTTTTTTAATATTTTTTTAAATGCATCCGCTATAACGCGGCACAGAGCTTGCAATGCATTATATAGGCAGACAGATCCATATATTTACCTCTGATGATGAGCCATGTTGAATATAAGGTAAATGTTACTGAAATTACATCATTATTTAAGTATATATGTGAATTGGGAATTCACACAGTGCATCATTCTAGGCTAGCTAGCGCCGGCGGCTGCGCTCGCGTTTTACCTAGGTAAAAAGTAGCCTATATGCTTTTCTAGATAAACAACTCTATCTCGTCCTATCAAAAACTTTAAGAACTGTGTTTACACTAGCATCACTTGCGTTTCTCGTGATCTTCTGCGTCTTTGGATCACAAAGTAGTACCATAATCTATAAGACTACTGCCGAATATGGAGTTTCAGAAAGAGTTAAAAATGATTCTTTCAAATAAATGTTATTATTCTATAAATGATTTTTTAAGTGACAAAGATTTTTTGGCTTGACATTTTTAAGTTGTTTTTTATCCAATTAGTTTTTTGTTTTATTTTTTATTAAGTTTATTTTAATTGTTATTATTTGTACAAAGATATTATTATTGCACATCGAAAAATCGGTAGGAATACATTGACTCGATTGACAATACAGGAATACATAATTATAGACATAAAAACACCTGTACCTACATGTATTTCAAGCAATAAATTACACTTTACTTTACTTTAAAGTATAAAATGGTACATGAAAAAAAACTTACCCCCAAAACTGGTAGAACATATTATTTCCGGGCGATTTGTTTGCAAATACATATTAGTAGTTATTCCACTTTCTTCACTTACCGTCTTTTCCTTACATCAAGTCGTCGTCTTTCTAAAAGGTTGTAACAGGCTATGTTGTAAGCCGTAACTATGCTATGTTTACTTTAAAAAGAGCTCTGACAGTTGTCATTTTTATGCCAAGCACTATAGGTCTAACGGGGCGTAGCACAAGCCATTTACTTATAAACATAAAAAAAAATAGGAGTTTGGTTCTATTAGCATCATCATCAGCCTGATAAAGTCCACTGCTGAACACAGGCCTCCCCGAAATAGTGCCACGATGAACGGTCTTGAGCTCTCTCTATTCACCGACCTCCCACATCCTTCACTATGTCTTTGGTCAGATTGGAGGCACATCCAACACTCCGTCGTCATGGTTACCATTCGAAAACATTTATTCCCTAAAGGTTGTCGGTTCTTAGAGCTATATGGACTGCCCACTGCCACTTCAACATGCTAATTCTGAGAGCTATAAATAAATAAATATTCCGGACATATCACACACGGTCAACTGATCCCAAACTAGGCATAGCCAGTACTATGGGTACCAGAGACTGATATACATAATAGATAAATATTTAACACCCAGAAACAGAACAAACATCTATGTCGGTGAACTTGGTACCTACTTCTCTGGATTTCCTTGAGGATTTTATCGAGCAGTGAAACTCCGAGTGTAGCTCTCTACTAGAGAGCTACGCGAGCTCGTGTATGAGGCCAAAGAGTTCCACGATGAACGGTATTGAGCAGCCTTCGTCTATCATACGGGGGGCTTGGATCATAAGTTCATAGCCAACCACGCCAGTCCAATGCGGGTTGGTGGGCGGATCGCCAAAGCCTCGTTTGTTGATCAGCAGGGTGTCCTACGGGTCGGGCTTCAATTATTCTTGTCACTGTTTCTCATTATAAAATAGAAAGAGATGATACGATTACGAGAGATAATATACGCATTGTTTATTTATATTTTAACAGATTTTTATAAGTAGGTAAAGTGTTACATGTCAGAGCTCTTCGTAAAACTACGGAGGTGCTTTATATAGACAGTTGTAAATCGCACCCGTAACCCAGATACAGGAAAGTATGCTCTTAAATGTTTAGGATTTAAACGCAGGGAATGAGGATTTCCGTGTGTTAAAATGGTCTTATAAAAAGTTTTATAAGTAGACTATTGAAAACGCCAGCATCTATGCTCGCGCGATGTTATTTTCATACTATTGGTTCACCCAGAACCCCAGTTCATGCATTGGTATTTTTTATAAACTTCAATTTCTATGCATATTGTGTACTAGCTACCGCCCGCGGTTTCGTTCGCGTGGTACCTGCATAAAAAGTAGCCCATATACAAGGTAAATAACTCTATATATTCCAAGTTTCAACGAAATCGGTTGAGCCGTTACGGATTGAACAACAAACATCCAAACATCCTCACAAACTTTCGCATTTATAATATTAGTAGGATAGAGGCTGTTTTTTTAAAAGCGTACCTTTCACCACATTTGTTTTTTGAAAATCGGTCCTTCTCAGACCAGTTTTCGATCTGCTCACGGGCCCTGAATTTTATGTTCATATAATTCACTTCACACTTCAATAATATCCGTTTAATTTAATATGAGCCTTAGTTTTTTCAATAATTTATTGAAAAAGCAGACTTCGACGACTTTATTTTTTACAGACGTAAATTCAACAACAGGATTTCATACAAGTGCGAGTTCTATGATGTAGGCTACTATGTCTGTTTGGGTAGAGACTTTCATAAGATATAGAGACCCATTTCTTTTCACATTACAGACGGACATACTTGATTGACATTACTAGATGGACAATGAAGTCATCTGAAAAAAAAACCACAAATTCTATTTCTATTTTCAGTCGTTTTTATCCCACTGCTGGGCAAAGGCCTACCCCCAATTTTTTATTTATATTCCGGACATATCACACACTGTCAACTGATCCCAAACTAGGCATAGCCTGTACTATGGGTACCAGAGATTGATATACATAATAGATATTTATTTAACACCCAGACACGGAATAAACATCTGTGTTAGTCACAATTGTTTGTCCAGTGCGGGAATCGAACCGGCGACCTCTAGCGCAGAAGGCAGAGTTACTACCAATTAAGCTATGAGGCTGGTATCTGCTCACGGGCCCTGCATTTTATCTTCATATAATTCACTTCAGACTTCAATAATATACGTTTAATTTAATATCCGTTCAATCAATAACACAAATTATATTTCTATTTTCAGCCGTTTTTATCCCACTGCTGGGCAATGGCCTCCCCCCATCATTCCCTCCGACCGATCAGAAATCGGTCGAGCTCATCCTGCCATCTGCTTCTCGGTCTGCCGCGTCAAATAACACAAACAGAGAATCTTTTTAAAATTTAAAAGCTCGCTCCTTACAAACTTATCCTTTTTCTTTTTAACTGAAAATCGTTCGGCGTTGAGACATGAAATATTTAAATTGCCGGATATCGTCTTGACGGCTTTGTAGCTCTTGCATGGGCGATAAAAAATGCTCCTGTCTCCAGAATTAACTAGAAGACTATGGCCAATCGGCGTTGTATGTTTATATGTTTATTATTTCGAGCATAACTTTCGAACCGTTAAATACGATCTTCTTGGAATTTAATAGTTCAACAGATTGTATTAACTAAATAACATACATGCATAAAAAACACACCTGTTTCCCAGAGGGGTAGGCAGAGACCACGGTTTTCCACTTGCTACGATCCTGACATACCCCTTTGCTTCACTTACTCTCATCACATTCCTCATACATGCTCGTCGGTTTAGGGTACTCATGACCTGGCCTTTTTCCAAAACGTCACCGATTTGGTCACTAAACGTACGCCTAGGTCTTCCCCTTCCAACAGTCCCATTCACACTCGCCTTATACACCTGTTTCGTCAATCTTCTTTCGTTCATCCTCTCTACATGACCAACCATCTCAGCATACCTTTCTCAATCCTCATCACTACGTCTTCTTTCACTCCACAACGCTCTCTTATCACACTAACTAAATAACCGCTAACAATATGAGTTAAATCAGCCAAGGGGTTGCTAAGATTTATATCTATAACACATTTTTTAAACGAATTTAGTAAAATATTCAATTCAATTTATACATCTAAATTGATTATGGTCTCCAGACAGATCTTTTTGTGAGCAACAGCGGGAATACACAAATGTAGGCTAACATTGTACGAACTTTGGGTACTTATAGTGAAAAACAATATGATAACCGGTGTTGCTTTGCATGGCACTTTGACATGTATAGCAGCAACAAGCTGAGTCAGGGCCTGTTTGGCTGCACCTGACACAGGTTGGCTCCTACTGGTTAGGTTACCTGCCTACCTATAGGTAGGTATCTACTAGTTTTGTTCTTTGTTGTCATTTGTGTTCTTACTCTTTGTATGATCCTATGTCCGTTCTGCATTGGTGCACAACCAGGTTCGAACCTACAACCTTCGGATTGAAAATCGGGCCAGCTCTCACTAGGCCAACAAGGCTTTTCATTATTTGTTTGTCATCATTATCTCCCTGCCCTTATCCCACTTCATGTGGGGTCGGCACAACATGTTTTTCTCTTCCACTCCCCTCTATCAGCCGTCATATCAGTATTCACTCCTTTCTTACTCATGTCATCTTTCACACAGTCTATCCATCTTTTCTTTGGTCTACCTCTTCCCTTATATCCTTCCACATTCATATTTAACGCTCTTCTAGTCACATGACATTCTTCCCTCCGCATGACATGCCCATACCACGCTAACCTTTTGCTCTTGGCATTAACGTATTAAACTTTTCATTATTTGTTTGTGATTCCAAGAAATAACGTTGTAAGTAATAACAAGTTACAAAATGAGGAAGTTTCCTTGACAGACTCATGGAATTCATAACATAATATATTTATAAATTATTGTGCATCAATGCTTGCTTGTCATGTTACTATTTCTGTCTTGGTCATCCTGTATTAGGTCACTGACCGGGTTGAGGTATGGCCCTTGAAAAGGGCCTATGACCGTCGGTGAAAGAATTAAAAAAACAATTGACCTTTGAGTATTTAAACTTATTATCTTGTTTTCCGAATACAACAGTGCCATATGTGCCAAGTTTCGAACCTAGGATCGGAAATTTGCCAGAAAGCAGTTTTGTTACCATCTGATTCTTTCATCGACGGTCATAGGCCCTTTTCAGGGCCACCATACCTCAACCTGGTCACTGACCTAATACTGGATGACCAAAAAAGAATCAATGACACGACAAGACGAAGAAGATTTTTGTAATACGCCGAAATCGTTGATAAGCCATGAAAAATTGTTCCCGAAGACGTTTATCTTAAAAGATTTAAATATAAAACTCGCCGAAATTTGAGATAAATAATTTTACTCGCTATTTCACAGAGGATTACTTGAAAATTCGGAGTTTGTCGGCTGAGTTGCAGGAAGTTGAGAGCTTAAGTTAAATCATCATCATTTCAGCTGAATATGGCCTCCCCCACAGACAGAGCAAATTTCTTATCATGTCGGATTGGCGAGCGCAGTTAGAGCTATCATTGTTAAAATGAGGGACGCTGCTGCCCATCCCCTAGCTTTTTTCCCTTAGTCGCGTCTTACGACATCCGCAGATAGTTAGATATGGAGGGGCCTATTCTTCAGCCGGGGCCACCACGGCCAAATATTTAAATAAACTTAATAAATAGCACCCAACAGTCACATACATAGTCCTGACCCCACACTAGAATTCCCTGTGTCGTGGGTATCAGAAACTACGAGTATCAATTTACCACAACACCCAGACACAGGACAAATGTATGCATGATCTGCAAGTATTACGGGAATCGAACCGGCACCCCATGACAGACAAGCACTCATCCGCTGCACAACCGAAGTCGTCACATCACACACATCATGTGGGGCCGGCACAACATGTATTCTTCTTCCATTTCCCTCTATCAGCCGTCATCTCAGTACTCACTCCTTTCTTACCCATATCCACTTTCACACAGTCCATCCATCTTTTTTTGGTCTACCTCTACTCTTACATCCATCCACATTCAAAGTAATGTACATAATCATTAGCAAATATTATTTAGCGCTCGGCTAGGCAACACACAAAAATGTTGAATTAACTGTCTATTGGAATGAAATTCGCAACTTTGAGGGTGAATAACAATCGTAGCATCATCCGAATAGTTTCAAACATGAAGGGAAGGGAATTGAGGATAAAAAGATTTCTCTCGTACGTTTTTAAGCTCTCTTGGTACGGCTTAGATTCTTAAAATCATTCTAAGAGTTGCGAAAGTTACTCCCATTTTGCTTACACAATAACACACCTGTACCTGTCTTAGAACCTACAATTTTCCTAACTTTTAGCAAAGAGCCTTGGACTGCCGGAGCCTGGAGCACTTCAGAATAACAGCTTTAACCCCGTCTTCTTTAGAGTGACTCGCAAATATGGCGGAATATGATTGCATTGTGTTACAGGCATACTTTGGTTTTAGGAATTCAGGCAGAATTCGTAAAACAAATTTCTAAAACCTGAAACCATTTCACCGTGGAATCGTACCGGTACCATGTTATAACTTAAAACCGGTACTCGTTAATAGTGGTTTCTAGACTTTATTAGGTTGTCACAGACAAAAATTATTCTTTTAAATTAACGAAATACGTTTTTTAAGCGTCCCAAATGTTCCATTTTTTAACCGACTACACAGTCTATTTGTGTATGTATATTCTTCGGTACCTTCGTAGCTCTTAAGCTACAGCGGTGATATTGTGTAAGCGAAATGGCAATAATTTACATACAATCACTTATTTATATGCATAGTTCTGATAAGAAATTACAAATAGCATGATATGAAGACCAGCGTTGTGCTGCCAACACGGCACAACAAATGCTGAGTTGGACTCCAATTTGTGACGAAGCGTGGACTGGGTGCTAGGACACACATTCTTACAACTTGTACCTTTTTTCTTGTTTTTTATTTGCCTGTGTTTTTTGTTTTTTTTGTTTCTTTTTTGTTGTTTTTGTTTTGTCAACATTTCTGTTGTTATTATTATTATTGTTTTTTCTGTGTGTCTCATTGTTGTATTGTCGTCACAAATAAATGTCTTTTCTTTCTTTCTTTCTTTCTTTCTATAAGGGCCCCGGTATATAAGTGTACCGCGCCAGCAACAAATTGCAGATAATCCTAAAAATTGTCTCACGCTTCGGTAATCGATTCGGCACCCTTGCGTCTTAGCTGGACTCGCCTCGCCACTGAGATCGTAAAATATTACTGTAAAATACATCGAAATTATTTTTAGATGAAACTGGGATGATTTTAGTTCTACAGTAACATAAAAATAGCAAAGCATTCATAGTAAAATTGAATTTATTTTGCTTGCCAGTGTTTTGAGGGGCATTGTTTGATGTTTGCAGTTCTGTGTGCACAAATTAAACTGATGCGCGGTAATGGAATTGTTTACTGAACACGGTTTTGTTTTTTACTGAAAATTAAATCATATAAAATAAGAATTTCGTTTGAATTAACGTTTACGAAATCGAGTTCTTGAGCAGTCTAAGTCAAAATCAGAAGGTGTTGTTTTGATAATACATATAATTACACTTTGAAACGCCTTAGAAATTAAATGAGGCAACGCCTGCTTCTAGCGACCAAGAACTAGAAGACTAGGTGGAGGTAGGGCACAGCGAGATTTTCTCGTTCTGAATTGGAGCAGCCCGCCTGGGGAGGTACCTCCGCCTTACAGAAGATCGCAGCCAAATAACATTATTTGTTTCAATTAGTGTTGTGTTCCTGCGATGAGTAAGGTTGCCAGAGCTCTTTAGGGGGGGAGGGGGTTCGGGGTCGGCAACGCGTGCGTGATGCCTCTGGTATTGCAAGCGCTCATAGGCTACGATAACCGCTTACCAACAGGTGGGCTGTATGCTTGTTTGCCAGCTCAGTGGTATAAAAAAAAAAAAAAAACAGAATCAATCTTTTTCGATGATCCTTTTCACAAAATGGTATGTAGAGCTTCGGTGTGGTGCCGATCGACAGAGCGAAGGCTCAGAACTATTTTTTGTTCTTGTTTTGATTTTTGTTACAAATGAGTCGGAGTGAAAATTGAAGTCCCATTTTTTTTAAACAGTGGACGTAAACTTTCCCTTCGTGAGAAAACCAGTAAGTTTTCTTAAAAGCGGTGATGGGCTAGCAACCTGTCACGTATGGAAGATGTTCACTAAAGCAAAATTCTGGGCATGTGCCAAATGTTTGGAGATACCTCTGACTACACCCTCTGGCATCTTCAGGGATCTTACCGCCAAGAGATTTGAGAGGATGTCTATCATTCTGGGGGAAAAAGTCGTGAGCCTATGGCCTGAAAGCACTGTTTTATTTTAAGGAGCCGATTCAATACTTGTATTCAAAATGGTTCATATACTGAACTATAGGAAAACTGAAATGAAATTACCGAAATATATAAAATAGTCTGATAACAGAATGTTTAAGTCCTTACTGTAAACTTTTATTGAGCCCCAGCTAACTGCGAAACTTAAATTCCTTTTAAACTTTAAGTATTTGTTTATGTACCCATTTACAGTCTTGGAAGCGCGCCCAGATTCTTTGTCACTGGTTGCTCCTTGGTCACCCAGCGGCTAGTGACATGCAGCATTGTGGTCTAACTCAACAGGTAACTGGTAATCAGCACAGGCTGCACAGGTATTTATTTATTTAAATAAACACCCGTGCAGCCTGTGGTGATTACCCAGCATAGAACCAGCATAGAATAAAAAACAAATCGTTAAAAAGTACGGGGTTAGTCAGAGACATGTCCGTACATGTCTCTGACTAACCCCCTTAGGCGCCTTCAAGGATCTGATCGTTTTTTTTATTTTTTATATGACTTAGGTGGCAAACAAGCATACGGCCCATCTGTTGGTAAGCGGTTACCGTAGCCTATGAGCGATTGCAATACCAGAGGCATCACGCACGCGTTGCCGACCCCGAACCCCCCTCCCCCTAAAGAGCTCTGGCAACCTTACTCACCGCAGGAACACAGCACTATTTGAAACAAATAATGTTATTTGGCTGCGATCTTCTGTAAGGCGGAGGTATCGTCTGGAAATCTGTGAGAATATCTACCATTTTTGGTGATATTTAGTTATTGTCTCTGGAAAACCATAATATATATATTTTTTTAAAGGCCTTCGTACAAGTTACAAACATGTTCAGGTTTATCGATGAATACGAACAGGATTGTTTTAACACTGTTGTGGTTTCGATAGTTTAATCAAACTGTGGCTAATGAAGGGATTTAATTGAAACGTGTTGTACAATTTATATTATATTGATTCAATTTATTAAATCCACAGGCACAACAGTCAGTCACTCATCAGTGTATGTCATAATGTTAATGGAGCATTGTATATATTAGTGTTCACATGTATTAGTATACAAGTACCTATGTATCACGCCTATGCCTATGTTTTTGTGTTTTTCTGTTTGTTTTTATTTTTTTTATTTTATTTTATCTAAAATCTGATTACCAACTATTGTCTGCTACTATCTAATAATTATGTAACCCGCTTATACCTAATCCCTCGGTGACCATCTATTCGAGGGGTTAAATTGAAAAACAGCGCTGCATGCAATGCATGCAGCAAATGCTGAATTTACTCCCTTTGCCTTTTTATTATTATTTTTTTGTGTATCCTAACGTTTGACCACAATCTCACACTAGTTTTCAACTAGGTAGGTCCAACTTCGACAAAGAGGTCAACCGACGAATCCAACTCGGATGGGCAGCGTTTGGGAAACTTCGTCATATCTTCTCGTCGGAGATACCGCAGAGCCTCAAGACGAAAGTCTACAATCAGTGCGTGTTGCCAGTGATGACATATGGCACTGAGACTTGGCCGTTAACTATTGGCCTCATACACAAGCTCAAAGTTGCACAACGGGCTATGGAGAAAACTATGCTAGGAGTTTTACTACGTGATAAGATCCGAAATGAGGAAATTCGTAGAAGAACCAAGGTTACCGACATAGCTCTCAGAATTAGCAAGTTGAAGTGGCAGTGGGCAGGCCATATAGCTCGCAGAACCGATAACCGTTGGGGAGTAAAGGTTCTCGAATGGCAACCACGAACCGGGCGACGCAGTGTTGGAAGGCCCCCCACCCGATGGACCGACGACATTGTGAAGGTTGCGGGAAGTCGGTGGATGGAGAAGGCTCAAGACCGTTCGTCGTGGAACTCTTTAGGGGAGGCCTATGTCCAGCAGTGGACTTCTACAGGCTGATGATGATGATGATGATGACCACAATCTCACCTGATGTTAAGTAATGATGTGGTCTACGGTGTAGCACGTTTTTTTTCTTAGATAAATGTTTTTTTTTTTTTATTAGTGTCTAACTTAATGCACGCGTTCCTTTGCAGCGTATGTACGCAGCACGCGAGATGTACCTCTTTATACTGCCGTGGTACAGTTTGGAGAGGCCTATGTCCAGTGGTAACCTTATTAGGCTGATGATGTTGATGATTATACTGGATGTATAATCACTGGTTCTTTCATGCATTACCTAGATCAGTGAAAAAGATGTGGTGACTTTGTCAATGACCGTCGGTGAAAGAACGAGTGCGGCGAAAGGATTAAAGTGCGTTTTGTAGAGGCTAACCCTCGTGCAAATGCACTGTCTTTAAATTTTTAGGTTCTAGTTTTTATGTACTGGCTTTCTCACGATGTTTTCCTTCACCATGGTATAGAGAACATGAAAGTTCATTGGTGAACGACCGTGACTCGAACCCACGAGATCGGAATGCTAGTTTCAGGTTTTATTTTCATTGTCATTTCTGCCTGATCTTGATCAACATCGAAAAAATCTTGTGCTGAGGTCGGAAATCAAAAGTCGGGTAGTACCCACTAAATAACCCTCTATCGTTACCTGAATAGAAATATAACCCAATAAAATCCCTGGCCACTTTGTTTACAGAGATATAAAAACGGACCCATTTGTTACCAAAACAGGTATCGTAAAGTACCGGTATCGGATCTATCAGACGATTGCTTTTCGAAGACGTTTTGGTCCAGAGAATGTTGAGCTTGGCTTGTTATTTTGAGTTTAGCTGAGGGAACTAAAGGGTAACTTGCACCAAAATATAAATCTCGATTTAACCCTTCTTAGTAACCCTTTAGATCAGAAATTGGAAGATCAACTTAGACCACAAGGTGATTCATTCTAGGTATACAAATAGTACCTATACCTACTTACTATCCATATTAGGGCTTATTCTATCAACAAGAAGAAAGAATATTCTCAAAAAAGGATTTTCCAAAAGTTTTGATGTTGAAATTCTTGTACGTCGACTACACATAAAAACAGCTAATTTCAGAATGATCGGGAATAAAATATTATATTTCATTATTATTCTATTGTATAGGTTTTTGTCTGTTATTTGATATATTAAGCTCTTTTCGGGTTAGAATACGTATTGTCGAAGTAGGGCACAACAAGATTATCTTGCCCGCCTGGGACATACCTCTGCCTTTCCGAAGATCGCAGCCAAATAACATCATTTGCTTCAAATAGTGGTCTGTTCCTACAATTACTAAGCTTGCCAGAGCTCTGGGGAGGAGGATGCGTGATGCCTCTGGTATACCAAGCGTTCATAGGCTACGGTGACCACTTACCAACAGGTGAGCCGTAAGCCTGTTTGCCACCTTAGTTAGTTGTATAAAAATCTGAATCATCGTCTATATATTACAGTAATAGCGAAGATCTGTCTACTCTGGTTGAACTCAATTTACGGCTCGGAGAAAGCAATAAAAACCTTCAAAAGGGGTGTAAAAACAACGCAAGATCGCCTTGAGATACACGGTTAAGTGATTACCTACCTTAACGGTCAAGAAATACAGGCTGTGGCGCGTTTAATAGATATATTTTTAGGAGGAGGTAGGGCACAGCGAGATTTTCTCGTTCTGAATTGGAGCAGCCCGCCTGGGGAGGTAACTCCGCCTTACAAAAGATCGCAGCCAAATAACATTATTTGTTTCAAATAGTGTTGAGTTCCTGCGATTAGTAAGGATGCCAGAGCTCTTTAGGGGGGAGGGGGTTCGGGGTCGGCAACGCGTGATGCCTCTGGTATTGCAAGCGCTCATAGGCTACGGTAACCGCTTACCAACAGGTGGGCCGTATGCTTGTATGCCACTTCAGTAGACTAAAAAAAAAAAAAAAAACAGATCCCTCCAAGTTCTTTTGCCTATTTAACCAAATAATTAAAAAAAAAATAAGAATATGACACCTAACAGTCACATACATAGTCCTATTCCAGACTATTTCCCTGTATCAGAAACAACGAGTAGATACCATACCACAACATCCAGGAGGATTTTTGGAGGAGGTATGGCACGGCGAGATTTTCTCGTTCTAAATTGGAGCAGCCCGCCTTGAGAGGTACCTCCGCCTTACAGAAGATCGCAGATCGTGTTGTGTTTTTGCGGTGAGTTAGGTTGCCAGAGCTCTTTAGGGGGCAGGGGGTTCGGGTTCGGCAACGCGTGCGTGATGTCTCTGGTATTGCAAGCGCTCTTAGGCTACGGTAACCGCTTACCAACAGGTGGGCCGTATGTTTGCCATCTCAGTTGTATAAAAAAAAACCAGACCCGGAACAAATATTTGCAGATCATGTCATTTGCCCCGAAGTGGGACACGAACCCGCGCCCCTTGCATCTCACGGGACTGCAAGTAGAAAACAGAGTTCAGAGTTAGAAAATATGAAACACGTAGTCGGGATTTAGTTTTTTAACTTTTATTTTATTTACTACCAAATGCATTGTTCATTGTAAAGTTAAATATATGCGACAGTTATTTAGTTTTACCACGTAACTGAACTGAGTGAAAACCGCACACTAAAACTCGTTAGTCACTGCCTTCGGGAGGCAAAATGAATTACTGTTATTTGACAAAACCTACTTTGACGATAAAAAAATATCCCTTTTACTTAATTGGTAGCTGTGTTGGCCTAGTAGGAGGTTCTCTGACTTTCGATCTGAAGGTCATAGAATTGAACACGGGCTGTACCAATGAAGTCAAAGTCAAAGATTTTTATTTCAATAAAATCACTAGGATCACTTTGAAACGTCTTAGTAACTAGGTGAAGCTATGCCTGTTCCTCGCGACCAAGCCTAGAAGAATCAGGCAACAAACACGGCTTGGGGCCTATCATTTTTTTCGATCATCCTAGTTTTTATTTTTATTATATATATATATATATATTTTAATTGGTTTTCTACAAAATTGAATTTAAGCCATAGTTCGAGTATTAATAATCGAAAAACTGATGTTACAGTGCTCATTAACATTTGTTTAAAACGGAGTATGAAATAGTATTCTTAGAAGCGGCAATGGGCTTGCAACCTGTCACGTATGGAAATAAATGGCTAATGCAAAATCTGGGCATGTGCCAAATATTTTTGGAAGGCCCCCCCCCACCCGATGGATCGATGAAACTGTAAAGGTTACGGGAAGTCGGTGTGGATAAGGCTCAACACCGTTCGGCATGGAACTCTTTGGGGGAGGCCTATGTCCAGCATTGGACTTCTACAGGTTGTTGTTGATGATGATGATGATGAACAGGCTATCAAAGTCCCTAACCAAATCCACTACGACAGGAGTTTATAGTTCGGCATCTGGTGATGGAACACAAACATTCAGGGCGTCGCTCGATTGATGGAGGATATGTCAGCTGAATCCACTCGCGTTTATCGGGCTTAGCAATACTGCATGTCACACCAACGATCATAAGATGCTCTTTCTACATCCTACTATATATCTGTTTAAATAAAAGAAGGTTTATTTAAACAGATATATATTTAAATAAAAGTCCTCAACGTGCGATCAACGCACAGCCAAAACCGCTAAAGCTATAAAGCTGAAATTTGGACAGTAGCTGCCTTATATGCCAAACACGTCCTCTAAGGAAGGATTTTAAAAATATCAACTCCTAAGAGGGTGAAAAGGGGTTAAAACGTTTATATGAAAAATCGTATTCCTTAAACCTACAGATTTGAAACTAACTATAAATAATGTATGATAAAAATAAAGAAAAACTGTATTTTTAGATTTTCAAAACTACCCCTTGAAAGGGTGTAGATGTAAAAGTTTGTATGGGAGAATCTTAACGCATGGAGAGATTTATCTGAAACTTGGTACAAATACTCATAAAATCAAATAATTAAATATGTATTTAAGGGTTTTTCAAAACTACCCCTTTTTATGAAGATACCACGCGAGCAAAGCCGCGGGCGTACGCTAGTATATTATATATGGATATTTGTTACTCTTTCACGTAAAAACTACTAAATGGATTGGAATGAAACTTCACAATAATTATAGGCTACAATTTATAAAGATATTGTGTGAATTGTCCAAAATATGACTACTAGCTACTCGAAATACTAATCCTGCGCAGACGAAGTCGCGGGCACCAGCTTGTATACATACATAAAATCACGCCTGTTTCCCGGAGGGCTAGGCAGATACTCATTATAATAATGAGAAGCAAAACAAAGAGTCAGCTCGTTTTGGTGTAAACGTATCTAGGTTACACCTCACACGTCACACTGACGTGGCAACACTTGCACTCCGAATTAGGGTAATCCCTTGTAAGTGTACCCCGTAATAGCTCTGTCGATATAATTGATGTGCATCAATGACAACCCTATGCACACGTGACTAATCCTCACCTTTATCACCCTGATAGTAAAGGTTGAATTCGATTGGCATATATAACTATTCGTGTATCAAAGGTGATTGAAGATACACAGAATTCCCTAATATGTCAAGAGCTCAGCGATATTCCATCTTACTCCTACTGACATAAGGGCCAATTTCATCTAGTAATGCCTTCCTTAGATTACGTATCAGCATTTTGTGTTAGATTTTTCGGATGTTTGGGAATTTCTAGGCATTTTGCCAAGTGTTAAAATCCACGCTATAATGAAAATACTTTTACAAACGGCGTCATTTTGTTTCAGTTTCACACTGCGTACCTAAAAGTTACCCATAGGGATAAGCTGTCTCTATATATTTTTATTTATTTTGATTAGTACTCAGTGTTGGAAGGACCCAGCTGGATGGACTGATGACATTGTGAAGGTTGCGGGCAGTCAGTGGATGGAAAAGGCTCAAAACCGTTCGTTATTCTAGGGGAGGTCTATGTGGCTGATGATGATGATGAGTAAGGCTTAATGAAGTACGCAAGGCAAGTATTACATATATAATATTACATATATTGACTGGCCACGTAGCTCAGTTGGTAGTAACTCTGCCTTCTGCCCTAGAAGTCGCGGGTTCGATTCTCGCTCTGGACAAACATTTGTGTGATTAACACAGATGTTTGTTCTGTGTCTGGGTGTTAAATATTAATCTATTATGTATATCAGTCTCTGGTACCCATATATGCCAGGCTATGCCTAATTTGAGATCAGTTGACCGTGTGTGATATGTCCGGAATATTTATATTTATATTACATCCTATTCTTAGTGATTTATACAGCATCACATGGAAAGTTTCACTCACTTAAGGACGTTGTAAAACTATTGACATAATGAGTGCAGTGTTTCTATTTACATGTTAATCAAGCGAGGTAGGGCACAGCGAGATTTTCTCGCTTTAAGTTGGAGCAGCCCGCCTGGAGAGGTACCTCCGCCTTACAGAAGATCGTAGACAAATAACATGATTTGTTTCAAGTAGTGTTGTGTTCCTGTGGTGAGTAAGGTTGCCAGAGCTTTTTAGGGGTGGCGGAGTTCAAAAAAACTCAACCTGACGTTCTGTCTATGTCAACCGGACGGCCTGGACACGGCGGGATTGGATACTTAGTTTGATCAAATCACTATTTATCAGATTCAAAGATCTTGGGGCCGAGTCCCAACGTCTGGTTTCAAGGTAACCTCTCACAGGCATTAGCATTTATAAGTACAATGCGGCGTAAAAGGATTATCTCAAAATCTTTAATCTTTAGGCCATTTCAGCTGAGTACAAAACGCTTAATATAATAAAGAGTTTGTTGTCCGTCTGTCAGTAGTAAAACACTGAGCTTAAACATCGCACTTAGTTATTAAAAGAGGGTCAATTCATTTGCGCAAATTAATGAAAAACTTTATAACTTTTATCCAGTTTATTTTCACTTAATATTTCTTCATCATCTTGTAATTTATTTACATAATCAAAGGAGTGTTTTTAAATAGAAAATCGCATGTTTAAAATGCCATAGGGGATTCATCCACATACCCTGGAGCCGACTTGGTCGCGCCCTGTGCGGTTTCAGAGGAACTTCCTCCCGCGAACTCTGAGGTTGTGGAATGATGCTGAGGTTTTCCCTAAGGACTACATGGTATGGGGTTCTTCAAAAGGGCATTTTGAATTTTTTAATGGGTCAGCAACGCGTGCCTTATTCCTCTCGTATTGCAAGAGTTCATAAGCCGGTATAATTATGTACGTACGGTACGTTAGGTTCATACGGTAACCACTTACCAACAGGTGGGCCGTATGCTTGTTTGCTACGAGTCATTCCCGCTCGGTAACGCCCTGTTGACGAATGGGATATAAAAAGTTGCACTCGTTCACAGTGTTGACGAACGCAACTTTTTTTTTCCCGTTCGTACCTACCCATCTAGTACAAGAGTCAGAATATAAAAAGCGGATTTTAATAAAAGATGATACAGATTTTAACGTTCGTCAACACTGTGAAGGAGTGCAACTATTTATTTCCCATTCGTCAACAGTGTTGACGACAGGGTGTTACCGAGCAGTAATGACTCGTTTGCCACCTCGAAGTATGATAAAAAAAAAAAAAGTTTCACGGAAGCCCTTTCTACCTTGAAAATTTCACAAGACAACAGAAAATTGCGCCACAAACCGCGCGATCTCCGTATTCCTCGGATTCTCCCAACAGGTCACTAAGTGAGTAACTAACCTTATTTATTTAAGTCATCACACAAAAGCGGACTGAAAAAAGCCTTAACAATCCGTTTTCGGGTGCTACTACTGGTTTCAGTCGATTATAAAAGTCAAGTGACTGGCCTCATAGCTCATTTGGTAGTAGCTCTGCCTTCTGCGCTAGAGGTCGCGGGTTCGATTCTCGCACTGGACAAACATTTGTGACTAACACATATGTTTGTTCTGTGTCTAGGTGTTAAATATATATCTATTACGTTTAACAGTCTCTGGTACCCATAGTACAGGCTATGCCTAGTTTGGGATCAGTTGACCGTATGTGATATGTCCGGAATATTTATTTATATTTATAAGCGTTTCAGGATCAGGATCACACCTTTTGAGATTATGTTTGATTACGGCTGAATAAAGCTGTAGCTACATCTACTTGTCATGTTGAAGGCATATTCAGTTAGAGCAGCCCGTCTGAGAGGTACCTCCGCCTTACAGAAGATCGCAGCCAAATAACATTATTTGTTTCAAATAGTGTTGTTTTCCTGCGGTGAGTAAGGTTGCCAGAGCTCTTTAGGGTTTCGAGGTCGGCAACGCGTGCGTGATGCCTCTGGTATTGCAATCGCTCATAGGCTACGGTAACCGCTTACCAACAGGCTGCTTGTACCTTACCGTATGCTTGTTTGCCACCTTAGTTGTGTATACAAAAAAAAAATATGCGAAAATAACTCGGTCTCTGTCTCGCTGTTTCTCTTTCTTTTTGTTACCTTTTCACTATAGGCAACTCTATAGTTCCAGCTTAGGCCCGATGACGATGACTCGAATATTAAAATCGAGTTTCGTTGGTACTTCAACTCCTCGCTCATCCCGTGACAAAGCACCTCACATAAAATTCCACCATAACGACTGCTCTGTCAGGAGCACGGAACGCAATTTATCCTTTTTCGGCTGTTGAGAAAATAGGTACAAGCTTTATTAAGACGCTTGGAATTTTTGATGCGCGCCCTTTAGTGGGGGATTGGATTTTTGAATACGTACATTCAGGTCATTCTGGTTTTTTTTTCTAAACAGTGTTGGCTTAGTAGGAAATACAAGGTGATTCATATTTTGTATGCTATCCAAAGAGCGGCCTATTCTTTGAACAATAAAAAACTGACTGGCTATAATTAAAACATGGTAAAGGTGCAATTTTCCAATTTAATATAATCATTTAATTTTATATTATTTAATTTTAGGAGGAGGTAGGGCACAGCGATATTTTCTCGTTCTGAATTAGAGCAGCCCGCCTGGGGAGGTACCTCCGCCTTACAGAAGATCGCAGCCAAATAACATCATTTGTTTCAAATAGTGTTGTGTTCCTGCGGTGAGTAAGGTTGCCAGAGCTCTTTAGGGGTGGGGGGGTTCGGGGTCGGCAACGCGTGCGTGATGCCTCTGGTATTGCAATCGCTCATAGGCTACGGTAACCGCTTACCAACAGGTTGGCCGTATGCTTGTTTTCCACCTCAGTTGTATAAAAAAAATGTTAACTTAGGCTCAACGGGTTGT
The DNA here is from genome assembly GCA_947579855.1 of Anticlea derivata. NCBI lineage: Eukaryota > Metazoa > Arthropoda > Insecta > Lepidoptera > Geometridae > Anticlea > Anticlea derivata. The sequence goes on from OX388281.1 coordinate 7,192,210, forward strand.
GGTGGCCTCGGCTGAAGAATAGGCCCCTCCATATCGACACGTGGATATCGTAAGAGGCGACTAAGGGCAAAAGCTAGTGACTGGGCAGCAGCGCCCCCTATTTTCACAAATATAGCTTTAACTGCGCTCGCTAACCCGCGTGTTAGCGTGGCCAGTATGGGCAAATTCCCCCAAATGATATGAACTCGCTCTGGAAATCTGTGGGGGTGGCCTATGTTCAGCAGTGGACGTCCTACGGCTGAAATGATGATGAAACTTCAACGATCGTCGAAGCACCAACTTTTATCGGACATCGCGGGTATCAGTCCAGGGCAAACCACTAATTTTTGTTGCAATTTGGATTTGATGCGTGCCTTATGGCATGATCAAAGTCAAAAGGCATTTCAATAAAATCACTAGGATCACTTTGAAACGTTTAGAAACTAGGTGAAGCTAAGCCTGTTCCTCGCGACCAAGCCTAGAAGAATCAGGCAACAAACACGGCTTGATCCTTTCAAAAAAGTAGAGCCGATTAAATACCGCCCGATTTCATAGTGAACCGATTCGGCTGCATTCCAAAACGAAGCATTATCGGTAGTAGTAGTGGGTAATCGATATTCGCAGTGACCGAGTATTTGAATATCCCGGCGGGGCCATCGAGTGATCGGAGCTTATACTGCACTTATGGGAAAAAGCAGGCATTTTTGTGCATATATATAATATATAGGTATATATATATTTTATACAAAATAGGCTAACGTTTGACAACAATCTCACCCGATGTTAAGTCATGATGTGGTCTACGGTGTAGCACGTTTGCCTAGAAGAAACCTATTCACTCTGGTCTTGGTCTGGTTCTCTTATTGCAATCTCAATTTTGGAATAAGGATGGAATAGGGATTATAAGAAATCAAATACACATAAAATCACGCCTGTTTCCTAAAGGGATAGGCAGACAGCACGGCTACTTGCTACGATCCTGACATACTTACCTTTTATAAGATAAAAAAAAGGATATAAATTGCTTCATGAAGCCAGAAATTAACTACTCTCCTCATACACAAGCTCAAAGTCGCGCAACGCTATGCTCCGAGTTTCACTGCATGATAAATTAATTACGAAATGGAAAAAACCGTCAAAAAACTTAGATATTGTTATTATTGTAGTCTAAGAAATATCTCTTAATATTTTGGAAAACCAAAAAGAACCGTTGCACCTGGCACTATTAGAAAAACTTTTTTTTTTTTTTTTATATATTTAAAGAAATTTTAAAACATGTTTGATGCACACTTCCATATGGGCTTGTCTAAAGCGCGTACAGTTCTCCTTAGTAATTAAACATGCATGACTAAAGTAGGCTTAATCTAGGTATATAACAAAAACATATGAAATTCAAAAAAATAAGAGTTAATTATGAGGTAGATAACTTAAACATCGCATCGTTCTCTGTTACTGGCAAGAACCAGCGGCCGGCACTTATGCCCAGCAGTGGGCTAAGTTGAGCTGTAGAATCTGACGATGTAAATCAATAAAAAAAAAGGTATATATATATATAGTCCTCCTCATCGATTTCGATGACGGCGACCCCAACTAAAGATATAAATGTTATAAGATAATGTGTTTATAAAATAACTTAATTCCTAGCATGAGCCCTAATGTGGCTCGCTAGGCCAAACTTAGTTTTAAAAACTCTATCACATGGTTGACAGTAGAGTTGACCTGCGATGTTATACGTCCTGCACTCAAAACCAGTTTTCTACACAAACTCAGCCTTAATCGAGTTCTGTGGGAACGTTCAGTGTATAAGCTGGCAAGATTGTGGTCTGTATGCGAGCTACTAACTAATTGATCTATTGTGGTTTTGGAAGATTAGCATGCTGAAGTGGCAATAAGCTGGCCACATTCGTGTAGCTTAAATTGTATAAAACAAACATCGAAAACCAAAATTGAAATACCAAATCCGAAATGAGGATATCCGTAGAAGAAACAAGGTCACCGATAAAGCTTTCAGAATTAGCAAGTTGAAGTGCCAGTGGGCCGGTCTTCAAGCTAGCGGAACCAACAACCGTTAGGGAATAAAGGTTCTCGAATGGCGCCCACGAAGCGGACGACGCAGTGTTAGAAGGCCGATGGACCGATACATTGTAAAGGGAAGTCGAGAAGAAAGGTGGATGGAGAAGGCTCAAAACTGTTCGTCATGACATTCTTTAGGGGATTTTGTAGTAAGCTAGTTAGGTACGTAGAATGGAACGTTATGTCAACAGGAGCGTGAAATGGAACGCACGCCATCTTGCAAGATGGCGACTGAAGAAGGAACGTAGGAACTCGAATGTATAATCAAATAAGACATTTTTTACAAAAACTTAAAACCGACTTCAAATTCCTGTATATTTACAAGATTAATATCAATCTCTTTTTTTGTTATCAACCTTTTTGCGTTTTGCTTACCTATTAACATCCTCAATGGACACTGGCCACCTAAACTTTCGAATAAAAAACAAAAGTAAGTATGACTTCCATACATCATCAATAATAACTCTTACGGTACTGACTGACTGACTGACAATCAAACGTAGTGTTTTTATTCTCTTTGAAAATCAACGCAGAGCCTAACCAAAATCCTAAGAGTATGAAATTTGCAGGGTAGCTTCCTGTTGTAACGTATGGGTGCACATAAAGGAATTCCCGACTCACAACTTCTAAGGTTAAAGTTTATGTAAAAATATGGGATAACCATACCATACCACCGTAGACAAAAAAATATATCGGCGAGTCGTGATTTCCAGAGATGATGACGTTTTTTTTTTCGGGACGAGTAGCAATCCCTCAGGAATTAAATTAAAATGGGACCACCCCGAGATCATACTCCATACACTAGCGAAATAATTATAAAAATTGTTTTAGTATTGGCGGAGATATCGAGTAACAAACACAAAAAATAGCCGACTTGAGAACGTCCTCCTTTTTGAAGTCGGCTAAAAACTCAATAAATAGTGTCAACGCAAACGAAGGCTTTATTAAGAGAACATTACAGGTTTCCCGTAGGGGTAGGCAGAGACCAGGGCTTTCCATTTACTAAGATCCTGATATTTCTGATCACTTTTATCATATACCTCACGCATTCTCTTAAACTTAAGAATCATCATCATCATCATTAGCCTGTAGAAATCCACTGAACCTAGGCCTTCCCCAAAGAGAGCCATTTCTATCCATCAACTTCCTGTAACTTTCAAAATATCATCGGTCCATCGGGTCCTTCCAACATCGCGTCGCACATTATAATCTTACTACTATTGAATGGATTAATGTTCGTTATTCAATCAGGCTAGTACTCCTGAACCGATTTCGATAAAACTTGGAATAGATATAGTACTTTACCTAGAATAGCATAATTATAGGCTACTTTATAAATAAGTAGGCATCACGCGAGCGAAGCCAAGGGCGCATGCTAGCAAATAACAACCAGTAAATAGAGAACCCAGCGTCATCTAAGAAATTACAAAAGGAAAACGGTAGAAAGCCAAGAACTGCTAATTAAGTGATTAGAGAACTATCAAAGGACTCCACTCTGTTTGTTATGTGAGCTAAAGGAATCTTAATGTCGGTGTTTTATAAGGCCATGTTCAAACGGCGTGCGATTTGTCATCTTAAATTCGAAAATCGTCGTCTTGATTGTAGTTAATTTTGAGTTTGACTTTTAGGTGCTTGCTATATCGTTGAACTGTATCGCACACCCTCAAAATTAACTTTATTCGGTAGAGGTAAAGCTCGCGGCTTTTAAAAACTAATTTTATATGATATATCGCATGCCTTTTGAACAGAGCTTAAAAACGTGAGCCGTCATACCTGTGACGTTCTGTGGAATTAACGATGCTTTCGTGAACGGGTTCGTAAAATGTTTGGATGAAATATCCATTTTCCGGGATTAAAATGTCTAGGTAAAAGTAGCGGTAGATTTGTAAATGCATTTTCTGAATAAATAAATAAATGTATATTAATAAAAATCATCCATGACATTCGGATTGAAAGTGTTGGCAACTATACCAACATTTATTTTAAAGTGATGATAAAATGGCCAAAATGGCAATTTTTCTTGATGATTTACGCCGCTTTGAGCCGTTTGGATGTCCTATAATAATAATAATAATAATATTCCGGACATATTACACACGGGCAACTGATCCTAAACGAGGCATAGCCTGTACTATGGGTACCAGAGACTGATATACATAATAGATATATATTTAACACCCAGACACAGAACAAACATCTGTGTTAGTCACAAATGTTTGTCCAGTGCGGGAATCGAACCCGCGACCTCTAGCGCAGAAGGCAGAGTTACTACCAACTGAGCTATGAGGCCAGTCCTATAGATATTCGCTCCGACCGGAAGTGTCTCCGTAGCTTAGTTTGTTAGAGCATCCCCAGCGGAAAGTTGCGGATTCAAATCCCGTCGGAGTCGAATTTTTAGGATAATATAAAAGAATAATGGTCAAAATATTTACTCAATTTGCCAAATGAACGTTACCGACAGAATTGACTTTAAGTAAATCAGCCTTAAAGGAGCTGCCACACGGCTGAGCTCAGAAAGTATCCTCCCCATTAATTTTGATTACCTTTTACTAATGCTTAACTCAGCGTTCATCTTACAAGCTTTCATGCCAGTAAGATTTCCTAATAAACGGCAAACATCTTTTAGCGGCCGTTAGCGGCCAAGGATCTTCGTGAGAAGTGTCAGTTGCGACAGAGGCGTACTGTGTCCCAAGCATGAATAGATCGCTTCGGTACGATAAGATAGCAAAAGTCAAATAACATCGGTAATGCTTGAAATCTTTTGATTTTTTTTTATTTTTTTATTTTTTAATTTATTTATTTATACTTTCACACTTAAACTTAGTGTAAGGAGGGGCCCAACAGGGAAGAGAAGAAGAGGCAGACCACAAGAAAGATGGCAGGATGAAATAACAGAGATAGCAGGCAAGGCGTGGATTAGGAAAGCGAAAGATAGAAATGGAAATTTTTGGAGGAGGCCTATACCCGCCGAGGGGTCCTTAATTAACTTTTTAGATATATAAAATTAAATAGGAAATACATTGTTTATGTTAGTTAGGAATAAAAGGCTTTTTTATTTTTATTTATTTATAAGGAGGACTTAATGCTAAAGCATTTTCTACCAGTCATCCTGGGCGTGCAAAAAAGATGGTGAGGCGTGACAATTTTTATTGGTTCATCATCATCATTTCAGCCGTTCGACGTCCACTGCTGAACATGGCCTCCCCACAGACAGAGCAAATTCCTTCCAAATTCCTTTCGGCATGCGGGTAAAATGAGGGACGCTGCTGCCCGTCCCTAGCTTTATTCCCTTAGTCGCCTCTTACGACATCCGCGGATAGGTAGATATGGAGGGGCCTATTCTTTCGGGGCCGTGGTGGCCCCGGCTATTATTGGTTAATATTTGATATTTGCTATCGTATCGTAAGAGTAAAGGTATCATGTAAATTAACATTTTAACTGTAACTTCACAATATATTTACGAAAACTTATTGTACACACATAAGCACATGGCTAGCTTTAAGAAAAAAAGTTATGTGCATAGTATTAACACAAGAAACAAAAATAAATTGTGCATTCCAAAATTTAGATTACAAAAAGTAAATGGGTCTTTTATGGGGAATATGGTAAGATTTTATAATAAACTTCCGGTAACCGCGACGCAACTTCCTATTAGAAGATTTAAAGTGTACATAAAGAATAATCTTATTAAGAAAGCGTACTATAAACTAAATGATTATTTAAATGATAAAACCGCATGGCCTGAAGTCGCTCTGCCCCTCGACAGCTAAAATGCCATTTTGCAGTGTCTTTACAGTTTTTGATTGCATCATATTTTAAGTATTATTTAATGATATAAGCATTAGGTACATATTTCATCAAGTGTAGCGTGTGCTGCCCTTAGATCATTTGTTGAAGCTCACATTTGTCTTCATTTTTTCACATTTTTATAAGCTCTTATTTATTAAGGATTATAATTAGATTACTCTTCTCTTGAGCCTCACCTAGTTCGATCGGCACCACACTGAAGCTTTAAATTCCATTTTGTGAAAAAGGATCATCGAAAAAAATGATAGGCACCAAGCCATGTTTGTTGCCTGATTCTTCTAGGCTTGGTCGCGAGGAACAGGCATAGCTTCACCTAGTTTCTAAGACGTTTCAAAGTGATCCTAGTGATTTTATTGAAATAAATGCCTTTTGACTTTGACATGAACTATTCATGCTCGGGCCACTGTCGACGCGCAACATTTAACGTCACAGTGAAATTGAACCACTTTGTGAAACTGCGTTCAAACGGTGAGCTAATATTACTCAACCTTGACAAATATCGCTCACCGCTCAAAGTCAAAGTCAACACTGTAAATGCCAAAAAATAAGAGTTGAACTATGGGTAACTTTACTTCTTCGAGTACAACCAGTTGGACATCACAGTTGTACCACGGGTAAGGAGCGTGAATTGCTAAATGCATTTTTTTTTTTTTATACAACAGAGGTAAACAAGTGGCAAACAAGCTTACGGCCCACCTGATGGTAAGCGGTTACCGTAGCCTATGAGCGCTTGTAATACCAGAGTAATGCATACTTGTAAGGATCATTTTGAAAGGAATTCTAGCTATGACTATCTATTATGATGACCATTTGTACTCGGCTACACGCATGTGGCCAACTGCTCGGAATAGACTCCATACATATATATTATGCTTAGCATTGTTGCGTCAAAGTCAAAGTCAAAAGGCGTTTATTTCAATAAAATCACTAGAATCACTTTGAAACGTCTTAGAAACTAGGTGAAGCCATGCCTGTTCCTCGCGACCAAGCCTAGAATCCGTCCTTCGATAGGTCAAATCATTGGTACAAAATAGCGGCCGTCGACTGACGCCCACCGCTTTTCAGGACACCAAACCGTGTTCTATTATTCAAGGCACATTTAACTTAACTTAGTAGTTAGCTGCAACAGTTCCGCTGATCCGTTGGATAGATGCAGTTTATGTTTAATCCTTGAAATACAGAGGAAGCTATGCAAATTAACAAACATTCAAGAGAAAAATCATACCCATATTTGAAAGAAAGAACATTTATTTAGGTCACACACAAGAACAGCACAAACTAATAAGAAAAAATACAGACACTACAACTTATAACTTATTATAACACTTTGACTGGCCTCATAGCTCAGTTAGTAGTAACTCTGCCTTCTGCGCTAGAGGTCGCGGGTTCGAATCCCGCACTGGACAAACATTTGTGTGATAAACACAAACATTTGTGTGATAAAAAAAATAGACAGATGTTTGATCTGTGTCTGGGTGATAAATACTTATCTATTATATATATCAGTCTCTGTTACCCATAGCACAGGCTATGCCTAGTTTGGGATCAGTTGTCTATGTGTCATGTGTCCGGAATTTAAATTAAAAAAAAAAAAAAAAAAAAGATCTCCCAAATAACTTGGACAAATCGGCGCCGGCGGTGTATTTTTGTATGTATATTATGTTAAAGCATAACTTTTGAACTGTCAATCCGATCTGCATGGAATGTAATAGGTCAAAAGGTTATACAAAAAAAATTCGCTGGTATGAATATGAGTGTGTGATAAGAGAGCGTTGTGGGCTGAAAGAAGACGTAGTGATGAGGATTGAGAAAGGTATGCTTAGATGGTTTGGTCATGTAGAGAGAATGAACGAAAGAAGATTGACGAAACAGGTGTATAAGGCGAATGTGAATGGGACCGTTGGAAGGGGAAGACCTAGGCGTACGTTTAGTGACCAAATCGGTGACGTTTTGGAAAAAGGCCAGGTCATGAGTACCCTAAACCGACGAGCATGAGGAATGTGATGAGAGTGAATGAAGCAAAAGAAGTATGTCAGGATCGTAGCAAGTGGAAAACCGTGGTCTCTGCCTACCCCTCTGGGAAACAGGCGTGATTTTATGTATGTATGTATGCATATGAGTTAAATCTGCCAAGGGGTTGCTTATATATAGCAGTCAAAAAGCGGGTTTAAAGATAATACAATTGCATGAAGTAGGTTGTCACAGACGCAGTGGCCCGGTTAAGGCAAATTCCGGGCCTACCGCTGAGGCGAGATGGTGAATGCTAACACGACCCCATCTCGCCTCAACCAGGGACTGCTCACAGGGGGGTTTTTAGTGGGTTCGAGCCCCACATACCCCTTTCCGCCACCCCCCATGGCGGAAAGGAAATGCGACGGCATTTTCCCCCTTAAAAAAAAAATGCTTGTCACATGAAACTACTTTTTTCTTAATCTAAAATGATTTTATTTATTACTAGCTTCCGCCCGCGGCTTCGCACGCGTGGTAGATAAATACATCAAAAATAGCCTTTACGCTATTATAGGTAAATAACTCTTTATATTCCAAGTTTCAACGTGAGAGAGTGGGTAGGTGCATGCGTGCAGGGATATAAGTTCTAGTAGTAATCTACGTTTGTTTTTTTTTTATGACGCGCATTTGTTTCTACCAATCTGTGGATGATGTCGTGGGTCATACATTTACTCATTCCTTATGCCTCTTACTGTTTACCTATAGTGTAATGTATGACTGTTTATCTTCCCAAATAAATAAAATAAAAAAATAAATAAAAACGTAATTGGTTGAGCCGTTACGGCGTGATTGAACAGTGGAATAAAGAAACTTTTAAAATACATTCTATTTCACATTGAGCGATATGTGCGGTTTGAGCGCAGCTTAAAGTCAGCAAAAAGGCCGTGATTCTCAATTTGACTAGACCTTCAGACCCCAAAGTCAAGTTCACCTCAAGAAAACCAGGTAAAAATGTGATAAATCACGGAATACGTGTCTCAAATGCAAATCCTGGAGATCTTTATAAAAGCACAATCATCCCTTCATTAGCAGTTAGTATGAAGTGGTATAATACGGAATCTTACTGAAGATTTTAAAACTGTATTACTGTCTGTCTGACTGAAGTCAAAGTCTGTATGCTATTCTAGGTTAAAAACCAATAAATTCCAATAAATAATAAAATAAAATATTGACTTTTAATAATATCCCAAAAATTCGACTCCGACGGGATTTGAACCCGCAACCTTCTCCTAGATACGGAGATGCTCTCGAGCAATCCGCGAGCAAGAGCATCTCCGTATCTAGGAGAAGGTTGCGGGTTCAAATCCCGTTGGAGTCGAATTTTTGGGATATTATTAAAAATCAAAATTTTATTTTATTATTTATTGGAATTTATTGGTTTTTTACCTAGAATAGCAGCTCTTGCTCGCGGATTGCTCGAGAGCATCTCCGTATCTAGGAGAAGGTTGCGGGTTCAAATCCCGTCGGAGTCGAATTTTTGGGATATTATTAAAAATCATTGTATTCCTTTAGTGGGTAACTTTAAAATAAAATAGAAAATAAAATAATGAATTGTAATAAAATAATATAATAACTTGGAATATTCCCAGTTTCATCGAAATGAGCTGTTACGGCGTGATTGAATAACAAACATCCAAACATATAAACATCCAAACATCCTCACAAACTTTCGCATTTATAATATTAGTAGGATATCTGACGTGTGGGGGAAGGAAGCAAGGTTTTAAGTTCGAAAGAGAATAATCCTTCACACGATAAAGTCGGCGGTATGCCACTAGTCGTTCGCATAACTTTGGCCTGTGGGTGACCGCGCGTGACGTCATTAAAGCTACGTGACCGTGTAAAGGTGTGTCTAAAGCGGAGTTTTTTTTAAGTAGGGCAGCTTTTACGGGACAAACTTATATTTGCGGTTATCTTCGTGGAAATATTCAATATATGAATATACAAGGTGATTCATAACATGTATACTATCCCGAAAGGGGGTTATTCCATCAACGAAAAGAAATAATATTAGCGAAAAAATACATAAATATTTTCATTTTGCTTTTTTAATAAATTTTTTCACAAACTGTCTCAAATTAGCTGTTTTTATCATCTTAAGAACTAATAACTAAGCGTTTGGAATCAAGATTGCTACCTAAAACAGCTGGTTCATTGAGTTTGACCCCAAAACAGCTGATATTCGCACAGATTTTTTTCAATGAAAAATGTCGAATTTCCAAAAGTCTTAGAACAAACTTTATTGCCAATTGGGTGTAGAATAAGCCCCTTTCGGGATAGCATACATATTATGAATCACCCTGTATATATAATTATATGAATGTTCCAGTTCATACCATATCATCGTTGCTCGCAGAACGTATTAACTCTGTTAAAGAATTAGTTGTTTATTAGGCCTATGTTTGTTCATGAGAGATTATATGGCCTGAACTATTTTATAAAATGAAATACATTGGTCGGCTGAACCGGGCAACGACTACGCAGGCCATGTAGGAAGGCCCCCCAACTGCTGGATCGATGATATTTAGAAGGTCGCTGGAAGCCGATGGATGAAGAAGACTGATCGTTCTTCGTGGCACTCTTTGGGAGCTGATGATGATTAACGCCAGTAACCTATATTTCCTTGAATGTAGAGTTTTTGACACAAAACGTACCTTTATTAAAAAAAAAAACTAGCCTTTTATTCAAACTTAGTGTTCTTAGGCTCGTATTCAGAGACAAGACTCAAGCATTGATCTGTACTTAAATCTCGATTTGAGTCGAGATTCTAATTCTTGAACAGTATTTAAGTATAGATTCAATGATCACAGTTCACCTGAGTAAATGCTTATTCTGAAACGTCAATCAGTCGAAATCGGTACTTAAATCTAGATTTGATTTGACATTATTCAAAGGAAAATGAGATCTATACTCAAGCGTGCTCCGGACCACACTTAAATATAGATTTTGTTGTATTTGGTGCAAAAAAAAGCAATAAAGAAGTAAATATTTGAAGATAATATGGATATTTTGTTAAGTTTAATGTGGTATACGAATAAAGAGTTATCTATTTTCAATGAAACGACGAAATCAAATCAGTTCAAAATCCAATGCGTAATATGGGACGCTGACGATCCCTTCGCATTGGAAGTAGTGAGTTTATGGAAAAGAACCAGATTCTCCAGAGGTGTCGTGAAAAATATAGGCTGATAGGGCGCTGGTTTGCGCCAGCGCCCTATCAGCAGAGGGCTACCCGTAACGATGAACTGCAAGTTTTGGTGTGTTTGCGATATTACGCTACTGCATCGTTTCAGGTATGTTTACCAACCTACCTCACCTTACATAGGTACACCTACAACTAAGTAATAACAATGTTACTTTGTAATTTCAGCTGGTAATGGAGATCTACTTCACATTTATATCCTGGCTAACGAGGAAACGCCGGAAGACCACGATATTGAGCAATATCACATCACACACGACCAGAGCCGTGATATATAGCGTAAAAGATAGACACGAGTTATTCTCGCATTTTTAATACAAATAATAAAGTAGGTATTTAAATATAATATAACAATATAGACCAAGTTTACTAGGTATTTTATTTAAAAAAAATTAAATGTGTTAAAGACAATTTTTATTTCCTACTATTTAATAAGAATTCACAAAATCACGATTCCCGATATCATCATCCTGCAGGACAATGTTTGCATGATCTTCATACTTGTTCTGGGTCTGGGTGTTGTGGTACCATGGTACTCGTGGTTTATGTGATACCCACGACACAGGGAATCCTTGTTCGGGGTATTATTTTTCAAATTAATCCAACCACCAAAACTATTCATAATTACACAAGTTTTGTAAAATAAATTGAGAGCACAACATCACTTCGCAAGTTCCCGCCATAGATAATATAAGCACTGGTTCCCGCCAAAACGTTTGACTTTGACATTTTCTTTAAACAGCGTTCCGTTACACGTCATTTGATAATAATTATACTTCACTTTATTGGAAGCTCTATCATATTCCCAGCCTGGCTATTAAAATTTATGCGTAAAACGGATCGAAAATTATAAATAAATTAAAATGTAAACGAGAACAGGCTGAATCACATGAGTACAGATTTAAAACTCGATTCAGCTGAGAGTAGTTTAAGTACCGTTCTTGAATAAAAGCAATGTTTGAGAAGAGATTCAATACTTAAATAGAGTTCAGCTGATCTGTGATTAAATCTATGCTTGAGTCGTGTCTCTGAATACGAGCCTTAGATGCCTAAGCTACAATTACATTTCTTAGAAACTAATTGCATAGATAACATTAGAGAGGAAAACTATAGCTTTTTTTTGTATTACTAGGTTTAAGTATTTTTTTTTTCTCTTTCGTTGTATCTACCTACCTACTAACTGCGTTGTGGGTCAAATAAATAAATTTTCTTTCTTTCTTTCTTTCTATAGCTGAGCTTTGTTGGCAGTCAGCTGACACCGACTGTCCCACTGTTTTGTATTTCTGTGCCCTCTTTGGCATAGGCCTCCCCGAACTCCTTCCGTATTTCTCTGTGCTGTGGCTCTCGTCCAGCCTTACCTCATCCGTACCTTTATACAAAGTAACAAACTTGTATTTTGTGGTTGCTCGCGTACTTCACTCTAAGAAGATAACCGCAAATATAGGTTTGTCGAGTGAAAGCTACCCACGGGATTATTTATTTATTTTTATTTTATTTTATATTTATTTATTCGGGACAACAAACAATTGCACTCACATATTACTAAACTTAATTAAAGTAGGTACTAAAGTTCTTAGAGTGTAATCAGCCCCGTTGTCCACGGATTTGGTAGGAAGAGGGCAGTAGTAATGCGAACAGAATAACAAAAAAAAAAGAAAAATGCAGTTGGTAGGTCTAACATTTTGTCATCCTATAAGGACGTACAAAACAGTCTACCCACCAACTACAGCTGAAATTTAAACTATCTAAATTCTAAATAATCAGACAGCATAGTGTCGTGTATATGTTTTTTAAACGAACCGGGTGAGATTTCATAGAATTCAATGTTTGTGAAGTGATTGTTAAATTGGTTCATGATTCTAAATAAAGGTGCACGCTCACCAGCGTTCGTTTTACAGTAGGTGCGAACAAGTAGTGTTTACGATTTGAAAGTTACTTTTGTTTTTTTTTTACACCAAAAATCTCTAATTCTAGCTTTATTTCTAAATCGTTAGAGCCCTAGCCCGTTCTAGAGTTGCAGCCACATTGAACATCACATTTTTTACCCCAAAAAAGTCGAAAAAACCAAATTTAATTTCTGTCACAAAGTTTTTCCCAGCATTTCCAATTTCAGAATTGTTAGGTTACTGGGCGGTTTAGTCCTTTTTCACAACTAGTTAAGAAAAAACACTTTTGAATCCTTATTTTCTTAACTGGTTATTAAAACGGAATAAAAAGTGACCTTTCTTAACTGACATCCGAAAATAGTTAAGAAAGGATAAATATGATTCTGCTTTAACAACTATTTATGGAATGAAATGAAATAAGTTTATTTGATGAACACAGACAGAAGACAGGAAGAAACAAGACAATAGTTTAAAAATAGCGACAAAAGACAGGACAGCAACATAAAACTATGTACCCAGGTATAAATAACTAACTCAAAAATAAATATCTGTACTCAAATCTTTTAACTAAAAACCTGGACTTGCATACCTCGATATATTTCTGTAATTATTGTAACTAGGATACTAAAGTGCTTTCTACAGTAGATTATTTTAAGAAAAGACACGTTTCATCAATATATGGAGCCTGGGCCTGCACTGTGTACACTACTCTAAAATATGGCTAAGCAATAAAGTAAACGTATTTAATTGGTTATTTTATATAAATTGACTTCGTTCTAAGGTACATTAAGATTTTCTTCGACAAAGAGAGCAACACACCGCGCTACAAAAATATGGCGGATGGACGTGCGTGAAATGTCATTTTGACAACCTACATTTATCTGACAAAACAAAAACATCAAATCAAACAACATTACATGAAAAATATGTCAATGTCATGTCAAACGCCCATTATAAACTAACATGGCGGCCTTACACAACATAGAACTCTAAGTAGCAGTCATTATTAGCATTTATGTACAAACCGGGTATTGTGTACACAGTATTATGCTACCTTTGGACCACATTCGCATCCAAATGGCTTTGTATATCAGCCTGAATTCCAACCTCGATGTCCCTTGTGAATTTGACTAAAATAACCCATCGCGGTGCATTGTGTATTTCTGAACAGGTAATTTGGTTTGTAGGATTTCTTTGACTGTCTTTTGTTTACCATAGAAACTCAATTGCGAATAGGTATAACCAAGGATAATATACCTAATATATATCGTCTAATATATATATTATTTAATACCGTCTTTGGTATTACGTTCCTATTCATATTTTAGATTATTCGCAAAAAATTGGCCTCTCACACAAGCTCTAAGTCGCGCAACGGGCTATGGAGAGAGCTATGCTCGGAGTTTCACTACGTGATCAAAGTCGAAATGAGGAAATCCTCAGAAGAACCAAGGTCACCGACATAGCTCTCAGAATTGGCAAGTTAAAGTGGCAGACCAATATAGCTTGCAGAACAGACAACCGTTGGGGAGTAAAGGTTCTCGAATGGCGATCACGAATCGGGCGAATTCGAAGCTGCATGTCTACTATAGGGGATGGGCAGCAACGTCTCCTATTTTAGCAACGATGGCTCTAACTGCGCTCACCAACCCGCATACCCAGCGTGGTGAGTATGGGCAAATCCCCCCACATGATAAGGAATTCACTCTGTCTGTGGGGGAGGCCATGTTCAGCAGTGGACGTCGTACGGCTGAAATGATAATGATGATGATGATGATGTCTACTGTAGCTATTAGTAATAAGTCTATGGAGCAGCCTTTTTAAATATTAAGGTACTTTGCATTTGATTTATTTCTTGCAATCAAATCATCAGTGATTTTTTTTGTCACGATTTGCCGCCCCTAATATCTGGCCGCCATAGACCCGGGCCTATTGGGCCTTAGGGCAAATCCGCCACTGCCGATGATAAGGAACTGTCGTAGCATCGAGATTTTTTTGTACTACTAAGGTTGCAAACAAGCTTACGGGGCCCACCTGTTGTTTTTGAAACAAATTTGGCACATGCCATCATGTGGCAACCTGCACCTCTGGGGTCTCTGTTAGCACCACCAAGCCACCGAAGTCATTTGAAAGAGTTTATGCTATTATTTTCATGATTAGGTATCCCTAAATTCGCTCCATTTCATCTAAGAAATTTCTCAAATCAAAGAATTAAAAGTAATTTGAAAACTCTATTGAAATTGAATTGTATCTATCGCAAAACTTTTCGATCTTAGTAAAAGGACTGTGGTTCTCAAGTTGTTGACTCTTGAAGATGTGTGAAGTGTGTTGGTGGTGCCCTTAAGTACCAGTTAAGTGTGTACTTCGGTCCATAAGCTCTTATGTAGTAGGTACTCGAAGAAATTTATTATTTAGAAAAGTAAGGTTTTTCCCTAACATTAAACATAATGAAGGGAAAACCCTAAGCGTATTTTAGTGAACAAATTGGTTACGTTTTGAAAAAGGCCAGGTCCAGAGTTCTAAACCGACGAGCATGTGTAAGGAATATTTTGGATCACTTAGATAGATAATGTTTGATTTTTTTTACAGATTAATCAGATTTGTAAATTTTGAGAAACCAGGTTCTTGTTCAGTGTCTAGAAAATAGCTATTATATTATAAGAAAACACCAATTAATAGTTTAAATTCTGAAAACTGTAAGCCATGTCTTGGAAAATTGGAAAACTTACCCATCTGTCAATAATATTCATTAGAATTTAGTTAATTAAGAGACTACTTAAAAAGTTTAATTATCTTTGTGCAAATACTAACTCAATCTTTAAATTTTTAAAGTCATAGTCTCGTTTAGTATTTCAAAACTCATCATTCTCATCAGCATGTAGAAGTCCATTGCTGGTATGTCCAGGCAAGAGTTCCATGACGAACGGTCTTGAGCCTTTTCCATCCACCGGCTTTCCGCTACTTTAACAATGTTTTCATCCATCGGGTCTTCTAACACGTCGCCCGGTTCGTGGTCGCCATTCGAGAACCTTTATGCCCTAACGGTTGTCGGTTCTGCGAACTATACGGCCTGCCCACCGCCACATGAACTTGCTAATTCTGAGAGCTATGTGGGTGACCTTGGTTCTTCTACGGATTTGGTAATTTATTTGCTTGGGATGTCACTGATTCTTTCTTGATCGTCCTGTATTAGGTCAGTGACCAGGTTGAGGTATGGTGGCCCTGAAAATGGCCTATGACCGTCGGTAAAAGAATCAGTGTATTGATTAAAGTGCGCCTCTTAGATGATCCTTTCGTGTAATCATGCAGTGAAACTCCTTTTAAGCCTAAATGTATTTAAAATAAATAATTCACACAAGTTTTCATCCTCCAATAGTTTTCATTTCCACACTTAGTTACCTTTCTTTGATCAGTCGGGTAAAAAGCAGAACGACTGAGCACCTCAAGATTTCCGGGTCATTGATCTGAAGACAGACTTCAGTCAGTTAGCCACCTTAGAGGAAATAGTTCCTGGGGACTGAAGCAAATGAAGGAGCAAATTCACACTTGGGCTCGGAACTTTAACCGCCGTTTGTTGAATTGTGAGTGAAAATTTAAAAAAAAATTGTTATTTGGAAAATTATGCCAGTCTTATGTTGGTGTTAAAAAATAGGCTCGATGGATTTATGGAAGAAGAAGAATCAGAGTACGATAAAATTTACCCTCAAAATTCTCCTCAACCTCCAATGGGAGTGAGTGGGGATTGAAGATTGTATGAAAATTATTTCATGCGAACTATAAACTGAAATGAGATAATAATAACACCTAACAGTCACATACATAGTCCTGACCCCACACTAAAATTCCCTGTGTCGTTGGTATCAGAAACTACCATGGCACCACAACACCCAGATCCGCAACAAATAAATGCAGATCATGCAGACATGTTTCCTGCAGCGGGAATCGAACCCGCACCCTGCGTGCCATCAATTTTGACGACCTCAGTGACGGAACAGGCGAGTGTTCGTCTGAGAGGCAAATCTCAGACGAACACTCGCCTGTTCCGTCACTGAGGTCGTCAAAATTGATGGCACGCAGGCTTTCAATAGCTGGCATATTATGAAAATGTGGTGAGTAGGTAAGTACTTTTCATTTTGACCTTATTGCATTCCGATGAAGTCTGATGAAGTTAAGTGATTCATTAACAGAAATACTGCCATTTAAATTTAAGCCAATTTAAATGTGTGGCCATTTTAATTGTCACTATAGAGGTACTTGAAAATGCAACTTATATCTCCATTTCTACAAGGCAATATGTATCATCATAATCATCATCATCATCATTTTAGCCGTACGACGTCCACTGCTGAACATGACCTCCCCCACACACAGAGCGAATCCCTTATCATGTGGGGGGATTAGCCCATACTCACCACAATATGTATACTATCCCGAATCAGCAAATTGAAGTGGCAGTGGGCAGGCATAAGTATAGCTCGCAGAACCGAAAGTAAAGGTTCTCGAATGGCGACCACGAACCGGGTGACGCAGTGTTGGAAGGCCCCGATGGACCCGATGGACCGATGACATTGCGAAGGTTGCGGGAAGTCGGTGGATGGAAAAGGCTCAAGACCTTTCGTCGTGGAACTCCTTGGGGGAGGCTCTTAGGAAGTCCAGCAGTGGACTTCTACAGGTTGATGATAATGATACTATCCCGAAGGTATAAGTTATCTTATGCTCGTCGGTTTAGAGTACTCTTGACCTGGCCTTTTTCCAAAACGTCCGATTTGTTCACTAAACGTCCGCCTAGAACATACGTCTATGTCTATGTCCAAAAATCGTAGAAAACTGCACGTAAGCGCCCCGACTGAATAATAGGCCCCTCCATATCTACCTATTTGCGGATGTCGTAAGAGGCGACTAAGGGAAAAAAGCTAGGCGATGGGTAACAGCGTCCCTCATTTTAACAACGATAGCTCTAACTGCGCTCGCCAACCCGCATGCCCAGTGTGGTGAGTATGGGCAAATCCCCCCACATGATAAGGAATTCGCTCTGTCTGTGGGGGAGGCCATGTTTAGCAGTGGACGTCCTACGGCTGAAATGATGATGATGAAGCGCCCCCTAAGCCGAATTTAAGGACCCTAAGCTCATAACAAGTCGCTCTTTATTGCAAACGACGTGTTCGCTTAAACTGCACTCTACAAAGTAGTTTTATGAGCTTACAGTACTCAAGTCTTAAACTTCTAGAAGTTTATAGCGAACTCTTTGATATAGAGATGGGTCGTTGCTATTTCGCGTACCAGGGCATTATGGAACTACATCTTACGAGTGCTTGGTTAAAAACCTGGTTCTGATATTCAATACTAACAGGATACTGTGTATTTAAAATACGCATATAACTGCTTAATAATAATTAAGCAGATAAACGCTATCCCCGCTATACCCATGTCGTAAATAGATAGATAGAAGTAAGAAAACTCTTTATTGTACACCACATATAAACAGACGAATTGAACAACTCAATAACATTGTATAACTCAATATCTATAAATTATTTATCTAAGCTTATACCAAGAAAGAAAGACCAAGAAAGAATCAGTGACACAACAAGCAAGTAAGAATAATTGCGAAGATACAAGAAGGTCGTAAGAGGTGAGTGAGGGAAAAAAGCTAGGGGATGGTCAGCAGCGTTCCCTATTTTAAGAACAATAGTTCTGCGCATAAGAAATCTGTGGGGGAGGCTATGTTCAGCAGTGGACATCCTACGGCTGAAATAATGATGCTATGCCATATTAGACTATGATGTCCATAATGACGCTACTGAGTTCTTTGCCCAAACTAGGATACCGCACCGGCTCAGAAGTGATAATCTCTCATGCTTGATTAAGGCGCCCTACTAAAACAGGAAGCCCCGGGCGCCTGACTCAGGCTAACGTTAATGTATTGCAAAGTCGAACATAGTTCGCGTACTATGGATGCGAATACCTGGTTTTAAAACCTGCCCATCTCTATACTTAGAGCTCAAAATTAGATTTGAATTTTATTCATCTTATTCAAAGTTGTTGACAGTTGAAATGGGCACTGTCTAAAATTTGTCTTGATTTGTCACAAAGAAAATCACGTCTTGTCGCTGTTATAATTAAAAAAAAACAATTTATTTTTTTAATTTGATGGTGTTGATTCTATTGTTGCATTATCCTAGACTAACCTAATTTTACAGCACGGCCACAGCGGGGCCTCTCAACAGTGCTCTAGCATGTGTAATCAATAAAATTAAAACTGTAATTACAAAGATTCGAAAAAGTTTGTAATTAAAATAATTATATTTATTATTCCAGTAACTCTACCTATTAACAAAGTTTAACAATAACTAAGAAAAAAAAAAAATATATAAATCATATCATATGAAATCCATAGGAACTTATGGATTTTAAATTGTGTATTTTATATATTTTTATGCGTATTTACATAATAAAATATATGTACATGCAGATGTACATTATGTGTATATTATGTAGTTACGCATATTCATAAAACACGCTATAAATCAAAATATCGAATTTCCAAATGTGGAAGAACAAACCATATTGCCTATAATTGGTTGCAGAGTAAGCCCTTTTCGGGATGGCATACATATTATAAATCACTTTGACTTGACAATAACTTAAAAAAAGGTCAAACCAACAAAAAGTTTAAACTAGATCTTCCGTGGTCCGGTCAACCGGACTACGATAGAAAAAAAATCTTCCGTAGTCCGGTCAACTGTACAATGGAAGATATATTTTTTCCGTAGTCCGGTTGACCGGACCACGGGCAATGAGTCCAATTAATTACAAACAAAATCAGACCATAAAACATACAGGTTTATTTTTATAATTCATAATTCATTTATTGTTCGTGAACCTAGGTACATTGATAGATGGTGAGGTTTAGAGTACAGATCACTAGATTCTGACATCGGTCATACAAACATTATAAATACAAAGATTTAAACCAATATTAATTATATTACAAATTACATATCTAATAACAAATAAGTAACAAATTCAAAAAAATATATAAATTTATCATTAATGTCAATCTTATATAATATTAAATTAAATTTTATAATACAGGTTTAAAATGAGTTAGCCTATTTCACACAATACTATCAGTAGCTGTGTAAACAAGCCTAAATATTTATATACTTTCAAATACTTGGCCAAATTGACTAAATATTTTTAAAAATACCCCTAAATACTACACATTCATAAGCCTAGTTACAATCACATTAATAGAACTCTCAATGGCTTATTTTTGATGAGACAAGTACCTATACATTTACTATCCTTACCCTTTAATTTAAAGAAGATTCTCTTAAACGGGCAATTTTTCTCGACCATATTATGAATTATCGTTTTTTTTTAATATTCCGGACACACGTTCAACTGATCCCAAACTGGGCATAGCCTTTACTATGGGTACCAGAGACTGATATACATAATAGATAAATATTTAACACCCAGACACAGAACACACATCTGTGTTAGTAACAAATGTTTGTCCAGTGCGGGTATCGAACCCGCGACCTCTATCGCAGAGTTACTACCAACTGAGCTATGAGGCCAGTCTGAGATGCCAGAGATTGTCTTTATCGACCTTTAAATGATTAGTTGGCACTGTGGTACACGTTATTAACTCGTAGCAACAAATTCGCGCAACGTTAGCGTTATCTTCGATCAATGACTCATAAGTAGCTTGACGCTTTTTTGATGTCAAAATTGTATTTTAATCGCCCGTGTAAGAATAATTTAGTACAATTGATGTTCTCTGATATATTTCTGATTGTCATAATGACAGTCAACATAAACAAAAGTCTTACATGTGTGTAGAAACAGTGGATACAGAAATGGAAGATCCACCAATCCCAGTCGGTTTCACGTGGTTCGCATTGTTATCTTCTATCTCCTTCTGCGGTCTTCTCTTCGGGCCGAGAAGGACCTTCTGGAGCTGGCATGCTGGGGCTTCCACGAAGAGGTACAGAGGGAGGGCGAAGAGGAACGTGGTACTCACTATTCCTGCGTACAGCATTATCTGAAAAACACCATATTCATTAACTCCATGAGGATAAGATAATATTTTAGTATATTTGATCGAACGAGCGAAGCGAGCAACGATCTTTTAAACAACTGGGCCGAATCGTTGCGTGTTTATTTACTACAGCGTAAGTTTCGAAACGTCTATTCCATTTGTATGGAATTCAATAGGTCAACACAGGTCTCCATTGGAGAACCTTTATTTCGGTTGTCGGTTCTGCGAGCTATAGCCTGCTCACTGCCGCTTCAACTTGCTTATTCTGACGCCGTGTTCATACGGCGAGCGATATGTCATCTAAATGTATTCCAAAATGACCCTTATATCTCTAATGAATAAAGTTAGTTTTGACTTTAAAGGGTCTTGCGACATCGTACGCCTTCAAATGTCAAATTCAAAATTGACTTAATCCTGTAGAGTTAAGGATCATTTTGAAATACATTATAAATGACATACGATACGATTTCTATTCTAAGGCTCGTATTCAGAGACACGACTCAAACTTAGATTTAATCACAGATCAGCTGAACTCAATTTAAGCATTGAATCTCTTCTCAAACATAGCTTTTATTCAAGAACGGTACTTAAACTACTCTCAGCTGAATCGAGTCTCAAATCTGTACTCAAATGTTCTCGTTTACATATAGATTTATTTATAATTTTCGATCCGTTTTACGCAGAAATTCAAACAGCCAGGGTGGAAATAGAACAGAACTATAAAGTGAAATATAAATATGCAACAAGTTACGTGTAACGGAACGAAAATGTCATTTGATTAATGTCTAATCAAATCTAAACTCAAGCACCGATTTCGTCTGATTGACGTTTCAGAATAAGCATTTACTCAGGTGAACTGTGATCATTGAATCAATACATAAATTCTGTTCAAGAATTAGAATCTCGCCTCAAATCGAGATTTAAGTACAGATCAATGCTCGAGTCTTGTCTCTGAATACGAGCCTATAAATGACCGTATTTTTGATTTATTGAGTGATGTAAGGTTGAATAAAAATCTTTAATATTATATGTTTAACTTACAGCAGTATAATCTGTAGCGTAGAAGCTCCTTCTCATCTGTCCGCCATAGGTTCTCAGCACGGTCGCGTGGAGCAGCATGGCGCAGTAGGAGAGCCGGCCCAGGGGTTGGAGGGGACCCCATTCAACTGAGCCTACGTAGATTCCTGAAAAAGAGCAAAAATACACTCATTCGAGGATAAATAAACGATATTTTGGACCAGAGTAAATAAATACTTGGTTTCATCATAGATTATAATATTGCTAGCTTCCAACCGCGGCTTCGTTCGCGTGGTACCCACATAAAAAATATTCTATATAAAAATAACTATTTATATTCCAAGTTTCAACGAAATCGGTTTAGCTGTTACGGCGTGATTGAACAACAAAAATCCAAAAATCCTCACAAACTTTCGCATTTATAATATTAGTAGGAAAGGATAGTCATGCATTTAACTGTACCCATATTGTGAAAAAAAAAAATAGGCACCAAGCCGTGTTTGTTGCCTGGTTCTTCTAGGCTTGGAAGCGCGAGGCAAAGGCGTAGCTTCGCCTAGTTTCTAAGTCTTTTCCTGCAATCACAATCTTAGCACGTGAGTTGTCGAGTGCAGTTAGAGCTATAGTTTTTAAAATAAGGGACACTGCTGCCCATCCCCTAGCTTTTATTCCCTTAGTCGCCTCTTCAGCATCCACGGATTGGTAGATACGGAGGGGCCAGCCGGGACCACCACGGCCACACTTACGGTTACATCTGTAGAAGTAGCCAATTATAAAAACACAGATGGCTAGCGCGAAGAAGTTCTGGTTGAGCGCGTTGAAGACTGCCGACTCGAACGCTGATGCCTCACGATGGTGCAAGTCCCAGCCCATGAGAACCGATCCACAGGCGATGGGGATTGAAGCTACAAAGAGGAGCTTCATCAGCTGAAAGTGAAGAGTACAGAATTAGCGTCAGCTTCGGACCACACTGACACACATTTCATTTTCGGAGGAGGTAGGGCACAGCGAGATTTTCTCGCTCTAAATTGGAGCAGCCCGCCTGGGAGGTACCTCCGCCTTACAGAATATCGCAGCCAAATAACATTATTTGTTTCAAATGGTGTTGTGTTCCTGCGGTGAGTAAGGTTGCCAGAGCTCTTTAGGGGGGGGGGGAGGGGTTCGGCAGGCAACGCATTAGCAATGCTCCAGGTGTTGCTAATGTCAATAGGCGACGGTAACCACTTACCATCAGGAGGGCCGTAAGCCTGTTTGCCTCCGTATAACCGTATTAGGATTATATTTTCAAATAAGCTTATTTGTTATGTATTAGATAGGTATGTATGTAGATTCTTCTTTTTCTAAATTTAATTTAATCTTTTGTGTATTTATCGGTTTGTGTGAGTGTATCTCTTTGTATCGTCGTCTATTGATTTCTTTTTTTTTTACCTAAGTTATTTAGTTATTAATATGTGGAAACTTTTAATTAGCCCTCAATAGCATATCATGTATATCGTGCATGTTATCATAAGCATATACCTAATTGTACATTCTTAGCTGTAAGTTTTCCTAAAATTTGTATAATAAAATAAATAACATAAAAAAAAACACTCCCTACATTCAATTTTGTGAAAATAGTTCATCGAAAAAATAAAGATCATCTAAGGCGCAATTAAATCCTTTCACCACACTGATTCTTTCATCGACGGTCATAGGCCCTTTTCAGGGCTACCATACCTCAACCTGGTCACATACCTAATACAGGTGACCAAGAAACAATCAGTGACACGGCAAGAAGAAGATCGAATAAAGATGCGGGCGCGCCGTGTTTGTTGGATGATTCTTCTTACGTTACTGATAAATTTTGCAAAGAAATGACCTGCGTCAAATCAAATCAAAATGTGTTTATTTCAAGAAATCACTATGATCACTTTGAAACGTGTTAGAAACTCAAGTCAAAGTCAAAGTCAAAAGGCATTTATATCAATAAAATCACTAGGATCACTTTGAAACGTCTTAGAAACTAGGTGAAGCTATGCCTGTTCCTCGCGACCAAGCCTAGAAGAATCAAGCAACAAACACGGCTTGGTGCCTATAATTTTTTTCGATGATCCTTTTTCACAAAATGGAATTTAAAGCTTCAGTGTGGTGCCGATCGAACTAGGTGAGGCTCAAGAGAAAAGTAATCTAATTATAAAACTAGGTGAAGCTACGCCTGTTCATCGCAACTTACCTGTTAGCTTAGTAACTGAGAGTTGAATTAACATTTGCGTTCAAAAACAGGTAGCTTGAGTTACCTTGAATGTGAGCTTACGCAAGCGGGGATAATTTTTTTTTTTTTAGTTGGAAGCAGTTTAAGGCTCGAGTTGAGGAAATGAGGAAACATAAGAATCTTATCTTACTTTCTCATTAAAACGCTCATTTTATTTCAAGTTGGAACATTTTCAACAACATTTAAATGATCTCGAGCCCGATTTCTTCTTTCTTCAGTAAAGATTGTACCTTGCAACCTACGCTTTACCCGTAGGAAATTCCCTATTTATTTCACAAAAATTATCATCATCAGCATGTAGGTTTAAGAGGAGGTAGGGCACAGCGAGATTTTCTCGTTCTGAATTGGAGCAGCCTGCCTGGGGAAGTACCTCCGCCTTACAGAAGATCGCAGCCAAATAACATTATTTGTTTCAAATGGTGTTGTGTTCCTGCGGTGAGTAAGGTTGCCAGAGCTCTTTAGGGGGGAAAGGGGTTCGGGGTCGGCAACGCGTGCGTGATGCCTCTGGTATTGCAAGCGCTCATAGGCTACGGTAACCGCTTACCATCAGGTGGGCCGTAAGCTTGTTTGCCAACTCTGTTGTATAAAAAAAAAAAAAAAAAGTCCTCTACTGGCCTCCCACAAAGAGTTTCATGACCAACGGTCTTGAGCCTTCCCCATCCACCGACTTCCCGCAAATTTAACAATGTCGTCGGTCCATCGGGTGGGGGGGCCTCATCATCATCATCATCCAACGGCCGTCACCCAACAGCTCTCAGCAACCAATATAGCCCCCCAGTAGATGCTTGCTAGTCGTGTCACTGATTCTTTCTTGGTCATCGTGTATTAGTTCAGTGACCAGGTTGAGTTATGGTGGTCCTGAAAAGGGGTCATAGGCCCTTTTCAGGACCACCACCGTTGGTGGAAGAATCAGTGTAGTGAAAGGATTGATGTGCACCTCTTAGAGGCTCCTTTCGTTCACATAACACATGTCTTCGAATTTTTAGGTTCAAGCCATGCCAGTTTCCTCACGAGGCTTTCCTTTACCGATTGAGAGGACGTGCACGACCGGGATTCGAACCCACGACCTGATTCGGAGGGTGCTACCACCACTCTATCAGTATTCACTAGATGCAATGAATGACATTATTAACATTATAGGTACGTACCATAGAGTCCCTTAGATCCCATTTCTTCAGCTGAGCCTTGTGGTAGAAGTAAGCAGTGAGCACACCAAGATGGTAACCAGCCCAGTTACCCTGCGCCGAAACGTAGGCGTGGTAGAACGTGTCGTTGTACCCGAATATATCTCTTATTGATCTGGAAATAAGGTTTTAAATTAAAAATGAGAATCACCGATTTTATAGATTGCTGTTATGATTACCACACGCTACGGCATACTGAATCATATAATTCTGAAAATAATAACAAGGCAGGGCTACCTGACATGGCTTAAAAGTTCTCAGTACCAAACCATGGTATTCTTAGTCTGAAAATATTTTTCACTCCATTCACATTATTGCATTAGAATTCATATGTAATATTTTACATTATAACATATATTATTCATATAACGAATTTGAATATATTTTACATGTGAATTCTAGCACGCATAAATCTTCGAATGGAAAAATTCCATTGGTGCACGACCTAAATTTGAACCTGCGACTTACGGATGGAAAGTCGAGGTATCTTCCACTAAGCCATTACTGCTGAAAGATACAATCTTAGGTATTTCAAAGTGATTCTTGTGTTTTTATTAAAAATCTTTTTAGCCCCTAATTTATATCATACAATTTTTTTTATTTTAAGCACTGAAGGTCTATGAACTAAAAAAAGCTAGAGCAAATAAGTATCAAAAATAATTTGTATTCCAACTGTTCAAACTGATAAGGTTCCAAATAAATTGTACAAAAGTTTTTGAATAAAAC
Source organism: Anticlea derivata (assembly GCA_947579855.1). Lineage (NCBI taxonomy): Eukaryota > Metazoa > Arthropoda > Insecta > Lepidoptera > Geometridae > Anticlea > Anticlea derivata. The sequence goes on from OX388281.1 coordinate 7,218,392, forward strand.
TTTCTCAATACAGTATCAGATGAAACATTTTCAATAGACTTCAATTTGAATATAATTTCGTACGAAAATTATTATTTCGCTTTTGTTTTATGAAAAGCGATGCTTGTCACTTATTATTTCTTGATCAGTGACCAGGTGGCCCTGAAAATGGCCTATGACCGTCGATGGAAGAATTAGTGTAGTGAAAGGACAAAAGTGCGCCTCTTAGAGGCTCCTTTCATGCACATGTCACATGTCTTCGATTTTTTAGGTTCTAGGGCATGCCGTTTTTCACCGTTTGAGAGCACTAGTCAATAGTCAATAGTAATTTATTGGTAAAAATTGTTTACAGGTCACTCGATACTACATAATAGTAGTCTTAACAAAAATAATAATAATAAATTAATAATAAGTCCCTAGTTAAGTAGGTACAATAAATATTTTTTTATAATAATCATAGCAACAACATTTAATTGAATTATATTTCATGAATACTAGGTCCCTACATGAATACCTAGTTACGTATTGACGAATTCATCATAACTGTAGAAAGTCTGCTCGACTAGCCAACGCTTGAGCCTCGTTTTAAAACTCGATAGACTGCTGGCAGAGCGTATGGTTTCTGGCAGTTTGTTGTACACCGTGGGGCCCATATAAGTCAGCTTTGAGGACTTTGTTAAGGAATGGGGTACAGCTGCAAGTCGGTCTCTATTTCGCGTGCTAATAACATGCGTATCGCCCAGTCTTACATAGTGCTCTAGGTTAGTCCATACATATATTGCTACTTGCATTATTACAATGCACTAGTATAGCGCACATACATTTTATCTGGTATTCTTAATCTTAAATATGTTTTCACTCCGCTCACTCTGACAGCAATCTGACATTAATTTCATAGAAAATTCTGACGAATTGGATTCTTTTTATTATGTTTAAAAAAACTTTCTTTTTTCTACTCATAGCAATCAAAGATACTTACTCCGGGAAGATGCTGACTCGAATAGGCAGCAAGTTCATAAAATAGCTCTGCAGGAAAGGGATTAGCAAGCTGACGGCCATGACCGCGGTCAGCACGGGGACCCCGCTGCGCGGCCAGCGCCAGATCACCAGCATTATCACCAGGGTCATGAGGAACAGCTGGGTATCTGTGCCGAGGTACCTGGAATGTCAAATGTAAATTATTATTATTAAAGTATGCGTTAATTCATGAACCGGGCGACGCAGTGTTGGAACGCCCCCTACCCCATGGACCGACGACATTCTTAAAACTGACACTATGAGAAAAATTATAACTTTTGACCTGTTTATCTAACATTTCATTTCATCAACTGGTTCAACAAAGATCGGAACTACACTACCACAGTTATGTATTAAATCTCGGCCTGTCTCTCTGTTGCCATACCCTAATACAGGGTCCATATGAGAAACTACATAACTATATATAAATGTATTGAGTATTAATTGCGGAAGGTTGGTGGATGTAGAAGGCTCAAGCTCAAGAATTACCGGGACCAAAACAGATGCTCTGTTTTGGTCCCGGTAAATATAAATGGTTGAAATGACAAATAAATAGTTTATCTTTCTTTCTTTCTATATAATGTGTTGCTGTTTCTACACTCTCGGATAGCGTCACTGAACCTGCGACCTATCCTAAGGCAATCTGGTCGTTAAGGACCCACTCAGTTTAATGTACACCCCTTAAATCAAATACATCACTGTAATTATCCTTAATCGAATAGCTCACTGATAATAGAGTCATCTGCGACGCGATTGTGGCCATTACTAACTATTATAAACTATTATAAAGCCTACGTTTGACTGTTTGCAAAATTTCCGAATACAGTTTGAATTTGTGTTCAAACCGCGTGCGATATGTGATCTTTTTTATTTCAAAAGATGGTTACGCATTTTGAATAAAGTTAGTTTGAGTTTGAATTTTAGGAGCTTGCTATATAATACACCTTGAAATGTCAAGACTAACTTATTCAGTAGAGGTAAGGCTCTTTTTGAAACGAATTGTATATGACATATCAAGGATATATCGCGTGCCGTTTGAACACGGCTTGATACAGTGGCTTCTTAAAATTTTATTTCATGGTTAATCATCCTCATCATCGCCCTTTAGATGTCTACTGTTGGAAAATTGGACATGGGAATCCCCCGAAGTTCCATGACGCATTCTTGAGTCTTGAGCCTTTTCCGACCCCCGTATTCCCTAAATATTCCTTGGGGGGGGGGGTCTCCAACACTGCATCGCCCGGTTCGTTTTTGCATTCAAGAACATTAATTGTCCAACGGTTGTCGGTTCTGCGAGCTATATGGCCTGTCCACGGCCACTTCAACTTGCTAATTGTGAGAGCTATTTCGGTGACATAGCTTACTATATCTTGGTTATTTTACTAATTTCGCATTCTTTAACTATTTCATGATTGTAATTTAATTCTATGATAGTTTTAAGATATTTAATTTCCTCATTTATTGAGTTTATAGGATGTCACATTACTTATATTTTTCATTTAATTGACTCATTGCCCGTGGTCCGGTTCAGTTGTCCGGTCAACCGGACTACGGAAAAAATATATCTTTTAGTTATTTAATTGAAGGAGCGGGGAGTAACTCCGGCAGCTGACTTAAGTTTTGCTAGAACAGCCCATCACTATACATGTGCTAATTATCATAATAATAAATAAAAATGATAGGTAATAATAAATATGTGTGCAACTGTGTCGCAATAATAGTATACCTATAAGTTTTTGTTACGGAACCCCCGACGCATGAGCCTATACTCAGATTCAGCAAATTTATTTTTAACCCTGATTCTACATGCAATGTCTCGCTTCACTGCATCAGCACACATTTCCACATCATCCTGCTTCATGCGTCTTCGATTGGTATAATTGTTAATTCCTTGTTGTAAGCAGTTAGGTATATGTATGTTAGGAGGAGGTAGGGCACAGTGAGATTTTCTCGTTCTGAATTGGACCAGCCCGCCTGGGGAGGTTTACAGAAGATCGCAGCCAAATAACATTATTTGTTTCAAATAGTGTTGTGTTCCTGCGGTGAGTAAGGTTGCCAGAGCTCTTTAGGGGGGAGGGGTTTGGAGTCGGCAACGCGTGTGTGATACCTCTGGTTACTGCAAGCATTTATAGGCTACGGTAACCGCTTACCATCAGGTGGGCCGTAAGCTTGTTCGCCACAGTAAGCGTGTTGCATAAATAAAAAAATAAAAAAAATATATTTGATAATCAGACATTCATTCATACATTTTATATATTAACTTGTATTCGTTTTAAGTTTCTTTCTGTCAATAAAGTATTTCTTAAGTACTTATTTCCCATACATTCCAAAATGAGAGTGACTCGGCATAGATGGTTAGAGCATCCCCGTATCTAGGGGTAGAATGCGGGTTCAAATCCCGTCTGAGTCGAAATTTTTGAGATATTATGACAAATCATAAAATTATTAGTATTTTTATCTTAGTACAAGTAAGATTTATAGAACATACTAGAGGTGCGATTTTAAGTTCAACGATCATCGAAGCACCAATTTTTACCAGACATTTTGGGAATTTGTACTTAGGTACCTACTTTAAGCTTAAAATACCATCTAAGCTGAATATGTACATGGAGCATGAATAATAGAAAAAGAAAAATGAAAATTTTGGGAAACATGGCATAAAAAAATAAAATAAAAAAAATATTCCGGACATATCACACATTGTCAACTGATCCCAAACCAGGCATAGCCTGTACTATGGGTACCAGAGACTGATATACATAATAGATATATATATTTAACACCCAGACACAGAACAAACATCTGTGTTAGTCACAAATGTTTGTACAGTGCGGGGATCGAACCCGCGACCTCTAGCGCAGAAGGCAGAGTTACTACTAACTGAACTATGAAGCCAGTCAAGCATAGTTATTACACAGTACCTAAACTTGGTTATCGGAAACTATTGATTTCTATTAGTGATGTTAACAAATATTTACAGTTATACCATACCTCACAACCTCGACTCAAGCTTAACCAAATATTTAAGTAGCTAGGCACCAAACTTCACAACTCTGGGAGTTGCATTGCGAAATGTTTAATTTTCATCGTGCGTATACAAACCTTGATAGACACCGCATTTATGCGAAAAGCAGGCAGCTGTCGACTACCGGTACCGATTAAGAACAACACACAACAACTTTAGTGTAGCGACACATCTGCGGAACGTACGGCGCCGATCGTTCGGTTCAATACGCTCGCAGTATTTTTCAAGTTCCCTAATGCGTTTTGGAAAGAAAGAAAGTAAGAACAGACATTTATTTGTGACGACAATACAACAATGAGTGAGACGCACAGAAAAAATAATAATAATAATAACAACAGAAATGTTGACGAAACAAAAAAGAAACAAATAAAGAAAAAGCACAGGCAAATAAAAAATATCAAAAAATTTACAAGTTGTAAGAATGTGTGTCCTAGCACCCAGTCCACGCTTCGTCACAAATTGGAGTCCAACTCAGTTTTTGGCTGAAATAATCACTCGAAGGGAGGTTTGGCGCTACGCTGAACACGTAATTTCGGCTGATGTGTCATAGGGAACTTGAAAAACACTGCGAGTGTATTGAACCAAACGATCGGCGCTGTACGCTCCACAGATGTGTCGCTACACTTAGGGTGGTAAACCAATTGAATGGCCGACCGTATGACAACTTGCTTTCTGTACAAATGCGACTTTACTTAAGACTGGATGTTGCAATAAGGATCATAATCTTTATGCCTCAATCTTAACTGCGTTTAAGAGGCACGTATGTATATCATAAGTCGTTTTAAAAGATTTTCTAAGTGACCTTCCATGTAATTTTTTGACAGTTTCTTTCGTAATAATGGAGTCATGAGAATGCCGACGTGACCAGATGCCATCAACAGCAAACAACCATAAATAACTTACCAAGCCTGGGGCATACAGAGATGCTCAAACGGGAACAGGTTCGGCATCAGGATGACGAGCTGCCACCAGTTGGCGCGACACATCTCCCTCTCACGCTTGACGACTGCATCCCACATGGGGCCTGAACCCAAGTGTGGCACCCAGGTCATGGCGAGGCCCATTATCACTAGTACTGCTGGCATCAATCTGGGGAGAGAGAGTGGTATTAATAAGGGGATATAATTCATGAATTAATGACTCCTTTAATGATTGTCAATGCACTTAAAAGTAAACGAATGAATTAATTAATTTATTAGTCACCATACCTCAACCTGTTCATTAACCAAGAAAGTACCGATGACACGACATACATTTGGACTCGTTGCTATATCAGCAGCTTAGAAAATAGACATAAATTCATGAAAACGAATTTGTCTCTAAAGAGTGAAAGTCATGTAACTAGAAGAGCGTTATATATAAATGTGGATGATACTTATATCATCCATATTTATATATAACTAGAGAAAGGCTGAAGAAAAGATGCATGGACTGTATTAAAGATGACATGAGTAAGAAAGAAGTAAGTGCGGAGATGACGGCTAACAAAAGAGAGTGGAAGAAGGAAACATAATGTGGAACAAGGGCAGGAGGAAGAAAAAGAAGAAAGAAAGAAAGAAAAGAAAATACATTTATTTTTTGACACACAAGCACAGCACAAACTAATTAGAAAAGACACTACAGGTTATAAAGAGGTTGGTAAGTAACAAACAAAAGTAGGTAGGAAAAAACAAAACTAGGGAAGAAGAAAAGAGACAAACTACCTGAGCCACCGGTTCAGGAGTGCCATCGGAACCGTCTTCAGCGAGAACTGGTGCGTCTCCGCGTACACCAGCATCTTGTGCGCCATGAGGAACCCACCCATCACGAAGAAAATCTGCACTATCACGCGCGCGTTGAACAGAAGGCTCTTAAAGAAGTCACTGTACGACTGGAAATTAAAATTGGGTTAGAACTGCAAACCTTTTCAAGCTATAAAGTATTCAGTATTCATTCATCATCATCATCATCATCAGCCTGTAGAAGTCCACTGCTGGACATAGGCCTCCCCTAAAGAGTTCCACGACGAACGGTCTTGAGCCTTATCCATCCACCGACTTCCCGCAACCTTCACAATGTCGTTGGTCCATCGGGTGGGGGGCCTTCCAACACTGCGTCGCCCGGTTCGTGGTCGCCATTCGAGAACCTTTACTCCCCAACGGTTATCGGCTCTGCGAGCTATATGGCCTGCCCACTGCCACTTCAACTTGCTAATTCTGAGAGCTATGTCGGTAACCTTGGTTCTTCTACGAATTTCCTCATTTCGGTATTCATTCATTTCATACAAATTTTGTACATGTCACATTAAAAATAAGAATTGCTAATAAATAATTACAATTATTAATTAGAATCTGAATATAATCAATATACCATTATTATTCTTATTTGGCCCAGCGAATTAGCATTGCCATCCAGCGTGGCAATTCCGCCAGCGTCTTGGGGACGCTTCCGACCGGTAGTGATCTGGATCAGTTGAGCTATCTATAGATCGTTTGTAACGGTCTTTAGATGGCTCAACTGTTTCTTGTGTATTTTGTTAATATTAACTTGTATTAGTTTTAAGTTTCTTTCTGTAAATAAATATCAATATACCTAAAAATAAGTTATTATAAAAAAAAATATAGAGTGATAAAAATCAAAAAATTAGGTCAATATACTAAGACCGGTGAACTCGTCGAACGAGTAAAACGTCTACTAATTTCGTCATAATCGTTATCATCAGCCTGAAGAAGTTCACTCCATAGTCCTCCCTCAAAGAGTACCACGATAATCGGTCTTGAGCCTTCTCCATCCACCGACTTCCCACAACCTTTAAATGTGGCCTGCCCATTATCACTTAAACTTTCTAATAATATACCATGGTACTGATACCCTCGACACAGGGAATCCTTGAATGGAGTCAGAAATGCCAATTTTTTTTTTGATATTTACGAAAATAAAATAACCATACGAAAATAAAATAACCAAAAGAAATCACACATTTCACATTAGCAAAATTCGCAATACAACTTTAATAAACTTATTTATAGCATTATTAACTGAAAATTATACGTTGAAACTGTTTTAAGTAGTTGGTATTATTCAATCTTAATGGGCTGTTTGTTTTATCAAAATGAATATTCAATTCATAGTTCAATGAGTTTAACCCAGAGAGTTTAAATAAATAACACCCAACTGTCACATATATAGTCCTGACCCCAAACTAGAATTCCCTGTGTCGTGGGTATCAGAAACGAGTACCGTGGTACCATAACACCCAGACCCGGAACAACTATTTGCAGATCATGAAAATATTTACTCCGCAGCGGGAATTGAACCCGCACCTCTGCCAGGCACTCGCCCGCTACGCCACCGAGGCTGAGGTCGTCAAAACACAACATGAACAAGTTAAACACTTCTTTATTACAAGGATAAACTTACGTTTTCTATGAATTCAGGGTTCGCAGTATATCCATATCCGATGAAGATCATCGAATGGAGACCCAGGATCATCACCATAGTATAGAATCTACAAAAACATAAGTTTTTTTATTCAGAAAATTGCGCAATTAAACATTTTTATGACTAGTTATGCAGTTATTTGAGCGCAGTCAACGGCCCCTGGGATATTAACTGATGTGGGAAATTCACACTCCTGCACGCAGGAAAATGCGCTTGCCGGATTTTGTATGACCAGCGGGGCACAGCCCGGCAGCTGCGTTGGAGGGTAAGTGGTGTGACATGGCATCCTGCAAGGCGGCGCCAGCAGGAAAACTATTATCAACTGCTCTCTGCTCTGTGTATGGAGTAGTACTCCTGCGAGGCGGCCTGCGCAGCGTCCTGCATGCAAGAGTGTGAATTGCCCACTTCTCCAGTTGACAAAACATTATGGAGATGGTGTCATTGAATATTCATCATTGGACGTTTGTCGGGCGTATGAGCTGCCTCAATTTATTTATTTATCACAAAACATGGTCACAAAACTTACAGCTATGGGCCAAAACGTTGTGTGAGATAGAAAAAATCCTAGATAAATGAGCGTAGATAAACGCATTTTTTTTGTTATATCCGTACTTAGCCTACCTCAATGCTTGGAAGCATTTGAAGAGTCCACCGTCCGCGCTGCCACCATACTTCAATGCTTTCCAGTTCTTTTGTACGCAGAAAGCCAGCATGAACTTGTTGTCTGAAAGAAGAGTTTTTTTAGACCAATGCTGTTTAAATACCCAAAAAATAGCACCTATTAGCAGCAAGCAGGTATTCAATTATACAAGTTTGCTACAGCTTTTTTTATACAACTGACGTGGCAATTCTTATTTCTCAAAAGTTATCCACTTAAATCACTTTCCTATTGAGAACCCTTACTATACTTTAGTACACAAGTATTTACACATTTAAATATAGTAAGCGCTATTTAATAAAATATTTAATAGGCGATAGAACAATCCAATATGTAGGTTGTTAAATATGGCAGAATAAAAAAAATGCAAGCATTTATGTGCGCATCAACACGATTTTAAATCGGTGAAAAAAACATCGTGAGGAATCCGGTCGGTATTCTTATAGCAGTGATGGACTTGTCTGTCGAGTATGGAATATTAACTACTGCAAAATGTGGGCATGTGACAATGTTCAAACATGCCTCTGACTGATACATCTTCAACGATCTGATTTCTTGGAGTTTTGTATTTTAAATGGAGTACATTTGTTCTGTACCTACAGCATCCTTGTCCACAGGAAAGACATGGTGTGAATCTGAACAATCCACGAGTTTCCTTACAATTTTTACCTTCACGGTATGCCCGTTCAGATGCATAGTTTTTTGAAGCTACAGCTGAGATATCATCTTTTTGCGAAACCATTAGACACCCATAAAATCTCACCTTTTCCATTATCTCCAGGCCAAAAGAAGTAGTACGCTGAACAACCAAAGTTTACCAGCAAGAGGATCAGCAGGAGAGTTCCAATCGTGTAGTCCAACGCGTCGATCGGTAGGCTGTCGGATTGGGTCTTGCAGTACCGGACTGATAAGGTGTCCACCTGATAAACATTATAAAGAGATTTCAGTACTACTGGTGGTCAGTCTTAGAGATGGAGTTCACGGGCTATCCAAAGACCTGCTCTTAATGGTTGCTTGTTAAGTTCTGCAGCTCAGTTTAAATATAGACCACAAGCGTTCACTACTCCGAGTCTGGCTGTACTGACTGCTGTACAGACTAGTAGATTGACAACCTTTTAAGGAAACCATATGCCTCATATACCTCATGAAGGCTGGACTAGGCTGGACTAGGGGTTTAGAGAAGAACCATTTTCTGTAGGCGTTAACGCCAGCGGGAAGATCAAATTGTATCAAAGCTTGAATTGCTTCAAAGTTGTTAGAATTCCGTACGACTTTAGCGTGAAAGGAAAGCGAAGCATGAAAATCTTGTCTGGACTCCCCTGGTTGGTTTTTTTTTTCAGATCAAGATGTGACTCTAACATACGATTTAGTGGAAATTTCCAAGAAGGCTCCAGAACCAGCCAGTATTTACTAGCACCATCCAGTTTGGTTTTGCCGAAAGGTGTCTTGTTTTACCTGAAGTCCATATTCTTCATGGATGCTCCTATTGAAACACTCCTTTAAGGCTGCAGCAGTGGCGTTGCCAGCGTCAGCATGCGTCAGGTTCAACCCACAGCCCTTTGATGCACATACGCCTCTATGTAGCTTGGAGTGCATGTAGTTTGTATACGACTTTAAGGAGAAGTTCTGAGAACAAAAGAAGTAGAACAGGTAGTAGGTCTCTGAGCTTTGAGGATAAAGTAAAGCGTGGTTAAGCAAAGGAAAAATAAAAGATATTCTAGCTCACGACTGTAATTTCCGAGCATAGAATACGTTCTTTGATTCAAAAAGTCAAAGTCAAAAGGCATTTATTTCAATAAAATCACTAGGATCACTTTGAAACGTCTTAGAAACTAGGTGAAGCTATGCCTGTCCTCGCGCCCAAGCCTAGAAGAATCAGGCAACAAACACGGCTTGGTGCCTATCATTTTTTTCGATGATCCTTTTTCACAAAATTACCTTCTTTATCTTCTTACGCTCAGATCCTTAAAAATAAATCTAAAGGTAGTGTTCAAATTCAAGGCACGTTCAAACATTACATTTTGCAGTAGTAAACATTCCATCATGCGATTGTAAACCTACCGTCACTTGTAAGAAAACTAGTTTCGAAGATGTTTTCTATAATTTTGGACAAAAATCCATTCATCTCGGTCTCGGGTTTCGCCAAGATTTGAATCCACGACCTTTAATTTAGTTTGTAAGTCCTATTTGGCAACTACAGCTCTAAAACTCAAACGCTTCCGCGATGACTTGATGATTTTTTAGCAGTAACGAATGCCCAAAGCAGGGTACGGCTTAATTGTTGCATTTTTTGACGACCCCGGTGTCGTAGCCTAGTGCCCGTCAGCGATGTAAAAAGGTGCAGGTCCGATTCTAAGAACGACAAGATCATGTAAAGCTTGTAAGAATAGCATAGAAAAGTGTAACCTTGACCGCGAATTGACTTGTTTACTTTAACAATCAAAGATTGATTGCAAATTGTTTGGCATCGTCGTCGTTGACCGAAGAACGGAAATTACCCGGAAAGGACTAAGTTTCGTATAAAGCATTAATCGTCAGATGACGGCCGTAATAGAAAGTAGTTTGAGTTAGTTCTGGTGACTAAGTAATGTAGCGCCATTTAGAAATATACTGGTAGATTATAATGTATGACATAATCTAGACTACTGCCTCTAAAGCGTCAGATGGAAGTTTTTATTCACACACATACATACATAGAATTTTTTTATTTGGAACGAAACACACAATGTTTACAACATTTTACTATAAACATTGAAAAGAAAAAAACACTAGAGAAAGTAATTGAAATAAAAGTGTTATGTGTGCTGCAGTAGTAAAAATGGCCTCGGCTCAGCATTATGCCTACTGTTTTTAAAGCAGACGCTGGTAATGTGCCAAAACCATTACTACTCAGTCTTACAACCCTGTGAGAACAGTCTAATTAAGAAGGTCAACGTTAGAATAGACATACATACATAAAATTACGCCTGTTGCCCAGTGGTTTAGGCAGAGACGGCTTCAATTGCTACGTACCTGACATACCCCTTTTGCTACATTTACTGTCATCAAATGCCTCATGCATGCTCGTCGGTTTAGGGTACTTTTGACCAGGCCTTATTCCATAACGTCACCGATTTGGACAATAAACGTACGTCAAGGTCAAGGAAAACTCCCTCCACATAATAGGATATTATGATGTCCACTTCTTAGGAAATCAAGGCATGAAGGGATCACGCTGGTATTTCATTAAAATTAATTGTTGTCGATACTACCCGGAAGAACATCTTCGTAAATAATGTTTACGGAAGCCAAATCGTTCCCTTTACATTAAAGCTTTGTAAAAGTGATCACTTATTTCACTGATCAGCAATTCTATCTACACAAATTAAAAGTATTTACCGAGATGATAGAGTTCAGTTGCACGAGAAAATCCATTTTGAAATAAAGACTGTCAAGTGCGACTAGGTTTCGTTCCCTGAGACCAGCGTAAACACGTAACACATGGTCGGAAAATCTAGATCTCTTGTGTACGAAGTGACAAGAAATCTATTGTTGTTATTATAGAGCACTGCCACCCATCCCCTAGCTATTTTCCCTTAGTAGCCTCTTACGACACACACGGGTAGTAACGGGTAGTAATGGGGCCTATTCTTCAACCGGGGCAACCAAGGTGAACCAAGCGGATCCAAGGATCATCACTCCAGCCGTTTGAAGTCCACAGCTGAACATCGGCCTCCCCACAGATTTCCGGAGAGACTTCCTATCATGTGGGGTATATATATGTAATTTGCCCATACTCACCACGCTGGGCAAGCAGGTTGGCGAGCGCAATTATAGCTATCTTAGTAAAAAATAGGGGATGCTGCTGCCCATCCCCTAGCTTTTTTCCCTTAAATAAAGAAAGAATGAAAGAAAATCTATTTATTTTCACACAACAAGGTCTATAACATTATATTGTTTCTAGGTGGTTTCCTTAGTCGCCTCCTAAGACATCCACGGGTAGGAGATACGGAGGGGCCTATTCTTCAGCCGGGGCCACCACGGCCCAGGGATCCAGGTATAAATGACACAAAATAGAGAAGGTTTATACCCAACAGCGCGTGAGTCTGGGCTGAAAATGATGATGATGAAGGGGTAGTCAGAGGCAGTAAACAAACCTTGATATACTGGTACAACGGAGTTTCATCCTCCAACAGCACCATATCTACTATACAGTAGACGGCATCAGGACTCTTCAGGCAGAGGTCGAAGTCGTCCAACTCCGATAGAGCCGGCATGGAGTGGTAGTCGAATATAGATGCGGGGTCATCTGTGACTGGCTCTATTTCTGTTGTGGTTGGGTCTTCGGTTGTTATGGCTGTTGTTGGGTCTTCTGTGGAGATATTATTTTTTTTAGCATGGACTATCTTCTTTTACAACAACTTTGTATTGTACAGTATAAAAAATACAAGGTGATTATGTATTCTATCCCAAAAGGGGCATATTCTATCAACAAAAAGAAAGAATTTATTAAATTTGACAAAAAAATCAGGAGTCGAATTTTTTGGGATATTCGAATACAACGTCAGCGCAACGATGCGAGGAAGCTCAATAGTAGATATCTAACTAAATAGGTAGTTGTCTTCCTATTGCCTTGTATGGTCCATGGCGATTGGTGCTGACGATAATAGCTAGTAATTTCCTGTCGTCAGCATGGTTACCTATCTTCACTTCAAACGATATGTTGTCTAAAACTGATTTCAAAAATATAAGAGGTAGACCAAAGAAAAGATGGATAGATTGTGTGAAAGACGACATGAGTAAGAAAGGAGTGAATACTGATTTGACGGCTGATAGAGGGGAGTGGTTATACATTATATATATATATACATATATATACACAAGCTCAAAGTCGCCCAACGAGCTATGGAGAGAGCTATGCTCGGAGTTTCGCTGCGTGATAAAATCCGAAATGAGTAAATCCGTAGAAGAACCAAGGTTACCGACATAGCTTTCAGAATTAGCAGGTTGAAGTGGCAGTGGGCCGGCCATATAGCTCGCAGAACCGACAACCGTTGGGGAACAAAGGTTCTCGAGTGGCGACCACGAACCGGACGACGCAGTGTTGGAAGGCCCCCCACCCGATGGACCGACGACATTGTTAAGGTTGCAGGAAGTCGGTGGATGGAAAAGGCTCAAGACCGTTCGTCATGGAACTCTTTGGGGGAGGCCTATGTTCAGCACTGGACTTCATCAGGCTGATGATGATGATGATGATGAGAGGGGAGTGGAAGAGAAAAACATGTTGTGCCGACTCCACATGAAGTGGGATAAGGGCAGGGAGATGATGATGATGATGAATAGTCTCTACTTTTTATCTCATTGTCTATTTGTTTTATTGGTCTAGTAAGTAGCTAGTTACGTACAAAGTTATAATTCATTCGTATGTTGCTTTATTGGACTAAAATGATTGGAAAAAGACTAGTAGGTAGGCAACGAGAGAGGTGATTGGAAGCTGGCATCATAGTTTTGTTCACGTGTATAACGCTCACGTGTAAGTGTGATACACGTGTTATTGTATGGAATTCGAAACAGTCCTATAGCGGCACATTTATCATCATTATTTCAGCCTAGGATGTCCACTGCTGAACATGGCCTACAGATTTCCAGAGCGAAGTCGGTTGAATCGGTTGAGCCGTTACGGCGTGATTGAACAACAAACATCCAAACATCTTCAGAAACTTTCGCATAAAATTAGTAGGATAGGATAGTAGGAAGTAGGATTTTGAGTCCACTGCTGGACATAGGCCTACCCCAAAGCGCTTTTTCCACCGACTTTAACAATATCGTCGGTCCATCGGGGGGCCTTCCAACACTGCGTCACCCGGTTCGAAGGTTAGAAAAGAGTGAGTTGTTAAATAAAAATCTTGCAACAGCCCATTTTCCGACAATCCGGTAAAGTGCTTGCGTAATTACAGCGCGGTACGCAAGCCTTTCGAAACGCTGCCTATCCAGGCTAGATAGGATATACTATGTCTAGTTACCCACTGAACCTTTCCTCTGACTGGTTTCTTATGAAACCGCGACCGATATATTACAGCCGTAAAGCCGCGTTCAAAGGGCGTGCGATATAATCATCCTACTAATATTACAAATGAGAAAGTCTGTGTTTGACTGGCCTCATAGCTCAGTTGGTAGTAACTCTGCCTTCTGCGCTAGAGGTTGCGGGTTCGATCCCTGCAATGGACAAACATTTGTGTGATTAACACAGATGTTTGTTCTGTGTCTGGGTGTTAAATATTAATATATTATGTATAACAGTCTCTGGTACCCATAGTACAGGCTATGCCTAGTTTGGGATCAGTTGACCGTGTGTGATATGTCCGGAATATTTATTTATTTATTATTTATATTTATGATGATGTTTAGATGTTTGAATGATTGTGGTTCAATCACGCCCAAACCGCTGAACGGATTTAGATTAAATTTGGTACAGAGATAGATTATAGTCTGGAATAGCATATAGGTTACTCTTTATCTTCATAGGTACCACGCGAGCGAAGCCGCAGGTGATAGCTAGCTTAAATATTTTTCAAAATAATCCTTTCGTCTACTTGAAAGTCAATTTTGAGTCCAATATTTCAGAGCGTGTGATGTTATATTGACTTTTTAATTTTTTAATTGACATAAAAAAACTACGCGTCTCTCAAGCCGTGTTTGAACGGCGTTCTATATGTTATCTAAAATTTATTTCAATATGATCCTTATGTCTGCTGAATAAATTTAGTTTGACTTTCGAGTACATATTCTAACATGTAACAGCGACGAACAAGGGTGGTCGGTTCTTAGGTAACCAGACGGTTACCTACCAGTAGTAAGGAATGCATTGAGAAACACAACCTGTTTTACTGTCAAACAGCAGAAACCACCAACAGGTGGTTGCGAGGTATTTCAAGACGGTTCTAAATAGTCCTTATTGATTTCTATGAATCAAATCTTAGATAAAGTACCCTTTTTTTTATTTTAATTTCTTTGTGTTATACATAGGCAAACAGGCTTACGGCCCTCCTGATGGTAAGTGGTTACCGTCCCCTATTGACATTAGCAACACCGGGAGCATTGCTAATGCGTTGCCTGCCGAACCCCTCCCCCCCCTAAAGAGCTCTGGCACCTTACTCACCGCAGGAACACAACACTATTTCAAACAAATAATGTTATTTGGCTGCGATCTTCTGTAAGGCGGAGGTACCTCCCCAGGCGGGCTGCCCCAATTTAGAGCAAGCAAATCTCGCTGTGCCCTACCCCCTCAACCGACGAGCATGTATGGAGAATGTGATGAGAGTGAATGAAGCAAAAGATGTATGCCAGGATCGTAGCAAGTGAAAAGTCTGGTCAGTGATCTCTGCTTACCCCTCTGGGGAACAGATGTGATTTTATTTATATATGTAATCTTAGAATGTCCGTAATATTTAATATTTATTTATTATTTTAGACTTTAAAAACAATGAAAAAACAAATAGGGTCATGACTTTTATCCCAAAAAATAAAATACATGCTCTCAGATCGTTAAAGAAGTCTAAGGGGAGTATGACATGTCCGAACATTTGGCACTTGCCCACATTTTGCAGTAGTTAGTCTTACTAGTATAGTATTATGTTATCTGTGGTCTTAATATCTACTTATAAAAATGCGAAAGTTTGGATGGATGGATGTTTGTTACTCACTCACGCTAGAACAGCTGAACGAAAATCTGGATTAAATTTGTCATTATAGTCTGGAATACGTTGCACATAGGTTACTTGTTATCCTCGTAGGTACCACGCGAGCGAAACAGCGGGCGTAAGCTAGTAGCTAGTGACAGGTTGCAAGCCCATCGCCGAAAACTTACCCTCCAAAACAGCCAGTGTAGAGTTATAATTCACATTCTGCCCCCAAACTCCAGAAACATAGAACAGTATGAACCACCACATCGCGATCTGCTTACGGCCGCGGCTCTCTGTTCACTAATGAGGTGGTCGCTTGAACTGGAAGGTGCGTTGGTCAGTGGTGCAATAGACCACTTTTATGTAGAAAGCAGGTTCTCAGTTCGGCCTACTGTACCAGGCGCCGAACACTTAAGTTAACCTTTTGAGAGCGATGAACAATTAATAGGCCAGGTGGCCCCGGCTGAAGAATAGGCCTCTCCATATTTCCTACCCGTCATCATCATCATCATTATTTCAGCCGTACGACGTCCACTGCTGAACATGGCCTCCCCCACAGACAGAGCGAATTCCTTATCATGTGGGGGGATTTGCCCATACTCACCACGCTGGGCATGCGGGTTGGTGAGCGCAGTTAGAGCTATCGTTTTTAAAACAGGAGATGCTGCTGCACATCCCCTAGCTTTTTTCCCTTAGTCGCCTCCTACGACATCCGCGGATAGAGATATGGAGGGGCCTATTCTTTAGCCGGGGCCACCACGGCCTTTTTTTTTATTATATCGCTCAAATTTAGAGAGCCTCTGGTAACCTGCTTTCTACATAAACAGTTCAATGAGCAGTAACAACAAACATTGAAGTCATTGAAGCGGGCGACTTGAATTTTTTAATGTTGAGCAGTTGGGTAAGGATGGGGCAAGTCAATGTCAAAGTCAATATTGCTGAAGCGGTGGTGACAGTGTAATTTGACAAATAAAAAAACATAATTTATTCAATCAACTATTTGCACAGTGTTTGGATATTGGCGAAGCTGGTTTTCAACACTATCAACCAAGTCTTGATCTTTTCAGCCTACTTGTTTGTTGGCTTCCTGTGGTGTAATTGTGTAAGCGTAATTGCAATGAAGATCGTAACTGTGAGGGTAATTTAAAAAATCTGAGCAACATTCAAATCATTCCAAACTTGACAAGGGAAAACTTGAAGACCTTGGCTTCTTCCTTTTCATGTTTGAAAAACTTCAGATGTACAGGCTGATGATGATCAGAAAGTTTAATTTTAAAAAATCTAAATACCTACCTCGTTTAAAGAGCAAAACGCCTAATAATGTTTTGTTTTAATAATAAATAATGTTTTATTTGGAACTTTATCATAGGTACAGTAATGAATTGGGGGAAAACGATGATAACTGCAGTAGTTGTTAAACTGTGCCTAAGATTCAGAAGACCTAAAAGATAGCTAGTTTGTTTGGATTTTTAGTAGCTATTACTTGCCTAAAAAGAAGTAGGTACCTATAGCGTACCTACTTCTTTTTGAACGGTGATTTGACGTTACCATGGCTACTACACTACAATTTACTATAGATACTAGGCTTTTTGCCGTGGTGGCCCCGGCCGAAGAATGGGCCCCTCCATATCTACCTATCCGCGGATGTTGTAAGAGGCAACTAAGGGAAAAAAGCTAGGGGATGGGCAGCAGCGTCCCTCATTTTAACAACGATAGCTCTAACTGCGCTCGCCAACCCGCATGCCCAGTGTGGTGAGTATGGGCAAATCCCCCCACATGATAAGGAATTCGCTCTGTCTGTGGGCGAGGCCATGTTCAGCAGTATACGTCGTACGGCTGAAATGATGACTACGCTTTTAACGTAACGATCACAGACACGATGTCCTGTCTCTTTCTCCCTTCATGCCACTGGATTCTTGGTCACATAACCTCTTGGTACTTCCAAGCTATAAGCCAAAATTAAAAGCCGTGAGTAGCAAAATGGCAATCAAAGTTGATGCGGATGTATCCCACCATAATTAAGTTCATTGATTATTGTGCGCATTCATAGTCCCTGGTTCGGAAGAAAACGCGAGCGTAATTTGACGTCCGTAATAAATGTAATATGCACCTTTATTTCAGGCTAAAGCCGTGTTCAAGCGGCGTGCCATATACCATCCTATCCTACAAATAATATTATAAATGCGAAAGTTTGTGAGGATGTTTGGATGTTTGTGGTTCAATCACGACCAAACGGCCGATCGGATTTGGATGAAATTTGGCACAGAGATAGATTTTAACTATCAAAATGTTAAAATTTTTGTAATATAATTTAAACTAGCTTCCGCCCGCGGCTTCGCTCGCGTGCTTCCTACATAAAAAGTAGCCTTTATCCTATTCTAGGTAAATAACTTTATCCATTCCAAGTTTCAACGAAATCGTTGAGCCGTTGCAGGGCGATTGAACAAACAAACATCCTCACAAACTTTCGCATTTATAATATTAGTAGGATTTACTTACTTCAAGAAAATAACAATAAATATTC
Organism: Anticlea derivata; assembly: GCA_947579855.1. Taxonomy (NCBI): domain Eukaryota; kingdom Metazoa; phylum Arthropoda; class Insecta; order Lepidoptera; family Geometridae; genus Anticlea; species Anticlea derivata. The sequence goes on from OX388281.1 coordinate 7,236,676, forward strand.
GGTGAAGTATGTGATACCAAGCTTCTACAAATACTCTGAACTTCAAAGTATTTTTCAGGAGGATGATTGTCCATTAGGGTTGCCAGGTTGCCACATCTCCGCTATATCACGGACGCAGCACGAACGTCATTGCACAAGTTACGGCACACGCTGTTTTAGGATCCCGCGACCTAGTAAAGCATAACCCACCGTTTAACATGCATTTATCAGATAAGTTAGTTACATCCTTCGACACGCTTGGGTAAGCAGTTTGGCGTTATAATGATGATGACGAAAAATTTGTCGATCTTCTTCTTGTCGTGTCACTGATTCTTTCTTGGTCATCCTGTATTAGGTCAGTGAGCAGGTTGAGGTATGGTGGCCCTGAAAATGGCCTATGACCATCTATAAAAGAATCATTGTAGTGAAAGGATTAAAGTGCAAATATGAGGCTCCTTTCGTGCACATGTCACATGTCTTCCAATTTTTAGGGTCTAGGGCATGCCAGTTTCCTCACGATGTTTTCCTTCCAACGTTTTGACCATTCCATTTTTTATACTACATAAAATTATATCTTTGGTCGTAGGTATCAGAAACTACGAGTAGGTACCTACCTAAAATACTTATCCTTAGTATATTTATGTAGTGTATAGAAGCAAGCAACTATCCATTCTTCGAGGTAAATGCCAGCTGCAGTTAATGGCCGAATTGCAAAACGCATCACAACTGCCATTTTGTGGCAAAACACTTCGCCTCGACATTTTCTGGAAATTTATTTACAAGGTCGGAGCTATGTGTAGGCTTTGTTTTGTTTATTATTTGTAGAAATGAAAATTGTTTTAAAAATATATAGTTTTATCTACAAATTGAATACAAGAACCCCCTTAATCTTAATGTAATGACTCATTATGTTATCGGCTCGATAAAAGTATTTTCGCCTCTTTCTTTTGTTTACTGTTAGAAAAGGACGGTTTTTGTCGTGTCTCTGATTCTTTCTTGGTCTTAGTGAGGTATTTGACCAGGTTGAGGTATGACCGTCGCTGAAAGAATCAGTGTAGTGAAAAGATCAAAATGCGCCTTTTAGGTTCCTTTCTTGCACATATGACAATATCTTCGAATTTTAAGGTTTTAGGATATACCGGCTTCCTCACGATGCGCGATGTTTTCATTAACCGTTTGAAAGCACTATTAAAGCGTACAAGAACATATTATATTTAATTCAAATCCATTGGTGCACGAACGGGATTCGAGCCCACGACCTGTGGATTGGAATCTTCAATACCACCATTTTTTTATACCGGACATATCACACACGGTCAACTGATCCCAAACTAGGCATAGCCTGTACTATGGGTACCAGAGACAGATATACTTAATAGATAAATATTTAACACCCAGACACAGAACAAACACATGTGTTCATCACACAAATGTTTGTCCAGTGCGGGAATCGAACCCGCGACCTCTAGCGCAGAAGGCAGAGCTACTACCAACTGAGCTATGAGGCCTGTGACCATTCCACCAGTGCTTTTGATTATTGTTCGTAATCTTGTTCAAACATGGTCCAAAAATACAATTTTAAACATCCTACAATGATTTTTGGACTCATAGCTCAGTTGGTAGTAACTTTGCCTTCTGCGGTAGAGCCCGCGGGTTCGATTCCCGCACTGGATAAACATTAACACAGATGTTTGTTCTGTGTCTGGGTGTTAAATATTTATCAAGAGTCTCTGGTACTCATCGTACAGGCCATGCCTAGTATGGGATCAGTTGACCGTGTGTGTTATAAAAAAATAAATAAAAATGTTTTATTTCGGACAACTTAAAAATCCATAGATAGATATTACACAAAAAATAGAGTAAAATAACAAAACTCACTTCTAATTTTTAAAACTCAATACATGCAGATGGAGGCTAAGTGAAATAGGTACCTACAGATGGAGAAGAACAGTGCAAAGGATGGCTATGTGATGTCCTGAACATTTATTTATTTTTTTGTACAAATTAATTAGATAGGCTCTGAGGTAGCTATTTCTCCAATTGCGTTAACCTGTCTCACCCCGTATACATACAGATGACATGTACTGTCATTTCATTAGCAATATTTGCTTGACATCTCGACATAATTTCGGTAACAAACAACGTAAAGCCCAGTCTACATGACGCGAGTCGCTGGGCCAAGTATCTCTGTCGAGTTAGTAGAAAGAAAGCACTATACTATCACATGGAGCTCTGTCAGGCTTAGTGCTTAGCTTCAGCTTAGTGCTAACTGTATGTTTTTTATTTCTTTCTTTATTGTGCACAGAAAACACATTAAAAACCAACTAAATGAAAGGACGAGGCGAGCTTAACAATCAAAAGAGTTTTCTTCCAGCAAACCTTTGAGGCTAGAGATAGATAGACATTATTGTATACTAGCTTCCGCTTCATCGTGTGGTACCTATGAAGATAAAAAGTGGCCTATTACAAGTTACAAGTTTCATCGACATAGGTTGAGCCTGTGTTTTTAAACCACAAACATCCTCACAAAGAGCAGGTAGAGCTTATCTAGGGGAAAGTCGCGGGTTCAAATCCCGTCGGAGTCGAAATTTTGGGATAGTATAAAATAATCATCCTCACAAAGTTTATTGTTTATAAATACGTACAATATTAGTAGGCCAAATGGGATGATAATAGGATGATCAAGAAAGAACCATTGACACGATAAGTAACTAAGACAAAGGCATTTACAAAATAGCATTATATTATATATATTAACTAAACTTGGCATGAATAAATAATTAAACTTGACCGAGTGAAGATAAGGATACGTAATTCTCTCTGTATTTGCGATGTCAATATTACAGTTAGGACCCGGCCCAAGTCACAAGCGATTATTATTGAGAGACTTGGAAGAGTTACGTTCTTCAAGGTTATTCATAATATGAAGGTATACCATCCTGAAAGGGGCTTATTGAGTCTGGAATAAATACGGACTAAAATTGTTTTACGACTTTTGGAGATTAGATTTACTATGGTGAAAAAACATTATGCAAAAATAACTCAAATCGGAAAACAAATCCGCTCATACTCAATTATTCAGCTGTTTAGTTATCAATCTTGATGTTGAACTCTTCAAACCGTTTACTAGGTTTATAAATTATGATAAAAAGACCAAAAAAGTGAATTATAAAAGTCGGAAAACAACAAAATTTCTTTATTTTGTTGAATGAATAGCACCTTCCGAGATAGTGTATGTACCTATTTTTAATCATCTTATCTCTCCGAAGATCTCTATCAGATCTTATAGGTATGTATAAAAAAAACCAACTCCAATTATTTAATCACGCCGTACACACTGGCTCTACCCGTTTCGATGTAACTTGAAATACATAGAGTTCTCTGCATAGAATAGCATATAGGCTTTTTATTTAGGTACCACGCGAGCGCAAGCTAGTTATGCAAAAATCGTTGCGCATAGTTCATCTGTTTACCTTGTAATGAGAATAAAAAGTTTTTTTTTTTTTATATGAGCAGCGCGAGTATACTGTCGCTTGCACCACACAGCTACCGCAAGGTCGCAAGAGAGAGATAAAACATTAGAAAGTGTCGTTTGAGCGAGATAATATCTATTATGATGATGTAAAGTGAACTACGCTTACATTGTAGGCTTATCTGCACGGTTTTATCCATTATGAGGTAGGCAGGATGACAATGTGGTAAGTGGTATGTCTATTTTGGTCAGACGATTCAAATACGTAAGTCCAACTCCGACAAAGAGGCCAACCGACGAATCCAGCTCGGAATGGGCAGCGTTTGGGAAACTTTGTCATAATTCTCTTCTCGTCGCAGATACCGCAGAACCTCAAGTCAAAAGTCTACATCAGGACGTGTTGCCAGACATAACATATGGCACTGTTTCTTGGTCGCTAACTATTGGTCTTATTCACAAGCTCAAAGTCACGCAACGGGCTATGGAGAGAGCTATGCTCGGAGTTTCATTACCGATAAAAAGTGAGGAAATCCGTAGAAGAACCAAGGTTACCGACGTAGCTCTCAGAATTTGCAAGTTGAAGTGATAGTGGGCAGGCCATACTCGCAAGACCGACAACCGTTGGGGAATAAAGGTTTTTAATTGGCGTCCAAGAACCGGGAGACGCGAATGCAACTATAACAATGTCGTCGGTCCATCGGGTGAGGCCCAATGGACTGATGTTAAGGCTGCGGGAAGTCAATGGTTCGAAAAGGCTCAAGACTACTTTGCCACCTTTAGGGTTGATTTTGGAAAAAATTTGAAACACATATTTCTTTAGTTCTTACTAAAAGCCTAAATACGAATTTTCAGATGGATGGAGGAATTATGGATTGCCCATAGAAACTTTCAACCCCTTTTTTTTTTATTTTTTTTAATGATGGGAAAATGCGTTACGCATGACCCCCAGCTCGGGGAGGGCTGGAAGGGTATGTCGGGCTCTCCGCCAGCTACTGATGAGATATCAGCGACCAACGGCATACCGACTAAAAACCCATCGATGTTCCTTCACTCACCTTAGTGCTAATGCATCATCGAACCACTCATCATTCGACGGCTGGCTCGACACTGCATCAGCACTTGGCAAAGTCACGGGGTCCCGATCGGATTCTACCGCGACTCTGCCAGTGATTGTCCGCCATAGGCGGACCCCACGATCCTCCTGCTGCGATGGAGGGGGATGACCCGGAACATCAAGGACATCTCCTACTGCCGGTGGCCTGTGCAATGCAGGGTCGGGGCTCCCCGCACCCGTACCCCGCTGAAACTTTCAACCCCTATTTTAACTCCTACAAGAATATTTTTTGTGATAAAAAAAATTGCATTTGTCCTTTCCCAGGATATAATTTATCTCCTTGCAAAATTTTATTTTGATCTGTTTAGCCGTTTAGTCCTGAAAAGGTTACCTACAAACAAACTAAAAAATAAACGAACAGAGTAACTTTCTGTTTCTACAGACAAATGACCGTTGGTGAATGGAACCAATGTGATGAAATGATTAAAGTGCCCGTTCAGCCCTGAACGAAAGTAAAACTAGAACAAAATCTGTAATATCTTTAAGAAAATCTTAAACTTTTTAATACCACTTTCTGTTCATGCTCTTATCGCGTCTGGCGGCGGCATCGGCTTGGCCACGCCTAAGCCCGACTAAGACCAAAAGTCCGCAGATTTGAGCCGTGTGGCCACCAAACTATGTCTGGCCTGATAGCTCAGTTAGTAGTAACTCTGCCTTCTGCGCTAGAGGTCGCGGGTTCGATCCCCGCACTGGACAAACATTTGTGTGATAAACACAGATGTTTGTTCTGTGTCTGGGTGTTCAATATTTATCTATTATATATCAGTCTCTGGTACCCATAGTACAGGCTATGCCTAGTTTGGGATCAGTTGACCGTGTGAATATGTCCGGAATATTTATTTATTTATTCAATATTATAAATGCGAAAGTTTGTGAGGATGTTTGGATGTTTAGATGTTTGGATGTTTGTGGTTCAATCGCGGCTAAGCGGCCGAACGGATTTGGATGAAATTTCGTGCAGAGAGATTATAGTCTGGAATAGCATATAGGCTACTTTTTAGCGTGGTAGTGGGTTCTTATTGTTTTTACCCAACGGCCTACAATTGGCATAGGGTAACTGTGTAATTATAAACACGCTAAACCGACTAGCCAAGATTAATTGACTGGCTTCATAGCTCAGTTGGTAGTAACACTGCCTTCTGCGCTAGAGGTCGCGGGTTCGATTCCCGCGCTGGACAAACATTTGTGTGATGAACACAGATGTTTGTTCTGTGTCTGGGTGTTAAATATTTATCTATTATATATATATCAGTCTCTGGTACCCATAGTACAGGCTATGCCTAGTTTGGGATCAGTTGACCGTGTGAATATGTCCGGAATATAAAAAAAAAAAACTTTCAAATTAGGTTTAAATTCATTTATTCCCATAAAGACAGTGAGTCACTTACATGAGAACTTTATTATCATAAACAATTCTAAAAGTGGGTCTTTCTAGGTAGGTAGTTAAGTATTATTATGAAGGTTCATTCTTAATAGCTATGTTAGTATATAGTAGGTATTTATATATGTATAAGTATATTTTTACCCATCCAACGCATAACATGTTAAAGTAGTTTATTGTTTTTGAATATATTGTACAAGTTTTGTTTTGAATGAGTTTACATTTTTTATTTCTGAGGGTATATAAAAAAAAAATCAACATGTTCCTTAGCTGGATCAGATAAGCTTAGATTTCTGAATTAAATGCTATTTCCCTTTTTATGCCATGTCCGAAAAATCCTTGTAGGAACAAAATCAGAAAAAAAAACTGTTCTAATTTTGTTCAGGAGATTTGTAACCTCTTTTTCCATGGTCACCCCTAAAGCTATGGTGTTTAAGAAACGACGCCGCTATACAACGTTCGTTATTATTACCTATAGCGGAGATGCAACAAAGTTAATGAACTAATACGTACGTATAGCTTATGTATTATTATACTATTTTGTTTGATACCAGGAGAAATATTGTCTTCATTACCCGTTTTTTAATAATTATTACGTCCACTGAGTCAGTTTTAAGTCTGACTTTGAGTGGTGAGATATTTTATTGAGATATACAATATCGCATGTCATCTGAAAGTGTCTGAAACCGGCTTTATTTCGCGTAATTTGTTCGACTGAAGTTTGTATTTTTAATATTTTGTAAAATACTTTATTTCGTTTAATACATAGAATATTATCAAAAAAGTCTTATAAACGTGGATAAGGAATTAGTATATCACGGCGCATTGGTGTTAGCTGTATTGCTGTGTATCTATTTGATAAATAAATAAATAAATATTAATTTTCTAGGCTTGTTCGCTAAAAATGAGGATAATTCAACAATATTTCTACATAATATCTAAGACGTTTCAAAACGCGAGTTCAATGTATTTGAAGTTGGTTTTACATCACGGCCGTCAATTGACGGTTACCGTTTTTCAAGAAACCTAAGCTTAAACCTTAGTATAAAATTATCTTCTCGACTTGCGGAGAGGTATTAAAACTTGGATGTAAATGAGGGAAGCTTTAAGTCCTTTTCTAACTTTGCTGATTAGAACGAGATAAAAGCATGAAATCTTTAGTTATATTATTTAGCGGAGATTTTATAGGAACGTTATGAAAACCACAATTGAAACTTCATATTTTTACCAATCTTCAAATAACGTTAGGCCGTTAAATATATAAAAATAAATATTCCGGACATATCACACACGGTCATCTGATCCCAAACTAGGCATACTATGGGTACCAGAGACTGATATACATAATAGATATATATGTATAGCACCCAGACACAGAACAAACACTTGTGTTAGTCACAAATGTTTCTCCAGTCCGGGAATCGAACCCGAACGTTATGTAAAGTTCACCCAATCAAATCATTTAAACGTCGTTTTTTGAGAGACCTTCGTTTGCTTCGCTCTGTCGATTCATTATAAAGAAGACATTACACCGGAAACAGACTTTGAGATATGTGACAGTACCTCTGACCCGGACATTTTGAACCGGACAGAGTCGTTTAATTGCACCCGCGGGAAATTTATCCGGTGTTTTATTTGAATCCACTTTAATCCGGAATTCGGGACACCGATCAATCAGGAGTTTCAGATTTCGTTGTTTTTCAGTGCTTTTTAATTGGGAAAATACCGTGTCTGAACTGCATTAAATATTGTAAGAACTTATTTTGTAAAATTAAGTTTTTGATCGAACGAGCGAAGCGTGCGAAGGCCTCTTTTTATACAACTAAGGTGGCAAACAAACTTACGGCACACCTGTTAGTGATTGGTTATTATAGCCTATGAACGCTTCCAATTCCAGAGGCAAAGAGATCTGGCAACCAACAACCATACTAACCGCGGGAACACAACAATATTTAAAACAATAAATAATTATGAAGCCTTTTTATTCAATAACTTAAAAAAATTACAATTCACAATTCATGCAATCTTAAGTGATGTCCTGCTAGTAAGAATATGAGTTAAATCATCCAAGGGTTTGCTTCGACCAGGAGGAGCCAAATGCTCGGACGTGCCTCTGACTAACCCATTAGTATCTTCAAGGAATGCCCGGAGATTTGAGAGAATGTTTACTATGCTTGCTTGGAGACACAAGTCGTGCGCCTATTTATTTTTTTATATTTAATTATCTGTGAGACTTGGTGCTCATTTTATGCAAAAAAACATGTTGAATCAAAATAAGGCATTTTTGTCGTCAGAATTTTTATCATAGAACTCTTTATCTTGAGTGAATTTTTGTTTAACAAATGATCTCATAAGTCTTTCTCATAAGAGCTTTATCTCCTACCTTTTATTTTCCGGGCTTAGGCCTCATTTACACATAAAACTGGCACCCTGAAACTGTATAGATCTCTATCTAGTTTGAAATGCGATGATTAAATCGTTTTTCACCATCATCCTCAGCAGCCTCTAGAATTCCACGACAGACTTCCACGGCGAATGGTCTTGAGGCTGTTTCCATCCACTGACTTACCGCAACCTTCACAATGTCATCGATCCTTAGTGTGGGGGGTCTTCCAACACTGCGTCGCCCGTTTTTTGGTCGCCATTCGAGAACCTTTACTCCGTACCTCATTATTCTCATAATTGGACATCCTGATACGGAACCCTTATAGGATTACTTTGTTGTTCGTCTATCAGTCTATGATATCGGATGTTCTAGGTATGTACCTACCTATCCAAGTCCTCATCTCCAGTGTTGACATGTTGGATTTTGTCACTAGTGGTGACAATCTATGTGACAGTCGGGTGTTTTTTTTAATTAAAAGTATACAAAAATCATAATAAATTGTCGAGTGGGCGGAGTAAAGAAAGTGACAGCGCTATGTACTGTAATTAGGTACCTAATGCTTGTATTTAGGTACCTAATGCTATTGTCTAACAAAATATTTTAAAAAAAGTTATTTTTGTTAGATAGTCTCAGAGTATTTTCAAAAAAACTGTTGCAGAGGACCTAACTTTAAAAAATAAATCTATTGAGAAAAGTTTTACCAATCGCGTTTCTGTCTTGGATTTACGTAAATAATATGTTGAAGTTATCTTTGTCATAAAAATCAAAACTGTGCATTTTGCGGTTATTGAGAAAAAACAATTCAAAAATCATCAAATAATTAAACCCTCACCTTAATCGGCAAGCCTCTCTGATATAAGTTTAAAATGACCTGACAAATGGGAAAGGTATATACTCATTCCCAGTCGTCCCCACTAGTGACATTCTAAAAGGGATGAATTAAAAAACTAACATTTCACCAGTGGGGATGTGGAGTGGGGACATGCCGTCTTTGAATTTTAGTTCGATCTTCCCGGTACCGACAGTAGGTGCCTACTGCAATCATATTTCTATGTGAATGTGGACTAAAGGACTCGGTATAATTTATTTCCGCTACAAGCAAAATGGGAGTTTGAAGTATTTCCCTCGGGCTATGTAAAATGCTCGAAGTATTTTGTTAAAATAAGCGTGGTAGTGGGTTCTTATTGTTTTTACCCAACGGCTTACAATTGGCATAGGGTAACTGTGTAATTATAAACACGCTAAACCGACTAGCCAAGATTAATTGACTGGCCTCATAGCTCAGTTGGTAGTAACACTGCTTTCTGCGCTAGAGGTCGCGGGTTCGATTCCCGCGCTGGACAAACATTTGTGTGATGAACACAGATGTTTGTTCTGTGTCTGGGTGTTAAATATTTATCTATTAAATATATATATATATATATATATATCAGTCTCTGGTATCCATATTACAGGCTATGCCTAGTTTGGGATCAGATGACCGTGTAAATATGTCCGGAATAAAAAAAAAATAAAAAAAAATCCTTAACCGCATCCGCATTGAAAAAATACTTCATACATTGATTACCGACCGAAGTACCTATTAAAATTTAATTAATATTTTTATTCTCGCTTGCATCCGAACTTTTCTAGTTCTAGGTAGGTAGATTATTTGTTGTTAATGTTTATTCCGTCATCCTCGAAGGTACAACGCCTGAGGCGTGGAACAGGAGCGTGGTGGTACTGTTTTTCAAGAAAGGTGACAACACCCTCTTGAAGAATTATAGGCCTATCTCGCAGATTATACAGAAGACCGAAGAGTATAATCGACCATTATGTCTAGCGTTTGTGGACTACGAGAAAGCCTTCGATTCAGTCGAGACCTGGGCAGTGTTACGGTCACTACAGCGGTGCCAGATCGACTACCGGTATATCGAAGTGTTGAAGTGTTTGTACAGCAAAGCCACCATGTCTATCCGACTCCAGGACCACAGTACAATTCCTATCCGATTGCAAAAAGGGGTGAGACAGGGAGATGTCATTTCTCCGAAACTGTTCACCTCTGCATTGGAGGATGTTTTCAAGCTTCTGCACTGGGACGGACAAGGCATCAACATCAATGGCGAATACATCACTCACCTTCGATTCGCCGATGATATAGTCATAATGGCAGAATCGCTAGAGGACCTTGGCGCAATGCTCAGAGACCTCAGTACCGTCTCCCAACAGGTGGGTCTTAAAATGAACATGGGCAAGACAAATATCATGTCCAATGCTCATGTCGCACCCATACCGGTAAATGTTGGGAACGATACCATTCAAGTTGTAGATCACTATGTCTATTTGGGTCAGACGATTCAACTAGGTAGGTCCAACTTTGACAAAGAGGTCAACCGACGAATCCAACTCGGATGGGCAGCGTTTGGGAAACTTCGTCATATCTTCTCGTCACAGATACCGCAGAGCCTCAAGACGAAAGTCTACAATCAGTGCGTGTTGCCAGTGATGACATATGGCACTGAGACTTGGTCGCTAACTATTGGCCTCATACACAAGCTCAAAGTCGCTCAACGGGCTATGGAGAGAGCTATGCTCGGAGTTTCGCTGCGTGATAGAATCCGAAATAAGGAAATCCGTAGAAGAACCAAGGTCACCGATATAGCTTTCAGAATTAGCAGGTTGAAGTGGCAGTGGGCTGGCCATATAGCTCGCAGAACTGATAACCGTTGGGGAACAAAGGTTCTCGAGTGGCGACCACGAACCGGACGACGCAGTGTTGGAAGGCCCCCCACCCGATGGACCGACGACATTGTGAGGGTTGCGGGAAGTCGGTGGATAGAGAAGGCTCAAGACCGTTCGTCGTGGCACTCTTTGGGGGAGGCCTATGTTCAGCAGTGGACTTCATCAGGCTGATGATAATGATAATAATAATAATGTTTATGATGAAAATGAGTTTTTTTTAACTTATAAATTAGTGAAATTACTTATTACGTGGATGTGAGCAAGAAAATCTTTGGATGGGGTTTTGGAATGACCCGTGTCCAATAGATACAGCTAATAAGCCAGAGATTGACTTAGGATTCTAAGCGAAACCGCGTGCGGAAGCTTGTCTAGAATAGACAGTTTTGATAGTCCTTAGTTCTCTACTATGGCCATTGTCGTTTAGAAAAATACCATTGTGGCTCTATAAATCAGATTCATACATAATTTATTAACTCTCAAGGATAATGCCTCACCCCAAAATCCCCTCACACGTCAAATCTCCAAATATGCAAGTTAATTTAGGGGTTGTTAATTGAGAAGCCTATCCCAGCAGCAAAGCTACATTTACTTAAGAAACGGAGGCCATTTTAATATAACGGTGAGAGGAATTTTTATATTTTAATGATAAACGAACGAAGTCATTATATTCAATAATATAGACAGTAAACCGGCATGTTCTAGAACTGAAAATTCGAAGACAAATTGTAACATGAGCCTCTCAAAGGCTCGTATTCAGAGACACGACTCAAACTTAGATTTAATCACAGATCAGCTGAACTCTACTTAAGTATTGAATCTCTTCTCAAACATAGCTTTTATTCAAGAACGGTACTTAAACTACTCTCCGCTGAATCGAGTCTCAAATCTGTACTCAAATGTTCTCGTTTACATTTTGATTTATTTATAATTTTCGATCCGTTTTACGCAGAAATTCAAACAGCCAGGGTGGAAATAGAACATAACTATAAAGTGAAGCATAAATATGCATCAAAGTACGTGTAACGGAACGAAAATGTCATTTGATTAATGTCTAATCAAATCTAAACTCAAGCACCGATTTCGTCTGATTGACGTTTCAGAATAAGCATTTACTCAGGTGAACTGTGATCATTGAATCTATACATAAGTACTGTTCATGAATTAGAATCTCGGCTCAAATCGAGATTTAAGTACAGATCAACGCTTGAGTCTTGTCTCTGAATACGAACCTAAGAGGTGCACTTTAATCCTTTACTACACTGAATCTTTCATAGACGGCCATTAGCCCATTTCAGGGCCACCATACATTAGCCTGGTCACTCACCCAATATAGGATGACCTAGAAAGAATCAGTGACATGACAAGCAAGCAAACAAGCACGTTACAATTATATTATGAGTCCTTTATGTCTCGCTGTCCCCATTAACAAAACAGGGTAATGGGGAAAACGGACAAAAACTGTTAACGTTTTGCTGTCTCCGTTAATTGGGACACAGCTACGCCTTAGTGCAAGGCAACGCTTAAATTCAAAATCTAAATATTTTAATTTGCTATGTTATTAAATGACTGTCAAACGCTTTCAAAGGAAACCGTAGCTTTAAGTTCCCCTAAAATATGTTTACATTCAGCTAATAACACAACAGCCTTCCTGGAGACTCATAATTCCGTTATAAAATAGCTACATACTGAAGTTGAGTAGCATTTCAACAATGTTGTTAAGTCTGTGGGGCAAGTCATAGGCGCTTCTGCCGGACGAGTTAAATTATTTGTTTCCAATAATGTTTTGTCCCTGATGTAAGTAAGGTTGCCAGAGCTCTTTAAGGGGGCAGGGTTCGTGGTTGTTCATCGCGTACGTGATGCTTCTCTCTATTATTGCAGCGACAAGCGTAAATAGACTACGGTAACCACTTCCCAACAGGCCCGCTTGGTCGTTTATTTAAAAAAAACGGGTCGTTTTATTCGCCGACTATTAGTAATTTAACGCTGAAATTATTCTTGGCAAAACTTATTGGCGAGTCGAGAATTTTGACGATCTAAATGGCAAAGCGGGCAAGTGCCCGACGCCCGTTTCAGACGCAAGGGGTTCGACAAATGTTTGTATATCTGCAAATAATTGTTCAGGGTCTACGTGTTGTGGTACCATGGTACTCGTAGTTTCTGAATCTGGGAATCCTACCGTGGGGTCCTGACCCCACTATGTATGTGACTGTTGGGAATCGCAGTGATAATCGAACCCGCACCCCTTGCGTCTCAGGGCACTCGCCCGCTGCATCACCGACGTCGGAAGATAAAATCATTATTTAGTAAAAATCTGTTTTTTTTTCGTACAAAAGCTACCTCGCTCTCTCTCATGCTTTAACCCAGAGCCAGAGAAAGACGAGAGATAAGCCTAGCTTCCTTCCTTCCGGTGTGGAACCTTGACGCGTGTGATATGTGGGGAGCCGTGATTTATCTGAATCACTCTCTTTATATGACGTCATTAGAGCGAATCTGCGTTTGTTTGTGTCACTGGCTCTTATTATGTCTCACTGAAGTATATACTTCTGCAAGGTTAAACAATAGGCTAATAATACTTTATTTACAGAAATATATTTAAAATTAATACAAGTAAATATGTTAGTCTCGATAGGGCTTACATATTTGAGCCTTTTGGGGTTGAGACCCGGAAACGCGGCCATCCGGGTTTTCAAAAAGAAAGGGCGTATGATCGAAGCGACGCGTGACCCGAGAGCTGGCTCCTATTTGGCCCAACGGATTAGTATTGCCATCCAGCGTGGCAATTTTGCCAGCGTCTGGGGGACGCTTCCAACTGGTAATGATCTGGATCAATTGAGCTATCTATACATCGTTTGTAACGTTCTTTAGATAGCTCAACTGTTTCTTGTGTATTTTGTAAATAATAACTTGTATTAGTTTTAATTTTCTTTCTGTAAATAAAGTAAATATTTACTATAATTAATTTTTAGAGAGCACTGGTGGAGGGGTGGTAGTGGCCCCGCCTTCCGGTTCACCGGTCGTGAGTTCGAAACCTGTCGTGCACCAATGGATTTTCCATTCGGAAAATTTATGTGCGCTATGCTCTCAAACGGTGAAGGAAAACATCGTGAGGACACCGGCATCTCTTAGAAGCTAAAAATTCGAAGACATGTGACATGTGCATGAAAGGAGCCTCTAAGAGGCGCACTTTAATTATTTCACTTCACTGATTCTTTCATCGACGGTCGTAGGCCCTTTTCAGGGCCACCATACCTCAACCTGGTCACTGACCAATGACAGGATGACCAAGAAAGAATCAGTGACACGACAAGAAGAAGATTAATCTTTGTAATTAATTTCTTCATTTTGAAGTTTTGAACAGATTTCAGCACAGATTACAATCTTACAACCGTTTAGTCGCACTATAAGACACCGAAGCGCCTATAACACGCTCGTTACCCACAAATCGTGATGCTGACAAGATAATCCACAAATTAAGCAGCAGTGCTCAATGGGCCGAGGGATCGATAACACACCCACAGAGTATAGGGAAGATATAACACCGTTCAAGCCGTTTTCAAACGTTATGCGATATGCTATCTAAAGTTTTAAAATGATCCTTAATTCTTTAGAATAAAGTTTATTATGTGTTTGACTTTTAGGAGATTGCGATCTCGTTGAGCTATAGGTACAAGGCGATGCATAATATGTGTGCTATCCTTAAGGTGGCTTATTCTACACCCAATATATATAGGCTTTAAAGTTTATTCTACTTTTTAAAAAACAATAATCAATAACATAAACCTCCTTCCTTCTCGACAGTTGGGTAAATATCTGCTGTTTTGGGGTTAAATCAGTTCAATCAAACTCAATGAATCAGCTGTTTCATTGATTTTGGCCGGACGAGGAGTGGATAGCGCTCGTTAGCACAGCGGTCATCGTAACTCCGTACCAGGTAATAAAATTTAATGGTAGGCCCTAAGCCTTTTTGCGGCGTACCAAAACGCCTGGCTCAAAGAAGCCTCTTGCTTTCGTGCTTCGAAGAATCGACCAAACTCTGGACTAACTCTTCGGGCATGAACCACTCGTAAGTGACTTATAAAAGCCTTCGATAAACAGTACACTAATCGTATCCTAGCGCTAAATAAAACCAACCTTCGCATTATTGTTAGAGCCTTAACTGGACACTGTTGTCTTAATAAGCACAAGTTCAAACTAAGGCTATGCGACACACAAACCTGCAGGCTATGCAAGGAGGCGGACGAAACGCCTCTACACCTGTTAGGTGAGTGCGGAGCACTTATGCTCAAACGCAGCATCCATTTGGGAAAACACATCCTCAGTCCAATGGAGCTAAAGCAACTCACCCCAAAGAAAACCCTTCAGTTTTTAACAGCTGCTGGGCTTTGCGGTGAACTTTGAAAGCCCTGTAAAGGGGCTCCACAAATAAAGTGGCGATCACAATAGGCCAGTGGCCGCAGCGATACCATAGCCACAAAAAGTAAAAAAAAAAAACTCCGTACCAACTCGTAGAAGTCGCGACTTCGATTACCAATTGACGTTTTCTAAGACGTTTCAAAGTGATCCTAGTGATTTTATTGAAATAAACACCTTTGATTTGATTTGATTGAATGACCGCGTTGATCGCTTATGTCTGGACTAAGATTTACTCCAACAGACTGACAGACAGTGATAATTATTTGTCACTAGATAGATAATCTATGAATTAGGCAGAGCTCAATGGGTCGATTGATCGATAGCACACCTCACAGAACTATTATAAGGAAGTTATAGCACAGATAGGGGGTTCAGGGCTGGCTTGCGGGTGCGCTGTTATATTAATTTTCACATGGGACTTTGCACTTTTTTCTTTTTATTATTATATACTACTAACATCAGCAGCAGGGAGCAGCAGTCAGCTTCTCAGCTTGCTTTATTTGTAACGCCATATTAAGTAAAACAGACAAAAAATGATCACAGCACTATACTTGTATGTTCACGACCTCGGTGGCGTAGAGGGCGAGTGCCCGTCTGAGACGCACGGTAGCAAATATTTGTTCCGGGTCTGGGTGTTTTGGTACCATGGTACTCGTAGTTTCTGATACCCACGACACAGGGAATCCTAGTGTGGGGTCAGGACTATGTATGTGACTGTTATTTCTATTATAATATATTTTAACGACCTCAACACGATCACAAACTTTTCACAGGGTGCCAAAGAAAAAACCAGTGCAAGAATTGCTCCCTCCACAGCTTGCTGCAAGCCACTCCGCTGTACAAACCGACGGACAGATTGTAGTGCAATTTCGATGTATATAGCTGCTTTGATTGTTTGATTGGTATCGTAGACTAACCTACCATTAAACCCCTTATTCACTAAGAACACTGTATATGATAATGTATGACATAAGAATTTGCGCTGAATATACGGACGCGATGTAATCGCACTGAGTGAAAATCTAAATTATTAAAAAATAACAAGGAGCCTACTATTTCTATTGCCATTCAAATGCTGACCTAAATACAAGTTGATTCAAAACATGTATACGATCACAAAAGAGCCTATTATAAAAAAAAAGAAAATAAGCCAAAATAAATAAACTTTTTCCTATTTTTAAACTGAAAATTGACTCTAATTAAAAAATTTTATGATAATTTCGAAATATGTATTTAAAAAATATATAGATAATTTCGTTCTATTAAGATAACACTTGAAATTCTTGGCTTACCGTTAAACGCGGCTCATTCTCCGGCACTTATTTATGAATAAGGGGATAAGGAGTAAGCTCTGGAGACTGCATCGGAGCGGTTCCATCAAGATCGAACGGGCTTGGGAAATCGAAGTAAAGTTATGTTTATTATATTACTTACAAACATACTAGTATAAAGCCCACGAATTCGTGTTGTTATTTTATTGCTAGCTTTAACCCTACTGCTACTCCCCTATATCAAAGAAAATGCCTCGGGTTAAATATAATCCCTCAAAATGTTAACAGTGCTGATGTAATTTTTAAAACTATTTGTTTTTATAAAATACTCTTAATAAGTAGTGTCTAATAATTCTGATTATATAGCAATTTTTATTATTTCATCATCAGCCTGATGAAGTCCACTGCTGAACATAGGCCTCCCCCCAAGAATTCCATGACGAACGGTCTTGAGCCTTTTCCATCCACCGACTTCCCGCGACCTTAACAATGTCGTCGGTCCATCGGGCGGGGGGCCTTCCAGCACTGCGTCGTCCGGTTCGTGGTCGCCACTTGAGAACCTTTGTTCCCCAACGGTTGTCGGTTCTGCGACATGGTTTTATAATTTATTATTATAATTTTTAGTTAAAATCAAATCGTGACACCAGGCCAAGTACCACCAACTTTGCATTTTGTTTAGGCCGTGACATAAGTTGATCAAAGATTTATGGTTAAAATTCGTATAAAATATTGCTGTCACGTAAGCGTGCATTTAACTAGCAATAAGACGACATGATTGGGCCCTAGATCCATGAAAAAGAACTCTGTAGAACACATGAGTGAGAGGGGTAAGGGGTTCCAACCTCACCAGCCCGTGGTACACCCTGCCGATCAACGAACGCGGCTCTGACGCCACCAACCCGATTTGGACCTGCGTGGTGGGTTATGGTCCAACCCCCATATCATACGACAAAATATTCGTAGCGAAACTCTTTGGAGCAGGCCTATGTTCAGCAGCGTGTAGAAGACACGCTGATGATGATGATGATGATACAGATGAGTGACAATGAGTGCTACTGTAGCCTATAAAGGCTATTTTATTTTGACCAATCAAAACGTTTCCTAGATAGCCGAATGCAATACGAAAGTCGGATATTTTTTTTCTTCAGATGTCATGTAAAAGCCTGGCCACACACGTTAGGTTTTTGCGTCAGAGCAACCTAATAAGGGTAGCAAAGGCGACATGAAAGCCTGTTGCTAGGTTTTTTAGCCATATATATAAAGGAAAAAATTCGCGGTCGGCCAGTCCGTCGCTGGAGAGACGACATTGAATCAGTGGCTGGAAAAATATGGACACAAAGGGCAAGAGACAGAGGAGGATAGCACGAGATGGAGGAGGCCTTTATCCAGCAATGGATAGACCCTAAATAAATAGAAAAGAAAAAAAAAGGCTAGGGAAATAATAATAATAATAATATATAAAGGAATAAACTGACATGACGGCTGTTAGAGGTGAGTGGAAGTGAAAAACAATTTTGAAACTATTTTCCATCCACAGGTCGTGGGTTCCAATCAACCAGCACCTATGGATTTTCCATTCTGAAAACATATGTGCGCTATAACGGTGAAGGAAAACATCGCGAAGAAACCGGCATGTCCTAGAACCTAAAAATTCGACATGTGCACGAGAGGCGCACTTTAAACCTTTTACTGCACTGATTCTTTTAGCGACGATTTGGCCCTTTTCAGTGTCACCTTACCTCAACCTGGTCACTGACCTAATACAGGATGATCAAAAGAATCAGTGACATGATAAGCAAGCCTGTTCCGCTAATCTCTAGCTCGCCTGACGCAAAAATCTAACGTGTGTGGCCGGGCTTATTGCTGGCCTCAACTCGGAAACCATTTGGTGGGATTGTACTGCCCGGGGCGTTCTGTAGCATTTCCTAAATTGTTCTCTCAGTGTTTTTCGGGAGTCGGTTTTCGGTTTGTTTTGTTTATTGTCAGTTATTGGTTTCTAGTGGTTTTGGGAACCAATGGTTTGGGCAGTTTAGAATGATTTTCAATACTAGTAATATCCTTTTTATTTTTGTGAATGAAGCAGAAGTGTTATGTCGGGATCGTAGCAAGTGGAAAACCGTGGTATCTGACTACCCCTCTGGGAAATAGGCGTGATGTTATGAATGTATGTTATTTCTTTTTGTCGAAGGTCATAGAAATGGTATTCAGTGCGTGTTTGCAATCACGTGAATGGTACGTCATTTTTCACGAGTTGCGCTCTAGCGTTCTATTGTGTGAAAGACAAAGTTTCAAAAATAACCGTATTCAAAAATCGTTCTAGAGCGTTTGTTTTTATGAGACAAACATGCTTACGGTCCACGGTAAGCGGCTACCGTCACCTATTAACATCTGCAACACCCAGAGCATTGCTTTGTCTGTCCTGGAGAAATATTTTGTGAATTGTCAATACGCAGATATTTTTCTATCGCTTATCATTGAAAATAACAAAAGTATTTTCTTGAGTCTATAAATTTACACTTAGGCCCAGTTTCAGAATAGGCCCTTTTAGTGCAAAATATAGACTTTCCATCATCATCATAATCAACAACCTCTAGAAGTCCACTGCTGGACATAGGCCCCCCAAAGAGTTCCACGACGAATGGTCGTGAGCCTTTTCTATCCACCGACGTCCCGGTTTTTCAGCCTTTACAATGTCATCGGTCCATCGGGTGGGAGGCCTTCCAACACTGCGACGCCCGGTTCGTGGACTGTATGTACATGAGAAATAACAACGAATTGAAATTGCAAACGAACAGCGTTTGGTGAATGCAATTTTAACAGGATTTGAGTTATTTACATAACAATTGCTATGTTTCTCTCGCCATCCATTGTTTTGCGAATAACTATTTAGGTACCTACTACACACTGAAGCAAGATTTTTTGTGATCGCTGGAAGCGTTTTTTTTTTTTTGTTTTATACAACAGAGCTGGCAAACAAGCTTACGGCCCACCTGATGGTAAGCGGTTACCGTAGCCTATGAGCGCTTGCAATACCAGAGGCATCACGCACGCGTTGCCGACCCCGAACCCCCTTCCCTCTTCTAAGAACTCACCACAGGAACACAACACTATTTGAAACCAATAATGTTATTTGGCTGCGATCTTCTGTAAGGCGGAGGTACCTCCCCAGGCGGGCTGCTCCAATTCAGAACGAGAAAATCTCGCTGTGCCCTACCTCCTCTCAAAAGCGTTTACGTACTCGAACGTATTTGGTTGACATGACGTTTTGGCAGGCATGTGGCAGTTTAGGTCCCCCGTATCGCCTGTATTTTTTTCGCATGCCTGTCCGAGCAATGGCTATTTTGGGGGGGAGCTGTTTTAGTTATTAATATTGATGTCGAACTTCTTGTCCGTTTTGTGATTACTGCTAAAGATGTTCAAAAGACCAAAAACGGCTTATTAGAAAAAACTGAACATAAAAAAAAAAAAATAGTAGACTTAGCCCCTTCGTCCATGACGCTACGCAAAAGTGACTCATTAGAAACTAGAGTTGCGGACTGATTGGAAACTCTGACTCGTCCGCGACGCTACTGGAATTTCCTGAAACTCAGTCACTCAGTACACGATTTTATGTAAACAAAGTTTTGAAAACGAAAATAATTAACATGACTAGTGATAATTCGAGCGATGACATGGAATTATTACTTCTCCAGTCACATAGACGTCAGAATCACTTATAATTACTGTTTATTAGTTCATTTTTCACACAGTTTCTCGAAACCAGTCGCCTGGCGACCAGCATGTCGAGTCGCCAGGAGACTAGTTACAAACGCGTTCCTGTTGAGTAGCGCCGTGGATGGACGCGCATTGAAATACTAGTGCTATCGCAGTCAGGCTACTCATAAGTGACTACAGTTTCAGTCGCGTTCCTTTTGAGTCGCGCCGTAGACGAAGGGGCTTATTTTTACGCTGATGTTTTATCGTTTTGTTTGTAGTACTATGAAATACCTTGTATAGAGCTCATACTTTAAGTAGAGTCCGCGCCACCACTGAAGTCCGATTGACGCGGCGCTGCTTTAGCAGAACTAAATGTTGTTAAGAATTTAGTTTCCGCTTTTGCCGTAAGACTTACTACACTACACTCTACGTAGCCAATCACAGTTCTTTATTTTGACGTATTTGACAGCTGACAGAATTGCGTACAAAAGAAAAAAAAATGTTTTTTTCGTAAACTGCGAAAACCCAGTGGCCTGGATGTCTTGGCTTTCAGCGAAGAAGCTAGGGTAAATAACGCCAGTTAGAGGCCCTTACCCGCAGCTCTACACAAGAGTTGCTGATTACCCGATTGATTGCTATGAAGCTATGGCTAGCGTTAAAACTGAACAGCAGGATTTCAAAAAGAGAACGAGTCGGAATTTCCAATTAACTTTGTGCTTTCTAGCTCTATGTACTAGGGTTGTAGCGAATATCAGCGTCAGCATCAGCTTCGCGGAACTTCAGCGTAATTTTCCACTCGAACTCGATGAACGAGTGGTGCAAAGTGATCCTATTGAAATAAACGCCTTTTAATTTTGACTTTCCACTAAGAGCACCTGCTATTTTTGCTTGTCAAGTTTTGTTTTGATTTGACACAAAGGAGCCATTTCATTCTGTGCCTGGTCCATGTACACTACATAGAAAAATTAGGAAAAATAGGAAATTACAAGAAAAATACAATTTCATTAATTTAAAGACAAATGCGATGGTACAGGAATAGTTCTTCTGGTAAGTTTTTTTACTATTTGAACACTATTTGAAGGCCGCCATATTGGTTTATAATTGGCGTTTGACATGACATTGATATATTTTACATGTCATGTTGTTTGATTTGATGTTTTTGTTTTGTCAGATAAATGTAGGTTGTCAAAATGACATTTCACGCACGTCCATCCGCTATATTTTTGTAGCTCTGTGTGTTGCTCTCTTTGTCGAAGAAAATCTTAATGTACCTTAGAACGAATTCAATTTAAATAAAATAACCGATTAAATACGTTTATTTTATTGCTTGGCCATATTTTAGAGTAGTGTACACAGTGCAGGCCCAGGCTCCATATATTGATGAAACGTCTCTTTTCATGTTCATGGTGGAATTTGTAATAATTCTACCATTATTCATATTATAATAATAATAATAAATAGCATTCATTTTCTGAGAGGTTTACAAGTTAGGTTAGGATAAGTAGATAAGTATTTATCTTAGTACATTAAAAATATACACATTCATCTGATCACGTTCCTGTTACCTATACCTACTTATCTAGATTTTGATAAGGTAATTAACATGGTAATTATTGATACATTTATCTCATTTTCTTTGAGGACCTCGGTGGTGCAGCTTCCAGTGCCCCTATGAGACGCATGCGGTGCGGGTTCGATTCCCGCTGTGGGACAAATGTTTGCATGATCTGCAAGCATCTCTGCCTGTATCCCTTCACCATCATCATCATTAGCCTGTAGAAGTCAACTGCTGGACACAGGCCTCCCCAAAAGAGGAACGGTCTTGAGCCTATTTGATCCACCCTCTTCGCGCAACCTTCACAGTGTCGTCGGTCCTTCGGAAGGGGGGCCTTCCAACAGTGCGTTGTCCGGTTCGTGGTCGCCATTCGAGAACCTGTATCCCTTAACTTATAAGATAATAATTAAATTCAGCGTCAGTATCAGCATTAAATGTAACAACCCTGCTACGTACAAACTCTTATTTGAATAAAGGTACAAAGCATAAGACATTGGCGATACGGAGTTGCTAATGCGTTGCCTACCGAGCCCCTTCCCCCCTAAAGAGCTCTGGCAACCTTACTCACCGCAGGAACACAACACTATTTGAAACAAATAATGTTATTTGGCTGCGATCTTCTGTAAGGTAAAGGTACCTCTTCAGGCGGGCTGTTTCAATTAAGAGCGAGAAAATCTCGCTGTGCCCTACCTCCTCCTAAAATCTACCACTAGACTAATAACCAATAGACCTAATCGTTCGACGTCTATCGATGCTATCGTTCGCATCGGTAGACGTCCAACGATTTGTGTGAGCTTTGGCTGATCGACTGGTACTGGTTGACTGTTACCACACCAGATCGACAATCGATCGGTCAGTCAGGTGTGAAACAGCCATAGATTGACAGAAATATAAAGGTTGCGGGAAGTCGTTGGATGGAGAAGGCTCAAGACCGTTCGTCGTGGCACTCTTTAGGGGAGGCCTATGTTCAGCAGTGGACTTCATCAGGCTGATGATGATGATGATGATGAATATGATGACATTTTGACCGTGTTCAAACCACGTGCGATACGTTACCTTGCATTTATTTGAAAATTATCCTTATCTCATCGAATTATTTCTCCTAGCCTTATCTTTACTAAATAAAGTCAATTTTGAGTTTGACTTTTAGGGGATTGCAATGTGTTACCATCCTACCATCGATCAATCGACGATCAATTGGTGTGGTAGCACCTGTCAACGTAGACTGTTCCATTCAACGATCGATCGACGCTTTCGGTCGACGATCGTTCGATTTTAGTGGTAACCCAAGGTTTTAAATTTTTTGATAAAATCTCTTTTCTCTTTTCACTTCACGTGGCGTCAGAAAAAGAGAATCGCTTACTTGGACGCCGGCCAACGCACGTACTGCGGTTATAAACCGTTTTCGACGTTTCCAGGGTTCTTGTTAGCTGTATGTACCTACCTAGTCACTGGGTCCTAGATCACTGAGAAATTTTAATTAAGTTATGTGTGGATTATCTAGGCTCAATCTAACCCTAACTTTGGAATATTTAAAGTACCTTTAGTTAGAGTTCTTATAAAAATTAATAAACTGATCCCAACTGATCCCAAACTAGGCATAGCCTGTACTATGGGTACCAGAGACTGATATATATAATAGATAAGTATTTAACACCCAGACACAGAACAAACATCTCTGTTTATCACACAAATGTTTGTCTAGTGCGGGGATCGAACTCGCGACCTCTAGCGCAGGAGGCAGAGTTACTACTAACTGAGCTATGAGGCCAGTCAGTTTTTTTTATACTTTTTCATCGTCTCGTTTTTTTTCTATAAGCAGGTATCGTCACATAAAGGGGTTAATTTTGAAGTAAAATCCGCAGACACAATTTGAAATAAATGATGTTATTTGGCTGCGATCTTCTGTAAGGCGGAGGTACATCCCCAGCCTGGCTGCTTCAATTTAGAACGAGAAAGTCTCCCTGTGCCCTACCTCCTCCATAGACTTGCACAAGATAGAGATAATGGCACATACAAAGGGGCCTATACCTGCAGTGGGTGAAGTCAGGCTGTGGATGATGATCATGACTGTCCGCTCAATCCGCCCCTGACTAGAATTTGAATACTCTTGATTGCTCCCCCACATCCAACTGTAAATGGTTTATGAGTTAAGTTCAAGTTAACACATGCAATCACAAACTATTCCCAAGTCAAAACTTAAACATCATTTAGTTAACGGCTTGTAAGTGAAGCGATATGTAAGCGATTTGTTTGCAATCGTTGTTAATGACTTCTTGTCGTGTCACTTGTTATTTCTTGGTCATATGAAAGAAAGGTTTATTTGTAACGCACTTTAGGACAGAACAAAGCGACACAGACAATTTGACTGACTCATTCATTCAGTCATTTATTTACTTGTATTCTTTTTTATTTTCTGTCTATGCCTACTGAGTCTTTAAACTTATTATTTTATTATTTTGTGTATTCTCCTACGCCATCATTAATTGTTATTTAGTCTAAGTAGACTTACAATAGCCAATTCATCTCATTACTGCCACAGATGTTCAAAAAGACCCTTTTGATAATGTAGCCCTTTATTTTAAACTGGGGTATTTTTGGATAATTAAAAGTCACCGAAGCGAACGCTGAATATTCATAGCGCGCCTTACGTGCGCGGAGTGTTAATGTCACGTTGCTCCCTCATATTTACCATGTATTTCTTTTTAAATTTTTGTAGGCTTTCACACTAATTATGCTAATATTTCAATGTGAAAGTAGCTCTGCCTTTGTATCTCTCTATCTCTCTGTTTCTCTGTGTCTCTGTGTCTCTGTGTCTCTGTCTCTCTGTCTCTCTGTCTCTCTGTCTCTCTGTCTCTCTGTCTCTCTGTCTCTCTGTCTCTCTGTCTCTCTGTCTCTCTGTCTCTGTGTCTCTCTGTCTTTCTGTCTCTCTTTCTCTCTATCTCTCTGTCTCTTTATCTCAGTGTCTTTAGCAAATTGAATGACGACTGACGACCACGAACCGGAGTGAGCGAAGCTGAGTGTAGTTGATGGACCGACGATATGAAGAAGGTTGCAGAAAGTGGATGAACAGAGATGGCTCAAGACCGTTCGTCGTCGCACTCTACGGGTCTATGTCCAGCAGAGTTTTTTCAAGCTAATGATGATGATGACCATCGTAACTTTTTTGCATTAATTTAGTTAGATTCACGATATCAATTCCAATCCAAAAACTAAAAGTCCTAACTAAAATGAAAATTTTTAAATGCAGTTAAAAAAGTTTTTGAAACAGTTTTCGTTGGGGAGTAAAGGTTCTCGAATGGCGACCACGAACCGGGCGACGCAGTGTTGGAAGGCCCCCCACCCGATGGACCGATGACATTCTAAAGGTTGCGGGAAGTCGGTGGATGGAAAGGGCTCAAGACCGTTCGTCGTGGAACTCTTTGGGGGAGGCCTATGTCCAGCAGTGGACTTCTACAGGTTGTTGATGATGAAAACAGTTTTTATCGTACCAATGTCAAAGACAGCTTCGATTAAAACCGCAAACAGGTTTTATTCAAAAAAGGGTTGAACAGATTGATGAGAAGTTGCTGAACGATTATGGAAATATTATACTTTATTTGAGAAAATACTTTTATTGGAATAATGTCTGACCTTTAGTTGCCTCATCTACGTCGGAGAAAGTGAGCCGAATTATTTGATCTCACCTTAAGCGTAAAGGTTTAACGAAATTAGTTATATTATAGATGTATAATCTATATAACTAATTGCGTTAATTTGCCCAAACTGGCCACGCTGGGCATGCGGGTTGGCTAGCGCAGATAAAACAATTGTTCATTGGGGCCGCTGCTGCCCATCCCCTAGCTTTTTTCCCTTAGTCGCCTCTTACGACATCCACGGATAGAAACGGAGGAGCCTACTCTTTAGCCAGGTCCACCACGGCTTGTGGTGTATAATAACATGTTGCATATTTACTCGTCCTATCGCATATTGTACAATGGCCGTCGAAAAACTGTATAATTTTTTTTTTTTTTTTTTTATACTACTGAAGTGGCAAACAAGCATACGGCCCACCTGTTGGTAAGCGGTTACCGTAGCCTATGAGCGCTTGCAATACCAGAGGCATCACGCACGCGTTGCCGACCCCGAACCCCTCCCCCCCTAAAGAGCTCTGGCAACCTTACTCATCGCAGGAACACAACACTATTTGAAACAAATAATGTTATTTGGCTGCGATCTTTTGTAAGGCGGAGGTACCTCCCCAAGCGTGCTGCTCTAATTCAGAACGACAAAATCTCGCTGTGCCCTACCTCCTCCTACTCTCTACCTCTCTATAATATCTATAACTGTATGAAACTAATTTTCCCTCTCAACGCAATCTCTTAATACCGAGAGAAGTTAATTCGAAGGAGGCTTAGTTGTGGATGGTTTTGTGCGTGAGATAAGAATTCATCTGATAATATATGTTCACTGAATAAAAAATCCTCCACCTGACAGAAGATCGCAGCCAAATAACATTATTTGTTTCAAATAGTGTTGTGTTCCTGCGGTGAGTAAGGTTGCCAGAGCTCTTTAGGGGGGAAGGGGGTTCGGGGTCGGCAACGCGTGCGTGATGCCTCTGGTATTGCAAGCGCTCATAGGCTACGGTAACCGCTTACCATCAGGTGGGCCGTAAGTTTGTTTGCCACCTCTGTTGTATAAAAAAAAAAAAATTCGCCTTAACAGACAAACGTTAACTAGATAGTATGCTTGGGAAATGTTAAATTGGAGATTTCCCAGTATCATTCATCATCATCATTCCAGCCGTAGGAAGTCCTCTGCTGAACATGGCCTCCCCAACAGACAGAGCAAATTCCTTATTATATGGGGGGATTTGCCCATACTCACCACGCTGGGCATGCGGGTTGGCGAGCGCAGTTAGAGCTATCGTTGTTAAAATGAGGGACGCTGCTGTCCATTCCCTAGCTTTTTTCCCTTAGTCGCCTCTTACGACATCCACGGATAGGTAGATATGGAGGGGCCTATTCTTCAGCCGGGGCCACCACGGCACCAGTATCATTATTATGCCATAAACATTTGCTTAGATTTTGAAATTTAAGCTATCTTCGTTGTAATACTAACCTCACAACATATACTAGTCATTCATCCAAGAACAAAGTCTCGGGATTTTCCACCGGGTAACACAAAATTTTGCCCCCACTACAACTAATAAGGGGTTGATTTTCGGTGTTCCTTTCATTCTACACTACTCCTAATGTCATACACCTAGGATTTCTGGTTATGGCTATGAGTTGACTTTCAGTCAGTCAGTCAGTAACGTACGAGTTTTATATATATTCATTAAAAAGCTTGATATCAAACTCTTTATTAATAATTGAATAATTGGAATTGATTTGAAACAAAACAGCTGATTATCGAGTAATACATTTCTGGTACCTATACTATAGTAGAATATATTTAATACCTATTTATTAAACAAAAGTTATTGTTTATTAGCACTTATATTATTGTCCTAGATATTCAGGAAAATTCTGTAAACAATTTTTGCCGAACAAATTAAACGAAACTTTGCTGGTTCTCTCTGGCATGAAACCGAACTATCGCATAACTTTTGATACAGTTAATAAGGGTCCAGGCCGAGGTCACGTTAACGGTTAAATAGTGGAGACAAATACCGGCTTCAGCTGAAAAGGGACAAAGAACTCGCTATTTATCGTTGCTGGACAGGAAAACTGGGTTTTCAGGGTCTAATTATGAGGATTGAATTATTTTTACGTGCCCTGTGAGGTAATTGATAAAGGTCTTCTGGAACTAATTGTTTAATAAACAGAACAGTTTCAGTTTTTATGGTAAGGGTAAAAGGTAGCTTTTAAGACCGGTTCCAAATGAGAGGTTCCAGCGCTCTAAAAAGCACATATTTACACATATTTGCACATATACCTGAGTTACTTATTTATTTAAACCTGGGTAGGTACATACTTTTATGTTGCTGTCCTGTTTTTTGTTTCCCTATTTTTAACCTATTGTTTTGTTTCTTCCTGTCTTCTGTCTGTGTTCGTCAAATAAAACTTATTTCATTTCATTTCATTTCATATTTTGTTGTTAACTCTATTATAATATTCACATTACCTATTAATTTTCTTTATTGTTTCACGTTATTATTATAAAATTGGCCTTGAAAATTAATTTAAGGTAGTACCGGCTGAAGAGTGGGCCCCTCCATGGTCCACTACCTACACCTTCCAGTTCGTGTTCTTCGAGAAGGAAGTCCTGGAAGCCACTTACCACCACCACCCGTTCCCGTTGGGACCGCCCACCATCATTCGGACCAGACCTACCAGGGGAGTGCTTGCTAGATTAGTGGTCGACCAGAAAATTTTTAATACCTATTAATTCGTTTTTTTTTCTGCAATACCTGCAACATCTGCCCTGAAGAAGTATTTTTGTACTTTTCTTGAAGACCTTAATGTGTTAGGTTAGTGGGAAACCCTCGGAAGGAAGCTTATTCCACAACTTGCACGTATGGGGTTGGTAAAGGTTACTACATGTTACGAAAGTCTTAGAAAATTACAGGATTTTTCATGAGTACTAAAACCATTAATTAATGTGGAAGCGGCATTTTTAAAGTGAAGCTGGTATACCTAAGTATTTTAACAGGAGTAATCTCGTCTAATGGTGGAACTTTGCTCGTTAATGTCAAATAGCTCCGATTGTTATGTGGGGGTGGCCACCCCTCGGGTATGGCTCAAAATTAATGTGTGGGCAAGTCTTATTGCTTGCATAAATTCATATTTTTAATGCATGGTGGGTAGGCCATCCAAGTCACGGGTAATGTGGTGGACATAATATGGCAAGGAGGAAAATTTTCGAGCGAGTCTTTCTCGTTCTCAATTGGAGCAGCCCGCCTGGGGAGGTACCTCCGCCTTACAGAAGATCGCAGCCAAATAACATTATTTGTTTCAAATAGTGTTGTGTTCCTGCGGTGAGTAAGGTTGCCAGAGCTCTTTAGGAGGGGGAGGGGATTCGGGGTCGGCAACGCGTGCGTGATACCTCTGGTATTGCAAACGCTTATAGGCTACGGTAACCGCTTACCATCAGGTGGACTGTATGATTGTTTGCCACCTTAGTAGTATAAAAAAAATAATCTTTCACCGAATAATTCCCAATGAAATCTTAAAAACCCGTTCGTCATATATATTTATTTTTTTACCAAACAATTTGATTGTAATATTCATAGGTTTTGCCGCGGTAGTACCGGCTGAAGAATGGGGCCCTCCATAGTCCACTATCTACACCTTCCAGTTCGTGTTCTCCGAGAAGGAAGTCCTGGAAGCCACCTACGTACCACCCGTTCCCGTTGGAACCGCCCACCATCATTCGGACCAGACCTATCAGGGGAGTGCTTGCTAGATTAGTGGTGGAACAGATCAATAGGCATCCCACGCCCGCCACGGAGCTGCTAGCTGTATAGTTTATTTTTAAATTATAACTATTTAATTGAAACCCTGTTTTTACTTATTTCCAAACTACCACTAGTAGGTAGGTAGGAGTAGAAACAAGGGGCCAGCGGCACATTGGCACTTTATATATATACTACCCGTGGATGTCGTAAGAGGCGACTAAGTGAAACAAAGCTAGGGGATGGGCAGCAGAGTTCCATATCAATGACAAATTATTGTGTCTGGTAATCTATGTCAAAGTCAAAGTCAAAGTCAAAAGGCATTTATTTCAATAAAATCACTAGGATCACTTAGAAACGTCTTAGAAACTAGGTGAAGCTATGCCTGTTCCTCGCGACCAAGCCTAGAAGAATCAGGCAACAAACACGGCTTGGTGCCTATCATTTTTTTCGATGATCCTTTTTCACAATATGGGGGAGGCTTATGTTCAGCAGTGGACTTCTACAGGCTGATGATCAATAACATTGGAACTATCAGTAGGTATAATCTTATCTCTCTCTATCTCTATCTCTAGTTAGGTAATATTTAGGTTTTATGTATTAGTATATATTTTTTTTTATAGTACGTATTGTAGTGTTAAACTTTTTGTACACCTCCGTCTTGTTTGATCTGTTTATCCTGTCCATCCAAAGGTTATCTGGAAGAGATCGCTTTTAGCGATAAGGCCGCCCATTGTACGTAATTTTTTTTTGTTTCTCCCTTTTGTTAATATCTATCTCTGTGTACAATAAAGAGTTTATCTATCTATCTATCTAACATTGGAGCTGGGAAAATTCGTGTTCTCGTACAACGATTATAAACTCCAGTACTATTTATCGCTCTCGCTTATACCTTGAAGCAAAATAAACAATGCCTGAACAGAAACCGACGAATTTGTGAGATTAAAACTCGTTGCTAGAGAAATAGTTGCTCATACATTTATAGGGAAAAGTTTATAGAACTAATAAGACTAGTGACTTATGGAGTCACTTCTGAGGGAAATTATTATCAGGAAAACCCTGGCTTCTAATAAATGGCGACCGTCTTAATGTTGGGCTAAATGAAGCGATGTAACAAATTTTCAGTTTACGTCAATCAAAATTACGTTACCAAAACAATCCAAAATGGTAGAACATAATAAGCAAGGTAGGGCCCAGCGAGATTTTCACCCTAAATTGTAAGAGCACGCCTGGTACCTACCTCCGCCTTACAGAAGATCGTAGCCAAATAACATTATTTGTTTCAAATAGTGTTCTGTTCCTGCGGTGAGTAAGGTTGCCAGAGCTCTTTAAGGGGAGGGGGGTTCGGGTCTGGAAACGTGTGCGTGATGCTTCTGGTATTGCATGCGTTCATAGCTACAGTAACCAGTTACCAATAAGTGGGCCGAAAGCTTATTTGCCAACTCGGTTTTTTTTTTTTTTAATATTCCGGACATATTCACACGGTCCACTGATCCCAAACTAGGCATAGCCTGTACTATGGGTACCAGAGACTGATATACATAATACATATATATTTAACACCCAGACACAGCACAAACATCTGTGTTAGTCACAAATGTTTGTCCAGTGCGGGAATCGAACCCGCAACCTCTAGCGCAGAAGGCAGAGTTACTACCAACTGAGCTATGAGGCCAGGAGTTGTATTCAAAAAACCCGAAGGTTAGAAAGTAATGCTCTAACAAACATACATACACAAAACGCAGATTCGTCCAAGTTGTTGATTGATCTTCACTCGCTTCACTCTCTCGATCAATAGGATGACACGTAAAGTATGCCATATTTCAGCAATATTATGAACTTAAAATAACAGTCGCAGCTTTTAAGATAACCGAAGTTAGATAAACTGTCTTAGTGGTGAAAGTCCAGAGGATTTTGAACTAATCAAAACTGTTCATTCCGTTTTGATAAAGATAGTATTAAGCCGTGTTATAACGGCATGCGATTTGATGCGATATATCCTTGATGAAATCTAAAAAAATCATTTTAAAAAGATCTATCTCATGCTTTTTTCTTTGTGAGCGCATACTGCTTTGCATTTCACTTTTGTGACACATGTAAAGCAGCAAATAGCTGAGTCAGGGCCTGTTTGGCTGCACCCAACACAGAGCGAGACTGGCTGATTTCTGCCAGTCTGAAATCAGCCACGCGTGCCAGTGCCAGATGCGGTATGTGTCTATTCAACTTGTTCTTTTTTTTATTTGTGCTATTTATTACTCTTTGTATTGTTCCTATGCCCGTTCTTTGTTTTTAGTGTGTAAGTCAAATAGATTAAAAAACGTTTATTTGACTTACACACTAAAAACACAGAACGGGCATAGGAACAATACAAAGAGTAATAAATAACACAAATAGAGCATTATCGTTGTTTTATAGATTAAAAAACGTTTTTAAAACAACGAAATAATGCTCTACGTCTGTTCACACTAAAATAATTTGATAGAGTGGGGATTGAATGAGCATTTGCTCATCTGATGTAAATCGGCCTTAATAATAAGACTTTACAAACTCTGTTCCTTCAGGAGCTAACAAAAAACATCTACCTAACAGCCAATTTTGCCGGTTTGACAAGTACAAAGTTAAAAATGGCTAGGTATAATTTTTTCCCTTTACTGTTATAAAATCTGCCATCATTCTTCAGAAGGCCTGAGAGTGAGTCGGGTTAAAATGAACTTTGAGTTTTTAGGTTAATAGCTCAAATTACGGATTTATATACGTTTTTAATAATTTTTTTAAGACCTTGGTGGCGCAGCCGGAGAATGCCCGTCTGAGACGCAAGGGGTGCGGGTTCGATTGTGTACATGATCTGCAAATATTATTTTGTGTAGTTTTTTTTTATATCTATTGTGGGGTCAGGATTTTTGTTTGTGAATGTTAGTTTATATTTATAAATTTATTTATAGGAGGGTCGCGGTTGCGGTTCTCGTACAAGTCGAACATTTTAGGGGGGAAATTTCTTGTAATTATTAAAAAGTTACAACAACTAAGCTCTCGTATATTGTACCGCGAACATATTCCACATTTATTTATAATTCTCTAAGCTTAAGTGTTTTGCGTGAAAGCAGGATTTACAAAACGGTTCTTCTACATGTTTGTTTGGTTCCATTCAAACAATACTACATTTAGTAATTATCTGCATTTTATATTTTTATTTATTAAATACATAGGTAGGTACATGCACTCAATCATGCCTGTTTCCCCAGAGAGGTAGGCAGATCTATTTTGTCTAAGTATTATATTTTACGCCAATAAAGTATGAGTGTAGGATGCAGTGCAAATGAGAGCTATGCAAAGTAACTATGTGTGGAGTAACTTATAAAGATAGAGTGAGGATTCGTGTGAAAAGAGTGCTTTGTGGAGTGAAAGAAGAAGTAATGATGAGGGCTGATAAAATGATGCTCAGATGATTTGATCATGTAGATAAGATTAACGAAAGAATATTGACAAAATTGGTGTTTGGGCAAGTGTAAAACGGTGACTTTTAGAAAAAGGCCAAGTCCCCTAGACCGACGAGCATACATGAGGAAGGTGATGAGAGTGAATGCAGCAAAGGATAAAGAAAGAAAGAAGAAGAATTACTTTATTTACTCTACTATGATTTAATGTAGAGTGCATGGATAAGACTAGAGGAAGGCCGAAGAAAAGATGGATGGATTGTATTAAAGAAGACATGAGTAAGAAAGATGTGAGTGCGGTGATGACGGCTAACAGAAGAGAGTGTAAGAAGAAAACATGTTGTGCCGACCCCACATAATGTGGGACAAGGGCCGGAAGAAGAAGAAGATCTACTATGATTTAAGAGCTTAGCTCTTGTCGGTGTAATGATGCAATTTTCTCCATTCTGATCTTTCCAATACGAGCTCCTCTACTTCCTTATACGACAAGACGGCAGTCTTCTCTTTTATTAGGCTCATGTCTTGGTCTTCCTCTTCCTCGTTTTCCTTATACCTTTCCTTTTACTTTATCTAGCCAAGGTTTAATTCTAAACTGAGCTGAGTTAGTCAGCACATTAAAAAATCTAAAATAAAATCATTGATTTTCCTTTAAAAAAACTAACTTATCTTCTAAACCAAAGATCCATTTCTGTTGGTTAAAACAGACATCAATATGGCTAATTTTATGTTCATAAAGCTTGTAGCTTCATAAGGCGGTGGATGGAGCTCAAGACCGTTCATCGTGGCACTTTTTAATGTCCAGAAAACTTCTGCTGATGATGAAATCTTGTCAAACATAGCACATTACTGAGAAAAAAACCTTAAAATTACAATAAAAATACACTAGTCCAAAATACCCTATCCTACTTCAGTTCACGGAACAGAAAATTGGCTAAGTTTGAATGATCACCGCCTCCCCAAGACTGTAACATAAGCCATTCTTTTCAGTGGGTTTATGTAATTGCCTGATTTCTGTATGAAAGACCTTATAAGTCTGTGAATTTCATTTATTTACAAAGAATGACATTAAATGAAATGACCTAGAACGAGCTTTAAAACCTCCTGACTTTATACAAGCTGATTCGTAATATTAGAATTTTATCAATGAAAAAAGTCTAATTCCCAAAAGTCGTAGAACATACTTTATTGCCAATTGGATGTAAAGTAGCATACATATCATGAATCACCTTGTATACTTAGCCGAAATGGGCTTATTCTACACCTAATCAGCAATAACATTTTGGAAATTCGACATTTTTTATAGAAAAATACACTATGTGAACATCATATTTTGCTGAAACTTGGAACAGATAGAGAGCGTTACCTAGAATAGCATATATGCTACTTTATATCTAGGTACAACGCGAGCGAAGCCGCATGCACGAGCTAGTACACTAATCATTCCCAAAATGTGAAAAATATATCACACTATCAGTGTGCGAGCGATCGACGATCTCGGCGGTTTAGCGGGCGAGTGTCAGCCAGAGACGGTGCGGGTTCGGTTCCCGCTGCGGGACAAATGTTTGCATGACCTACAAATATTTGTTCCAGGTCTGGGGGTTGCGGTACCATGGTACTCGTAGCGTCTGATACCCGTGACACAGGGAATCCTAGCGCGAGGTCAGGACTTTGATGTGACTATAAGGTGTTATTAAAAAGAGACGTTTCATCAATATATGGAGTCTGGGCCTGCACTGTGTACACTACTCTAAAATATGGCTAAGCAATAAAGTAAACGTATTTAATTGGTTATTTTATTTAAATTGACTTCGTTCTAAGGTACATTAAGATTTTCTTCGACAAAGAGAGCAACCCACAGCGCTACAAAAATATAATAATAATAATTATAATATAAAATATGGCGGATGGACGTGCGTGAAATGTCATTTTGACAACCTACATTTATCTGACAACACAAAAACATCAAATCAAACAACATGACATGAAAAACATGTCAATGTCATGTCAAACGCCAATTATAAACCAACATGGCGGCCTTCAAATAGTGTTCACATATTAAAAAACTTACCAGGAGAACTATTGTTGTACCATCGCATTTGTCTTCAAATTAATATCTATGTAGTGTACATGGACCAGGCCCAGAATGAAATGGCTCCTTTGTTATTTATTTGTTAACTCAAACTGGACGGATGTTAATTCCAACATCGAAGCAAAATTGTTTTCTCAATTTTCGTACCCGTGTTCATTCATTGTGCAAACAATCACTCCTAATTTCTAACGGTAGTCAGCGACAAAAGCTTCTGAGCATATTAAATTATCACGTTTGGTTTAGTACATCATAATAACGCAGATTTTTTCTGATTAATAATACTACGGCAGCAACATACAACCTCAGACGCCCCAGTTGATTTACATAACAAAAAAAAAGATTTTGAACAAAATAAGTTATTGACATATGAATAGAATGAACAGCTAATAGATAATAAATGAACGATTTCAGGCACCAATTAGGTTAAAAAAGCTTGGTTTTTTTTTTATATCACACACAGTCGTCTCGATCCCAAACAAGGCATAGCCTTTACTATGGGTACCAGATACTGATATACATAATAGATATATATTTAACACCTGGACACAGAACAAACATCTCTGTTAGTCGCAAATGTTTGTCCAGTGCGGGAATCGAACCCGCGACCTCTAGCGCAGAGTTACTGGCAACTGAGCTATGAGGCCAGTCAATTGTGATGCTTTCGTATCCATTCATTTTTTTTGGCTGAAAAGTTGAACGATGATGACGTTTTTAGAAAAAAAAGTAGGTAATTTACATTAGGTTTTACATCATTTGTGATTCTTGAGTCCATTTTGAACTAATTTTACTTTTAGGGTTTGCGAATTTAAAAAATAAACCTGTATTTTCGAATTTATTTTAATTCTTTCCAATTTTATATACTGCCCGAGCTGATTAAAGGTTCGAATTATACCTGTGAACTGTTTTTCACTTTATGATAATTCAGAAAAAAAACAACAGTAATTCATTAAAATAATTTCTAATTTTCATTCAAGGAAGGCGGAAGGGAAGAGGTCATATGTGATATGTCAATGTAGTGTGAAATGTCCGGAATATTTATTTATTTTTATATTTTAATTTTTGGTGGTGACTGTCTACATCCCGCATCCATTACTCACATTTTAAAACCCTAAACAAACAAATTGACCGTCCCTCAAACCAAACAAAGCAGAGTTTGTTTTGCAAATTATTCTCACCTGAAGGAATTAACATTTCGTTGAAACGGGGATTCTGATTAGACATGTTTGAGAGTTTTCATTACATGTTTGTATGCTTTGGTATATTTGTCCACAAGTTGACCCATCCCAGTGTCGAAGAGGTTAAAGAGACGTTTCATTAATATATGGAGCCTGGGCCTGCACTGTGTACACTACTCTAAAATATGGCTAAGCAATAAAGTAAACGTATTTAATCGGTTATTTTATTTAAATTGACTTCGTTCGAGCAACACACAGCGCTACAAAAATATGGCGGATGGACGTGCGTGAAATGTCATTTTGACAACCTACATTTATCTGACAAAACAAAAACATCAAATCAAACAACATGACATGAAAAATATGTCAATATCATGTCAAACGCCAATTATAAACCAACATGGCGGCCTTCAAATAGTGTTCACATAGTAAAAAACTTACCAGAAGAACTATTCCTGTACCATCGCATTTGTCTTCAAATTAATTAAATTGTATTTTTCTTGTAATCTCCTATTTTTGCCTATTTTTTCTATGTAGTGTACATGGACCAGGCCTAGAATGAAATGGCTCCTTTAAACAGTATGTACGGCGCCGTCCTAATTGGCTAGGCACCGAACGAATGTGACATGAGCACGAAAGGATTTTCAGGGCCACCACAACTCAACCTGCTCACTGACCTAATATAGGATGACCAAGAAATCAGTGTTAAAAATGCTGATCATGTAGGTAATTCCCAACCTATTTTCGCAATGATCCACTTAATAAACCTTGTTTTCTTTGCAAAATTGCCTAAAATTATCGTATAATTTTATCAAGTAGGTAAAGCAATTTTCGCTCGCATTTAATATTTTACCTACTCGTTCCTGGTTAGTCCCGTTTTTCAGTTTACATCCCGTTTCCTGTTGAATATAGGTCTCGCCCATAGATTTACAGCGCGACCGACCTTGTACGGCCTGCACCCAAACAATCATTTGGTGGTATTTGAAAGAAAGAAAGAAAAGTTCTTATTTGTAACGGCACAATAGTACAGAACTAAGCGACACACACACAATAAAAATTAAATTTCAAATAAAAAAATCTAGGCACGTATCTAAATAACTATCTATCACACATACGAGTAATTTGTGAAAAAAATATATTTAATAAATAAAATTATTTACATTCATAATCTAGGGAAAAAATAAGATATTCCCTAGATATTTTATTATATTATTTTAAGGGTGTGTGTCTCTCGTAGTATAGTAGTCCACGTGACGCCACAAAATGCCATACTCACCACGCTGGGCATGCGGGTTGGTGAGCGCAGATTCTCTATCGTTGACAGAGAACGCTGTTGCCCATCCCCTAATTCCTTCCCTTAGTTGCCTAGGGGATTGTTCAGCCGGGGCCGCCACAGCGATTTATTTCTGTTTTGAATACATTAATGAGAGAAACATCCGACTAATTGCATTATAATGGGACGCGTAAAATTCATGTTTTCTTATATAACGTTTTCGGTAGTAACGTATACAGAACTAATTGGGTTATTTTGGAAAGTGGATAATTTGAGACAATATTGGCTTGTTCGGTTGTATTTTCTTGAATGATTATGTTGATATTTGTTATGGGAAATAGGTATGGCTTGTTACGCTGAACGAGAGCTGAAAAGATTTCGATGAAACTCAGGCTCGTATCTTCAATCGTAGTGAGTAAAAGTTCTAGGGAAATTCTGAAAAAATAGATTTTTGTGGATGAAGATTCTTTCATCGACGGTTATAGGCTCTTTTCAGGGCCACCATTCCTCAACCTGGTAACTGGCCAATTGAATTCAATTCATTTATTAATCCTTTGACATGTTACATGTCCTTAGACAAGTCAAAAATGTCGGACCAAAGACAGGATGACCAAGAAAGAATCAGTGAAACGACAAGAAGAAGGAGAAGATTATGTGGCCA
The DNA here is from genome assembly GCA_947579855.1 of Anticlea derivata. Lineage (NCBI taxonomy): Eukaryota > Metazoa > Arthropoda > Insecta > Lepidoptera > Geometridae > Anticlea > Anticlea derivata. The sequence continues at coordinate 7,274,674 of OX388281.1, forward strand.
AAGCCATAGGCGGAAGCAAGTATAAAGCAAACTTTAGGTACATTTAAGTACCTACAAAAATGTTAGAGCAACAGGTTCGCGAACTAATTCAGAGTAACTAATACTAGTTCACAAAGGTAGCTACTTGTAGCTGAAATATTCTGGCTTGTTAATTTGTTTGAGACTGCATCCCACATTCTTGTGGCTATGAACCCTTAGCACAAGTTTCAGTTGTTTTCGAATTGCTAGCGTATCTGCAACATTGTCAAACTCGCGGAAATTCCGCGCAACTTCGTTTGGGGTATAAACTCCCGCTGCATTAAGGGTTAAATGAAGTGAAATGAAGTAAGTTTATTTTGACATACACTGACAGAAAACAGAAAAAAACAATAGATTATAGGAGACAGGACTTAATTGTGTAATATATTTAGATATGTAGGTACTAATAAGTCTCCCTAACACAGTTAAAATAAATAAAAATATAAATATTCCGAACATATCACACACGGTCAACTGATCTCAAACTAGGCATAGCTTGTATTACGGGTACCAGAGACTAGATACATATTTAATGCGCAGAACAAACATCTGTGTTAGTCACAAATGTTTGTCCAGTGCGGGAATCGAACCCGCGACCTCCAGCGCAGAAGACAGAGTTACTACCAACTGAACTATGAGGCCATTCAAAAATTACGTGTCAAATTCATTTAATTTAATCAGCGTCTTGGGAAGCTTCCAACTGGTAGTGATTTGGATCAGTTGAGCTATCTATAGATCGTTTGCAATGGTCTTTAGACTGCTCTACTGTTTCATGTGTTTTCTTATGTTTGTAGGGTTTACTTATAAATAACTTCGTTCCATCGCAGAAAAGACTGTCTATTTCCTCGTATTTGCTCACATCCATAGAACATTTACGAGTCATCAAAGGCATCGTTCATTTCAAATATTTGCATCCCTCTCCAATAATATATTATTGAACATTCTTCAACCCTTACCAAGTCTCGTATTTTGATGAAGTTTGAGAGACAGCGAAGATTTTATTACGATTTAATGCAATAAACATGATAAACAATGATAAACACAGAATAAAGACTTAAGAAGATCCCATACAAGTAAAATTATTTGTTTCAAACAGTGTTGTGTTCCTGCGGTGAGTAAGATTGCCAGAGCTCTTTAAGGGGAGAGAGGGTTCTGGGTCGGCAACGCGTGCGTGATGCCTCTGGTATTGCAACTTCGAAGTGATTTAAGTAAACAACTAATGATGAACGCTTTTGCATGCTGTCACAAATTCTGCATTGTCTCTCAGACTATTATAGACTAGGGAAATGTACAGCAGCTAAAAGAAGCTGACTCAAAGATTCGGCAGCGAAATTTTTAGAAGAATCAAGATCGCGCTAAGATTCAATATAGCGTTGTACCTGAGTTCTTGTCAAAATGTGAAGCGTTTTCAGACATTTTTCATAGTAACGTTATCATCAATCTCATATAGCTCGGAGAACTGCAGAGCGGCGTATTGGAATGAAGAGACGATCTATTAAAGCCATTGGCTGCAAGCTTTGGTCTTGCGATCGTCACGCACAATGCTGCGGTGCGCGGTATGCGGTGGACACATACCACCACCAATGGCACCACAAATTCCACCAATTCCTTTACCACCTTTACCACCAATTCCGTAACCATAAATACAAATAATTATGTGGAAATTACTCACCAATTCCATCATTCAAAGATATTAAATACACACGTAAATATGTAGAACTATTCCGCTAATCTATTCCTCTTAAGTTCAACAAACAAACAAGACACGTGTTTCACCCCTCTACAAGGCATCATCAGGAAGAATAATAATTGAGTTGCTGTGCGCTGGTAACTCCAAGACGTGTTGCCTCGCTGAGCACTGAAAAGAAAGAATGACTTGCGCAAGGTCTCGTTTGAATCAATTAAGTCCATCTTTCTAATAAAATAATGTGCCAACAAATACGGATCGTTGTGAGAACGAGCCGTTACTAGCCGGCCCAAGCCTGGCCTCCCAAGTGTGAGCCAGTTTCATAACAAACGGTCACCGCGAATGACGACCGTACTACGCCATTAGAAGCAATTTTCAATTCGTGTCGTGCGTAGTGGGCGATCGCCCAAATGTTTGCATGATCTGAAAATCTGTATTTGTTCCATGTCTGGTAGTTGCGGAACCATGGTTATCGTAGTTTCTGATACCCACGACACAGGGAATCCTAGTGTGGGGTCAGAACCATGTGACTGTTGAGTGTTGTTTATTATTTATTTATCCATTTGGTCACCGCGCTGATGTTTGATCGACTGATCTGTTAAGAAGGTCAAAGTCAAAAGGCGTTTATTTCAATTAAATAACTAAGTTCACTTTGAAACGTCTTAGAAACGAGGTAAAGCTGCGCCTGTTCCTCGCGACCAAGCTAGAAGAATCAGAAGGACTAGACAAGCTACGCCACGAGCGCTTCTGCAAAGACGGTGACCGTTTATCAGGAGACTGAAGAGATGGACGGTCGCAGGTGGCATCGGATTTTTGCCGTATTGTGATAGATGGGCCGAAGAAGTTTTATTATGATAAAACGGGCGTATTTTATTGGAGAAAAAGTTCGGTTTGCGTATTCTTTATTTCAGTCGATCGGTAATTTGGATGAAAAATTTGCATTTAGTTTCTTACATAAATAATCTTGATTATTTCTCAGTGGCGCAGCTGGCGAGTGCTCGTCTGAGACGCGAGGGGTGCGGATTCGATTTTACTTGCGGGACAGATGTATGCAGATCTGCAAATATGGTGTCCGTCTGAGACGCAACGGGTTCGATTCCCGCTGCGGAATAAACGTTTGCATGATCTGCAATAATTGGTTCCGGGTCTAGGTTTTGTGGAACTGATACCCAAGACTATGTATGTGACTGTCGTGTTATTTATATATATTTCAGCTAAACGGCGTCCAACGCTAAATAAAGGCCTCCTTCATAGATTTCCAGAGCGATCTTTTGTGGCCTGTATGTATACTTTTAATTTGTTTGTTAATGTGACATGTACAAAAAATGTATGTATTATGATATGTATATGTATATGAATACTGAATACTGAATATGGCGTGGTCGCTCTTCGAGGACTTTTATTCCCGAACGGTTTTCATTTGATCCTTGTAAGGCCACCCGATGGACCAACGTCATTTTTAAAGTTGCGGGATGTCGTCGGAGGGAAAAGGATCAAGACTGTTCGTCATAGAACTCTCTGTATGTATTCAAATTCAAAAGGTGTTAATTTCAATAAAATATCTTGGATCACTTTGACGTCTTAGAAACAAGGTGAAGCGAGGCCTGTTCCTCGCGACCAAGCCTAGAAGAATCAGGCAACAAGTACATTTATAGTAAGAGTTAGACGTTAAATTTTGAAACTTAAGTTTATATGAATAATAATAATATATTCATAATAATATAATAATAATAATATATTCATTTTTTTGACAAGGCTTATATAATATTTAGTTGTTGTATATCTAGTCCCTAATTGTTTTTAATATTTTAATTAGTTCATAATGACATTCTTTTTCTTCTATTTTTTATTATTATTTGTTATTTTTTTTTATTAATTAAATTTTATTAAGATTGTAAATTAAATATTGCATGCCTAGATATAGGTAGAATACATTGATTCAATAGTATATAGTAATTGACATCTATATGACATGTATTTCAAGCAATAAATTATACTTTGACTTTGACTTTGACTTTATGAAGTCTTATCGCCAAAAACCTATCCCAAACAACATTAGGGTAATTATTTTGAACTGTACCACAAATCAACAGGTTCTAGTAGTTATAAACTAAAACAAAATCAATTTAAGTTTAATTGCGAACTCTAACTTCACACTAAGTTAGACTCGTGTAGTTGACTCATTTATCATCTTTATCGTTGTAAATAAACTTGGCTATGTTGTGATGAAGTTGTACTAAAGTATCTACTTATCTGGCCGTGGTGGCCCCGGCTGAAGAATAGGCCCCTCCATATCCACATCATATCATCCGCGGATGTCGTAAGAGGCGACTAAGGGAAAAAAGCTAGGGGATGGGCAGCAGCGTCTCCTATTTAACAACGATAGCTCTAACTGCGCTCACCAACCCGCATGCCCAGCGTGGTGAGTATGGGCAAATCCCCCCACATGATAAGGAACTCACTCTGTCTGTGGGGGAGGTCATGTTCAGCAGTGGACGTCGTACGGCTGAAATGATGATGATGATCTACTTATTTACAACGCGTCATCTTCATCATTATTATCATCAGCCTGTAGAAGTCCACTGCTATACATAGGCCTCACCCAAAGAATTCCACGACGAACCTTTTCCATCCACCGACTTCCTGCAACCTTCACAATGACGTCGGTCCATCGGGTCAAACATTTTTCCTGCAGCGGGAATCAAACCCGTCTCAGACGGGTACACGCCGCTACATCACCGGGCTTTTATTGTAACAAATACACTCTCTTTTCAGACCAAAAACCAGCATCATCTGTTTATCTATAAGTATTGCCAATACAAAGTTATCTCCACCCTATGACACATGCTCCTTGTACTTTATTATTATTCAGCCCTTTTGTTTTAGCGAGTTTTGATGCGGAAAAACATTGAAAATATACGGGCCTTTGAAGATGCTGGGTTTTGTATGAAAACATTTAGCACAAAAGGCTGTATTTCAATAATTGTGGCTTTAAATAGCATTATGCTATCTTAAAATTATTATATACATGATATCATTGGAATGTTTTATGTTATGTTTATTTTTGGACTTGCTTGCTTGTCGTGTCACAGTTATTGTGGCCCTGAAAAGGGCCTATGACCGTCGGTGGAAGAATCAGTGTTGTTAATCTTTTCGTGCATATTTTTTTATTTTTAATTTATTTATACTTTCACACTTAAACTTAGTGTAAGGAGGACTTAATGCTAAAGAATTTTCTACCAGTCATCCTGGGCGTGCAAAAAAGATGGTGAGGCGTGACAATTAAACTAAACTTAGAAATAACTTACCCACTTAAATAGTTTACATACTTAGTTATAGTGATATATATACCTACGTACGCACAAGTACCCACGTAGGTATCATAAAGTGGGAGAAAAAAAAATAAGAAAACAATAATACCTACAAAAGAGATAACCTTAAAAAAAAAAAACACTTATACCCACAACTCACACACTCACACATGTCACTTTGAACTTAGGCTAAGGACTCACGAAGCGGTTTTCACCCGCGCCCGCCGTGGTTGCGGGCCCGCAGGCTTTGTAGAATACAGATATTTATGTAAAAAATTAAAGCACATTTCACGACGCGTTTTACGCCCGCGGCGTGTGCTATTGTTTGCGGGTCCCGCTGCACCGGCGGCGGTCATCTTGTACCGGCGGGTGCGGCTCGCGGTCCCGCAGCCGCGGCGGGTTACACCCGCGCGCTCTGCGGTTGGCGGGCGACCGCAGTGGGCAGCGGGGGGCGCCCGTCTTGCGATAATCTACAACCAAGTTTGCGAGCGATAATCGCAACCGCGACGGCTGCGTAACCGCACAAAACTCCGGTCTCGTGAGTTTTGAAAATAAAACTCCATTCCGCCATCGCGGCGGGTGCGGGTGAAAACCGCTTCGTGAGTCCTTAGCCTTAAAGGTTCTAAGACATGCCTGTTTCCTCGCTTTGGTTTCCTTCACCGTTTGAGAGCACTATTTTCCGAATGGATAATCCATTATACCTCAACCTGGGCAATGCACTAATACAGAGTGACCAAGAAAGAATCAGTGACATGACAAGCAAGTATCCCCGTACGATACGTTCTAGTGGGCACAATAGTGTCTGGTCGAGTCCGTTAGGTACGTGTCTGATACGTTCATAGCACAGTCATGATAAACGTTGTAGTAGGTAAAGGCCTGTAGTTTTAATTTAATTATATTGATGTTTATTTTGTTTTTAGGATGCAAGGAACACACCGGAACTGTGGAGGTACTTACGAGTATAAAGTTGGTTGTACAGCTTATTAAGGCGGACCTCTATTACCTGCGCTGCTCATAAGGCTTTGCCTTATGAGCAGCTTTTGATTATAAAGAAGTTATTTTTTCTGAGTTTTCAGTAATTATTTATGCATGTGTATTATAAAAGCAAAATAGTTTCTGAAAACTTTACTTACCTAAGATAAGATAAAAAAAAAATGGCATTGGGCATTGGGCATTGACATGGCAATGGAAAGATGGCATTGGGACCGCCACGCACTATGCGCATCAGGATGTGGTCTTTTACGGAGAATGGCAGCAATTCCATGCAATCCTAATATTATTATTGAAATGACTGAATTGACTAATATTCTAATTATAATTGAGCTAACAATTTTAATATTTTAAGCATTCGCTCAGCTCTGCCGTTGATGTGGCCTTATGCATGCAACTTCTTTATAAAAGCCCCTGTACGTAAATTACATTGGCCTTTTTTATGTTACCGCCTAGTCGGAAGTCTGGAAAATTCCATGTTATAAAGTTTAACTAAACTTGGTAGGTAATTAACCAGTAATACCCGACAACATAGCGATGCGATGCATTTATTCCCACAATGAAACATTTCACAAGTCGTTGGATGCAGAAGGCTCAAGCCCGACGTGCCCCTCCTTGCACATTGTACCTTTGCAATTATTTCTATTTTTTATTAGGTATATATTGTTTACTGTGTGGTGTACAATAAACAGTTTTCTATCTATCTTTGGGGGAGGCTTATGTCCAACAGTTGACTTTTAAATCATCATTTCAGCCATAGGATGTCCATTGCTGAACATTGCGCGCGGATTTCCAGAGCAAATTCCTATCAAGTTGAAGGAATTTACCCATATTGTTTATTTTTGTTGATATTTAAGTCAAAGTCAAAGAGCGTTTATTTCAATAGAATCACTTTGAAACGTCTTAGAAACTACCAAGCCTACAAGAATCAGGCAAAAACACGGCTTGGTGCCTATAATTTTTTCGATGATCCTTTTTCACAAAATGGTATATAGAGCTTCAGTGTGGTGCCGATCGAACGAGGTGAGGCTCAAAAGAAAAATAATATAATTATAATTTCTAATAATTAAGAAATAAAATTAAATTAATAGCCCCTTTTAGAATGCTATACTAGATAGATACGGAACACGTTGTACATCTGCTTAGTGGTCAAAAACAAAATGAGCATGCGGAATCTAATTATCAACTCCCGTAATTATAAAACCTGATTATGCTTTAATTAAAATAATATTGGTTTTGGTTCTAATCTGAACAACCAAATTGATTACCTCACTCAAACTTTGTTACCTATTAATTTGTAAAGTTACGATGCGACTCGGTTTAATGGTATACAATGCAAACAATCAGACACGCCAACTGATTTATAAAATACTGGCTTGCGCCCACGGCTTCGCTCGCGTGGTACATCTCTATGCCAAATTTCAAACGGATCCGTTCAGCCGTTCTAGCGTGATTTTATTTTATTTATTTTTATTTTACTTATTAACAAAATCCACAGCTCTTAAAAAGAAAACATGTAAACTTATAACTAAACTGACAGCCAATAACGGATTTACATTTTATATCTTATACCTAAAAACAGTCACCAAGTATGTATTTATCATAAAATAATAATAGAAACTATAAAACAATAAAAACTCTAAAAGCTCCAAACAAGTATTAACCATATATAAATATTATCCATGCCTAACTACGTGCTCTGTGTATGTGTGTGTGTGTGTGTGTTTGTGTACGCGCGTGAGAGTTTGATTTCATCCCGACTGACCCTCCATACTTTCCTCATCGTAATCGTTGATTGAGTAACAAAATCCATCCATCCTTCCAAACTTTCGCATCAATAATATTAGTAGGATAACTGATCAGAAGTAGCAAGTTGAAGTGGCAGCGGGCAGGCCATATAGCTCGCGAACCGACAGCGGAGTAAAGGTTCTCGAATGGCAACCACGAACCGGGCGACGCAGTGTTGGAAGTAGCGTAGCGCAGCGGACGTGTGCCGGGACTAAGACGCAATGGGTGCGGGACAAATGTTTGCACGATCTGCAAATATTTGTTCCGGGACTGGGTGTTGTGAAACCGTGGTAATCGTTGTTTTTGATACCCAGGACACAGGGAATCCTAGTGTGGGGTCAGGACTAATAATTATGTGTACTATACTGTTGGGTGTTACTTATTTATTTATTTTAATAAAAAAAAACTTACTTTAAATTCAAATAGATTTATTACGTGTCAAAATGATTCATGCAGATAGATAGATATATAGTTAACACTTATTGATCACCACACCGTATAATACCTGAAGATCACAATTACAAATTTACAAGGCAATACAATGGGCGGCCTTATCGCTAAAAGTGATCTCTGCCAGGCAACCTTAGGATTTCTTTTTTTTAAATACAACTAAGGTGGCAAACAAGAATACGGCCCACCTGTTGGTAAGCGGTTACCGTAGCCTTTGAGCGCTTGCAATACCAGAGGTATCACGCACGCGTTTTCGACCCGTCCCCCCCACCTCGCTAAAGAGCTCTGGCAACCTTACTCACCGCAGGAACACAACACTATTTGAAACAAATAATGTTATTTGGCTGCGATCTTCTGTAAGGTGGAGGTACCTCCGCGGGCGGGCGGGCGGTCTGCTGCAAATTAGAAGGAGAAAATCTCGCTGTGCCCTACCTCCTCCTAAGATGGACTGGACTGAAAAGTTTAGAGAAGGGGCAAGATGGTGTATCTTAAAAATTGCTAGGTAATAATTTATGAAGTGCTATTTAATTTATTGCATGCTATTTCAATGAATAAATGAATACTTATTGAAGTTTGAAGTTTGATTTCACCATTGACCAAAAGTCTCTTTAAAAAGTCGCGTCTGGAACCTCATCTCGCGTTGTTTGCCACGTTGCGTGCGGTAGGTAATGTTCGTCATAATTGACGTTCATTATTCAGAGAGGCATAATTCCGTGGTGTGACGGTATTAGATGTCGTCACTCGTCCTCACTAATTAACATAAGCTTATTTTCGAATCTCGGTTTGGTACTTAGAATGAGGCAAGTTGATTCAGATTAGGTAATCTAACCCGCAGGGCGACGCAGTGTTAGAAGGCCCCCCCACCTTATGACATTTTGACGTCGAACCATGGCCCGACGTTATTGTGAAAGTTGCGGGAAGTCGGTGGATGGAAAAGTTTTTAGAAAAAGGAAAAGGTCGAATTTCCAATAATTAAAGTCTATGCCAATTATGCCCCCTTTCGGGATATAATACTTACACATGAATCACCTTATACAGGGACTTATAAAAATAAATAAATTTAAATAAAATCAATTTATTTCAAGCAATTTCACACTCATAATGGGTAAATAAAATGTTAAAAGATAAAATAAAATTAGACAAAACAAACAAAATTAATTAAAATAAAACTAGGTGTCCTATCCCGCTAGGGGAATGCCTGTCACAACAATGACGTACATATGGACAGTAAATTTTGGCAGTTATCATGGCCAGGACGGTATTGGTGCTGGCCCGCAGCCTGCGCACTAGGGACGAGCATCGTTTACGCATAGTGCTATGAAAGCAATCGATGCGTGCTTCTGCAAACATGCCCGAAGCGCTCCAGTAGCGGGGCGACCTCAACACCGCCCTGAATGCTATGAAAGCAATCGATGCGTGCTTCTGCAAACATGCCCGAAGTGCTCCAGTAGCGGGGCGACCTCAACACCGCCCTGAATGCTATGAAAGCAATCGATGCGTGCTTCTGCAAACATGCCCGAAGCGCTCCAGTAGCGGGGCGACCTCAACACCGCCCTGAATGCTATGAAAGCAATCGATGCGTGCTTCTGCAAACATGCCCGAAGCGCTCCAGTATCCGGGCGACCTCAACACCGCCCTGAATGCTATGAAAGCAATCGATGCGTGCTTCTGCAAACATGCCCGAAGCGCTCCAGTAGCGGGGCGACCTCAACACCGCCCTGAATGCTATGAAAGCAATCGATGCGTGCTTCTGCAAACATGCCCGAAGCGCTCCAGTAGCGGGGCGACCTCAACACCGCCCTGAACGCGTTGTTAAATTGGACGCGGAGAGCACTGTATGCTGCCTTGATGTACTTGACCCACAAACTGCTTGTGTATAAAGATGTGCAATAGGCTCTGAACAGCGTTAAAATTCAAATTCATTTATTTTCTGATTTCATTTAACACAAGTTCTCTAAAAAGCGACTGAATTCTATTACCCAAGACATATTCAAGGATGTCGACCAGTTGTGGTCATAAAAATCATGATTTCATTTTCTTCATTCAAAATACAATGCATCCAACTTTAGCCGATTTCAAATGGCGTGCCATATGTCATCATTAAGTATATGTTTAAAATGTATTTCGATCCTAACGTCTACTAATGAAAGTCAATTTTGAGTTTGACATTTGAGGGCGTACGATACAGCTCAACAATATCGCAAGCTTCTAAAAGTCAAACTCAAAATTGACTTTATTCAGTACATATAAGAATCATTCGAAATAAATTTCTGATGATATATCGCACGCTGTTTGAACACGGCTTTATGCCAGGTCACTGACCTATCAAGTTGTCAAAAAGGTTTTATTTGCCCTTGGGAGGAATACAATGCAATAATTGAAATTCCTTTATAAATTAACTGTGTCCAATATCTGCATACCCTCGGGCAATTCAGCTCAAAGTGAATTGAAAGCACTGGTAGAATAGTGGCCCTCCGCCTTCCGATCGATGGATCGGGGGTTCAAATCCTGGCACACTATAGACACAATAGATTTTCCGTCCGGAAAATTATTGTGGGCTATTCGGTTTCCTCACGAAGTTTTCCTTCACATTTCCTTCACTAGTCTCAAATGTGAAGGAAAACTTCGTGACGAAACCGGCATGTCCTAGAACCTAAAACCTAAAACCTCGAAGATATGTGACATGTGCATGAAAGGCGCCTCTACGAGGCGCACTTTAACCCTTCACTACACTGATTCTTTCACCGACACGGTCATAGGCCCTTTTCAGGGCCACCGTACCTCGACTTGTTCATTGACCTACAGGTTGACCATAAAAGAATCAGTGACACGACAAGCAAGCAAGCTCAAAGCAACCGAAAATATTAAAACAAAAAACTGTAAGTTGGAGTATAAAGTACCTACTTTTATGAGTATTTACAGCCGCCGGCTCGGTCTGCGTTATTTAGCCGCCATTAAAATGCAGCAGAAACTTCAGCTACGACATTGTGTTGGATAAAATGACTAGATGTGATATAAGAATTCAAATTCAATGGGTGTTTACTTCAATAAAATCACTAGGATCACTTTGAAACGTCTTAGAAACTAGGTGAAGCTACGCCTGTTCCTCGCGCCCAATTTAAGAGGCGGGTTTTACACACGTTTAGACACAATTATACATAGCATGCATACAATCTCCAAATTCTATTAACAAAAAAAAAGAATATTAGCGAAAAAATACATATTTTTTTTCAGTTTTTTTCCAAACCTTTTTTTTTGATATTTTAAACATCCTTATAATTTAGCATAAGAGAAGTTCGGCATCAAGATTGCTATTTAAAACAGCTAATTCATTGAGTTTGAACTGATTAATTTGTACCCAAAACAGCAAATTTTTGCACAACTCTTTCAATAAAAAATGACGAATTTTGGAAAAATCAAACAAACTGTAATGTCAATTGGGTGTAAAATAATCTTTCGGGATAGCATACATAATGAGTTACCTAGTGTTGCCATAATGGTAAAATTATGAGTCAGACTCGCACTTATCCATATCTATTTACTGTCACTTCTATTAAATCGACATCACACTTTCAAAGATACAGCAAAGTTCGCGCATCGGAAACCCAAGTGCGGTTTGCAGCGTCTAGAGTTATCGCTCCCACTGTGTATGGAAATCTTTTTAACTGTTTTAATATTTTACATAGACTTTGTTATTTTTATAGGAGGTATTTTTTCCCTCATACTGAAGTGTCATTATTTTATCCAAATGTGAAAATGACAAAATTGATCGAACATAATATGAGAAATATATAGCTCTCAGAATTAGCAAGTTGAAGTGGCAGTGGGCAGGTCATATAGCTCGCAGAACCGATAACCGTTAGGGAGTAAAGGTTCTCGAATGGCGACCACGAACCGGGCGACGCAATGTTGGAAGGCCCCCCACCCGATGGACCGACGACATTGTGAAGGTTGCGGGAAGTCGGTGGATGGAGAAAGCTCAATACCGTTCGTCGTGGAACTGGGGAGGCCTATGCCCAGCAGTGGACTTCTACAGGCTGATGATGATGATGATGAATATGAGAAAGTTAGAAAAACAGAAAAATAATTCGCTAATGTTTTTTTTTTGCTAGTTTTCTTTCCTTTTGTTTATGAATAACCCTTTTTCGGGTAAGTTTATGTTATGAATCACCTTGTACAAACCAGTTAAAGAATTATAAAAATAGGTTATCGTTATACGGTCGAGATATCGAGTAACATATACATAGAAAAAAGGCTGATATGGGATCTTTCTCCTTTCTCGAAAAACTTGAAAGAATAAAAGAAATTATATTTATTTGTGACATAATTTCCAAATTACAATTATGGGACAAAAACAAAAAAATATATACAAAATAAGGAAAATAAAGAATGTAGGAATGTTATTATGTAAAAGAATGTGTGTCCTAGCACCCAGTCTGCGCTTCGTCACAAATTGGTGTCTGTTCGCGCCGAGGACAGCACTATTACCCGCTACGCACAGCACTAGTCCAACTCACGGGCGCGACGAGTCGACGGCACAGAACATCATTCTATTTGCCCGCGGCCGCCGACGACAACGCACGCTCCCTCCCATACGCGGTCGCTATCTGTACCTATTAATTGAGTTTATACCTAATAGATTTATACGAATGAAAACCTAATATTTCATTTCCATTTATGTCCATATATTCCATTTATGTCATTTATGTCCTCGGCGCGAACAGTGTCCAACTCAGCATTTGTTGTGATGTATTGGCTGACAACGCTGATCTTCCGTTGGAACCAGTCAGTGCATCACGGATCTCAGAAAATAATGTGAACTTAAGTGAAAATAGTATGGGAAACGCTCGGAAGATTTTTTTTCCATAGGAATTCCATGTCAAAAGCCGGAGGTACCGCCTGGTACCTCCGCCTTACAGAAGATCGCAGCTAAATAACATTATTTGTTTCAAATAGTGCTGTGTTCCTGCGGTGAGTAAGGTTGCCAGAGCTCTTTAGGGGGGAAGGGGTTTAGCCCTCCTTTTGTGCAACTGTACTATGTGTGTGCAATAAAGTATTAAATAAATAAGGGGTAGGGGTCGGCAACGCGTGCGTCATGTCTCTGGTATTGCAAGCGCTCATAGGCTCGTAAGCTTACTAACAGGGCTATATGCTTGTTTGCACCTCAGTTATATAAAAGACTCATATGGCTGCTTAGTTCAGTTGGTAGTAACTCTGCCTTCTGCGCTAGAGGTAGCGGGTTCGATTCCCGCACTGGACAAACATTTGTGACTAACACAGATGTTTGTTCTGTGTCTGGGTGTTTAATATATATCTATTATGTATATCAGTCTCTGGTACCCATAGTACAGGCTATGCCTAGTTTGGGATCAGTTGACCGTGTGTGATCTGTCCGGAAGATTTATTTATTTATTTTATAAAAAAAAAACTTCAATAAAAAGTCGTAAAAACACGGGACAAGACTTTATTGCAGCAATTTGTGTACTTTTTCCTTGCCTATCTACTCAAATACCTACCTTCCGAAGTACGTACTGACAGCAAGCGTATTGCCAACAAGTACTACCATAAAAACCCTTTCACGTAAAGTTTTACGAGTGAACGCAGCTGATACTTTCTTTGTTTGTTTTCCTTTATGTATAAGATCAAAAGTTTCATCACAATGTCCTTGAAGTTAAAACTTGTATTTTTAGGCTTGTTTCTTTGATCGCTTGAGGGAAATTTGGAGGGGAAATTGAAAACAGTCAGTCAAGTGACTTTGCGGAAGTCAATTCTAATTTGCTTGTTTTATGTATAAGATCAAAAGTTTCATCACAATGTCCTTGAAGTTGAAACTAGTATTTTTAGGCTTGTTTCTTTGATCGCTTGAAGGAAATTTGGAGGGAAAATTGAAAACAGTCAGTCAAGTGACTTTGCGGAAGTCAATTCTAATTTGTTTGTTTTATGTACCTATAAGATCAAAAGTTTCATCACAATGTCCTTGAAGTTAAAACTTGTATTTTTAGGCTTGTTTTTTTGATCGCTTGAGGGAAATTTGGAGGGGAAATTGAAAACAGTCAGTCGAGTGACTTTGCGGAAGTCAATTCTAATTTGTTTGTTTATTAAAATAAGCCTTTGCGTCAGGAACCATTAATTTATACCATTGATGGTAGTGTGTGTGAGAAGTGACACAACTTTGTATCCTTAGTACCATTAAAGAAAAATGAGGATATTCCCCCGTAATTAATATTTTTTATTTATTTCGGAACAAAAATAATAGAGGTACATTAAAACGATTTGGAAAAACGATGTAATGTACCTCTATCACCAACGCCCGCCTCCTACGACTAAGTGAATACAATTAAATGTTCCTGCAAAAACTATTTTTAAGAAAGAAAAAAAAGCGAGTACATACTTTAACATTACACAAGGTATGAGTAGGTACTTTAAATATGAACAAAGTTTTCAATTATAATTATACATACACATAAAATTGTGATGTTGAAAGGAACATTTTGTCCACGGCCATACATTTTGAGTACACCAACTCTACACATTCTAGATTCTTCTAGGTTGCGCCCGCGGCTTCGCTTGCATTGCACCTTGATAAAAAGTAGTCTTCTTTCTTTCTCGTTCTAAATTGGAGCAGCCCACCTGGGGAGGTACCTCCGCCTTACAGAATATCGCAGCCAAATAACATTATTTGTTTCAAATAGTGTTGTGTTCCTGCGGTGAGTAAGGTTGCCAGAGCTCTTTAGGGGGAAGGGGGTTCGGGGTCGGCAACGCGTGTGTGATGCCTCTGGTATTGCAAGCGCTCATAGGCTACGGTAACCGCTTACCAACAGGTGGGCCGTATGTTTGTTTGCCAACTCAGTTGTATAAAAAAAAAAAAAGGTCTATATGCTCTTCTGGGTAAAGAACTCTGTCTATATCAAGTTCCATCGAAATCTGTTGAGCCACTACGGCGTGATTGAACCACAAACATCTAACCATCTTCAAAAACTTTAATATTGATATAAGCCTCTTTTGGGATGGTTTACATAATATTATGAATCACCTTTTATAGATAGTACCTATATTATCGATACCTAAAACACAACTAGAACCTAAAAATCCGAAGACATGTCATGTGCATGAAAGGACTGTCTATGATTAAGAGGCGCACTTAAATCCTTTCAACACTCTTATTCTTTCACCGACGGTCATATCATCTTCTTCATCATCATTTCAGCCGTACGACGTCCACTGCTGAACATGGCCTCCCCCACAGACAGAGCAAATTCCTTATCATGTGGGGGGAATTGCCCATACTCACCACGCTGGGCATGCGGGTTGGTGAGCGCAGTTAGAGCTATCGTTGTTAAAATAGGAGACGCTGCTGCCCATCCCCTAGCTTTTTTTCCCATAGTCGCCTCTTACGACATCCGCGGATAGGTAGATATGGAGGAGCCTATTCTTCAGCCGGGGTCACCACGACGGTCATATGCAGTGTCGGATTTGCCCTAAGGCCCAGTAGGCCCGGGCCTAGGGTGGCCAGATAAGGGGCGGCAAATCGTGAAAAATAAAGTTTCATGATTTGCCCCTTATATCTGGCCACCGAAAAAATAAAGTTGGCAATAAAGTAAATTCATTATGAACCTAGTCTCTAAGATAGGTGCTGAGGAAGGGGCGGCACATGTCCTGGGGCCTAGAGCGGCCAAGACTGCAAATCCGCCTCTGGTCATAGGCCCTTTTCAGGGCCACCATACCTGACCCTAGTAACAGACCTAATGCATTATGACCCAGAAAAAAATAGTGACACGACATGTAGAAGATATACCCCCTGGAAAATGACCAGTTAACTTTGTGCCCCCCCACCTTCCCCTCCGTTCCACACAACTCATTACGTTTCATAAGCTCTCACAGTTGTTCATAAACGTTTGAAACTTTTAAAATATCCGCAAACCCAATTTCGGATGTGGCGGCTGAATTTCCTGTTGGTAAGTACATTTTGCACAGTTCAGTTCAACTCAACTTTATTTTATGAGTAGTGATTGCACTCGGAATCTCTTACGTGCAAATATTTTACGGTTGTGAAAAACATATTTTCTGAAGAGCCATTAGCCTAAGGTCGTGTTCAAACGGCGTGCGATTTGTCACCTGAAACTTATTTGAAAATATTCATAATCCTAAATTCAATTATTATTATTTTTCTTGGGGACGCTTCCGACTGGTAGTGATCTGGATCAGTTGAGCTATCTATAGATCGTTTGTAACGGTCTTTAGATGGCTCAACTGTTTCTTGTGTATTTTGTAAATATTAACTTGTATTAGTTTTAAGTTTCTTTCTGTAAATAAAGTATTTATTAATATTTGAAATCTTTTCAGAAATAATATTTTATATCTGAAAATACCATGCGTAATACCTACTAAAACAAATAGGTATAGTAAAAAAAACACATACAAAAATTGGACATTCATTGCCATATCTATTTAATACAAGCTAGAAACTTGTTTTTTATACGGCTCACTGTACATAATAGTTGGTATAAATTTCAAGTAACAGTAATTAGCTTTAGCTGTTTCTGAAAAAAAGGCTCTTGACATACAGAAAGACAGACAGGGAGACGGACAAAAAGCGATTCTTTATGGGTTCCATTTTTTTCAAATGAGGTATGGAACTCTAAAAAGGAAGTTACATCTACCAAATAAAGTTAATTTTGCGTTTGGCTTGCGATATTGTACGCTCTCAAGTGTCAAACTCAAAATTGACTTTCATCAGTAGACGTGAGGATCGTTTTGAATTAAATTTTAAACATATATTAGATGGTATATCTCACGCTGTTTGAACATAGCTTAATGGGAGTGCCTCTGAAGGTCTTGGGTTTGAATCTCGGTCATGCATTAATTTATTTTTTAATCAAAATAACATGTGCAGTGTCACGTGCTTTAATTGAAATGAAAATATCACGAGGGAACCAGTTAGCAGGCTTGTTGATAAGTCATCATCATCAACAGTCTGTAGAAGCCCACTGCTGGACATAAGCCTCCCCCAAAGAGTTCCATGACGAACGGTCTTGAGCCTTTTCCACACCTCCTCCTTTAACTACACTGATTCTTTCACCGACGGTCATAGGCTTTTCAGTGCCACACCATACCTCAACCTGGTCATTGACCCAATACAGGATGAGCAAGAAAGAATCAGTGATACGACAAGCAAGCAAGTGGACTTCCATTCATTTGGTGACTGCTTTGGAGGTTGCTTATCTTGACAAGATGCGCCATGATCGCTTGAGGGGTTCAATTTAATTAGGAGGAGGTAGGGCACAGTGAGATTTTCTCGCTCTAAATTGGAGCAGCCCGCCTGGGGAGGTACCTCCGCCTTACAGAAGATCGCAGCCATATAACATTATTTGTTTCAAAAAGTGTTGTGTTCCTGCGGTGAGTAAGGTTGCCAGAGCTCTTTAGGGGGGGAGGGGTTCGGCAGGCAACGCATTAGCTCCAAGTATTGCTAATGTCAATAGGCAACGGTAACCACTTACCATCAGGAGGGCCGTATGCCTGTTTGCCTCCGTATAACAAAAAAAATAAAAAAATAAACAAGACATACAAACAAGCTGATTTCACTCCTCATAAAGCCCAACTTTTCACACCCTGAGGGAAGCATATGGGTTGAAAGTTTGCCCTTTAATACATGCCGTGATAAATCGTCTGTGTGTAAACAAGTGTTTTCGGCCCAAACGCGCAAATTATCATTTTGTTTCTGCGTTTATGACGAAGAAGTTTCTGAATATTTTTCGGCCTAATTTCGCATGACGAGGAAATGAGATACTAAAAACGTGTGCTGTGGAATGGATAATAGTATTTCTGTGCTCGCGTGAAGGTTGAAAATGGAGTGAAGTGGTTTTGTTATTGAATTTTTACGGCAAATTGGTAAACGGGAACCTTCTGTATCACCTCCTGTCATGCGATTGAGAAGTCTATAAATACCTACCATGAGAAAAATTTCACTTAAGTCGGTAATTTTCAATCGGAGGAATATTCAATTCATCTATACCTTATAATAAAACAGTAAATCCAAAAATTCTGTAAAGTGTTATTCTTCACTTTGTCTTTTTGCTACGATATTAGTTAGACTTTGTTTTACGACTTTTGGAAATTTGACTTTTTCCAAAAATCACTATCCTTAAATCAGTTTTTGGGTAAAATCAGTTCACACTAAATTATTCAGCTGTTTTACGCAGCAATATTGATGTAGAACTTTTCACACGTTTGATCACGATAATCCATTAAAGTTTTATTCTGCAATTTTTTTATTCTATAATATTATTTTATTTTGTAGATAGAATAAGCCCTTTTCGGTATAGTTTACAAAATATTAATCATGTTGTATTAGTATTCTCTTAAAGGGCTTTGCCCACTACCCCGTACCATACTATGACGCTGTTATGAACGTATCAGGCATGAAAATAACACAGACACTATAACGCCCACTAGAACGTACCATTATATCCTCATCGAGAATTTCGCTGTCGGTCCGGTGGCACGCTACGGTGTTGGTCGGAGACGGAATGGGCTAGTGGGCGTTATTTTATATTAATTTATAGCTTACAAATAATTCTTTGCATGTGCCGATACGGATACTGTCATGGTATGGAACGTTGTAGTGGGAAAAGGTCTACGAGATATGATCTACCTCCTTACCACCTCAACTATCAAACTTGGTAGCCGAATTTGGGACAAGACTTCCCCTAACGATCACTTGTCAGGCAGCAAATGACGCAGTAAATAATATTGTGAACAGTTGGTGAAACTGAGTATGAACGCGCGGGATATTTCATCCAAAATTAATTTTGATTCTTACTGCTACTGAATAAAGTCAATTTTAAGATATACCACAAATGAATGTTTTTTTTTTTTTTAAATCTTTGTATACCTTGTCGACATACCACACTGTCGAACCAATCGCTTCTGCTCTACTATTATTAAAAGTACTGGCAAAGAGTGGAACGATCTGCCTGCGTCTGTTTTCCCAGATGAGTATAATCTAGGAGTCTTCAAATTCAGAGTGAACAAGTACCTTCTGGTAAAGCGTGCATCATCTTAGGCCACAACTCACTTGCAAAAGTGAGATGGTGGTCTACACCTAACATCAATAAAACAAAAATATTTTTTAGGGGATATCGTTGAACAATGGTCATATCAACCAAACCCAAAACTTTATATCGTGGACTTAGTTTTTTTTTAAATTAGAAAAATATTTAAATATGTCTCTGATCGGCCATACTCTATCGATGTAGCCGATCTGACACGTCTTAACGATCTGGATTTCTTCAGCCTGAGGCCGTCTTGCCGTAGTCTGCAATATCAGTAGTTCTCACTTCTCAATCGTGGAAAGTGAATAGCTTGCCGTTTTTGTATGGTGTCACAAAAAGGGCGCCTACTCAAACCAGCAAGCTTAATTAAAATGCGTACTCTCTACTCTGTCCTCGACCAACACGGCACAAGGCTTTTCTCCAGCAACTATCACTATCACCATTAGCCATCTCACTAGTCACCGGTGAGTGTTGAAAATGGAATACATTTTGTTACTATTTTTTAATAAATAATAAATATTCCGGACATATTAACACGGTCAACTGATCCCAAACTAGGCATAGCCTGTACTATGGGTACCAGAGATTGATATATATAATAGATAAATATTGAACACCCAGACACTGAACAAACATCTGTGTTTATTACACAAATGTTTGTCCAGTGCTGGGATCGAACCCGCGACCTCTAGTGCAGAAGGCAGAGTTACTACTAACTGAGCTATGAGGCCAGTCAAAATCCAGTCAAATATGCATGTTATGTACCTAAGTAATGTGTTGTTTTTGACCTACTGCTTTCGATTGACTATGTCAAACGTTCTGAATTCTCGAGCCGCCGCAAAACTTAATAAACTAAGCATACCACCCCAGTTTAAGGACTTGGCTTTATGACACAGATGACATCGGTATAGTGGCACGGAAGATGGCATGGCTTCTGACCCTGGGGTTGCAGGTTCGCGTGCCAGTTTATTGACTTTTCTTAGACATCTTATTACTTCAATCGATCTCGATTGACGACCTTCTGAGATGCATGTGATGCGGGTACGATTCTCGCTGGGACAAATATGCAGCCCGCCTGGGGAGGTACCTCCGCCTTACTGAAGATCGCAGCCAAATAACATTATTTGTTTCAAATAGTGTTGTGTTCCTGCGGTGAGTAAGGTTGCCAGAGCTCTTTAGGGGGGAAGGGGGTTCGGGGTATAAAAAAAAAAATATTTGCATGATCTGCAAATATTTGTTTCTGGGTGTTGTGGCCGTAGTTTCTGATACCCACGACACAGAGAATACTAATGCATAACTGTTGTGGGTATTATTTCGGTCGGTTGGTTGGTTGAATAAATAAATAAAATATATAAATATCACACACGGTCAACTGATCCCAAACTAGGCATAGCCTATACTATGGGTACCAGAGACTGATATACTTAATATATTATATATTTAACACCCAGACACAGAACAAACATCTGTGTTATTCACAAATGTTTGTCCAGTGCGGGAATCGCACCCGCGATCTCTAGCGCAGAAGGCAGAGTTACTACCAACTGATCTATGAGGCCAGTCAAAAAATCCTACTTATATTTTAAAAATACGAAAGTTTGTTTGGATGTTTGTGGTTCAATCACGCTGTAACGGCTCATCCGATTTCGATGAAACTTGGAAAACATATTGTTTCCTTACCTAAAATAGCATAATAATAGTATATAAATGCAACATATAATATATAAATGGTGATGATATAGTAGATTCATAAACTTAGCTCTCTTTTGACATTCATCAAACATAGTAACTGCTATATCTTCCTGCGCCAGCATTTACCTGTCAAGGCATAATAGGTGATTTGTCACCGCCACTACTCAGGTGAGCCCTTTGAAGCCCCATTCAAGGTATCGGAGGCTATTCAGAATTTGGAGTACTTTTGATTCGTTGCCCTGTTTCTTAGAGGAAAGCTGTCTGGGAATTTACCGGACATAACTTGACTGGCCTCATAGCTCAGTTGGTAACTCTGCCTTCTGCGCTAGAGGTCGCGGGTTCGATTCCCGCACTGGACAAAGATTTGTGACTAACACAGATGTTTGTTCTGTGTCTGGGTGTTAAATATATATGTATATCAGTCTCTGGTACCCATAGTACAGGCTATGCCTAGTTTGGGATCAGTTGACCGTGTGTGATATGTCCGGAATATTTATTTATTATTTATTATTATAAAGCAAATGTTATTTATGTTTTAAATTGGGAGCACAGTGATTATTAACCCCTTGATCGCCGCCCTCAATGAAAAACTGAAAATCGTTCGATGAAATTCCTGATATTGCCGTAGCGATAAATTTTATTAAGTTTCTTATGTGTCAAAAAAGTAACCGTGATGGATGAAGAATAGGCCCCTCCATATCTAACAACCCGTGGAAGTCGAATGAGACGACTAAGGTATATAAGTAGCGTCGTGTATTTTCACTAAGATAGACTAACTGCGCTCGCCAACCCACCACAGCGTGAGTGTGGGCAAATCCGCCCATCATCAAAAACCTATAGAAGTCCACTGCTGGACAAAGGCCTCCCCCAAAGAGTTCCACGACGAACGGTCTTGAGCCCTCTCCATCCACCGACTTCCCGCAACCAAATGTGGGCAAATCCGTGACATGATAGGAATTCGTTCTGGAAATTTGTGAGGGAGACAATGTTCAGCAGTGGACGTCCTTCACGTTTAAGACAAGTAGAAAACAGAGTTCAGATCACCAACCAACCAACACAAGCAGTGTGCCTAATGATTAATTATGCAATCCTTTATTGTTTCTAGAATAAGCCTCTTTCGGGACATTATAATTATTATGAATCAACTTGTAGTTATTAGGTACCACAGGTGATAAAATCAATTACGAAATTTCTCGAACAATAAGTTCACTAAATTTATCTTCAATTTCTAAACACAACAAAGTCTTCATTATGAACCAGAATTAGTTTACTCTTCACGCGGGTACTTACAAATAGGAAACAACCGCAAAATTTAAGTA
This sequence comes from Anticlea derivata, assembly GCA_947579855.1. NCBI lineage: Eukaryota > Metazoa > Arthropoda > Insecta > Lepidoptera > Geometridae > Anticlea > Anticlea derivata. The sequence goes on from OX388281.1 coordinate 7,296,980, forward strand.
GAGGTTTTGACGTAGGAGGGTTTTCGATTCAAGGCCGGCAATAAAATGGGGGCTATTTTATTAAACTTTATTTTATATGACATGGCTCGCCATTTGAACACTGCATCGCAGTGTTGTCGGTCTGTGGGCCTTCCTACACTGAGTTTTCCGGTTCACCTCGTTTATCTGCCCCCAGAACATTTGTAATGTGCTACTTCTGTCAATGCATTCAAAAACAAGCTCGACAACTGGCTACGAATCAATAAATCAGTGCTCAAAAAAGTGAACCAGACATGACAATAGACTTTCAATTTCGACACTGTGAGATGTAGACACATCAGCGGAAGCTGCTCGTCTATAATCAAATAAATAAATAAATAAATAAATTTGGTACTCACGATTTGTAATTTTTTCACATTTTCATAAGTTTTTAGGTAGGTACCTGATTATTTTTCTTTTCAGGTAGGTACACCTTGTTCGGCCGGCCCTACACTGAGGCTCGTATTCAGAGACACGACTCAAGGATAGATTTAATCGCAGATCAGCTGAACTCTATTTAAGTATTGAATCTCTTCTCAAACATAGCTTTTATTCAAGAACGGTACTTAAACTACTCTCAGCTGAATCGAGTTTCAAATCTGTACTCATGTGATTCAGCCTGTTCTCGTTTACATTTTGATTTATTTATAATTTTCGATCCGTTTTACGCATAAATTTTAATAGCCAGGCTGGGAATATGATAGAGCTTCCAATAAAGTGAAGTATAATTATTATCAAATTACGTGTAACGGAACGCTGTTTAAAGAAAATGTCAAAGTCAAACGTTTTGGCGGGAACCAGTGCTTATATTATCTATGGCGGGAACTTGCGAAGTGATGTTGTGCTCTCAATTTATTTTACAAAACTTGTGTAATTATGAATAGTTTTGGTGGTTGGATTAATTTGAAAAATAATACCCCGAACAAGGATTCCCTGTGTCGTGGGTATCACATAAACCACGAGTACCATGGTACCACAACACCCAGACCCAGAACAAGTATGAAGATCATGCAAACATTGTCCCGCAGGATGATAATATCGGGAATCGTGATTTTGTGAATTCTTATTAAATAGTAGGAAATAAAAGATTGTCTGTAACACATTTAATTTTTTTTAAATAAAATAACTAGTAAACTTGGTCTATATTGTTATATTATATTTAAATACCTACTTTATTATTTGTATTAAAAATGCGAGAATAACTCGTGTATATATATCTGTTACGCTATATATCACGGCTCTGGTCGTGTGTGATGGGATATTGCCCAATATCGTGGTCTTCCGGCGTTTCCTCGTTAGCCAGGATATAAATGTGAAGTAGATCGCCATTATCAGCTGAAATTACAAAGTAACATTGTTATTACTTAGTTGTAGGTGTACCTATGTAAGGTGAGGTAGGTTGGTAAACATTATTTTCCATAAACTCACTACTTCCAATGCGAAGGGATCGTCAGCGTCCCATATTACGCATTGGATTTTGAACTGATTTGATTTCGTCGTTTCATTGAAAATAGATAACTCTTTATTCGTATACCATATTAAACTTAACAAAATATCCATATGATCTTCAAATATTTACTTCTTTATTGCTTTTTTTTGCACCAATTACAACAAAATCTATATTTAAGTGTGGTCCGGAGCACGCTTGAGTGTAGATCTCATTTTCCTTTGAATAATGTCAAATCAAATCTAGATTTAAATACCGATTTCGACTGATTGACGTTTCAGAATAAGCATTTACTCAGGTGAACTGTGATCATTGAATCTATACTTAAATACTGTTCAAGAATTAGAATCTCGACTCAAATCGAGATTTAAGTACAGATCAATGCTTGAGTCTTGTCTCTGAATACGAGCCTGAATCTCTACATTCCATTTTGTGAAAAAAGAATCATCGAAAAAATTATAGGCATCAAGCCGTGTTTGTTATCTGATTATTCTAGACTGGTCGTGAGGAACAGGCGTAGTTTCACCTAGTTTCTGAATACTCCATGAATAAGCCAGCTTATAGACAGCTTTTATTTCAATAAAATCACCAAGATCACTTTGAAACGTCTTAAAAATTAGGTGAAGCTATGCCTGTTCCTCGCGACCAAGCCTAGAATAATAAGGCAACAAACACGGCTTGGGGCCTATTATAAGAATTTACTCAGCAGAATAACCAAAAAAGAACAAGCGTCAGAATGTCCTAGCGACTAAAATTCCAATATCACTTTACTACTCCAGAGCAAACAGCACCCAGTGAGCACCCCTAATACCCCTAAGCACTATAGAGTCTGGAATTAATATGGCGACAATGATAAATTAACAGTTCCCTTGTATACAGTGATGAAATATCATTTATAACGGGGTAGAATAATAGGGGTGATTCTGAGTATAATAGAATTTCTACTTGAGTAAGTTTAGTAATTGGTTCGGTGAATTATACAGTCGTACGAGACTGAACGCATAATGGATGGAATGCAATACAAATTCCGCATCTATAGGTGGCTTGTGATGTCACTGGTTCATTCTTCATCATCCTGCAGCAGGTCAATGATCAGGTTGAGGCATAGTGGCAATGAGAAGGATCAATTACATTTAGTTTGTCTCTATATTTTTTGATTCCAGTTCTCCCTAAAATTTTTAGAGCACAATTTTTACATTTAGTATGTAACGCACATACATTTTTCTAATAAGATCTATCGGTGCACGGGATTAAAACCTACGACCTTTGGATCGGAAGGCGTGGTCACTACCACCACTCAACCATTGCTCTCTAGGTTGGGTGAGATTGCAGCTATAATAGGCAGTGGCCACCTCTTACCATCAGTAAGCCATCTGCCAGTCCGTTACATGTGCAAAATAGGGGAAGTTGCTGCCCATCCCCTAACTTTTAACCCTTAGTAACCTATACATCCATAAGTAGGCTAAGTATGTGTTATGATGTACGTAATTTCTTTAATAAAAATCTTCATGCTATCCCATCGAAAGTTAGACTCTCTCTGAAGCCGTATGCTGTCATTTCCCATGATTTATTCTAAGTAATGAAGGATGGTTTCCTCAAATCCAGGCGCCAACAGACAGACTTCAAAGACTGCTTTTATGCAGTGAAAACTCGCTTACGAACACTCGTCAAACAAACAAAAGCAAGTTTTAAGGCGCATAACTTACATGTATTTCCAACTTATACCTAACGGCGCTTATATAGCTCTTACCTACTGTGTAATTGAGATAGCTATGACTGCGCTTATCAAACTGCGTGCCCAATGTCGTGAATATGGGTAAATCGTCACATCAGCCAATAAAAATAAAAGATTTCAAGCATCGCCGATGTCATTGGCTAATAATATTTGCCTTTTTTCGTTCTATATGCTTTTATGAAAGATTAGAGTGGAGGAAATTGCATCACTACACCGACAAGAGCCAAGCTCTTAAATTTAATAATAATGCTTTTGTGTATTATTCGTACTTAGTAGACCAGAGACAGACAGACAGTAGACAGACTTCAAATAAGTGGCATTTCGTGAGAAATATTTACATTTTATGATTCAATAGCGTCCGAAAACATAGTTTTGAAATTCCGTCGATCTATATCTATGAGGGCTCCTGAAGTCCGTCTGTTAGCGCTTTAAATAATGGTTTTCTCTTGCTTGAGTTATTCACTTCAGAGGCAGATACTAACTGTGATTTAATGAAGCCAAGATTCAGGATTTATCGGATTTGGATGATGCCTAGAGTCTAGATTATGAATCTGTTTGCTCGCTCTGTAAATACTCTATAAAAATCTTATTACGAAATTAGACAGATAGTCTATTTAGACAAAAAGCTTGGGACTAAATACGCTTCAACTTGATAATTAATAAAGTTGTTATAGGATCAATTCAATAAATTTTCAAAATAATCCCTGGGATTTAAATGAATATAGAAGTTTGAACTTTGAACTTTCAGCGCAATCAATTTGTTTTAGAATGTACGAGTATGAACAAAGCCCTTTCATATGACACCCCACTTCAAATATTTGTTTGGTTTTTTTTAAACCTCGTTTTGTTTTGTTATTTCGAATAGACTTAAGCCAATTTAACGCATATCCTTACAAGCAAATCTCTAGTACCTGTGTACCTACTCAATTACATGAAGTTTTCGAAAGATATCGCTGCTTTGCAGAAAGGACGTCATAACTCAAAAAACACGATTTAACAGGAGAGCGTTTTTAAAGTTAGAAAAATTATATTTTCAGAATTATTGCTTTTTGAAAGAAGCTTCTTGAGAATAAAATAATACCCAATTCAATACTTATTGAAATATATCAGCAATTATTATGTGCGATGATCTCCTTAAATCTTATGCGTATTTTTTTAGAACAAGGTAGAAAATGTGTCATTCTTACAGAAAAACTATAAAGCGAAATTTGTTTTATATAGACTTAGGACGTTAATGACAATATTTCGTTTTGAATTTGATTTTAGATATTCTTAATAAAACAAAAAATGACTTTCTAGAAAAAATCTTTTAATAAAATTCACAACAAACATCAACTGAAACATAGACACTTTCAAATGCTAAATCTCTTTTCATTGAAAACGTTAGCTAAACTTATAAAAATCAACCTCTTAGCTAAGTACCCACTACCCATTAATCAGTCTTCTTTACATTTTTAACAAAATTAGCTTTAATACTTTTTATAAGTACTTAAATTAATCAGACTATTATTGATTAGTACAAAATTATAAAATAAAAGTTCTCTAAAAACAAAGATAATTGTGCAATCAATGTGCTCCTCGCAAAGTCCGTTATGGTTCTTACAAAGAATTATAAAATGGGGTGTAGAACCTCGGGATAAAGTTTTTATTGAGTAAATCCAATAAATCAGCTTTCTTTCTTTCCGTTACACCTGGTTTTTCATCATACGCCTTCTTGACATCTACTTCAATCATTATTTTCTTTTTTATAATAACTGCCTCTGCCTCTGCCTCTTGAATTCTTCTTCGGCATAAGAAGTCTTGTAGTACATTGTACGAGGGCTGTTTTTTTCAACTCTTAGTATTTTACCATCAGCTATCTTTACCGAGTTTCCTTCTTCATTCTTCGAAATATTGGAAAGATTTGTTGCTCTCAAATGGTACCCCCATTTGAGAACAACAAATCTTTCCAATCAAAAAAATCTTCTGTGCACATTTCATTTACATTAAATGGTTCGGGTTTCTTTCTTCTTTAAACGACATTTGTCTCCACAAGGCTCCTTCATTTTTCGCTCTTCTTTAGTTCTATTGCTAGTTAATTCGTAAGCCTGTCCCGTATTTCTCAATGATTTCTTAATATTTTTCTTCCAGTTATTCTCATTTCGTTTCCGTTTTTTTCCAACTTTTACCGGAGGACTTGTAGTCGAAACAGTTGCGTCTCTATCTTCCACTAAATCATCTTGTACAGTTTCTTCATTTTCAGCTCTATTTTGTGGGATATTTTCGTCGTTGTAAGGCAAATCCTCAATTTCTCCATCAGATAAGTCGGTAAGATTCTGTCGAAGAATTGGTTGTTCTGGCTGCGTGTACAGATGATCTCTTACAGAATTGTCGCTGTCTGAAAAAACAACAATTCAGTTTAACACAACTCGCATACAAAATGATTATAAGGGACAAAATAAAGTAAAATAAAAATGTCTCATGGTACCTTCATGAAACGTACTATCAGAAGAATCAGATGATGAACTGGATGAACTACTGGAATCTTGCATAACAGGTTGTTCTGGAATAGATTTTTGCAACTCATAATCAAGTCTTTCAAACTCATGTGTGGATGGCCCTTGAACAGATCCTTGTAACTCCGTTGGTACCTCAGTGGAATCGGGTGGTACTTGAATACGTTTATCAAATTCAGGTGGAGCCTGCAATTTCAGCCTTTCATAGCCTAGAAAAAAAATACAGTTAATACGGATAGTATTAATCAATAAAGTCATAATTAATTAAAAAGTTATATTTTGTAATGTTTTAAGAGCAATAATAATATAGTGTACATTAATTCATTCAATTATGACCATTAGAACTTGTAAAAAATGAATATAGCAGTACATACTACTTTTATCCATTGTAGATTCTTGATCGGGTGCTTTATTCCTATTTTTCTCGATGAGAGCCAATATTTTTTTGCTTCTTGAACTTCCTGGCATCGCCATTTGTAACGAATAGTCTGCAAAAATAATAATTTAACGTAAAATACGATCACTAAATGTATTTTTTATTTTACCTAAAACGTTTTAACTTAAAATAATCGTCAATAAATACAAAAATAACAACGTATTTTTAGGCAAAAATGATCCATTTTGACTTAATTTTTAACTAAAATAATCTATTTGTGTTTTGTTTACAGTCATTATCGTCATATTTTATAATAATACTTTAGTAGTTCTTACTATTTTTTGCTAAAATGACATAACGCAAAATAAATACACAAGCAATCACATGCATATTTTGAGCTAGAACGACACATTTCACTTAGATACATTATTTCCGAAACTAATTCGTAATAAATTCAACTAACCTTTAAACGAAGAACGTCAAAACCAGAAATATGTCTTCCTTGAAGAGAACATGCACAACTCATCGCGAACACACTAGCACCACTACTGAGTAATGACCTTCTTACCGCAAACCACTTCACAAAATGAGACAGAGCAACAACGTCACATCTTCTGTCCTGCTCTCACCTTACCTCTTAGAGAAATGACGTTTTTTAAGAAAAAAACTAGATTTTTTTCGGAGCCTAGGTGTATACTCAACCCCAAAATCACGTTTTTTGAGTTATGACGTTCTTTCTGCAAAGCAGCGATATGTACTAACAATAAATATTCATACAAACGCCGATTCGTCCAAGTTGTTTGAAAGATCTTCTGTCACTTTGCTCGCTCGATCATTTATACATAAAACTCGAAAGTCGACAAAGAAGCCATAGCACATACATTCTATTGAATGAAATCTTTGATCAGAATAATTATACTAGTTTGGATTAACTATGCCTCCGAGGCAATTACTGGCCTCATAGCTCAGTTGGTAGTAACTCTGCCTTCTGCGCTAGAGGTCGCGGGTTCGATTCCCGCACTGGACAAACATTTCTGACTAACACAGATGTTTGTTCTGTGTCTGGGTGTTAATTATGTATATCAGTCTCTGGTACCCATAGTACAGGCTATGCCTAGTTTGGGATCAGTTGACCGTGTGTGATTTGTCCGGAATATTTATTTATTTATTATTTAATGACTGGCCATTGGTGGTCACCTATCTAAATACTGCAAGTGCCGACCGTTGCTTTCATCCTTAAAATACACATATATAACTGCATCAAAACCGTTTTTCGCCTGAAAAGTTTTATATTTTTTGACGGTCTCGGTGGCGGGGTGCCCGTCTGAGACGCAAGGGTTGCAAGTTCGATTCCCGATCCGGGACAAATGTTTCTGGTATAGTATTATTGATGACCACGACACAGAGAATTCTAGTGGGTCAAGACTATGTCCGTGACTGTTGGGTTGTTATTATTTTTTATTTTTTTTATTTATCTCGATAAAACGAAATCCAATTGAAAAGTTATCAACTTCAGTATTGTCGTATGCAAAACAGTAAGTTCTTTATTTTCCAATCAAAATGTCGGATTAATCATGCTCTCGTATTTACATTTGAATGAAAAATGCTTCGAGCGTGATAGTGTTTATTCGTTGACGCTGCGCTCGCGAGATAAAAGTATAATTTTGATGGGAATACTGTGGATCAATATAGTAATCACTGAAAATACTGTTTCATGCAGATTTTTAGTAGATCGCCAAGTCGCACTATATTGAGAGGATACTTCTTTGTTTACATCTAGTCTCCTTGCAGTTTCTCTATTTTTTAATTTGAATTTTTTCGAATTTCCTATATTCGATTGCTGTCACTAAGCCTGCTGTCAATGTTTCATTCAGTTCCGTTTTAAGCGTCCGACTTTCATTCGAGAAAGTACTTATTGACGACCTCGGTGGCGTAGCGGGCGAAAGCCTGCGAAGCAAGGGGTGCTGGGTCGATTACCGTTGTGGTACAAATATTTGTGATATGCAGATCGTAGATTTTGGTACCCACGACATTGGGAATCCTATTATGGGGTTAGGACTATGTACGTGAGTGTTGGGTGTTATTTATTATTAGTAAGATTAACATTTCCGATAGTTAAATAACGAAATTCTCATCAGATCGATTAAAAAAACAAATATCAATATTCACTTTTTTTTTGTATTATTCTAGAATCTATAGCACTTTAGAATATATAACTGCCAATTACAGATTCTTACTTTGTAGCATATAACTTTTTAGTATAGTCGCAAAAACAACAGAAGCGACCAGAGTAAGTACATATAAAAAAATTTAATAAAGAAAAAAGGATACTGTTGAGATATAGTACGAATTTAGTGATCTGAGTGTGTGTGTATGTTTGTGTGTGTATATATTTGTGTGTGTGTTTATATATATGTTTCAAACTTATTTATTTTTTGAAAGATGCTTTACGATTAATGACAGAATTCTGGGCATAGTTAGAATGACATAATGGGGCATGAAACAGAGAAGTATGTCTAGTACGCTTAGTTGGGGCTCTTATTTGCAAAAATCATCACATTCCTCATACATGCTCGTCGGTTTAGGGTACTCTTGACCTGGCCTTTTTCCAAAACGTCACCGATTTCTACTACCAGTGTTTTTTTTTTTTTATGTTATACGGAGGCAAACAGGCTTACGGCCCACCTGATGGTAAGTGGTTACCGTCGCCTATTGACATCAGCAACACCTGGAGCATTGCTAATGCGTTGCCTGCCGAACCCCTCCCCCCCTAAAGAGCTCTGGCAACCTTACTCACCGCAGGAACACAACACTATTTGAAACAAATAATGTTATTTGGCTGCGACCTTCTGTAAGGCGGAGGTACCTCCCCAGTCGGGCTTGTCCAATTTAGAGCGAGAAAATCTCGCTGTGCCCTACCTATCGGAAAAGTGCGCGATATTTCTATCGTGTGCTTTATATAGCTCAGCGTGTGAAAGCAACTTCAGTTTGTAACCAGAACTTGAACTGCTCCGAAAGTGATGTGGCCGCTGAAATTAATTAAAATTCTGGAGCGGATCCAATGTCTAAAGATGCCCGTAAACGTGCAATTTAATTGCTCAACTCTTATATTTTTTGCCGTCTGGGTTGTTGTTCAAACATTCTTTTTTTTTTTTTTGATAATTGTAAGGCGTTTGGCCACCAACTCACTTTTGCAAGTGAGATGTGGCCTAAGATGGAGCACGCTTTCCCAGAGTGAACTTATTGACCCTAGATTTGAAGACTCCTAGATTGTACTCTTTCGGGAAAACAGACTCAGGCAGATCATTCCACTCTTTGTATCATTCAGTTGTATCATTGAAGTTCAATGTTACGGAAAAGCAGAATCATATTTCTCCTCTCTCAACTATTTTCGGATGTCAGTTAAGAAAGGCCACTTTATATTCCATTTTAAAAACCAGTTAAGAAAATAAGAATTAAAAGTGTTTTTTCTTTACTAGATGTGAAAAATGGTTATTATTTATAATTTATTTATAAAAACACACATGGGCTTACAGAACGATCCAAAGCGCCCAAATGTTACAATAAAAAATACTTACAAATAATAAAGACATAGGGAATAAATAAGATTAAAATAAAAATTGGTACATTAGCAATAACTCAAATCAAAATAAAATAAAATCAAAAATGTCATAATGGTTAAAAATATTAACAATTCAAAAATAATTCAGGATTAAGTAGGCCGTCCGATAAAATCTTGCAACATTGTCAACAAAAACGTCAGCGTCAGTCTGGGCTAGGAAATTGTTCAGAAGGGCTCTCAAGGAAGGGGTGGGAGCCGGCGCACCGGGCGGCGGCGCGGGCCCTGCGCACCCGCCGCGCCCAGAATAATCAGAATAATCAATTTATTGGTAAAAAATAGTATTTACACGTAAAAATAACGTAAAATTAATAGTACATTAAGTATGTATATTACACATAAAATATAATATTTTAATTAAAACAAATTAAGACATAAATTATAAAATTTAGTTATTGCATTTTGCAAATGAAGTCAGACTAGGTGCCGATGTTATATGCTCCGGCAGGCGGTTATACACAGCAGGTCCTAGTACGTGTGTGAGCCGTTCTGATTTATGATCGGCCTGGATACGCTGGAACTAAGGAGAAAAGTACAGCTAGCTATACACTATTGTCTTATTCTGCGAAACAAAGTGAATAATCCGACCGCTTTGAGCATGATGCCACTATGTGTGCCTGACAATTACGTGCGCTGTGGCCGCCGTCGACAACAACTGTTCGCCTGCCACACACCGCGAACTCGTCACGCTCATAATGCGCCAACGCTAAGAGCTCTCACTCTTTTAAATGCCTATGTACACGAGGTCCAACATGTCGACATCTTTAATGATAAAATTTGTACTATATTTAATTCGCTAAGAGTATTTTTAAGTTTTAATTTTAGACAGTAGGCACTTTGGTATATACTGTAAGCTTGCTGTTTTAACTGAAATAAATAATTCTAATTCTAATTTTAATTCTAATTCTAATTCTAATTCTAGTTCTAGTTCTAGTTCTAGTTCTAGTTCTAGTTCTAGTTCTAGTTCTAGTTCTAGTTCTAGTTCTAGTTCTAGTTCTAGTTCTAGTTCTAGTTCTAGTTCTAGTTCTAGTTCTAGTTCTAGTTCTAGTTCTAGTTCTAGTTCTAGTTCTAGTTCTAGTTCTAGTTCTAGTTCTAGTTCTAGTTCTAGTTCTAGTTCTAGTTCTAGTTCTAGTTCTAGTTCTAGTTCTAGTTCTAGTTCTAGTTCTAGTTCTAGTTCTAGTTCTAGTTCTAGTTCTAGTTCTAGTTCTAGTTCTAGTTCTAGTTCTAGTTCTAGTTCTAGTTCTAGTTCTAGTTCTAGTTCTAGTTCTAGTTCTAGTTCTAGTTCTAATTCTAATTCTAATTCTAATTCTAATTCTAATTCTAATTCTAATTCTAATTCTATTTTTTGTTTTTATTTTTTTTTTTCCGGACATATTCACACGGTCAACTGATCCCAAACTAGGCATAGCCTGTACTATGGGTACCAGAGACTGATATACATAATAGATATATATTTAACACCCAGACACAGAATAAACATCTGTGTTTATCACACAAATGTTTGTCCAGTGCGGGGATCGAACCCGCAACCTCTAGCGCAGAAGGCAGAGTTACTACTAACTGAGCTAAGAGGCCAGTCGAATTCTAATTCTAATTCTAATTCTAATTCTAATTCTAATTCTAATTCTAATTCTAATTCTAATTCTAATTCTAATTCTAATTCTAATTCTAATTCTAATTCTAATTCTAATTCTAATTCTAATTCTAATTCTAATTCTAATTCTAATTCTAATTCTAATTCTAATTCTAATTCTAATTCTAATTCTAATTCTAATTCTAATTCTAATTCTAATTCTAATTCTAATTCTAATTCTAATTCTAATTCTAATTCTAATTCTAATTCTAATTCTAATTCTAATTCTAATTCTAATTCTAATTCTAATTCTAATTCTAATTCTAATTCTAATTCTAATTCTAATTCTAATTCTAATTCTAATTCTAATTCTAATTCTAATTCTAATTCTAATTCTAATTCTAATTCTAATTCTAATTCTAATTCTAATTCTAATTCTAATTCTAATTCTAATTCTAATTCTAATTCTAATTCTAATTCTAATTCTAATTCTAATTCTAATTCTAATTCTAATTCTAATTCTAATTCTAATTCTAATTCTAATTCTAATTCTAATTCTAATTCTAATTCTAATTCTAATTCTAATTCTAATTCTTCTAATTCTTCTAATTCTAATTCTAATTCTCATTTAGTCAGTCTGTGGGCTACTGTGGCTTGTTTGCCAGCACCACGAGTATTGTGCGCTCGAGCATGACCCTTCCCACGCGTTCCCAGCATGTGCCTCCGCGGCACATTCAGACCCATCCACTGCAGCGTACCTGGGTTGTCAACTTTGCCGTGCATCAGCAAGTCAGAAATGGTTGTGAAAGTGGAAAATAAACCGTCAGGACGAGCGGGCGTAGTGAATGTTGAGATATTTAATTCATTCATTCATTCAATTTATTAATCTTTTGACATATTTACATGTGCTTCGATAGGTCAGAACAGAAAAGATACATTTTTTTTTACTTACATAGTAATTATGTAGACAAACAAAATAATAACATGTAAACACACAAAATTACTCTATGAACACAACAAGACAAAAAAATTATACACAGCACAGATGAAACGTACACAGCTGAAAGATTGACTTTGACAATAACATGAATGAATGATCGATTGATCGTTCGTACACAAACAAAAAGAATACAAATTGGTGTTACCAAGTTGAGAATTCAAAAGTCACAATATCCGTTATAGTAAAATTGTGCGTTTACTATGGGAATATTTCCACTATTTCTCAAATGTATTGCTATAATAGCATCGTACCTATTGACGCCGTAGTTGCTTAAATTGGCCATGTAGGACATGGGGACGGGCAGCAGCGTCCCTCATTTTAAGTTAAAATGATGGACATTTAGTGAGCGCATGCCCAGCGTGGTGAGTATGGGCAAACCCCCCCACAGAATAAAGAATTTGCTCTGTCTGTGGGTGAGGCCATGTTCAGCAGTGGACGTCGTACGGCTGAAATGATGATGATGACTAAAATGGTGTAGGTGTCATCTTCCGAACTTTGTCAGCAAAATATGGAACCAACTAATTTGTATGCAGCAAAGTGCATACAGAATCCGACCCGTATTTTACTAGAGTTGGCATAAATGTAGAATTTCGGACGTGCAGGGCATAAGCTAGGGTGATATGTGATTATTTAATTCAGATTTATATTTACACTAGCTGTGCCTGCCCGGTTTCACTCGCGTGGAGTCACAGTATTAACCTCTAACTCAAAGTTAGTTATTAAAAAATACATCTGTAAACGTGGCTATTTTGAAATCGCCGACGCCCGTATCTTATTAAAAATATTGTAAATTTGTATTGCTATGCGCTTTTGTAGCATAAATAAAAGAAGAAATTGAGGAATTTTGATGTATTCTGCGCTAAAATTAGATTATTAAGAGACAATGTTATACTTGCGGTCAATATCATACAATTAACTATGTGAGCAAAGTATAAGTAAATGATAAGTAAATATGAAATAAATATCGGTTTATCAGTGTGTGTGGAATAAAAACTAAGAGTACCAGGGTAAGTAGCTTAAAATAATTTGACAAAAAATAATAAAATACAGGTTGACGTAAAATAATGGGATACGGTGGGTAAGTAGGTAGGTCTCTACCGTGATGTGTCGGTCGTGGACGTGTGCGCCAGCCGTAAGGGCGATATCACACGGTGCGTTGCGGCGCCGGCCGTGTTGTATCAACGAAATTATTCAATACGATTGTATGCTGGTGCGTGATTGCAATGCAACGCAGCATTTGTAAAGTGACGCAGTAACGCATTAGTCTGTTCGTTGTCTAAAACGTGTCGCAAACATGAAATACCCTGCGGGCTTGCGATTTATTTTTAATATGTCATATAAAATAGTTTCAAAACGATTATATATAGACTGAATAAATACGTTGCCGTGGTGGCCCCGGCTGAAGAATAGGCCCCTCCATATCTACCTATCCGCGGATGTTGTAAGAGGCGACTAAGGGAAGAAAGCTAGGGGATGGGCAGCAGAGTCCCTCATTTTAACAACGACAGCTCTAGCTGCGCTTGCCAACCCGCATGCCCAGCGTGGTGAGTATGGGCAAATCCCCCCACATGATAAAGAATTTGCTCTGTCTGTGGGGGAGGCCATGTTCAGCAGTGGACGCCGAACGGCTGAAATGATGATGATGATGAATAAAGTCAATTTTGAGTTTGTCATTTGAAGGTGTGTAAAAAAGGTGAAATGTGGCACCGCAACGCGTAATGTAGGAATGCCAGCCTAAGCAATTCTCGAAATAACAATCCCACATGTCTGCTACCGAATCAATTTGATTCAATCAAACAACCTATTTATTATCACAACAATATGCTTCGAAATCTTTGTTTATTGAAGACTTGTCAATGTTCTTTTCATTTTCTTTGTTTGCTGAAATCTGGGAACAAAAGAATAAAATGTTTTCTTAAAACCAATGTTTCTTTAAATGCGACGTCTGACATAGTGAATAACTAGTAAGTAGTAGGTACTTAAGGCGTCTGTTAAATACAGCTTTTAGTTGATAGTAAATGATCACTCTACTCGTGGGGAGTCTTGCAACACTGCGGCGCCCGGTTCGTGATCGCCATTCGAGAACCTTTATTCTCCAACGGTTGTCGGTTCTGTGAGTTAAATGGTCTACAAACTGCCATTTCAAATTGCGAATGTATAACTTACAAATCATCATCATCAGCCTGTAGAAGTCCACTGCTGGACATAGGCCTCTCTCAAAGAGTTCCACGACGAAAGAACGGTCTTGAGCCTTTTCCATCCACCGACTTCCCGCAACCTGCACAATGTCGTCGGTTCATCGGGTAGAGGACCTACCTTAACTGCGTTGTCGCACGGATCGTCGAGAACCAGATAAATTATCAGAATTGAAAATCTGTCTGTCTCAAAGCTGAGCTTCATAATGTATACAAGAAAGATAATCTTTCCAATGTTAGGTGAAAAATGGTGAGTCTTCATTATCATTTCAGCCGTAGGGTAGGACATCCACGTGGGTTGGCGAGTGCAGTTAGAGCTATTTCTGTTAAAATATATATAACGCTGCTGCCCATCTTCTAGTTTTTTCCCTTAGTCGCCTCTTATGATGTCTACGGGTAGGTAGGACGGAAAGGCCGCCTTCAGCCGTCTTCAGCCGGGGCCTGTGGTCATGGCTCCGTCCCCCGGTAGGTCTTACTGAGGAACAAAATCCTCGAGACAAAAAATATACTGGCCTACATACGTACTTCATCCCCAGGACCTAATAACACGCAAACCAGTAGCCATTTCACGTCCGAATTCATAAAACTTTATCGCAAGATTCAAAACTTCCTGAGATTTTTGGGAGCGGAATGTTGAGAAAGTCTTATCATGCTTAGAGGTTAATTCTTGGGAAAATTCGTGCATTTATTCCTTTAGCCCTGGTTTCCCTTAAATAGAGGAGGCGTCTTTTAGCGTTCCTAATACAGTGTTACATATAAAACATTACTAGATAGCCCTATAGACTGGCTAGATACTGGCTATAGACTGGCCTCATAGCTCAGTTGGTAGTAACTCTGCCTTCTGCGCTAGAGGTCGCGGGTTCGATTCCCGCACTGGAAAAACATTTGTGACTAACACAGATGTTTGTTCTGTGTCTGGGTGTTAAATATATATCTATTATGTATATCAGTCTCTGGTACTCATAGTACAGGCTATGCCTAGTTTGGGATCAGTTTACCGTGTGAATATGTCCGGAATATTTATATTTATTTATATTTTATATTTATATTGAGTACCTACATATTTGAGGGTTTTCAAATCAATATCATGGCATCTGATCGAAACGACGCGTGACCCGAGAGCTGGCTCCTATTTGGCCCGACGGATTAGCATTGCCATCCAGCGTGGCAATTCTGCCAGCGCCAGCGTCTTGGGGATGCTTCCGAGTTAGTAATGATCTGGGTTAATAATAATTGAGCTGTTTTTTGTTGTTTTGTAAAAAAATTCTTGTATTAGTTGTTACATTACTGTGTATTGAAAGTCATTCAAGTGCCTAATAAAAATCAGTGACACGTCATGAAGATGAAATCATTAATGAAGTAAATCTGCAATTGGTTTGTGACCAGGTTCAGATATGGTGGCCCTGAAAAGAGCCTATAACGGTTGGTGAAAGAATTAGTGTGGTGAAAGGATTTAAATACGCCTTTTAGAGGCTCATTTCATGCACTTGTCTCATATCTTCGAATGTTTAGGTTCTAGGACATGCCGATGTCCTCACGATGTACCTACCCTCAATCTGTACTGGCGCTTACGGCCGTCATCTGAATGTCATTGTTTTGTAGAAAACGGAATCTTTAACAACTCTTTAGGCTATGTAGGGTGTTGTCAAATTCCAGCCGTGTGGGGTTAAGTATTCAAGAATGTCCAAAGTACTTCCGGGTAAGTACCTGTTATGTATGTATATCTATAAATAGGCAGATGCGGCTGCGCCGCATGTAACGTTTAGTCTACTGACCAATAAACCAGTGTAAATTATACCGTCTTTACGTTACACCTAGTGCTCGACCAACGGTGTGCCACGATGACCGGTCTTAAGTTTTCTCCATACAACCACTTCCGGCAACCTTATCAAAACCTTAACAATGTCTTTAGTCCATCAGGTGGGGGGGAAACAGTTCGGTCACGATTCGGAAACTTTATTCCCCAGACGGTTGTTGGATCTGTGATCTATATGGCCTGCCCACTGCCACTTTTTTTTTTTTTTTTTTTTTTTTATACTACTAAGGTGGCAAACAGGCATACGGCCCGGCCCACCTGTTGGTAAGCGGTTACCGTAGCCTATGAGCGCTTGCAATACCAGAGGCATCACGCACGCGTTGCCGACCCCGAACCCCCCTCCCCCTAAAGAGCTCTGGCAACCTTACTCATCGCAGGAACACAACACTATTTGAAAACAAATAATGTTATTTGGCTGCGATCTTCTGTAAGGCGGAGGTACTTCCCCAGGCGGGCTGCTCCAGTTCAGAACGAGAAAATCTCGCTGTGCCCTTCCTCCTCTAAAGATAATGTACTTAAGATAATGTTGTTGGTGTCATCACGGACTGAAACTCCAAACAAAGGCCCCTGCGTGCGACTTTGAGCTAGAGTATGAGGCTAATTAGTTCAGTTCTATATTTCATCACTGGCAACACGCACAAATTGTAGACTTTCGTCTAGAAGCTGGTATTTGCGACTAGAAGATGTGACAAAGTTTTCCAAACGCTGCCCGTCCTAGGATGGATATCATCGATTCGAAATAGCTGATTTATCGTTTCGAAAAGAAAACGTTCATACCTGCGTTATTGAAGCTTAACGGGTCTATAAAATGTAATGTTCAGTCGAACCTGTTCCCCGAAAATGTTAAAAGTCTCAAGGAAAATCAGGCACCAGTCCCTTCCCAGATTCACATTATGCAGGGTCCAGGGTACGGACATCCGGCAACAGCACGTAAACACAATAAAGGACCTCTGAAATACTTGCATAAACAATTTATCACGACGGAAATTGAGCCGCCGAGGGACAATGGCTGAAGGCGAGTTTGGAGGGCAAGTTGGTTGTTAGTAGGTAGTGGAAGGTATAACAACTTTTAATCTGTAGGTCGTTCTTTTAATGCAGCCCTATCCCTATCGATTCGCACTGGACAAACATTTGTGTGATCAACACAGATTGTTTTTCTGTGTCTGGGTGTTAAAATATTTACCTATTATTTATAACAGTCTCTGGTACCCATAGTACAGGTTATGCCTAGTTTGGGATCAGTTGACCGTGTGTGCTGAATATGAATCAAGGTTGAATTTCCGCTATTTATTGAGTTAGTCGCTACGTTTATTGAATTAGTTGCTACACCGCTGCCGCTGCTACATCCGTTTGCGCTGACTTCGTCTATCAATAATATTGCATATAATAATATTCTTTCATCGACGGTCGTAGGCCCTTTTCAGAGCCACCATGCCTCAACCAGGTCACTGACCTAATACAGGTGACCAAGAAAGAATCTGTGACACGACAAGAAGAAAATTTCACTAATTGCGCAATGTTATTGAACGTTCAGGGTTAGAATTGAATACAGTAAACACTGTGCTCCAATGCAATACTTTAGTGTGAATTGTACTTTATGAAATCGTATTTGACTACCTCGGTGGCGCAGCGGGTACCGTGTGAGATTGTGTCTCAGACGGTACTCGGCTTCGATTCCCGCTGCGTTTCTTGCATGATCTGCCAATATTTGTTTCAGGTATGGCTGTTGTGGTACCATGGTACTGGTGGTTTGTTATACCCAAGACACAGGCAAGCTAAGTGTGGGGTCAGGGCTAAGTGTGGTTGTGTTATTTATTTATAGATTGCATATACCACCTTGCCGCATCAAGCGCTTTTCTTCTACCTTTATAATATGGACGGCCAAAGAGTAGAACTCGTTGCCGGCGTCTGTGTTTCCGAATACCTATACCTATAATAATTTGGGTGTCTTCAAGACCAGAGTGCATAGGTTTCTTCTAAGCAAACGTGCTACGCCGTAGACCACATCATTACTTAACATCAGGTGAGATTGTGGTCAAACGTTAGCCTATTTTGTATTAAAAAAAAAACACATTTCATATAAAAATGTGTTTTTTTTAAAACACTAATACTTTTATTTAATAATCGGTACTTAATTATTTTTACCTAACCTTGTTCGATCGGCACGTTCGAAGTTCTAAATTGCATTTTGTGTAAAAAGATCATCGATAAAAATTATAGGCACCAAGCCGTGTTTGTTGTCTGATTTCTTCAAGGCTTGGTCGCGAGGAACAGGCGTAGCTTCACGTTGTTTCTAAAACGTTTCGAAGTGATCCTAGTGACTTTATTGAAATAAAAACATGTTTTGACTTTGAAGAAGTTGCCCGAAGTTAATTTCAGCCTGCGTCAATGGGTCGTCAACAAGAAACAAAACCTTATTTTCAACGTCACTCAAATGGATCGATTACGTTCATTTCAGTGACTACAAAGCCCGTATACTTCGAGATAATATTTTCCCTATTTAGATTAAATTTAAATCATACTTGAAATTTTCGAACCAGCGGGATTCGAACCCGCATCTTCACCTAGAATATGCAATGCGGTACCAACTACGCTGAGGAACGTATGACGACAGCGCGAAATTCTAGGCAGATGAAATATTTACCTCTTTGAGCTGAAGCAACCAAAACTTTCTTTGAATTTCACATTGTCTCATTCCGGACCGCCATTACGGATTAATGGACTCTGAGAAATTACAAGAGAAAACGCTGAGAGTAATAACTAGGCAGGTGTAGAATGAATAAGAATTTTCTTTGAACATAATCATCGATTTCCCAGTCGTTTTTTTATGTTATACGGAGGCAAACACTTACGGCCCTCCTGATGGTAAGTGGTTACCGTCACCTATTGACATCAGCAACACCTAGAGCATTGCTAATGCGTTGCCTGCCGAACCCTTCCCCTTAAAGAGCTCTGGCAACCCTACTCACCGCAGGAACACAATACTATTTGAAACAAATAATGTTATTTGGCTGAGATTTTCTGTAAGGCGGAGGTACCTCCCAGGCGGGCTGCTCCAATTTAGAGCGAGAAAATCTCGCTGTGCCCTACTTCCTCCAAAGGATCGATGTTGTGTGAAAGAGAAAACACACTCCTTAGCAGCTCATTGTGTTCGTGCTCGCGCTGAAACTGTTTATTATGTACCTACTTACTAAACTACCTACTCTTTCTTACCTACTGTTTTTCTGTGACTAATCCTACCTTTTTCGAGTCAGACTCTTTCAAACTCTACTCAACCAATATGTAGCAACCTCGATGACCCTTTCTGTTGCATCATTTAAGTAAGAGTTAGATAATAACTTAACTTGTAGGTATACTTACCTAGATAATAATTTTACCTTACTTAGATACTTACCCATCATCATCCAGCCGTTCGACATCCACTGCTGAACATGGCCACAGACAGAGCAAATGTCATGTGGGGGGATTTGCCCATACTCACCACGCTGGGCATGCGGGTTGGCGAGCGCAGTTAGAGCTATCGTTGTTAAAATGACGCTGCTGCCAATCCCCTAGCTTTTTTCCCTTAGTCGCTTCTTACGACATCCGCGGATAGGTAGATATGGAGGGGCCTATTCTTCAGCCGGGGCCACCACGGCCAACACACAATTTACCCATAATATCTTTTATATTACCTATGCATATGTTTCGCCTGACACCAAGTACTCAAAGAGATCAAATCAAAATCAAATCAAAGTAATTTATTGCGTAATATAGGTTAGGTACAGTTGTTACATAATACAATACAAATTAGGAGCAGCCATATTCAGCGTTGTACGCATGCAATATACATATTTTCAAAATTAAGTAGGTATGTCAGAGCTTTAAATTACAATAAAATAGTGCTATTACAAAAAATGTCATTAAAATAATCATGGGTTGAATAATAAGCCCTTTCCAATAGTAACTTTTTCAGTCTCACTTTGAATACTACAAGGCTTGAAGTATCAAGTAAAGGTTTAGGTAGGTGATTGTACACACGAACAGCCATACATAGCACACTCTTGTTCAACAACGCAGTTTTATTTCGGGGTAGTTTGATTTTGTGGTTATTCCGACAGCTTCTTAAGTTTTCAAAAAGGTCCATATTACACTTACAAAAAGAGAATAAAACCAAGCACACTGCAATCGTGAGGTCGTCCTAAAGGGTTTTAACTGAAAACCAGTCCCACTGCACTATGTGTGCGGCATTAGGTAAAGCTGTTAAGAGACCTTTTTAGGCTCACGTATATTCATCCAAAATAAATGTGATTTATGTCTTTCAAGAATGAAGTCGCAAGCTTGTCAACCAGAAGCGTTCATTATGACGATTTAGCCAAATAAATAATAAATAAATATTCCGGACATATCACACACTGTCAAATGATCCCAAACTAGGCATAGCCTGTACTATGGGTACCAGAGGCTGATATACATAATAGATATATATTTAACACCCAGACACGGAACTAACATCTGTGTTAGTCACAAATGTTTGTCCAGTGCGGGAATCGAACCCGCGACCTCTAGCGCAGAAGGCAGAGTTACTACCAACTGAGCTATGAGGCCAGCCGATTGCTTGTTCATTACTGATGTGATGATGATGATACTGTCTATGCAGGCGTTAGATACAATTTTTTTCTCAAAAGCATTTGTCTAGAATATTAAGTTTAGAGCTTGTTACTAGGTACTCTGTGGAAACTGTGCGGAACCCCTTTCACTTGCAAATCGGGGTTTCACGGGGATTCTGGAGAGTCCGGGAAGTTTCCCTTTAAACCTGATTCGAGCATCTTGTTCATGAAATAAGATTTCAACTGCTTTCAATGGACATGGAGTGAACTCGAAATACCGGTGGGCAAATTAAGAGGAAAAAAATTGTAACGTTTTATAAACTTGGACAGGGTTGACTGTCCCGTCGTGCGGAAATGGAATGCCGTACATATGGCTTCCAGATCCTCTATGTTTAATGTGCGTTAGGTTAGGTAATTATTGTTTTTTGGCTCTTTAAAATTGTATTTCTGTATGGACCTGTCTGAAATAAATGAACTTATTATTATTATTATAAACTAAAAAAATAAAAATTACGGGATTTAGGTGCTTCTTGGTGTCTAGTAGTGATATGTATTGGTTGGATAGTACGAAAAATAAAGAGTGCAATAAATACTAAATTTTGATCGAATGAATAGATAGATAAAAAAAATATTTGGCACTACAGACACACACAATTAACATAGATAAACAATTTTAAACTAAAGTACATACAATAGGTATAAATAATCAAAATAGCAATTTTATTTTATTTAAAAAGTAGGTATCTTAGAGTAGGCAAGTTTGCGTGTGCTGCAGTACAACAAATAGGCTATGGCTCAGTGAAATATTTTGCTTAAAAGCAAAAACATTGATTTTCAGCCAGAACCTGATCGAGAGCGAGCAGAACATGAATGTAAGCGTAACGCTATCGTACTGCTTGTTCTCACTGATTATTTCTTGGTCATCCTGTATTAGGTCAGTGATCAGGTTGAAGTATGGTGGCCCTGAAAAGGGCCTATGACAGTCGATGAAAGAATCAAGACAAAGGATTAAAGTGGGCCTCTTAGAGGCTCCTTTCGTGCACATGTCACATGTCTTTTAAGGTTCTAGGACATGCCGGTTACACGGTATCGTTAATTATTCGTACTCTGGCCGCTGGTTTGGGCTTTACGTCGTTTGACAGGCTTCATAGCTCAGTTGGTAGTAACTCTGCCTTCTGCGATAGAGGTCGCAGGTTCGATTCCCGCACTAGACAAACATTTGTGTAATTCACAGATGTTTGTTCTATGTCCGGGTGTTAAATATTTATCTATTATGTATATCAGGCTCCGTTACCCATAGTACTGGCTATGCCTGGTATGGGATCAGTTGACCGTGTGTGATATGTCCAGAATATATATATATATATATATATATAGGTATATTCATATATATATTATAATAAAGAATATATATATATTGACACAAATCAGTAACACACGTTTTATCACAACACATATTGATGATGATTCCCATTTAATTTTAGTGATGTATGTACTCATAAATCTTACGCCCTATATCTATTTCCGTTGACAACGCCATTATAATATGTATTTAACACAAAACAAACTCGTAAAAAAGAAATAAAGCCTCTCTCATAGGCATCAGGGGCCGTTACCATTATTTAGGGCGCCACCATGAATACAAAAGTATTAATTTTTTACCCACCATGTCAGTGATATGAATTTTTATGGACGAAAATGCGTAATTAAAATAATAATTGAAGCCTTAATATGAGAAAAACGTACGTTTTATTTACGAAAATGGTTTATAACCAACCGTCTCTACTCAGTACATACTTATCACTGATGATGATGATGATTAAGAATGTAAATAATTAAACTTCATTGAATGAAAAAGACTGACTGACTGGCTTCATAATCGTCATGAGTGGCATTTTGAGGAGAATTAAACAAAAACACATTTTCTATCAAATTCATGTTTGTATTTGTGGGTATTTTACAACGTAAGGATTTTTATAATATATTTCGGTAAATAAAAGTTCTTTCTAGATTTTCTCCAATTCCAATAACTTAGAATACAAGAAAAAACAATATCGAAAAGTTTGCAAGAAATAAAAGAGGTACCATCCCAATTTACATAAAGGTGCGGTTCCATTGCGGCGAAGCCTTTTTACAGACAGGCGAATAGTTCAAAATCCCATGGGGTCACGTCATTGGTCAATGTGAGCCCTGCATAGATATGTGCTGCAAGGCTACGCACATTAGCTGCGTTTTCCATTTTTTTTATTTTTTTATTGAGTATGTCTAAGCGTTTGGCCACCAACTCACTTTTGCAAGTGTGATGTGGAAGATGGAGCACGCTTTCCCAGAAAGAACTTATTGGCCCTAAATTTGAAGACTTCCAGATTGTACTCTTTCGGGAAAACAGACGCAGGCAGATCGTTCCACTCTAGCTGTACTTTAAATAAAAGTGAAGCAGAAACGTTTGGTTCGACACGATGGTATGTCGACCAGGTAAGGGTGATATGTACCCGTGCGTCTGCTTGCCCGGTGGTGGAAGGGGGAGGGAGGGATGAGGTCATGCAAATCCTGCGCACAATCACCAAAGTGATACTTGTAGAACACTGACATTTGCAGTTGTGCCGCAGTCACTCATTGTGTAGTCGTGTTGGCGATGGCGTCTTGTACGATCCGAAGGTTGTGGTTTGGATGAAAACTCTATGCTTAGGGGTCAAATTAGTTATAAAAACACCAAAAACAGCTAATTCTAATAGGGAAATATCTTTAGAAAATATTTATATTTTCCGCTATTATTCTTCAATTTTGTTGATCGATCGGGTTGGTATAGGTACTAAATATGAATGACCTTATATAACTCTTCTTCATAATATATCCTCCATCCTCTGCATGTGACTGTGGTGCGCAACATAGAGGGTTAGAAGCTTTATGACTACATCTATTCTATCTAGTCAAAATAAGATGCAATCTTAAAGCTTCTAACCTAACAATGATACAGCCTACGAAACAGCACCTTTATTTAGGAACGTGCAACCTTGCCGGCCAAATGTCAACCGAACACAATATTCGGGGAAATAAATGTGGGAAAAGATTTAGACGATATTCGGTTCAAGATTTACGTTTGAGCAGAAGTTCGATCACGTATTTTTGATTTCATCATCATAACACACCGACACTTCGAACTTACACAAGCTTTAGAAACTTAACATGACGTCTTAGTGTGATTCATATGCCGAGCGTGTCAGCACTTGTTACACAAATTTGAACTATAAATCTTTAAGACTGTCAACCGCGTCACCGCCTAAACAAAATCGCAAAGTTGATGATAACAAAAACCGACAAACAACATTTCGAACAATCTAAAACCAAAAGTAGTAATATTTTTTATTAAATAGAGGCATTGGCGTCTTCCAAAATTTTACATAACCGTTGTCATAGTCAGGAACTTGATAATCGATACTTTACACAGTCATAAGGGAGTTGTTAAAATGACGACGTTACTAGGGTACTTTGTACTTCGTTCCTCAAAGTTTAATCATCAACTAACCATGAAACACACTGTCACTATAAGTAAAGTTAAAGTAAAGTAAAGTAAAAATGTATTGCTTGAAATACATGTAGATAGGTACAGAGGTGTTAATGTTAATATAAAATGGAATCAATGTATTCTGCCATGTTATGGTGTGCAATATTTTGTTTAACATTAGATATATAATTAAAAATAATGTCAAGCTCAAATTAAAAATTCATAATAAAACAAATTGAAAAGAAAAAAAACACACAAAATTAAATTTAGCTTAACACATATATATTTTACATTGTGACATAAAGAATAGTGAAAAAGCAGGAATCAGTGCAACACATTATGTAAACCTAAATTTTTATGAAATAAAATATTTTTATATTTATAATCTTACTTATCTATAGACCAGCTTCCAACCGCGGCTTCGCCTTCGCCTACCTACAAGGATAAAAAGTAGCCTATGTCAATCATGATTGATGGAATTGACTGATGTCGTAAGAATGTCCAATGGACCTCTTACATAAATTACATTTCAGACTGGCTCAGTAGAGTATAGTAACTGTAAGCTCCTTTGAGTATCTGAAAAATAAAACAGATTAAAAATTATTAAAGTGTTATAAATAATATCATTTAACACATGTTTTAAAGATGTTTTTTCAAATTTTTATTTTTTGTTAGATTAAGCTTGGCGATAGGGGCTCATTTTGTGATAGTATTCTAGACAGAACTTTTTATATTATTAGTAGTAGTATGTATATGCCTGTGGTTGGTGATCTGAACTCTGTTTTCTACTTGTAATCGTAGTCGTAGAAAACAGAGTTCATTTCTAGTATAATATTATTTTAGTTTAATTTACAACTGTTATTATTATTATTTTTCTGTTACTAAATAAAAGCAATAACAAATTTTTTACATTATTATGTGGCGATAAATAAATTATTTTCTGTAGTATGTTCCTATTTTTGGTTTTGTTTAAAACGGTACAGTTCAGCATGCTTTATGCCATGTTTAAACGGCATGCCATTTGTCCTTGATAATATTGTCATGAAAAAATCATTTCAAAATGATCCTTGCCTCTACTGAATAGAGTCTACTTTGAGTTTGACATTTGAGGGTGTGCGATATATCTCAAAGATATCGCAAGCTCCAAAAAGTCACTCAAAACTAACTTAGTTCAGAAGACGTAAGATCTTCGTTGGATGGAAAAGGTTCAAGACCGTTCGCTGTGGAACTCTTTAGGGGAGGCCTATGTTTAGCAGTGGACTTCTACAGGCTGATGATGATCACCAAGGATTAATTTTGATTAAGATTTAGATGATATATCGCAAACCGATTGAACAAGGCTTTTTAGCCCCTCGATCAACAGTCGACTAAGCTTTAATCCTACTTACGCTGATAAAAGTGGCCACAGTGAGCTTAGAGAACGGCCCAGCTGAGAATACCACAGTCCTCTTATACTGAGCCAGGAGAATGAATATATCTTTGCGATGCTTCGCGTTGCTAGCCCACCATAAGCTCTCGTATGGACCCAGCATTAGATTCTGGCTCTGAAAAATAAAGACGATCAAATGCGAGAACTCGCACCCTGAGGCTTCCAAACCATTAAACGGGGTCAGAAAATCAAAATTCCAAGTCTAGGAAGTGAAAAACTTTAATTGTACGGTCACTCACGTAGTTCATAACTTTATTCACAGAAAGAAACATAAAACGAATACAAGTTAATATTTACAAAATACACAAGAAACAGTTGAGCCATCTAAAGACCGTTACAAACGATCTATAGATAGCTCAACTGATCCAGATCAGTCGGAAGCGTCCCCAAGACGCTGGCGGAATTGCCACGCTGGATGGCAATGCTAATTCGCTGGGCCAAATAAGAGCCAGCTCTCGGGTCACGCGTCGCTTCGTAGTTCATTGTATTATATTGACCAAAAAAATGACTTTGTCTCGTAATAATCCAATTTTAGGGGTAAAAACATCAATTTTTTTTATACAACTATGGTAGCAAACAACCATACGGCCCACCTGTTGGTAAGTGGTTACCGTAGCCTATGTACGCTTGCAGTACCAGAGGCATCACGCACGCGTTGCCGACCCTTAAAAAGTTCAAAACGCCCTTTTTGAAGAACCCCATACTGAATCCTCAGGGAAAACCTCAGCAGGGACTATCATTCCACAAGCTGAGTGTTCGCGGGAGGAAGTTCCTCTGAAACCGCACGGTACGCGACCAAACTGGCTCCAGGGTGTGAGGATGGATCCCCTGCCTATGGCGAGAGGTGCGATAATAAAAGGAAGCTGAAGGCATCATATCAAACAATCTTCAGAACACAACCCGTTATAAAGGCGGTAGAACACACATAAGGAGGCAAAGTCCCTCAAAGTTTATACAAAAATTAGACTTTCATTGCCATATCTTTATATTTATACGGCACTATAAGCTTAAGTCGTTTCTGAGAAAACGGGTCTGACAGGAGACAGACAGACTCAGGAACACAACACTATTTGAAAAAAATAGTGTTATTTGGATGTGATCTTCTGTAAGGCGGAGGTACCTCACAGGCGGGTTGCTCCAATTTAGAGAGAGAAAATCTCGCTGTGCCCTACCTCCTCCAAAAAAATTATCAAGTAGGAAAAGTTTATTTTTAATTTTGTCTAGGTTCCTATCGAGCTAAGTGTTTGATTGACAATTTCCTACAAAATAAGAAACGCGGTTTTGAAACTTTTTTCAAACGACCAAAGTTATTGCTATTTCATTCCGATCTCCATTCAAACTCGAAATAAACTGCTTTAGAACAGTTTTCAATGGAACCCGAATAACAGCCATTCATGAATTATTCAACACTCATCGGGAATCGCTAAAACCGAGCTAGTAGGACTGGCCTCATAGCTCAGTTGGTAGTAACTCTGCCTTCTGCGCTAGAGGTCGCGGGTTCGATTCCCGCACTGGACAAACATTTGTGACTAATACAGTTGTTTGTTCTGTGTCTGGGTGTTAAATATATATCTATATATGTTATGTATATCAGTCTCTGGTACCCATAGTACAGGCTATGCCTAGTTTGGGATCAGTTGACCGTGTGTGATTTGTCCGGAATATTTATTTTTATTTATATTTTAGTGGAGTAGTTGTAGTGTCCCCGCCTTCCAATCCACAATTCGTGGGTTCGCGGTCGCCATTGGAGCACCTTTACTCCCCAACGGGGCTCCCGAAAGGGGCTTATTTTACATAGCTTTAATTGGCAATATAAAAATACCAAAAACAACTAATTTGAGAAAGTTTGTGAGAAAAAATAAAAAATAAAAAATGAAAATTTTGTTGTTTTTTTGCTAATAGTATTTCATTTCGTTGATAGAATAACCCCCTTTTCGGGATGGTATACATGTTATAAATCACCTTGTATACTTATTAATAAATATCTTGTATAACCATTTGTATACTCACAGCATAAAATACATCGTTGCTGTGCCAGCAATACATAAACAGCTGGGCCACTCCAAACACGAGGTACTCTGTGGTCAGAAAACGTTGCATCCGGTCGGTTTCAATCTAAAAGTTTTCAAGACAATTTGCGGTACAATCAGGTATCATAATCTTCATCTCAATTGATTTTGTACTTCGGAGGGTATTCTAAGTTATCGGTCTTAGCTGTAACAGGCACTAAGCCTTGAAAACTTAGCCATGTTTAGTGGAGTGTATTTTATCACTCACCAATGACTGATATCAGACTGACAATATTTTAACGCTATTGCTGTCAAATATGATGGTTTAACTCTTCTTAAAATGACTAAGAATACCTAGGGTTCTAGGTTCATTTTTTATGTACAAGGTGATTCGTAATTGTATGTTATACCAAAATTAGCCTCAGAATTTATCTACAACCCAATTGGCAATAAAGAATTCTACGGGAAATTCAAAATTTTTCAGAAAGACGGCATAAATCTGCTGTTTTGGGTTCAGTTCAATTATTCAGCTGGTCATACGAGAAGTATGGCTCAAGACTAAAGACATCAATCAAGGCAAAATAAAATGACTGAAAACAGCAAATTTAAAACAAAATCTGACAAAAATGTATTGTCGAAATCGAATAAACGATGAAATTCTTTCTTTTCTGGTTGATAGAATCCTTTCGGGATAGTTAACAAATCACGAAACACAATGTTTATGTAAAAAAATAACATTTTTAGTTATTTACACAGGGTGTTTCGAGTATTACTATATAAAGTATTACTATTCGAGTATTACTATTGAAAGTAGTGCAATGTCCATATTATGGACATTGCACTACTTTCAAAGTGTTTAAAAGATGGATTTTTGAATAACTTACAGTTATTTGATAAGCAGTAACACAGAGCATTACGGAACAGACAAACATGTAAAGCAGCATTATCGGAGAGAGACACGAGTCGAAGAGACTTGCGAATCTGAAAGAAAATACAGATAAATTAAGAAAAAAAAAGATCAAACTCAAAGTGAATTTAGAATTCTCTATAAGTGAATTTATAAATTATTTGAGAAAATAAGTGATATAACCGTAATGTCGTTTATTGCAATAAAATCACTAGGATCACATTGAAACATCTTAGAAACTAGGTGATGCTACGCCTATTCCACGCGCCTAGAAGAATCAGCCAACAAACACGCGCGTTCCTATAATTTTTTTCGATGATCTTTTTTCACAAAAAGGAATGTAGAGCTTCAGTGTGGTGCCGCTCGAACAAGGTTATTATTTATTATTAATTACTAACATACTAAAATAAGTAAACAAATGGATCTTTGAATAAAAGTGATTAAAATTGACCCATTGAATTTATAAGACTGGATGTCATTTTCCTTTCATTTAATTTAACAACCTTTTAAGGGTTGCCTAATATGCAATGCTCATTAACTTCGATGCAGAATGACCAAGAAAAACCCAGATTACAAGCAAACATGTAGATAAACAATAAAAACATTGTGTTGCCATGTTAATCTTCTCAAACTCATAAACCAAGTTCCAACAAGAAATTTATTGCTGAAGCAATTGTTTCTTAAAAACGGTCTCCGTTATAATGCAACGACTAATATACAACGGTAGCCCACGAAACAG
Organism: Anticlea derivata; assembly: GCA_947579855.1. Lineage (NCBI taxonomy): Eukaryota > Metazoa > Arthropoda > Insecta > Lepidoptera > Geometridae > Anticlea > Anticlea derivata. The sequence continues at coordinate 7,326,432 of OX388281.1, forward strand.
AACAATATATATTTTTTTTTTAATAATATGTAAATAACACCCAAAAAGTGATAGTCGTAGTCAAAAGGCGTTTATTTCATTTATAGTTTATTTCAATAAAATCATGACCGCACGTAGGATTCCCCTGTGTAAGTATTTTTTTGAATACTCTTAAATATGCTTGGTATACAGCGAAGAACTTAAAACAAATTGAATCGATTTTTTTAAGTCAATACAATAAATTTGTATAAATTAAATTTTTAAAGTCAAATACATCTAATTAGAGTTGACTGTACCACAACACCCAGACCCGGAACAAACATTTGCAGTTCATGCAAAAACTTGCCCCGTAGCGGGAACCGAACCCGCACCCATTGCGTCGTAGACGGTCAAAATAATTGAAATAGGCTAGATCGAGCGATGACCTACGAAAGGCGGCGGGCAGTAGGTAAGTGGCTTTGAAGGGCCGAACACCGGGCTCAGTGGCGAGTATTGGGGGAGGCCTATGTCCAGCAGTGGACTAATGTATGCTGATGATGATGATGATAAGGTACATAGCGGCCGTTATAATTCGGTACAGGCTTTTTATAGTATCAAAACCTTAATGTTACTGTGTAAGTTAGATTGACTTCCCACTTCTAATGGGATCGCGCGTATGTTTTGTACGAAGTTCTAACGTATAAGGATTTAATTTAAAGTGTTTCGGGAAGATTAGTAAAGTTTCGGGAGTTCTTTTCCGAGATATAAATATACATTTCAATTATTTGGCTAACGTGTTTGACTGCCATGTCTAAAAGGGCTTAGGCCGTGTTCAAATGACTATGCTACCCAGTAAAAAAAATAAAAATGAAATAAAACTTTATGGAGGACCATAAAAAAAGAAAACACAGTTTATATAAATAGCTTATAAGTCTAAATAAGGTCCTACAATCGGCGGACTTATCGCGGATCGCGATTTCTTCCAGACAACCGTTTGAACCGATTAATGCGAAAAAAGTTGATTGGTTGTTTGATACCTTTTCACGACAAAACGGCTGAACGGATCATAATGAAATTTGGCAAGGAGATTGGTTATATCCTGGAGAAGGACATAGGTTATTTTTTGTCTCAAAAAGTAATCTTGAAGGAGTTCAAATAGGGGTTGAAAGTTCTTATCCATGATGGACAATCCATAATTCCACAAGCTATGAATCTGAAAATTCATATTTAGGCCTTTGGTAAGAAATAAAGAAATACGTGTTACAGCATTTAGCAAAATCATCCCTAAAGCGGGCGTCGGTTAAAAAGCACAATTGACGCGAACTTACTTCCGCAACTCCACATGCCGTCTATGGCAGTCTTTCATCCTCTTCATCGCTACTTCTTCCGTCACTGGTTCCTTCTCCGTCCCAAATATATTTCCAGCATCGAGCCTCAACAACTCCAATTCCGCTTTAAAAAACACCATTATAACCATTGCATTGGTGTCAAAAGAAGTTATCCAACCACCGCCATAAATCGCCGCATAGCTTTGGTAAACTGACGCTGCTAAATATCCAACTACTGTGCTCTTATCAAAAGGAACCCAGGAACTGACGACCTCTAGGTACACTTCTGTGCCGTTCCTGACATTTTCTCTGTACATCGATGACAAAAAATACTTAAAGATTGGATGGAACATAACAATTATGACCGTAGTATACATCAGCGACCAGTATAAGTAAGTTATTTTTCTGCAATATCCTGTAAATGCCTTAATTTTTTGGTTTTTAGATCCATCCTCTGTGATTCTTTGGTATAAATCAGCTCTTGTGACGTATTCGATAATATCACGCCAATGCTTCTGCCAGTACAGGAAAGAAGTTACCTTAAACACACTTACTGTAGCGAGCATAGTTATCTTAAGGTTGTTTAAAAGCAAACTCATGTTTGACTTCACAAACCAAACATCAACGTACTCCGTGGCGGTGAACACAGTCACCGCAAAATGCATGAATAGGTAGAAATACTTGAGGAAAATATTCTCGGGCAGAAGTAGGCCCCAGAATTGTAGGGCTTTGACGTTTGGACCTAGTAAAGGTCGCTTAGGATTTTCAAGCTTGGCGAGAATTTTCTTCAACATTTTGAGTATAAATGGTGAAATGTGTGAGCGTGGTGGAAATGAATCCGTGCGAGTATTAAAATTCTGGAACGCCTTTGAAATGATTTAATTACTGAAATAGGGTTGGGCTTGGAATCTGGTAACATGAAATGTATCGATAGTATACCGTTTAAGTTAGAAATTTATGAAAATATCATAGTCTTTAAATCATTGGAGAAGTTATTTTTTAATTTAATTTTATAAATAAATTCCCCTATATATGGGGAGGCTCTCTCTCGGGGAAGATTGCGGATAGAAGTCTCACAACTCCCAAGTGGAATTTAAAAAAAAACACGGTATTCCAATGGTGTGGGTGATCACCAGTGATCGGAATTATGGGAACGAAAATACCTAAAGTTCAAGAACAGAGGCATAAAAAGTGGAGACTTCCTTAATACAACAATGTTATTCGGCCCAATTGGGCCGAAAATTGGAACAATTGTCACAGTAAGCAAGTAAATTTAATATTAATGTTAATAATATTGTGAACTAATTCAAATCAATCAATCACAAGGAAATTACATTTACGAATACGAGTCGTACCTACCTACCGTTTTTTGAAAACAAAAACCGAATATTAGTTCGATAGTTGTTTTACTGAATTCATTTTAGATGTACTTTAGTAATGTCCCAAAAACCGAGTCAATTGGGCCGAAAAAATATTTAGTACTAAGGCGTCTCCACTTGCCTCTGTTATTTTTCGAGCAGTAGGTATTTTAGCTCCCATAATTCACTGGTGATCACTATAAAAACAAAATAATCAGAAAAGTTATTTGTTTACTTATGGCAAGTAATCTGATTGTGTAATCAGATTTAAATGTTATATTTCCTCATACAGTTCAGAAGTATAGAATCAAACTTCAATAATCGTTCTCGAATTAACATGCAAACCGAAACTTAATCGAACTTGATAGCAATTATTGCAATGTTCATATGAAATTTATGCCAGTACGTGGTGAGAAAAAGGTAAGTGTAGACTAGGAATACCAGATACGAACTAGAAACTTATGTCCAATAGGATTTCTTCATTTTCCCAGTATTTTACATTGAAGCAACGCTATTGGTGGAGTTTTTCCTCGCTCACGCTCTGGTGTAATGCCATCTTTACTGCCTCACTGCTCTGCCACTGTGTGAAACCAGCATAAGGTGATATATTACGTAGTTTACTGTCGCATATAAGTTTTTTAGTAACTGTTTTAGTCGCGATTATGTACCTAATACAAATCGATACTTTTTTGTAGGACATTTTATCTCATCCCTATTTTTAAATTAAATAATACAGTGGTAATTATTACGAAATAATCATAGACAAGGGCGTTATACCGATGGCTTCTCTTAATTATATGGAATTTTGTTAAAATATTGTAGTATTTTACTTGGAAATTCAGATTTTATAAGAAGTTCAAATTTATTTTTTTAACTGAGTTCAAAAAAGGAGAGGAGAAGCAGGTTGTCAGTTCCATAATATGTATTTTTACTGATTACTTCTTAAGGGCTGGTCTGATTTTGATGATTTTTAGGGTTCCGTACAACATTTGAAAAAAGCGGAACCATTATAGGATCCCTTTATTGTCCGTCTGTCTGTTTTTACCATTGTGTATATGTATGTACCAATATGATAACTAGCTATTTAAACATCAATATTTTTCAAAATACTTTCGAACGCTCTGCTATTCCGCTTAGCTTTTGTAGAAAAACACATATCCGTAGCTTAGCTTTGCCATCACTCACCGCTTAGCTATAGTATAACGCAAAGTTCAATAAGTATAAGCAATGACGTACGTTTATTGGTGTTCGTCTCGTCATGTCACAAGGTCCAGTCTCAAAACCAGCGCTGCACCTTACCTCCAAGTTTGGTGCAGCTTATGCTGAGACTAGAACCTATTTGCCCCACACAACACATACCTACCTATGTACCTTCCTACTATTTTTAACCTTCCTATCTACCTAACATAATTGTGTACCTACCTAGGAATATATTTGGCTGATTTTTTCTTTTTAAATTTTCTCTTTTTAACTACCTACTCTTTTCTTTTTGTTTTTTTTATTGCCTTGGTATGTACCTACCTTGAAACAATATTGTAAACCTTGTTGTGTGCTGTGGGACAAATTAATAGATTTTCTTCTTTCTTCTTCTTCAATATATATTAGTATATGGGAAAGGCAGCCTTAGAATGTGCATTTGCTCGTTAGTTTAAATCGACTACAAAAAGGCATATTAATCAACGAGATTTGCACAAAAATAACAAAGATAAAACACACAAACAAAATAAACACTTTTCTAATTACCTCGAAGCCATAAAAGGTTTTTGTCCTTCAACTTTTATTTGGACAAAGAAATGGCGATTTCCGTTTTTGCCCAACATACTTACGGATAATTAGTTTTTGATTGAAGTAGGTACTCTTTTTAGAACAAACGTAGGTCGCTCTTGGAGCAAGCATTTTCAAGAGCTGTTAAAATATGGAAGAGATTCTCTTCCCGAAGATGCGATTATCGAAAAGAGATAAAAAATTTGAATCATCATCATCCTCATTTCAGCCGTAGGACGTTCACTGCTGAACATAAGCTTCCCCCAAAGGTTACCAGAAACAATCATTTGGGGGGATTTGGCCATACTCGCCACGTTGGGTATGCGGGTTGGCGAGCGCAGATAAAGCTCTTATTGTTGATAGGGAATGCTGCTGCACATCCCCTAGCTTTATTTCCCTTAGTCGCCTGTAAAAAAATCCACGGGTAGAAATGGAGGGGCCCATTCTTCAGCCGGGGCCACCACGGCTCTCCTCCGAATACACAGAATATAACACAATCGAAGAAAAAAACTAAAAATAGTTCGACAATGGGCGGCCTTATCGCTAAAAGCGATCTCTACCAGGCTTTAGAAGTTAATAAGGCCTAACTAAATAAATGATCGTCACTTACTGCGTTTCAAATCCGTTTTTCATAATGAATGTACTTACACTTAGCCACCTTAAATATGAATAAGAGAGCCTACCTCTTTCAGTAACCTAAATCGCCTTAAATACCAAAAGTATTCAAAGAAATTTTAACTTTACCTTGAAGTATGATGGTTGGTATTGCTTTGAAGGTTATCATACGGTTATTGCAGTTGAATATGTGAGGTACGCTGGATAGATGCCAGCGCCTAAAATCTGAACTAAGCAACAATTTAATCTAAATCATTTGAGCCTTGAATAATTTTAATAAAGTTTATGACGTGGAAAGTTGCCATAAAGCAACAAAATTGAATTGCTTCAAAATGTTTAGAATCCCTGCGATATTAAGGCGCTAGTCAAGAGAAAGACTCTTTCAATTGTATAAACAAGTCAATCAAATTTAAATTTTGACACATTCATACGTTCTTAATAGCAGGAGTTAATTTGAAATTAATTAGGTGTGTATTTGCGCTTTTCGCGGTTCCGTACATCATTTGGAAAAAAGGAACCCTGAAAGGATCACTTTGTTGTCCGCCTGTTTGTCTGTCACGGCCCTTTTTCTCAGAAACGGCTAAAAGTATCAACTTGAAATTTATACCAACTTAGGGTCCGTGAGTTTTTAATGCCGTATAAAAATCAAGTTCCTAGTTCGTCTTCATATCTTAAAAAACTTTCGCATTAATAATATTAAGTGGGAGTAAGCTATAGACCGAGTTACCAACGTCGTACGCCGAAGTCGTACGAAGATCAAAGACGTTGGCGACTGTATAGTGGAACTCAAATGGAAATGGGCAGGACACCTGGCAAGGCGTGGTGATGATAGGAGGAGGAGGAGGTGGTGACGTGGTGGTGGAGTAACACGCCAACTGAATGGCGTCCAAGAGCTGGATATCGGAACGTTGGTCGTCCAGCAGCGAGGTGGGCAGACGATATCGCAAGCATCGCGGGCCGCAACTGGATGAGGCTTGCACAGGATAGAGGAGAATGGCACATACGTTTCGGAGGAGGTAGGGCACAGCGAGATTTTCTCGTTCTGAATAGGAGCAGCTCGCCTGGAGAGGTACCTCCGCCTTACAGAAGATCGCAGCCAAATAACATTATTTGTTTCAAATAGTGTTGTGTTCCTGCGATGAGTAAGGATGGGGGGAGGGAGTTCGGGGTCAGCATCGCGTGCGTGATGCCTCTGGTATTGCAAGCGTTCATAGGCTACGGTAACCGCTTACCAACAGGTGGGCCGTATCCTAGTTTGCCACATCAGTTGTATAAAAAAAAAACAACGGGATGCCTATACCCTGCGGTGAGTGAAGTCAGGCTGTGGATGATGATGATGAAGTGGGAGTAGGAAGTCAGATTAAGCTGCGGCTGCAGGGAATGTACCCTTAAATGCATACAGAGCACAATTAAATTATATTCGTGGACCATGACTGGGTGATTCATTACATTGTATTTTGTACAAAATACTGTTGGCCACTGTTTCTGCTGACCGTGTTTAATTTTAAGTTAGAGTTAAATGGAGTATATTAATTTAGTTTCTACAGAAATAAGCGGGTTACCGCAAGGTGCATATCAGTTAGAACATACTTACCTTACCTTCAGTTGAGCCGTTACGGCGTGATTGAACAACAAATATCAAAACATCAAAATATAAATAAAAAATAAATAAATATTCCGGACATATCACACACGGTCAACTGATCCCAAACTAGGCATAGCCTGTACTATGGGTACCAGAGACTGATATACGTAATAGATTAATATTTAACACCCAGACACAGAACAAACATCTGTGTTCATCACACAAATGTTTGTCCAGAGCGGCAATCGAACCCGCGACCTCTAGCGCAGAAGGCAGAGTTACTACCAACTGAGCTATGAAAAATATTCAAACATCTTCACAAACTTTCGCATTTATAACATAAGTAGGAAGTAGGATAAACGATTAGGTATCGAAGCACCAACTTTTACCAGAAATCGCGAGATCTCAGTTCGGGGCGAACCACTAGTTAATAAGTCTATACCAATAGTTAATAAGTCTCTCTAATAACTTTTATCTTTATTTTTATTAGTGTGTGCATGTATTTTAAATTTAGTTTTCTTTTCTATATCTTTGTTAGTCGTCCATTACCACTGCATCTATAACTTAATAATTTGCTATCAGTGGAAACTTGTAAATAGCCCTCAGCTGCATGTAATTTTTTCATGTGTTTATATTATTATTGCTTATTTTTTTGCACTAGCTGTAAGTTTTCCCAAAATTCGTAAACAAAATAAATAAAGTCGTATTCGAAAGGTAAGGAAAAGTCTATAGTTTATTCTGGGTTTGACTTTTAGGAGCTTGCGATATTGTTGAGCTTTAAGACACACTTTAAATGTCAACCTCAAAAAAGACTTTTATTTAGTAGAGGAAAGGTTCATTTTGAAATCAATTTTATATGACAATATCATGGTGGCTCCGGCTGAAGAATAGACCCCTCCATTACTACCCATGGTAAGAGGCGACTAAGGGAAAAAAGCTAGGGGATGGGCAGCAGCGTTCCCTATCAACAAAAGTTTTATCTGCGCTCGCCTACCCGCGTGCCCAGCGTGGCGAGTATGGGCAAATCCCCCCAAATTATTGTTTGGGTGCAGGCCGTACAAGGTTAGTCCGGCTGGTAATCTATGGGGGAGGCCTATGTTCAGCAGTGGACGTCCTACGGCTGAAATGATGATGATGATATGACATTTGAGGAGGAGGTAGGGCACAGCGAGATTTTCTCGCTCTAAATTAGAGCAGGTACCTCCGCCTTACAGAAGATCACAGCCAAATAACATTATTTGTTTCAAATAGTGTTGTGTTCCTGCGGTGAGTAAGGTTGCCAGAGCTATTTAGGGGGGGAGGAGTTCGGCAGGCAACGCATTAGCAATGCTCCAGGTGTTGCTAATGTCAAAAGGCGACGGTAACCGCTTACCATCAGGAGGGCCGTTAGCTTGTTGGCCTCCGTATAACATAAAAAAAAACATATCATTGACATTATCGCAAGTTGTTTGAACACAGCAATTCAATTCGCAAAAACAATATTGATTCCAAAGATGCGTATCGTGACAATCTTTGCGTACTTTACTTTATGCTCCTGTCAGATGTCGTAAAACCTCATGGTTCGTTGAAAAAAGCCTTGGAAATAGATGGGGCGATTTTGGCAAACGATTTTATGGCGATAATAAAATTATTACAGTCGCTTATCAATGGAGAATGCAACTCTTGACAGTTCCCGGTCAATGTTTTATTGTTTTGTGCTAGTTGAGTCTTTGGAAATGGTATGCGCTATCTAAGAATTAACTACTAGCTTTTGCTCGGCTTTGCTTAAAAGATAAAGATAAAGATAAATTTATTTCGGTAACAAACTTCACGTATGCTAATAGAAGAAACAAAGAAGAGAAAGAAAATTTATTTATTTGACCCACAACGCAGTAAGTAGGTAGGTAGGTAGGAAGATACAACGAAAGAAAAAAAAAATACAATAAGAAAAACAAAAACATGTAGGTAGGTGAGGCGGTAGATAGGTTGAGTAGATATGCGTTGTGTGGGGCAAATGGGTCCCGTCTCAGCATAAAGCTGCACCAAACATAACTCAGGTTTTGTATAAAATGTGATCGTTGGACCTGGTTGGAAAACATAATATACTTGCGTGGTACCCAGAGAAAAAGTAGTTAATATCACTCAAGCATCTAATTTAATCCGTTTAAGGAGGAGGTAGTTCACAGCAGCGAGATTTTCTCATTCTAAATCGTAGCAGGAAGTACCTCCGCTTTACAGAAGATCGCAGCCGCTAGTCGCAGCGGTTAGTAAAGTTGCCAGAGCTCTTTAGGGGGGGAGGGAGTTCGGGGTCCGCAATGCGTGCGTGATGCCTCTGGTACTGCAAGCGCTTATAGGCTACGGTAACCGCTTACCAACAGGTGGGCCGTATGCTTGTTTGCCACCTTAGTTGTATAAAAAAACCAAGAAATCATCATCATCGTCATCAGCCTGTAGAAGTCCACTGCTGGACATAGGCCTCCCCCAAAGAGTTCCATGACGAACGGTCTTGAGCCTTCTCCATCCACCGACTTCCCGCAACCTTCACAATGTCGTCGGTCCATCGGGTGGGGGCCTTCCAACACTGCGTCGCCCGGTTCGTGGTCGCCATTCGAGAACCTTTACTCCCCAACGGTTGTCGGTTCTGCGAGCTATATGGCCTGCCCACTGCCACTTCAACTTGCTAATTCTGAGAGCTATGTCGGTGACCTTAGTTCTTCTACGGATTTCCTCATTTCGGATCTTATCACGTAGTGAAACTTCAAGCATAGCTCTCTCCTTAGCCCGTTGCCCGTTTCCAAGAAATCATGATGAATCAAATCTTTGTATTTATAATGTTTGTATGACCGATGTCGGAATCTAGTGATCTGTACTCTAAACCTCACCATCTATCAATGTACCTAGGTTCACGAACAATAAATGAATTATGAAATTATGAATTATGGTTCGTTGCTCCGTTGCTGCCTTGACAAACCAACCAACAAAGAAACACTCTTACGGATCCTTTTCACACAGACAAATTCAAGAGCGTCTAAATATGTACCTACTGCACTTACATAATAGACAATATAGTGTAGGTACTGTAATTAATAGTACTTGAGTAGTTTAGTAGTAGTTTTTTTTTTTTTTTTATTGTTAATGGTTAGGCGTTTGGCCACCAACTCACTTTTGCAAGTGAGATGTGGCCTAAGATGGAGCACGCTTTCCCATAGTGAACTTATTGACCCTAGATTTGAAGACTCCTAGATTGTACTCTTTCGGGAAAACAGACGCAGGCAGATCATTCCACTCTTTGGCAGTACTTATAATAAAAGTGGAGCAGAAACGTTTCGTTCGACACTGTGGTATGTCGACCAGGTAAGGGTGGTATTTACCTGTGCGTCTGCTTGTAGTGGCAGTGGGCCGGCTATGTAGCTCGCAGAACCGACAACCGTTGTGTTCGGGATAGGGAACAAACTTTATAATTGAAAGTAGTTTTAGCTTTCTAGGGATTTAATGCGCGTTTTACAATAGGTATAGGAACGACACACTTATTAGAATACAATAAATTAGGCTATTACGAATATATGGGAGCACAGAGGTGCGGCTAGTTTGGCGGGCGAGCGAAAGTGACTCGTGGTTTCTTCGTCTTAGGTAGGGGATGCACATGACGTGATCCAGCGTTCTCCTCATTGGTTGCCGCCATTGTCGCGTCATGGCGAAGGCTTCTTATTAGCCAAGGCTGGCGTGGGCGCGTTCGTATATCGAAACAGCCGAAGCGTGTTCGGAGACTAGATGGCGTCAACACGTTGGAGAATAAAGGTTCTCGATGTGAGCATGAACCGGGCGACTCAGTATTGGAAGGCACTTGATGGACTGACGACATTGTTAAAGTTGTGAGAAGTCGGAAATTACTTTCGTCCATTCGGACCATTCGTCGTGGAACTCTTAGGGGAGGCCTATGTCCAGCAGTGAACCTCTACAGGCTGATGATGATAGTGATGTTTGCTGATAGCTTTTAAGATTGTAGCAAAAATGTTTATGGGAAGCTTCCTGGCTGAATTCCGGAAGTACTCCTTAAACAGGTTATTACATCTTTGTTGTCTTCAAACATATTAATGTCAAGTTTTCGGTACGTTATGAATTACTTCAACATCAAACTTTTTTTTTTTATATAACTGAGGTTAAGCGGTTACCGTAGCCTATGAGCGCCTGCAATCACAGGGATTTTATCGTCTTCATAAACAATAAGAAGTAATTTTTTTCCCTATAAAATAAGAACACTGTTTTGTTTCAAATTAAAAATAAACACTTCATAAACAAACTAGTCACTTCATCATTTTCGTGCCCTTATCCCACATCACGTGGGGTCGGCACTACATGTATTCTTCTTCCATTTCCATCTACCAGTCGTCATCTCAGCATTCACTCCTTTCTTCACCATATCCATATTTTAGGAGGAGGTAGGGCACAGCGAGATTTTCTCGTTCTGAATTGGAGCAGCCCGCCTGGGGAGGTACCTCCGCCTTACAGAAGATCGCAACCAAATAACATTATTTGTTTCAAATTGTGTTGTGTTCCTGCGGTGAGTAAGGTTGCAAGAGCTCTTTAGGGGGGAAGGGGGTTCGGGGTCGGCAACGCGTGCGTGATGCCTCTGGTATTGCAAGCGCTCATAGGCTACGGTAACCGCTTACCATCAGGTGGGCCTTAAGCTTCCCATCCACCCATCACACCAAGCACCCATCCACATTCATATCTAACACTCTTCTTGTCACATGACATACTTCCCTCCTCGTGACATGCCCATACCAAGCTAACCGATTACTCCTCAGTTTTTCCATCACTGGCGCCACTTTCAAACTTCCTCTTACATACTCATTCCTTATATTTTCCATTCTAGTCACTCCACACATCCATCTTAACATTCGCATCTCCGCTGCGTGCAATCTTCTTTGTCTTCAAGCATCTTAATTTCACGTTTTCTGTACGTTATGAATTACTTCAGTCTTCTAACTTTAAACAAACTTGTCACTTGTCAGTCATTATTCATCGCGAGAAAAATTATAAAGATGTTAATATAGTCGGACATCTGCCAGGAAATTTCGCTTTATTCTGCGCGAAAATTAGGAAACACCGAGGGGCAGGCTTCGAAGAGATCTCAACGTCAAAAGAACTTACCTACTTTTTAGGGTTCCGTACCTGTATGAGGAGGGATCACTTTGTTGTCCATCTGTCTGTCTGTCTATCCGTCTGACAATACCCTTTTTCTCAGAAACGGCTTAAGATGTCAGCTTGAAATTTATACAACCTAATAAGGTCTGTGGGTTTATGGTGCCGTATAAAAATCAAAGCATAATGCATTAAAAAGATATGGCAATGAATGTATAATTTTTGTATGGAAATGGCAAAAATCAAAAACCTCTAGGGTACTAGTTACCTCACAATTCTGAAATTTGGAATGCTAGGAGCTTTGGTAACACAAGTAAAGGGAAAAGTCTGAAATTGAGGAATTTCGAAGTTTTTTAGGAATCAAAGTTATATACAATGACTACGTGAGCGACGCAAATATAAGTTTGTCAATTCCTACACTTAGAATTTTTATTTTCTGACCATGACCACTGGTGAATGACCGGGATTCGAACCCACGACAAATGGCACGGAACCCTCAGGGCGCGAGTTCTCGCACTTGACCGTATTTATTTTTAATGAAAGTAGTTATGTGTCTATTATCAAACTAGCGGTTATGCTCGGAGTTTCACTACGAGATAAGATCCGATAAGAAAAATCCGTAGAAAAACCAAGGCCACTGACATAGCTCTCAGAATTGGCAAGTTGATGTGGCAGTGGGCATAGAAGTCCACTGCTGGACATAGGCCTCCCCCAAAGAGTTCCACGACGAACGGTCTTGAGCCCTTTCCATCCACCGACTACCCGCAACCTTTACAATGTCATCGGTCCATCGGGTTAGGGGCCTTCCAACACTGCATCGCCCAGTTCGTGGTCGCCATTCGAGAACCTTTACTCCCCAACGGTTATCGGTTCTGCGAGCTATATCGCGCATTCAAATAACATTATTTGTTGTTTTTTTATTTTATTTTTTTTCACATTTTTATAAGCTCTTATTTATTAGGGATTATAATTAGATAACTTTTTTTGAGCCTCACCTAGTTCGATCAGCACCACACTGAAGCTTTAAATTCCATTTTGTGAAAAAGGATCATCGAAAAAAATGATAGGCACCAAGCCGTGTTTGTTGCCTGATTCTTCTAGGCTTGGTCGCGAGGAACAAGCATAGCTTCACCTAGTTTCTAAGACGTTTCAAAGTGATCATAGTGATTTTATTGAAATAAATGCCTTTTGACTTTGACTTTGACTTTGTTTTAAATAGTGTTATGTTCCTGCGGTGAGTAAGGTTGAGCAAGTTCGGGGTCGGCAACGCTTGCGTAATGCCTCAGGTATTGCTAGCACTCATAGGCTACGGTAACGCTTACCAATAGGTGGGCCGTATGCTTGTTTGCCATCTCAGTTGTATAAAAAAAATAGTATGGTATCTGAAGAACGTTTTATTTCTTGCAAGCAATCTATGGATAGTACAACTAATCCAGATCTCCACCAGATTTTCTAGGCTTGCCCATTTGATTTTTTTTTAACTCTTGAGGGTCTCATTCTTAGTATTGATACAACACTAGGATTCCCTGTCTTGTGGGTATCAGAAACTACGAGTACCATGGTACCACAATACCCAGACCTGGAATAAATATATGCAGATCATGCAAACATTTGACCCATTGCAACATTTGACCATTTATAAGGTCTTCAACCAGTGCGTCCTACACTCACAGTGGGGCTCATTCACCAGTTTAAGGTCGTACAGCGAGCTATGGAAGGCTATGCTTGGAGTTTCTCTGAAGGATAAAATCCGCAACGAGATTATCCGACAGAGAACCAAAGTCATCGACATAGCCCAGAGAATTGGCAAGCTGAAGTGGCAGTGGGCTGGCCATATATGCCGAAGAACCGACAACCGTTGGGGTAAACGAGTTCTTGAGTGGAGACCACGTCTAGGCAAACGTATTGTGGGGCGCCCCCCGGCTAGGTGGAGCGATGACCTACGGGCGGCGGCGGGCAGTAAGTGGATGACAAGGGCCGAACACCGGGCTCAGTGGCGTGTATTGGGGGAGGCCTATGTCCAGCAGTGGACTAATGTGGGCTGATGATGATGATGATGATGACCATTTATTTCAAGTATCATTTAATAATTCAATTGAAAAACTGAATTGTAGTATTCCCAAGCCACTAAAGCTGATCTTCCAATAATTCACTTCCAATTTAGTTCCTCTCTAAAACCATAAAGCTGAGAAACACCAAAACCTATAAACAAACGAAATGATTGGCCGCATTTTATCTGGCCCGCAATTTTTACCGAAAATAATTCAGAGGCGGCTTCGATTTAGAGGTAGCAGAAACAATTTGTTGTATCGAGGAGCTGTCAGAATGGTCCGAGTTTATGGGCCCGAGTGGGGATGGATTGAGGTTCTGAATCAAAACCGTAAACAAGATTTTTATGATATCATCATCATATTAATAATAATAATAATATGATGATGATGATTACCTTAAGAGGCTCTCGCTAGACAGCTGGGTGAAGGGCCAGATACAGAGGGCGGTACTCCTGGACTCGGCACGCATAGTCAGGAGGTTCCTCTCTCTGCAGCCCTAGCCACCGACCGCTTGAGCCGAGCTTCGCGGTCGGTGGTTCTCCAATTTTATATATATTTTTTACTATAATAGTTGTTTTGATATTCTTTTTTGATATTAAGATGTACTTTTGTAGTAAAAAATGTATTTTATAAATGAGATTTTAATTAAATATACGTGAATAATAATAATATCTTTATTTCAGGCTACTTGACACATTACACAAATATGTGTAACATGCCATGGCCCATATTAATAAGTACCTCACAGACTAACATACATATAATTTTAAACTTAAATAACTACACCACATCTAGAGTCAGGGACTTTCTTGAGCGTGTGCGCCTCCCTGTAGCGACGGTAGACCACTCCAGCTGACCAGAAGTCGGGCGCGAGTAAAACCTTTTTTGTACTTGGCATATTAGCCTTAGGATGTTCACTGCAGGACTTTGACAGAACACACTTAAGCTTTCTCAATAAATTATAGCAGGCACTCAACAGCAACCTTTAAAATAATTATAAAATAACACCCAACAGTCACAGTGACTGGCCTCATAGCTCAGTTGGTAGTAACTCTGCCTTCTGCGCTAGAGGTCGTGGGTTCGATTCTCGCACTGGACAAACATTTGTGCGATGAACACATATGTTTTTTCTATGTCTGGTTGTTACATATTAATCTATTATGTATATCAGTCTCTGGTACCCATAGTACAGGCTATGCCTAGTTTGGGATCAGTTGACCGTGTGTGATATGTCCGGAATATTTATTTATTTACATACATATTCCTGACCCCACATAAGGATTCCCTGTGTGGTGGGTATCACCCGGAACAAATATTTGTATACAAACAAGTTCAAGCGTCGCTTGCTTGTCGTGTCACTGATTATTTCTTGGTCATTCTGTATGAGGTCCGTGACCAGGTTGTGGTATGCAGGTCTTGAAAGGGCCTTTGACAAGTGTTGTCTTTGCTTTGAATCCCATCTCCCTAGATGGGATGAGGGCCGTGGTGGCCCCGGCTAAAGAATAGACCCCGATCTTTCCACGGATGTCGTAAGAGGTGACTAAGGGAAAAAACTAGGGGATGGGCAGCACCGTCCCTCATTTTAACAACGATAGCTCTAACTGCACTCGCCAACCCGCATGCCCAGTGTGGTGAGTATGGGCAAATCCCCCCACATGGTAAGGAATTTGCTCTGTCTGTGGGGGAGGCCATGTTCAGCAAGTGGACGTCTTACGGCTGAAATGATGATGATGATGAGATGGGATTCAATTGTTTTTGGCTACAGTGGTCCAAACAGAACTAGACATTCGTGAGCATATTTCTTTTTATCATTTCTAACTTCCGACTGGCTGACTGTTGACACCAAATATAATAAGCCTTTGTCTCTAGCTATAGCTTTTGATCTTACGTTCAGTAATGCCGTTAGTTTCTCAAAATAAATAATAAATACCTAACTGTTGTGTTATTTTTAGTCACCTCTAGAAGGTCGTGACGTTACTGCTATGGTCTCCGCTGAAAACCAGCGCTGGGTGCACACATCAGTGTGTATCCAGCACAATGCTGAGCGGAGGCCATGTTTTCCAAGAGCTCTGCTGCGCACAATATCTTCTATCATTAAGCATTTAATTTCTTCTATTTTATTTTTATTTTATGTGTGGTAGTTCTTAAGGAAAATAAAAATCTTTCTTTCTTTCTTTCTTTCTAAATAAACTTACAAGATTTACCTAGATTTCGTCCCTGCTAACAAAGTTTCCTAAAAAGCCAGGCAGCGGAAATTGGTTAAGAGAATAATCTGACCATCCCAACGCCTTCTTGCTGAAAAAATGCCAAATTGAACAGATAATAATTGGAAGGAGTTTCAACCTTTCAACGGGGCAGAAAATTACGTGGTTTCAGGAAAAAAATCGAGGTATATTTTTACTCTTTGAAGAGAAATGGAGATTGAGAAATGGAGATTGATATCAATCAATATACACAGTTATTTCGTTACTGATTGTCTGACTGACAATCACTGCACAGCCTAAACGAGTATTGAATTTGGAGGATAGTTTCTTTTATTTTTTTTCCCTCTCAGAAAACAAACTGGTGCTATATAGTATTATGGACGCAAATAAATAAACTTCACGGTACAAGTCTATTTTTTGAGTTAAAAAGTTTTTCTTCAAACTCTACAAATCTTCCAACTACATAAAAATATCGCATTACTGACTGCCTGACTGTACTTGTACAGCTATATAGCTTCCACGATAGATTTATTGCACAAGAAGATTTCGTGGTCTTGGGGTACTTACAGAAATAACTTCTAGAGCCCCTAAGGGGGTGAACCTAGAACATTAAGCTTCTTACTAAACCGTTATTCTTATAAGAAGAACATTTCGTAATCTTGAGGTACATCCAGAAATAACTATTAGACCCCCTAAGGGGGTCTATTTCTATCGTTTCACTGTTTCAACTAAAATTAAACATATTTCCACAAGTAGGAGGATAATAAAATAGTGTCATCAAAGGCACAACATAAAACAGTGGCAAAAATAAACAAAAACAAAGATTGTACATCGCCTTAATAAACAAAATGAGTTCCTTTACTCCTAAACTAAGTATAAAACTTGTATTTTAGGAGCAAGTGTTCCTCCTCAAGGTGCGTTTATTCCGGAATTGGTAGCCTGAATCAGGTCGTCCTGGGTGCAGCTGGTAGGGCACAGAGGACATGAAGTCCTAAGAGTGTGAACAAAAAAGATTAACTTTAGGATAATATTAAAAGGAAACCAAGTCGCGGGCGATGCTTGTCTTCTAATAAAACTAAAACCAAGAAGTTAAAGGTCCGGTTTTTCCGCGCAAATTCATCTTACTCCGAGTTTTGTCGGATTACTCGGAACTTTAATCCTTATCCTGTTGAAGTGAGGAAAGTCAGGAATTTCTCACCAAATAGAGAAAAAACTGTTTTATTAACTACTACAACTAACCTAACGCCATTCACTTGGATTATTTTCTTGTAAATTAATAGTTCGTAGAAAAAAAATCACAGAAAGAATATTAAATCTACAGAATGTACAAAAAATAGTTGAGCTATTTAGACACCGTTATGTTCCTCAAATAAATAAATAAATAAATATTCCGGACATATTCACACTGTCAACTGATCCCAAACTAGGGATAGCCTGTACTATGGGTACCAGAGATATATATTTAACACCCAGACACAGAACAAACATCTGTGTTAGTCACAAATGTTTGTCCAGTGCGGGAATCGAACCCGCGACCTCTAGCGCAGAAGGCAGAGTTACTACCAATTGAGCTATGAGGCCAGTCAAAATAAAATAATTAAATACGTATGTCTTACTACTATACACACTACACCTGGATACGCTGAAACTAAGGAGAAAATTACAGCTAGCTATACACTATTGTCTTATTCTGCGAAACAAAGTGAATAATCCGACCGCTTTGAGCATGATGCCACTATGTGTGCCTGACAATTACGTGCGCTGTGGCCGCCGTCGACATCAACTGTTTGCCGGCCACACACCGCGAACTTGTCACGCTCATAATGCGCCAATGCTAAGAGCTCTCACTCTTTTAAATGCCTATGTACACGAGGTCCAACATGTCGACATCTTTAATAATAATATTTGTAAAATATTTAATTCGCTAAGAGTATACTTATGTTTGAATTTTAGACTGTAGGCACTTTGGTATATACTGTAAGGTTGCTGTTTTAACTGAAATAAATAATTCTAATTCTAATCCACTGATCCATCCTTTCATTAAACTGATTCTTTCATCGACGGTCATAGGCCCTTTTCAGGGCCACTATACCTCAACCTGATCACAGACCTAAAATAGAAGCATGTAACGCGATTTCTCTACGAAATCGAATGAGTTATGATGAGATCTGTAGACAAACTAAAGTCACAGCATAGCCCAGAGGATTAATAAGTTAAAGTTTTTTGAAGTAGTTTCAAGTAATAAAAGCTGGACGACTTCTAAAACACAGGAGGTACTCAGTTTGGCTGAAACATAATAGAAACAAAGTTTTGGTTAAACTCATTACATGTCTTAGCTTTCAATCAATACAGTCTGGTCTGTACGTGACTTAATCAACATTATTCTAGCCATTGCTTTGACTGTAAAGCCAAACCCTAAGTGTTTCATACACGGGCGATTAAAATAGCACATATAATTTTTGAAACTATCATGGTGATGAACATAACTTTCACTTTGGTGAGAGTAAGGCCACTCGTCCACGACGCTACGCAAAAGTGACGGAACTCATTAGAAACTAGAGTTGCGGACTGATTGGAAACTCTGACTTGTCCACGACGCTACTGGAATTTATAGATAGATAGATAGATAAAAAAATTATTTGGCACTACAGACACACACAATTAACATAGATAAACAATTTTAAACTAAAGTACATACAATAGGTGGGTATAAATAAGCAAAAGAGCAATTTTTTTTTTTGTATAGTGGGTATCTTAGATTAGGCAAGTTTGCGTGTGCTGCAGTACGACAAATAGGCTATGGCTCAGTGAAATATTTTGCTTAAAAGCAAAAACACTGATTTTCAGCCAAAACCTGAACGAGAGCGAGCAGAGCGAGTACAAACGAACAATGCGTAGGTACCTAGCTGTGAATTTGTGTTGTTGTGATTGTGTAGTTTGCTGATTGATTACAAAATATGAAATACAATAAATTAATGACAATAGTGCGAAAAAATATAATAATAATAATGAACAAAATGAGCTTACAATATTTTTGAATATTTTTGGCATACGAAGTGCTACGAATTTCCTGAAACTCAGTCACTCAGTACAAGATTTTATGTAAACTAAGTTTTGAAAACGCAAATAATTAACATGCCTAGTGATAATTCAAGCGATGACATGGAATTATTACTTCTCCAGTCACATAGACGTCAGAATCACTTATAGTTACTTTTAATCGTTCATTTTTCAACAGTTTCTCGAAACCAGTCGCCTGGCGACCAGCGTGTCGAGTCGCCAGGTGACTAGTTACAAACGCGTTCCTTTTGAGTAGCGTCGTGGACAAGCCGCTATTGAAATACTAGTGCAATCGCAGTCAGGCTACTCATAAGTGACTATAATTGCAGTCCCGTTCCTTTTGAGTCGCTCCGTGGACGAACGGGCTAAGGGTAGACAGATTCGTCTAGTAATTTTATTTTATTTATTTTATTTTATTTTCAAAATTTTAGGAAAACTTACAGCTAGGTCTTAGAATAGTTACTTAAATAAAACATGCCGGTACAGACCAGCGCATGAGTGCTGAGGGCCAATTAAAAGTTTCTGCAGATAATTACTTAAATAGAAACAAATGAACAGTAAGAGTAGACGACTTGAAAGGGGAAAAAAAAAGGAAGTACGCAACACAAAGTTAAATTAAGTTAAGTAAATTAAAAAAGGAGGTTACTTGGGTTACTTATAGGTAGGTAAATTATTATGAAAAGAATTGATCACTAAGCAATGATATTAAGTTTACTTCATGGCGCATGAAACTGTGCCTAAAAATCGGGGATTAATGTAATGCGTCTATCGCCACGAAACTGCGCCTAAGATCGCTATAAACGCAGGTGTGAGAAGGTATTATCGATTAGTTACAAAGTATCGGGCAGCAGTTTTTTTTTTATACAACTGAGGTGTCAATCAAGCATCCCCCCTGTTGGTAAGCGTTTACCGTAGCCTATGAGCGCTTGCAATACCAGAGGCATCATGCACGCTACCTTACTCACCGCAGGAACACAACACTATTTAAAACAAATAATGTTATTTAGCTGCAATCTTCTATAAGGTACCTCCCCAAGCGGGCTGCATTATAGATTCATTACGAAGTATCGAACAGCGTGACGATAGACTTAGCACAATAGCAGTGGCCCAGGGCCTTAGCACGAATCATTCGATATCGGTACGCTTCGGCAAAGGGAATACCATGTGGATAAAAAAAATGTCTACAAAATGTCATAAAGTGCTAAATGGAGCAATTATAATCGTCCATGTAAGAACACATTTTCATAAACGAAATTCTACATTGTATGTAGATATTCAATTTACAAAATAGAGGTGTAAGCCTTATCTAAAACCTAACTTAAAGTTTAGTTTAACAGACAGCTTTCGAATTCAATATTCTGCTTCAAAAACTTAGTTCTAGACTAGTTTTACTCGTTTGGTATTTAATAATGTAATTTTAGATGTTATTGGCCGTGGTGGCCCCGGCTGATGAATAGGCCCCTCCATATCTACCTATCCGCGGATGTCGTAAGAGGCGATTAGGGGAAAAAGACTAGGGATGGTCAGTAGCGTCCCTCATTTTAACAATGATAGCTCTAACTGCGCTCGCCAACCCGCATGCCCAGCGTGGTGAGTATGGGAAAATCTCCCCACGTGATAAGGAATTTGCTCTGTCTGTGGGGGAGGCCATGTATAGCAGTGGACGTCGAACGGCTGAAATGATGATGATGATGAGATGTTACGACAGAAAACAATGGTATCATTTCTAGCTTATTAAAAAGCAAGCTTCTGGCTGCGTGGTTCAAGTATCGTTTTGAGAACACTGGTTAATTCACGCTTACGTAAATACTAAATTTTAAAATATTTCATAAATATTCGACTCAGACGGGATTTGAATCCCTAAGATTTTCGTCAGGAGAGATGTGGACTCTGTAGTTCAGTTGGCTAGAACATCCCCGTATCAAGGAGAGAGTCGTGGGTTCAAATCCCACCTGTGTGTGTCCCACTATTTGGGATATTATACCATGAAAAGGTAATCAATCTAAATAAATTAATTCATAATCTTGAACTAAAACATTTCAATACAACGATTTTCAAAATCTACTAAGAAATATTATACCACTGAATCGAATAATGTACCTACATAAAATTGATTTAAAAAATATACTAAGCACTATCTGAAACTACTTACCGACATGCCCTTTCAAAAGATAGCAAGAGACTCTCATAAAAATCTCTTAAAAATACTTATCTTTTAGGTTGAAAGCCCTATCTACAAATAACGTCCAATTTATCACGCAAAAATAGACTTTGGGCTCTTAGAAGATAAGATTCAGTGAAGATGAAGTTTGAACTTAAGTTGGGTATAGTGATGTAATCTGAAATCGATAGGATGGTTCCTTAACAGTGGAAAGAAGACAGTAGAACAACGTAAAGTAATTGGAACTTAATGACTTAAGTGGAATTAGGCCTAATGAAGGAATGTAATGGTGTGCCGAGTTCTCTGTGATGTATTGTTGTACATTCTAGTTTGATCTGGCTTTAGATGCTTACATATCTATTGAACACTTGTTTTGGTACTAGTAGGTATACAGTCCACGATGTAGGCTTATTCTGTAAATAAAAAGAAAAATACTACCGTACAAATGTTTTTCCAGAAAGTTTTCCAATTAGTCGTTTTGGGTCTTTTTGTAATCCTTATAATAAATTATTAATTATAATGAAAAGTTCGACATCAAGATTACTACCTAGAGCAGGTGAATTATTGTGTTTTAACTGTTTTGTTTTGCCACTATTTTTTAAGTTACCATAATGTTCAAATGTCAATTGGTAGAGAACTGTTTCCTGGGCCACATCTCACGCTTTTCCAGGGGACAGGGCCTCATTTAACTTGTTCCTCTTTAATTATGATCAATAAATGATTTTTATATTTCTATTTCTGTTTTGATCCCAAAAAAGATTTCTTGGTCATCCTGCTACAAGGTCAGGGACCAGAGAGATGTCATGTCAGCCTGAAAAGAGCCAATGATCGAAGAAAGTTACCTATTTATTTGGGTGCCGCGCTGAAGCTGTGCGCTTTTGCTTATAAAATCTTTACTTAGGCTCGTATTCAGAGACAAGACTCGAGCATTGATCTGTACTTAAATCTCGATTTGAGGCGAGATTCTAATTCTTGAAGAGTATTTAAGTAAAGATTCAATGATCACAGTTCACCTGAGTAAATGCTTATTCTGAAACGTCAATCAGACGAAATCGGTGTTTGAGTTTAGATTTGATTTGACATTAATCAAATGACATTTTCGTTCCGTTACACGTACTTTGATGCATATTTATACTTCACTTTATTGTTATGTTCTATTTCCACCCTGGCTGTTTGAATTTCTGCGTAAAACGGATCGAAAATTATAAATAAACCAAAATGTAAACGAGAACATTTGAGTACAGATTTGAGACTCGATTCAGCAGAGAGTAGTTTAAGTACCGTTCTTGAATAAAAGTTATGTTTGAGAAGAGATTCAATACTTAAATAGAGTTCAGCTGATCTGTGATTAAATCTATGCTTGAGTCGTGTCTCTGAATACGAGCCTAAATGGCCGATGTGGTCACGTGGCTTTTCCGCCCTGGCACCGTATATCTACAATACCTGGAATCGCCTCGCTCCGAACACTAATGCCATCTTCTAACACGTCCCGAAGCGAGCCGATGCTGTGACGATGCTGATAAGTGTACGTTGCGGTATGAAGTTTCATACATATTACTAGCTTCCGCACGCGGCTTTTCTCGTATGGTACTTACATAAAAATCTTCTAATGCTATTCTACTAGGTAAAGAACTTTACATTTCAAGTTTTAACGAAATCGGTTGAGACATTAAGGCGTGATTGAAAAGCAAAAATCCAAACATCCTCACAAACTTTCGCATTTACAATACTAGCTTCCGCTCTCAGCTGTGCTTGCGTGGTACCTACATGAAAAGTAGCCTATATACTATTCTAGGTAAATATCTCTTTATATTCCAAGTTTCAACGAAATCGGTTCACGCGTTACGGCGTGATTGAACAACAAACAAGCATAATATATGTCATAAATGTTATTTTTAGGCATTTATAGAGGGTCGTGACGTGACCGTAATGGTCTCCGCTGAAAACCAGCGCTGGGTGCACACATCAGTGTGTATCCAGCACAATGCTGAGCGGAGGCCATGTTTTCCCCGAACTTTGCTGCGCACAATATGTTTGTTATCTAGAATTTTATTGTATATGTAGTAGTTCGTAAGGAAAATAAAAACTTTCATTAATTCATTCATTCAAATATCTTCACAAACTTTTGCATTTATAATATTAGTAGGAAAGTAGGATTCTGAGCCGCTTGAGTTGGGGCGTTGCCGATGCGGTGATGCGGCGATAAATAAACCCCAACCAAAACACATAGGCTCGTATTCATAGACAAGACTCAAGCGTTGATCTGTACTTAAATCTCGATTTGAGTCGAGATTCTAATTCTTGAACAGTACTTATGTATAGATTCAATGATCACAGTTCACCTGAGTAAATGCTTATTCTGAAACGTCAATCAGACGAAATCGGTGCTTGAGTTTAGATTTGATTAGACATTAATCAAATGTCATTTTCGTTCCGTTACTCGTACTTTGATGCATATTTATACTTCACTTTATAGTTCTGTTCTATTTCCACCCTGGCTGTTTGAATTTCTGCGTAAAACGAATCGAAAATTATAAATAAATCAAAATGTAAACGAGAACATTTGAGTACAGATTTGAGACTCGATTCAGCGGAGAGTAGTTTAAGTACCGTTCTTGAATAAAAGTTATGTTTGAGAAGAGATTCAATACATAAATAGAGTTCAGCTGATCTGTGATTAAATCTATGCTTGAGTCGTGTCTCTGAATACGAGCCATAAAACTTTCACTTCACGCGTTCTGGCCTAAACACGTCGACACTTGACAGCCCGTCACGTGCCGTCCATCGCGTCTGTCGTCTGTCTATCGCCTGTCTGTAGTCTGGGACGAAGCGCGGACCCCCAAAACCTTTGGTCTGGAACAAACAGATTGTCCACAAAATATCCTCTGTCACTTGACCGCTGACAGCGGTTCGTCGACAAGGGTTCGTTCATAGAATCTTGTGTTACAATAAAGGCTTTATCAGATAGGTGCCTTTTATAGCCCGATAAGATGCAAATGCGTTTTTGATATATCTTTTTTGGTACATTTTCTGAACTTTAAAGTTCAATATTTATGTATTCATTGAAATCTCATTCGCCTTTAATTTAGTTGAAATTCTATCAAACCGCCTGTGTGAAATCCTATGCCGCTGTTATAAAGAAATGTTATAAATATTTTGCAAGGCATCTCGTAAAACTTTTTGTATTGTTAGTGGGCTTATACTCTTAGTAAATTATTTTTCTGCAAAATTATCTATGGGCAGCTTCTGTAAGAAGGGAAGTTGATTATTTGTTGGTGTACAAAAACATATCTACTAACATTATGATTTGGTATTTTGTTTGTTTCTTGGGACAAATACGGCTGAACCAATTCGAATGAAAAAAAAGCATAGGAAAACACATTTTTCACTGAAACATAAGTGTGGTGGCACCACGCACCACAATAAACTGTTACGTGGGCGAGTTGACTTTATTTATTCATCATCATCATCATAATCGGCCTGTAGAAGTCCACTGCTGGACATAGGCCTCCCCCAAAGAGTTCCATGACGAACGGTCATAAGGGGGGATCGGACCATAACCCACCACGCTGGTCCAGTGCGGGTTGGTGGGTGGAGCGCCAGAGGCTCGTCAGCTGATCGGCAGGGTGTACCACGTGCCGGTGAGGTTGGCTTGGGTTCCGAGGGTTGTCATTTGGAACCCCTTACATTCCTTATTTATTACGCGGGTTAAAACGCGGGCATAAAGTTGTATTATTGAAGCTTATCTTTGATAATGATTGAAGTATTTTGCGATAATAATATCATGCCCGAGGCCATAAAGTAATTTAACGGAAGTAAAGCTAATAAATTTTTATGAAAACAATAAAAATGGCGATTTCAATACATTTTGATCTGCTACGAAGCGTAGCAGTAAGCTACGCTTTGTAGCACATGCTACGAAACATCTCTAGATTAGGTACTTCTCGCCACCGTCAGCGCACGGCTCGGATCGGACAATCAAAATGGCGATTTCAATACATTTTGATCTGCTACGTCGTAGTAGCAAGCTACGCATCGTAGCTCGTGCTACGAAACATCTGTAGATACGTCAGTTTCGTACGATAGTTTCAACGAAATCGGTTCAGCCGTTACGGCGTGATTGAACAACAAACATCCAAACACCCTCACAAACTTTCACATTTATAATATTAGTAGGGTTCTTAACTATTTAAATCACTTAATGAAAGGCTACAATGAGCCGTGTTTTACCTTGCCCCTGTCTATCACCAATCAACTTGAACAAGCAACAATACAATTCCAGCCCACAGAACTCAACCGCCACTTTCTATTATCATTGAACAATGGTTATTTATTCAAAAACCAATTAGTAACAGTCAAACAATCAATCTTAGAAAAACAATAGCCTCAAATCGAATCTCTGCGGTCCAACCCTAATTATGTTAATAGCTCAGTTCAATTTCTCATCACCACAGAATTGACTACAGTACTACAGTAAGCCCCCGCAAATTTGTTCGTGTTTTTTTTTAAGTACACGCTTCAATAGATTGAATCATGAAGAAACTAGAAACTAACTTTAAACTATAAGTTTGGGATCAGTTGACCGTGTGGGATATGTCCGGAATATTTATTATTATTATTATTATTAATCCCCGCTGTAAGGTACTACTATTTGGTTGTTGACAAAGTGAATGTGGATAGAAAACAAAGTTCAGTCTTGGTCAACTCATCTTTCACTTATTATATCATCATCATCATCATCATTTCAGCCGTTCGATGTCCACTGCTGAACATGGCCTCCCCCACAGACAGAGCAAATTCCTTATCATGTGGGGAGATTTGCCCATACTCACCACGCTGGGCATGCGGGTTGGCGAGCGCAGTTAGAGCTATCGTTGTTAAAATGAGGGACGCTGCTGCCCATCCCCTAGCTTTTTTCCCTTGGTCGCCTCTTACGACATCCGTGGAAAGGTAGATATGGAGGGGCCTATTCTTCAGCCGGGGCCACCACGGCCTCCACGGCCACTTATTATATCATCATCATCAGCCATTGCTGGACATAGGCCTCTCCCAATACACGCCACTGAGCCCGGTGTTCGTCCCTTCTCATCCACTTACTGCCCGCCGCCTTTCGTAGGTCATCGCGCCACCTAGCCGGGGGGCGCCCCACACTACGTTTGCCTAGACGTGGTCTCCACTCAAGAGCTCGTTTACCCCAGCGGTTGTCGGTTCTTCGGCATATATGACCAGCCCACTGCCACTTCAGTTTGCTTATTCTCTGGGCTATGTCGATGACTTTAGATCTCTGTCGGATAATCTCGTTACGGATTTTATCCTTGAGAGAAACTCCGAGCATAGCCCGTTCCATAGCTCATTATATACATTTTGTTAATTTCGCAATTTTTCTCCGAAAATATGTGTTCAAAGATATTAACATTATAATTCAGAAGTCTGATCATCTCCTTCCGAGAAACAGAAATTCTATCAAAGTATCCGGGAGCAAGTTGTGCGTTATGCGTAACAAGTGAAGAGGCTTATTCTGTAAGGTAACCAGTTCAAAAAAAGTTCAAAACAGTGTTAGGAGACCGGCATGTCATACAACCTAAAATTGGAAGACATGTGACATATACACGAAAGGAGGCTCCACTCTCCTTTGAGTACGTTGATTCTTTCACCCATGGTCATAGGCCCTTTTCAGAGCCACTATTCCTCAACCTGGTCACTGACCTAATACAGGATGACCAATTAAGATTCAGGGATACGTTAAGAAAAAGACCAGTTCAAAAATGGTTGTCATTAAAAGGTAAATGTTAAATTTAGGCACTGAAACTAGGTATAGATAGAGTTCTTTGCCTAGAATAGCATATAGGCTACTTTTTTGTAGGTACCACGCAAGCGAAGCCGCGAGCGAAAGTTAGTACAAAATAAAGAGACACAAGAATTCTGTGATACTCTGTTTTTTAAAGATATAAAGATAAAAGATATATTGAGAATGATATAAAATGCATTTTTTATTATAGCAAGCGGTTCGTTCAACTCCTTGGCTAAAGCTAACATTGATGTCGACCTATTCAAAACTACAACGAGTAAGCTTAAACGCTTACTCAATGACAACTTCTTTGTTAATGGTACTGATTAACTTTTGTGTGTGTGTGTATTGCTTTCTGTCGTCTATCGTTACTTTATATACCTACCCATCCCCTGCTATCTGCGGAAACTTATAATTGGCCATCAGTGCACATGTAGTATCACTACTGCATGGTTTGTATAATTATTTATCTAATGTGTCCACCTAGCTGTTAGTTTTCCAAAAATGTCTAAAATAAAAAAAATAAAATAAAGATGATCAAAATTCCAAAAATAGGTTAGTTAAGACAGATTGGGAACAAAAAACTTTTTTTTCCCAATGTTCTTTCATTTTGGTGATAGAATAAGCCCCTATTGGGTTGGTACACATATTACGAATCATCTCGTATATTTAAAATTGTAGCCTATTCGCACCAAGATGAGACCAAGACAACTAAACGCAACCGAGCCCGTATTTTACGCAATAGGGCCGCGAGTAACGCTATCCTCCAAATTTATTAGAACCACGTCCCACGAGATAAAATTAATTGAAAAGTTACCAACTGCGAGTTACTGAGAGCTTCCTGCGAAGCGACGACCGACATAATATGACCGTACCTGATCATGATCATTTCAACCGTAGAAGTAGGACTATAGATAGATCGCGAGGAACAGGCGTCGCTTCACCTAGTTTCTAAGACGTTTCAAAGTGATCCTAGTGATTTTATTGAAATAAACACCTTTTGATTTAATTTGATTTGAGTTATAGACAGAACATTTTATTTGATTTTATGCAAGGGTAAAGCGAGATAGATATTCTTGCTCTAAATTGGAGCAGCCCGCCTGGGGAGGTACCTCCGCCTTACAGAAGATCGCAGCCAAATAACATTATTGGTTTCAAATAGTGTAGTGTTCCTGCGGTGAGTAAGGTTGCCAGAGCTCTTTAGGGGTCGGTAACGCGTGCGTGATGTCTCTGGTATTGCAATCGCTCATAGGTATGCTTGTTTGCCACCTTAGTTGTATATAATAAAAAAAAAAATATTATGGTCTTCGCTTTTTAAAAAACCGAAGCTTTACTGAGTGTGGTTTTGTAAATGGTTGGTTTTGTTTATGTTAGTAATCAGGTTTTTAGGTGGCTGTTTAGCGAACATACCTAGTGAGTTCGTATGAGCTTGTAGCCAACTTTGAGTTTTTGACGACCTCAGTGGCATAGCGGGCGAGTGCCTTCATGAGTGCGGGTTTGATTCCCGCTGCACAAATGTTGCCATGATCTGCAAATATTTATTTCGGGTCTGGTTGTTGTGGTACCATGATACTCGTAGCTTCTCATACACACGGTACATGACTGATGACTATGTTGCCGTGGTGGCCTCAACTTTAGAATAGGCCCCTCCATAGATATGGTGGGGCCTATTCTTCACGGGTCGATATCAGTAAATGTCGTAAGAGGCGATTAAGCTAGGGGATGGGCAGCAGTGTCTCCTATTTTAACAACCATAACTCTAACTGCTCCTATTTTAACGGCAACCTGCGTGCCCAGCGTGGTGAGTATGGGCCATGTCCTCATGATAGGAAATGTCACTGATTCTTTCTTGGTCACCTGCATAAGGTCAGTGACCAGGTTAAATTATAGTAATTCTGCAGTGCCTATATTATGACCGTCAGTGAAAGAATCAGTGTAGTGAAAGTATAAAAGTGTGTCCCTGAATTCGTATGAAAAACTCTTTACCCACAAAAGGCCCACCAAGTTGTATTTACTTTAGCAAGTGGGTACAAGAACTGAATGCGTGAGCGAGGTGGAAACATTTCCGTTATCTCGGTGAGTTGAGAAGTTTACTCAGCTCGTTTACTTTAAGCAAGTTACTGATAAGTCAACTTAACTATTGGGTTAGCTGGATACTACCCAAGGGACTCTTTCGCAAGTTTCAGACGTAAAATGGTTAGAGTTTGTCGCAAGGGTCACATTGATGCAACACCTCAGAGGCGTTATTCTACAGTCAGTGGGTCTCACTTTTAACTTTTCGACCGTGAGTGAATACATTACTTATTTTTGTAAGCTTCCTTTTCGTGAAAAACGGTAAGCTATTAACTTTTCAAGGTCGGGAAGTCACAAGTGAGAATTCACTGACCTTGCAGACAAGGGCCTCAGAGTAGCGAGTCTTCATTAAAATAAGCTGTCACACTAGTCATTGGTGATTGATGAAAAGTGAATATCTTGCCGGTTTTTTTTATGAGCGTTTTACGTGACACCATCCAAACAGTGAGCTTCTCACTGTCCTTTAATATTTTTGGTTGTCTAACCATGGAAAATATATTTTTTCCGTAGTCTGGTTGACCGGACAACTGAACCGGACCACGGGCAATGAGTCCACTTTTTTCCACTCACCGGTGATAAGTAAGTAGTAACTCACGAATATTACGGACTCGGGTCTCTGAACCATTTGTTAGTAAATAGGTATGATGTTTAGAGACTGTTCCATTCTTAACATTGAAATATTTGATCAGAAGGTAACTTTATTAACCAACAATACACTATACAAGGTGATTCATAATAATATGTATGCTATCCCGAAAGAGGCTTATTCTACATCCAATTAGCAATAAACTTTGTGCTATTGGAAATTCGTAATATTTTCCTTGAAAAAACTTAATGTGCTGTTTTGGGTGTCAAATCAGTTCAAACTCAATGAATGAGGCTGTTTTAGGTAGCATTCTTGATGCCGAACTTCACGCACGTTAAGTAATTGGTTAAAAAATACGAAAAACAGGGAGAATTGGAGAAAGTAAGACTTTTTTTAAATTGCAAAATATTGATGTTTTTTTCGCATTCGCAAGTTCTCTCTTTTTGTTGATACATGCTATGAATCACCTTGTAGAATGACGAGGTATTCCCAACGGCACCATTCACACTAGCTCTATGTATAAACGTGTTTCATCAATCATCTTTGCTTCACACTTCAGTCTAAACCATTTATTATTGCAACTCATTTTTCTTTTAGAAAAAAAACACCACATTTTCACACTGCGAGTGAGAGTGAAACTGTGGTGCAAAATTCGGACTAGCTGTTTGTTCCGTAGTGACTCTACTCGCCTCGTGCAAACGCCCCTTATCTCTCATACTGCATACTTATGTTACTTCCAAGTTACAGCGCGCAAGATAAGCCAAGTTGTGCTAATACGCGCTGTTGTGCTGCAAGCCCCATTTACACCGCGCGAGTATCTTGCATGAAAAATGCCAAATTAATTGCGCGCAATAATCATCATCATCATCATCATATCAGCCGTACGACGTCCACTGCTGAACATGACCTCCCCCACAGACAGAGCGAATTCCTATCATGTGGGGGGATTTGCCCATACTCACCAGGCTGGGCATGCGGGTTGGCGAGCGCAGTTAGAGCTATCGTTGTTAAAATGAGGGACGCTGCTGCCCATCCCCTAGCTTTTTTCCCTTAGTCGCCTCTTACGACATCCGCGGATAGGTAGATATGGAGGGGCCTATTCTTTAGCCGGAGCCACCACGGCAGTAAATAATAACATTCAATAATTTATAGTAAGTAGACATAGACCGACATAGACATAGACATTCATTTATTTGCAACTAAAACACACACATTTGCACAACATTTTAAAACTAAACAACCACATAACAGAATACACGAGCAGGTAAAACAAATGGTGTGATGTGTGCTGCAGCAGCAAAATGGCCTCGGCTCAGCATTATGCCTACTGTGTTAGCAGCAGACGCTGGTATTCTGCCGAAACCATAGTGTTAACACGCAGTCAGTAATTATTTTCTTGAATGCTACACATATTTTGCAACACTAGCTCCTGCTCACGGCTTCGCTCTCGTGGAACCTACATAAAAAGTAGGTAAAGAACTCTTTATATTCCAAGTTTCAACTAAATCGGTTGAGTTGTTACGGCGTTATTGAATAACAAACATCCAAACATCCTCACAAACATTCTCATTTATAATATTAGTAGGATACCTATCGTATCTAACCTATATAAATGGTAAAGCGTAGTACCCATAATTACATAGATCAATGACAGGTACGTAATCTCCAGTAATGAGGAGGTCATTAAGTGGCGCGTGACTGGATCTCCAATGGGTCCGAGTCCCTATTACGCAGTTAAAAGTCTTGGGGTCGATAATGGGAAGGAATTTACATCTCTGTGAGACATTAAGTACCAACGCGAGGTCAAACAGACCTTTGGAATTAATTCCAGCAACTTTAGTGGTGGTATTTTTCCCCTCACACTGACATTGGACATAATATTTTTGTTGACATTTTCTTAAAATAAATAGATAGATATCATATGAACAGATATATATATTTTATTAGACACATATCTACTACGTAAACAACACAGACAAGGATAAAAGAAAAAGGAACTAAAATACTTGGGGTCCGCAACGCGTGCGTGATGCCTCTGGTATTGCAAGCGTTCATAGTCTACGGTTACTACTTACCAACAGCTGGGACATAAGCTTGTTTGCCACCTAAGGGTGGATTCGACCAAACTAGTATCTTAAGTCTTATCCATAGAATAAAATAACTAAATACTCTAGAGTAAGCCTGTTTTCGTTTTACCAAGTGCTATCTCAAGAATAACTCTGCTATCCGAGTTTAAATCGCTATACCGCCAAAATCCATCGGAACAGCAAATTATCCGGGGGAATATTTGAATGGCGACGGCCGACCAGCTGATAACGACATGGCTGGCAAATAGGTTGATTAAAAAAATATATCTAAGGTCCTGCACGTCACTGCACGTGTCAAGCAAAGAGAGTTTATTTATTTCTTTATGTTCCTAGGGCCACACCTGTACAAAAAACTTAATCGAAAATTAGGCATCTACACCATGAATTATACAAATTGTAAAAAAACCCTAAACACGGCCCAAAGAAATTTATCTTATGACGAAACCGAGGAATTATTGAATAAGGTTATATACACACCGGCACAATTAGCGGAACACAAAAAAAATCAGGATTTTAAAATCTTTTACTTGAGGAACTGGCCAGTTATGATATTTTTTTAATTTATTGTCAAATTTGAAAATAGAAAATTAGATGACATACACTTTTTTCATTCATTTGTTTTATTTTCCCGAACAATACGTTTTGTCAACTTGTTCGAGTAATAACAACGTAATTGTAATTTTTTTGAAAAATTGCACTTAATGGTTTTTATTCTATAGGCAATTTTGTTTATTAAAAGCTCTTTATTAAGCCTGACTTAACATCACTGGAAATCATTAGGGCTGATGAAATGAGAAGAAATGGCCATACCTACAGATCGATTGCCTCAAGGCTTCGTCGACCAGTATCAACGATTCATCGCAGCATCCAGCGGTACAGATCGTCTAATTATCTTGTGAGAAGGAGGGGTCAAGGTAGAAAAAGATGTACATCGAGGCGAGATGACAGTTTTTTACAACTTGGAGTTCGTAGGAATACGCGATTAACGGCTGTACAAGCTCGAAATGAACTGGAAGACGTTCGAGGAGTACGAGTAAGTGAGCGTACAGTTCGCAGGAGATTTGAAGAAGTTGGTTTAGGGTCGTATATACCTGCCAAAGGCCCAAAACTTGAGAGACGTCACCGCGTAAACAGATTAAGCTATGCGCGAGAACATCGTCATTGGGATTTGAACGAATGGCAGCAGGTTCTCTTTACTGATGAGTGCAGAGTTCTTTTAAAACAGATTGATGGGAGACAGCGAATATGGAGACGCAAAGGAGAACGCCACATACAGTCTAATTTTGAACACACAGTGGCTTATGGTGGCGGCTCGATTATGGTTTGGGGAGGGATATGTTTGGGAGCTCGCACGGAGTTAGTGATAGTCACAGGAGGGACCATGACAGCAGATCGATATATCAGAGACATTTTAGAAGAACATGTTGTACCATTTGCCCCATTTATTGGTGACGACTTTATTCTAATGCAAGATAATGCTCGTGCTCATAGTGCACAATCGGTACAGGCATATCTGAGGCACGTAGGTATACCGGTGATGCAGTGGCCAGCAAATTCCCCCGATATGAATCCGATAGAGCATGTCTGGGACTTGCTAAAAAGAAGGGTTAAATCCAGAATGCCACCCCCCAACAATCTGAATGAACTTGGAAACGCATTACTTGAGGAGTGGGAGCGGTTGCCTCAAGAAATCATCGATAACATAATCTGTAGCATGCCCAGACGAATGGAAACCGTAATCAGAGCAAGAAGGGGAAACACTCGTTATTAATTTTGCTTTAATTTTATTGTTAAATCATTTAATGCTTACTTTTTTTTATTTTTTGTGATGGTTCATAATCATCTAAAAATTTCACTTATTTCAAATTTCTTTATTTTTCAATAAAAATAACGAAGACTTTTCAAAGTAGTTGTTAAAAGATGTTAATCAATTTGTTATTTTGTATCTAATTACACTTTCGTCATATATATGCGTTATTATCTCATAGTCTCACTTTTTTTTTCTGTTCCGCTAATTGTGCCGGTGTGTATATAATAAAAGCAAATTATTTATGTCCTAGTCTAATACTTGCCCATGTATTTAAGTTAGCCCTAAATAGCATTTAAATTTAGCTTATAGGCTACAGATTTTAAGTGTATTAATTTGAATATTCATAAGTACCAACTTTAGTTATTAATTTTAGCCTTTTACCGCCTGAGACATGGGTTTTCCTAGTTCAGGCATCGTTTAATTTGTTACCCTTAATTCGTAGCACTAAGGTAATGAATAAAGATTTATTTCTTTATTTCATAGTGGTATAAAAAAAGAAAAGCGCTTTATTTCCTTTGATTTTATGCTTTCCTTCTCAATGCTGCCTTGTCAGCATAGAGTAATTTTGTATATGTCCAGTTCTTCTTGCTTGTCGAATTCTCCAGAATATTCGTGAAGTTATTGCAATTAGCTCAATTAATGGATGAAGGTGAGAAGAGAATAATTAATGGGAGTGCCTTTTGAGATCTCGTCGGCGGTGATTAATTAATCTTTGTTCGTTGAGACTTCTGGGCATTATTCTTAGTTTAATTATCTTACAATGTTGTAATTGTCTATGTGAACAAGGCTTGTATTAAAAGGTATTCAAGAGTAGCAAATCATCATGATCATCAGCCTGTAGAAGTCCACTGCTGGACATAGGCCTCCCCCAAAGAGTTCCACGACGAACGGTCTTGAGTCTTTTCCATCCACCGACTTCCCGCAACCTTAACAGTGTCGTCGTGGGGCGCCTTCCAACACTGCGTCGCGTCACCCGGTTCGTGGTCGCCATTCGAGAACCTTTACTCCTTTACTCCGAGTAACTAAATAACATTCAATAGCCACATACATAGCCCTGACCCAACACTAGTATTCCCTGTGTCGTGGGTATCAGAAACGGCGTAAAATGGTATCACAACACCCAGACCCGGAACAAACGTTTGCAGATCCGCAGATTTGTTCCGCAGCGGGAATCGAACCAAAATTCCTTGCGTCTCAGACGGGCACCTCAAATTATCACAGAGAATCAGAACTCACATTCCTCCTTTTTAGCGACGGTTAAAAATGCATTCTATCATGCGTTATATCTTTGGTCATCCATCTTGTATCTCAAAGATCGTGTGGCCCAGGGGCGTGACTCTTATTCGATGCTTTATCTACGAGACTGGTGGATGAGACCAATGACCAAAGGGCTGGTGCTTACCTTGGACAAAGGATCATTATAGCGATCCAACTGTACACAACTGTAACAACCCAATACAGGTCAGTGACCAAGAAAAAAAAAACTTGTTATAATACTTTTTAGGAGGAGGTAGGGCACAGCGCAATTTTCTCGTTCTGAATTGGAGCAGCCTGCCTGGAGAGGTACCTCCGCCTTACAGAAGATCGCAGCCAAATAACATTATTTGTTTCAAATAGTGTTGTGTTCATGCGGTGAGTAAGGTTGCCAGAGCTCTTTAGGGGGGAAGGGGTTCGGGGTTGGCAACGCATGCGTGATGCCTCTGGTATTGCAAGCGCTCATAGGCTACGGTAACCGCTTACCATCAGGTGGGCCGTAAACATGTTTGCCACCTCAGTAGTATAAAAAAAAAAAATACTGTGAAATTAAAAACAAAACTGTCACCGAGGCAAAACATGTTTTACATAAGTGGCTTGCGTCATTATCTTATGATGATACAGAGGAACTACTAGTTTATTATATTTAGCTTTAATCATAAATTAATATACCTACATAAGTTTATTATAATATTGGTACCATGGTAATCGCACCTGTTGTCCGAGCCATCTTCCTTTTGGTTACTACAGGCTTGGCCTAGTGAGGAAACCACTAGATATCCACCCCAAATAAATGTCTGCAAAGTACCTCAAAACTGTAGAATTAAGTTAGTCTGTATATTTTTGCAGTAAATAAATATTTTTCCATTTTTCATTTTTTTCGAAACGATGACCCGAAAGCAAGCATATGAGTAGGTTTCTTTTTTTTTTATACGACTGAGTTGGCAAACAAGCATACGGCCCACCTGTTGGTAAGCGGTAACCGTAGCCTATGAGCGATTGCATTACCAGAGGCATCACGCACGCGTTGCCGACCCCGAACCCCCCACCCCAAAAGAGCTCTGGCAACCTACTCACCGCAGGAACACAACACTATTTGAAACAAATAATGTTATTTGGCTGCGATTCTGTAAGGCGGAGGTACCTCTCCAGACAGGCTGCTCCAATTCAGAACGAGAAAATCTCGCTGTGCCCTACCTCCCCCTAAAATTATAACACAATGAAGGTAAATGAATTAAAACACAACCCCCTAGGTACATACAGTCGTTTCAAAAGATTACTCGCAATTTGTGAACTTAAAAGGTATGGATCATCTCCTTTTTCCATATTCAATTTTCGCCGGATTTAGCCAATATAGCAGGATTATCCGAAATTTATACACAAAATGTGGGAAATTGGGAAATGCGTAATTTCAAACTGTTTATTGAACTGCTAGCTTCAACCAACTTCTACTCACGCATGGTACTCAGATAAAAAAAAATATACAAAGTGATTCATAATATGTATTCCATCCCGAAAGGGGCTTATTCTACAAGCAATTAGCAATAAAGTTTGTTCTACGACTTTTGGAAATTCGACATTGAAAAAACTCTATGCGAAAATCAGCTGTTTTGGGGTCAAATCAGGTCAAACTCAATAAATCAGCTGTTTTAGGTAGCAATCTTGATTCCGAACTTCTTGTACGTTTAGTTATTAGTTTTAAAGATGATAAAAAAAACAAAAACAGCTATTTTGAGAAAGTTATGTGAAAAAAAAATCAAAAATATAAAATGAAAATATTGATATTTTTTTTCGCTAATATTATTCCTTTCTGTTGATAGAATAACCCCCTTTCGGGATGGTGTACATGTTATGAATCACCTTGTATATTATGTATATTCCGGACATATCACACACGGTCAACTGATCCGAAATTAGGCATAGCCGGTACTATGAGTACCAGAGACTGATATACATAATAGATAAATATTTAACACCCAGACACAGAACAAACATCTGTTTTCATCACACAAATGTTTGTTCAGTGTGGGAATCGAACCCGCAACCTCCAGCGCGGAAGGCAGAGTTACTACCAACTGAGCTATGAGGCCAGTCCTCTCAATAGGTCGCTGTCTGTCTCCTATAATTATTGTGATACTTGGCTTGTTACTAATTATTATGTATTTTTTTGTATGGATTGGTGTAAACAATTTTGGTGACTCAAATAAATAAATAAGATAAAAATAAATAAAGAAGGATCTAACAATTCTATTCCACAACCAATGAACGGGTTAGCTTGAAACAGCTGGACCACTTGTGTAGCTGATGCGTGATCGTGAGATCTTTCAGAGAACTCTAGCTGAAACGGTGAAGGAAAACATTGCGAGGAAACCGGTGAGCATTATTAAACTGGCGATGGGCTTGCCAACGTCATGTATGGAATACTAGTACTGCAAAATGTGGGCATGTGCTAAATTTTTAGTAATTTCTCTGACTACCTCCCCAAGACATTAAGGATATTTTTTATCTTCAAGGAGATAAAAAAAGTCATTAGCTTATTCAAAAAAATTCAAAATTCATTTATTCAGAACAAAGTACACAGGGAAACAGGTTACAGATTGAACGATGAGACTGCAAAAGTTATGAAAACTGAGTACCAGCCTCAACGCCCTCCTCATTGACACAACATAGTTCTGTATGTTTAAAAGATAAAGTAAACTTAAAATGAAAAATAAAAAAAAACTATATATATAATATTATGAAACGCTAGGAAAGACAAGTTTTATTTACAGAAAGAAACTTAAAACTAATACAAGTTAATATTTACAAAATACACAAGAAACAGTTGAGCCATCTAAAGACCGTTACAAACGATCTATAGATAGCTCAATTGATAATAGATCAACTAGGAAAGTGCATAATGTTATAAGAAAATAGATACAGTGCAAAAGAAAAACCGTTGTAGGAATACAAGTGCTTTGTTTGTGTGTGGTGTGAAGGTGAGGGTTTCGATTTTGGTGTGGGCGTGTGTGTGTGTGTGTGTGTGTGTGCGTGCGTGTGTGTGCGTGTGCGTATGCATGTCTTTGAGTGATATTTAGGCGGGGTTGTTAATATTTGTCATTTTCTATCGTATCTTAGTATAAAGCGAGCGATAATATCATTTGTGCAAGTGAGAGGTGAGAGTGTGGTCAATCGTTAGCCTACTTTGCATTTAAAAAAAAAAAAAAAAAATTCAGTTTAACTTTTAGGAGCTTGCAATATCGTTGACCGCACACTATCAAATGTCCATCTCAAAATTGACTTTATTCTGTACAGGTAAGGATCTTTTTGAAACGAGTTTCCTTGGTTACAGATCAAGGACATATCGCATGCCGTTTGAAGCGTGAATTATTCGTGCTGGAGCCACAGGGAGCCAGCGGAATCAAACCGGCTGTCGACGACTCTTTTGGAAGTAAACAAAGTTTAAATTGGTTTCAAGTTAAGTCGCGATAAGAAATGATTTAAGCCAAAAACTCGATTTATTTTATTTAAACATCGATACTGGGGTAACGATTCAATTTACGTTGTTATCTGAGGTTTTGGTGGAGAATTAAGCTGCGATTTCAAGCGGTAAAGTTTAGTAGGTATTATATATTTACCAGTATACCAGGTATATTATACCAGGAATTGATAACTTTTTTTTGAACTTATATTATATAACTACAAGGTGATTCATAATATGTATGCCATCCCGAAAGGGGCTTAATCTACAACCAATAGGCAATAAAGTTTGATCTACGACTTTAGGAAAATCGACTTTTTTCATTGAAAAAACTCTATGCGAAAATCAGCTGTTTTGGGGTCAAATCAGGTCAAACTCAATGAACCAGCTATTTTGGGTAGCAATCTTGATTCCGAACTTCTTGTACGTTTAGTTTTTGGTTCTGAAGATGGTAAAAATACCAAAAACAGCTTAATTGAGAGTCTGTGAAAAAATATTTTTATAAAATTATATCTAAGAATGTGTCCAAGAGCACTTTTCTTACAGTTTCTAGTTAAGGGGAAGACACTTTGTTCTTGTGATCTTTATAGTAAATTAATTTAAAAAAAAAATTAAAATTTCCATATTTTTTTTCGCTAATATTATTTCTTTTTTTTGATAGAATAACCCCCTTCCGGGATGGTTTACATGTTATGAATCACCTTGTATATCCGCCCGCAGCTTCGATTGCGTAGGTACTGATAAAAAGTAGCGTTTATTCTAAAAATATTCTTATGTAATTTGTGTAAGTGAGAAGGGAGAGAGTGGTCAAACATTAGCCTATTTTGTACTAGTTTCAGTGATCAAGAGTCAAAAGTGCTCCGGACGCAGATGTGAGCTGTGGAGGAATTCTCATCCTCCCCCTCCACAATTTATTACCCAAAGGAACACCTGCCGCCTGGACATGACTTGCAGTGGCCAATATGTAGATCCCTAAACCGACTCTGGTCCCAGGTTGGCCGCTGTAGAACAAACCTGGCTAAATGGGGAATAATCGACTCGTCCAGAGTACAGTGCGAATGCGGAGCCCCCGTACAGGACATGCGGCACCTGCTTTCCTGCCCACTGTGCACGACCACCTGCACTTGGGAGGATCTAAACGATGCAACAGATAGGGCCATTGAGGTTGCCACATACTGGTCGACTAGAGTTTGAAGAAGTCTTTGACTCGAGAAGAAGAAGAAGAAGAAGACTAGCTTCAGTTTACTATTTTACTTTTTTTCAATCACGATAGCTCTAACTGCAACTCTCGCCAACCCGCGTGCCCGGCGTGGTGAGTGGGCAAATTTCCCTCCACATTATAAGAAGTTACTATGGAAGTCAATGAGGGAAGCCAGTGTGCAGCAGTGGACATCCTACGGCTGAAATGATGACTCAACGAG
Source organism: Anticlea derivata (assembly GCA_947579855.1). Lineage (NCBI taxonomy): Eukaryota > Metazoa > Arthropoda > Insecta > Lepidoptera > Geometridae > Anticlea > Anticlea derivata. Next base: position 7,366,119 of record OX388281.1, read on the forward strand.
TACTTCGAGACAACTCTGTGTTGTTTGAGTGAAACAATAATCGTTAGGTTATTGTGTACTCTATGGCACGAGTAGTAAGGGTCGTCTTTATTCCGCCACTATGGCCAAACTTTTAATTGCGTTCCTTTACTGCTTGTTTGTTGACGGTACAGACTATAAAGGAACGGTACACCAATACCTCTTTAGTCCTTCTTAGCTTTTTCAGATAAAATTCTCACCAGTATCCGATAACGCTTGCTTGGATGAAACTTTAAAATAGATTTAAATAAGAAAGAAACTTAAAAATAATACAAGTTAATATTTACAAAATACACAAGAAACAGTTGAGCCATCCAAATACCGTTACAAACGATCTATAGATAGCTCAACTGATCCAGATCACTACCAGTCGGAAGCGTCCCCAAGACGCTGGCGGAATTGCCACGCTGGATGGCAATGCTAATTCACTGGGCCAAATAAGAGCCAGCTCTCGGGTCACGCGTCGCTTCGATCAGACGTCCTGATATCTTTTTGAAAAATTTAAATTACTTAAAGAATTGATCTATGTAGGTTAATATTACAGATTGGGCGTATTTTCGGCGCGTATAAGCGCGTATTTTAACGCAAATAATATGATCGCTCAGGAAAGACTTTTGATAAGGATCATACGAAACAGAAGAGGAACAATGATTGGACATAACTAAGCGACATGACAGCTTCTTATAGAAATAATTGAAGTAAAGGTAGAAGGAAAACGAGGCAGAGGCAGACCAAGGACATGCACATGATTTTTCAAACAGAAACAAGTCTTATGAAAATATTCGTTTACCTATCCAAGCTAATACGAATTGACTCAAGTCAATATTAAAAAATAAAAATAGAAACTAAGGCTCGTATTCAGAGACACGACTCAAAATTAGATTTAATCACAGATCAGCTGATTTCTACTAAAATATTGAATCTCTTCTCAAACATAGCTTTTATTCAAGAACGGTACTTAAACTACTCTCAGCTGAATCGAGTCTCAAATCTGTACTCAAATGTTCTCGTTTACATTTTGATTTATTTATAATTTTCGATCCGTTTTACGCAGAAATTCAAACAGCCAGGGTGGAAATAGAACAGAACTATAAAGTGAAGTATAAATATGCATCAAAGTACGTGTAACGGAACGAAAATGTCATTTGATTAATGTCTAATCAAATCTAAACTCAAGCACTGATTTCGTCTGGTTGACGTTTCAGAATAAGCATTTACTCAGGTGAACTGTGATCATTAAAGCTATACATAAATACTGTTCAAGAATTAGAATCTCGACTCAAATCGAGATTTAAGTACAGATCAATGCTCGAGTCTTGTCTCTGAATACGAGCCTAAATAGTCTTAAAAATGTCCTCCAAAAACTGACTGCAAGCAAAAAGACTAGCTTAAAAACTTTTTCATTCACCTAAGTATTTCCAACTTATTCCTGATAAAAACTATATGGCATACGGATTCCTGCTTCTAGAATCGATTTAGATCGGTCTTTCTACGTTTTCTGTTTGACCCTGAGTTTCTAAGAAGCGGCCATCGCAGTATAACAACCGTAATAGATAGATAGATAGATAGATAACTCTTTATTGTAAGCCACATAAAAATTTAACAAATAATACACCGAGATTTATGTTTTATAGCATAAACTTTTTTCAGGCCATAGTTCATCAACGTTTCAAAACATAAAATTAAAAAAAAATGACTAGATTGACATGATTTTGACATTGATTGGTTAGATTGACAAAGTTTACAGTTTTTTATGTAATTTTCTATATCCGTTCTCATATTCTTCCAATAGTACCTTTCTTTTACTCTGTCATACATCCTATTTGAGCCTAGATGTCCAGCTAAAGGAATATCGTGGTTCTCCTTTAGGATTCGAGCAATTTCGGTGGGAACAGGGTAGATGATACTGTTCCGATGTATGTTGACTATAATATTTGTATTGTTAAATAGATGCATGAGCATGTTGTAAATTTTAATATATGAATTTTGCTCGAATGGGTTCTTGAAATCAGATATCGCAATTTCGTTTATAGTTCCGGTAAGAACAATATCGTCTCTTACTGATTTTAGAGTCTTGAAAATGTCGGGATATGTGCAACTATCAAAATAATAGACTTTTGTAAATAAGAGATAGTAGGTTTTCCCTTTCATGAAACATGAAAAAATTAGTTATAAAGTCTGTAATCAATCCTACTAATATTAAATGTGAAAGTTAGTGAGGATGGATAAGGTTTGGATGTTTGTTATTCATTCACGCCTTAACAGCTCAACCGATTTCGTTGAAACTTGGAATATAAAGAGTTATTAACCTACCTTTTAAGTAGCATAGAGGTAGGCTACTTTTTATGTAGGAACCACGCGAGCGAATATTAGCTAGCGAAGTACTAGCTTCCGACCGTGGCTTTGCTCGCGTGGTATCTCGATAAAAAGGGGCAGTTTTGAAAAACCCTAAAGTCCGTATTTCATTAATTGACTTTATGAGTATTTGTATCAAGTTTAAGATAAATCTCTCCATGCGTTAAGATTTTAGGTTTTTTTATGTTTTATATGTACTTACCTATTTATTACATTGTGGGACAAATAAACATATTCTCCTTCTTTCTTTGTACCAAATGAACTGCTATTTAACGGCCGCCATTTTGCATTGCGGTGACGCTTGATAGGAAACTCAAAGCTGTTCTGTTATCGCTTGAAAGTTATCTCAAAAGCTTCGGGTTCTGCTCTCGATCGAACTTAATTTTAAACTCTTTAGCGAGAAGGTCACATTTCAACTGAGAACTATAAAAAAAATAAAAATAAAAAAGATATTTCTAAACATACTTAAAGTAACATTTAGTTGGTTCTAGGTATTCTTCTTATTAGGTAAGTACCTAGGCAGTTATTAAAAAGCAAGGCCGTGATTTATAGATTTTTTGCTCGGAAATTGTGGCATATTTATTGATCGAGTGAGCGAAGCGAAACCGGACGTACCTACCAGGCGGGCTGCTCCAATAATTTAGACCGAGAAAATCGCACTTTGCTATCTTGCATAAAACTTACTCTCCTTACTTCTGATATAATGATCCACTCTAGGCAAACAGGAATAGTTCTGTTTTTATCGCATAAAATTATTCACTTTTTCCTCTACTTAGCGGGATAAAAAGAAACTGATCCAGCCCGTCCCGTATCTTAGCCGGTTCAACGCGTATCGATTCCGGGATAATCCAAATTCCTGTTTTGACACTAACAAGGGTACAAGGTATAGAACATAGCGGGGAGTGAAACAGCTGGCAAAGTTCCTATGAGCTAGTTGAGAGAGTTTTTGGCCACAGTTCTCAAGCAGTTCGGCTAAACTTAGCAAATTAGCGGTTACCGTAGCCCATGAGCGCTTGCAATACCAGATGCATCACGCACGCGTTGCCGAACCAAACCCCCTCCGCCCCTAAAGAGCTCTGGCAACCTTACTCACCGCAGGAACACAACACTATTTCAAACAAATAATGTTATTTGGCTGTGATCTTCTATAAGGCGGAGGTACCTCTCTAGGCGGGCTTCTCCAATTTAGAATGAGAAAATCTCGCTGTGCCCTACCTCCACCAATATAACTCAAAATTGAATTTTTCAGGAGACGTAAGAATCATTTTGAAACAAAATTTAGATGACAATCACGCGCCGTTTGAACGCCCCGCTTTCAGTCGGTATTTGCGTGGGAAGTTAGCAATCCACAACAACAGCAGACAAGAGCTAGTTTCCAACCTCTCACTAACATCAGACTGAATTTTTAGAAAGGAGCCATTTCATTCTGGGCCTGGTCCATGTACACTACATAGAAAAATTAGGAAAAAATAGGAGATTACAAGAAAAATACATTTTCATTAATTTGAAGACAAATGCGATGGTACAAGAATAGTTCTTCTGGTAAGTTTTTTACTATGTGAACACTATTTGAAGGCCACCATATTGGTTTATAATTGGCGTTTGACATGATATTGACATATTTTTCATGTCATGTTGTTTGATTTGATGTTTTGTTTTGTCAGATAAATGTAGGTTGTCAAAATGACATTTCACGCACGTCCATCCGCCATATTTTTGTAGCGCTGTGTGTTGCTCTCCTTGTCGAAGAAAATCTTAATGTACCTTAGAACGAAGTCAATTTAAATAAAATAACCAATTAAATACGTTTACTTAATTGCTAAGGCATATTTTAGAGTAGTGTACACAGTGCAGGCCCAGGCTCCATATATTGATGAAACGTCTCTTTTGCCATTTTCATTATTTGTTTTAATTCTACTTAAAATTCCCAGCTGGGCTTAAGGGCTGTGTCGCAAACTGGACACTCTACGGTTAATTGGAGGGTTAGACTATATTTCAAGCTCCAATGTGGGAAAAAGGTTTGTATTTTTAGGGATTCTAGCCGCAAGAGTGCTCTTTTTCCCGACAGGGTCTTAACGATCCGGATGTGACGGTGTAACGTGTACGCCAAACTGACGTGGCTAAGCCTAGATTGAGTTGAATCGCAACCATCCTAATATTTTTTGTGAAACGATCGACTCGCCTCATCATCATTAGCCTGCAGAAGTCCACTGCTGGACATAGGCCTCCCCCAAAGAGTTCCATGACGAACGGTCTTGAGCCTACTCCATCCACCGACTTCCTGTAACCGTCACAATGTCGTCGGTCCATCGGTTTTTTTTTTTTTTTTTTTTTTTTTTTATAATTAGTTTACACATAATAATTCTCTAATAATATTACAATCTAGCCTAAGTAAAGCCTTAATAATTAATTGCCGTAATTTAACAATAACATAATTTTTTACAATAACTACAACTAAGAATATGTCCACTAACACTTTTCTTACTGTCTCTATTTAAGGGGAAGACACTTTGTTCTTGTGTTCTTGATAGGTAGCACTCGTTTGCACTTTCACTACATTACAATATTATTTAACACTATACTAGTTCGAATGGTTTTGTTCTTTTGAGTCTTCTCACTATGTCCGTGTTGTCGAGGTCCATCGGTTGAGGGGCCTTCCAACTCTGCGTCGCCCGGTCATGTTGACTTGCCTATGTTCAACAAATAATAACCAATGTTTTTGTTAAACGATCAACTTATCTATATAAAAATAGCAAAGCGTGTATGTTTGTTTGAAATATTGCATCTTCACAACTACACACTGCATCATACTATCTACTAATATTATAAATGCGAAAGTTTGTGAGGATGTTATGTTGTTTAATCAAGCCATTACGGTTCAACCGATTTTGTTGAAACTTGGAACATATACAGTTCTTTACCTAGAATATCATATAGGGTATTTTTTATGTTGGTATCACGCGAGCAAAGCTGCGGGCGGAAGCTAGTAGCTCATAGAATTAACCAGTTGAAGTGGCAGTGGGCAGGCCGTGGTGTTTTCAACTATCTGTATTAATCTCACAAATGTTTGTCCAGTTCGGGAATCGAGCCCGCGACCGCTAGCGCAGAAGGCAGAGTTACTACCAACTGAGCTATGAGGTCATAATAAATATGGGTGTTAAATATATATCTATTATGCATATCAAGTCTCTGGTACTCATAGTACAGGCTATGCCTAGTTTGGGATCATTCACCTTGTGAGATGGGTAAAAAAAAAACCTCCGATCGATGCCACTTATTTAAAGACAAAGGTTTTTAAATAAAACGCTTCTAAAGAAGTGGTTACAATAATTGGAAAAATGGTTTCCAATTTTCCAATCCAAGTATTTGCAATTTGTTCTTGAAACACATAATTGGCGGTCATTTGGTTTCTAAAACGATAAGGGCTTATTTTTAACCAACCTCAAAACAGACGGTTTTCAATTAGTATGTTTTTTGTTCTTTTTGTACACTGTTAACTCCGCAACAGCAGGGCTGAGTCATTTTGTTTTATTTTCTTTCTATTATTTAGGGAATTATCCTAAGATATTCAGTACTTGTTTACCGGTTCAGCAGTTTTGTATAAAACTTTATATGACTTCATTTGGTGAAGATCTGATGTCATCGAAGATATTGTCTGCCCTCATAGCTCAGTTGGTAGTAACTCTGCCTTCTGCGCTAGAGGTCGCGGGTTCGATTCCCGCACTGGACAAACAGTTGTGACTAACACAGGTGTTTGTTCTGTGTCTGGGTGTTAAATATATATCTATTATGTATATCAGTCTCTGGTACCCATAGTACAGGCTATGCCTAGTTTGGGATCAGTTGACCGTGTGTGATATGTCCGGAATATTTATTTATTATTATATAGAAAATTCGGTTCTCTAAACGTTTTTATTGAAGTGACGAATGTTTTTGACGACCTGAGACGCAAGGGGGTTCGATTACCGCTGCGTGACAATAAATGTTTGCATGATCTGCATATATTTGTTCCGAGCCTGGGTGTTATGGTACCATGGTACTCGTAGTTTCTGATACCCACGACACAGGGAATCCTAATTTGGGGTCAGGACTATGTATATGACTATTGGGTGTTATTTTTTATTTGAATTACAGATACTTTGCAATCTGATCGAAAATAATTGCCATACGAGGGTTTTACCTAGATTTACTTCTTTTGTCTTAATGACATACTCAACTATAGATATAGTTAGTAGCATGAAATAGGCCAGTATTTAGTTTAGGTGGTTACTTGGTTAATGGAAGTGGGCAGGCCATAATTTAGCTCGCAGAACCGACAGCCGTTGGGGAATAAAGCTTCTCAAATGGCTAATAGGAACCGGATGACGCAGAGTAGGTAGGCCCACCTAATGGACCGATAACAATTTGAACGGCGATGAAATATACGAGCCCTGAGGCCTACCATAAAGTGTGCCAATCAAATGAAAGCATGTCAGCAATAATTTACACCTAACTTTACTGACCTAGTACAGGATGACCAAGAAAGAATCGGTGACACGATAAGAAGAAGATTTACACGAGTTTGAACCATAAATGTCAGTGTGATTGTCAAGTTACGTCTTTACTTAGAAATAGGTACCTACCTAGGTAGACACCTAACTAACTAATCTCCTAGATTCTACTGTATTAAACCTATTTTATTTCTGTTATTGAAGTGTTCTTTGATTGTTTGTATTTGTACCTGTATGTGCTTCTTCTTCTTCTTCTTGTCGCGTCACTGATTCTTTCTTGGTCATCCTGTATTAGGTTAGTGAGCAGGTTGAGGTATTGTGGCCCTGAAAAGGGCCATCAACGAAAGAATCAGTGTAGTGAAAGGATTAAAGTGCACATCTACAGAGCCTTGAACACAGACGCCGTGTGGCCAGACTGTCAGTGTTCTACAAGTACCACTTTGGTGACTGTGCGCACGATTTGCATGACCTCATCCCTCCCTCCCCCTTCCACTACCGGACAAGCAGACGCACAGGTAATTACCACCCTTACCTGGTCGACATACCACAGTGTCGAACCAAACGTTTCTGCTCCACCTTTATTATAAGCACTGGCAAAGAGTGGAACGATCTGACAGCGTTTGTCTTCCCGGATGAGTACAATCTAGGAGTCTTCAAATCTAGAGTGAATAAGTTCCTTCTGGTAAAGCGTGCTCCATCTTAGGCCACATCTTACTTGCAAAAGTGAGATGGTGGTCAAACGCCTAACCATCTCCAATAAAAAAAAACAAAACATCTTAGAGGTTCCTTTTGTGCACAATGTGTATGTGCTGTTTAAGTGATATGTGTCGAATGATTTATCTATCTTTCTTATGTCACTGCCTAAACAAAATCGCAAATGATACAAGGTCGGTTATAAGTATAACAGACCCTAATCTTCACGCAGCCCTTTATTTAGTTCCAAGAAGTATATCGACCGATACTTATTGCTAATAATTGGAAAGCAACCAATGGAAGTCATTTTGTAGTTACATTGTTTTCTAAGAAACTGACCTGATTTCTACCTATTTGGCATTATCGTTTGTCATGTTACTGGTTTTACCTTGGTTTTTAAAGGCCTCAGGCCTCATAGCTCAGTAGTAACTCTGCCTTCTGCGCTAGAGGTCGCGGGTTCGATTCCCGCACTGGACAAACATTTGTGACTAACACAGATGTTTGTTCTGTGTCTGGGTGTTAAATATATATCTTCTTCTTCTTCTTCTTGTCGTGTAACTGGTTTTTTCTTGGTCATCCTGTCTTTGATCAGTGACCAGGTTGAGGTATGGTGGCCCTGAAAAGGGCCTATGACCGTCGATGAAAGAATCAGTGTAGTGAAATGATTAAAGTGCGCCTCTTAGAGGCTCCTTTCGTGCACATGTCACATGTCTTCGATTTTTTTAGGTTCTAGGACATGCCGGTCCTAGAAATATATATCTATTATGTATATCAATCTCTGGTACCCCATAGTACAGGCTATGCCTAGTTTGGGATCAGTTGACCGTGTGAATATGTCCGGAATATTTATTTATTTCTTTTATTAAATGAATAATTTGAATTTCCAAACGTCATAAAGGTCATGTTAAAAAATAAAATAAATAAATAACACCCAACATACGTATAATAAAATAGAAAACTCTTTATTTTACATCTTACAAATTACATACAGGTACAAACATTCAATTATAGCGAGGTACAATGGGCGGTCTTATCGCTAAGAGCGATCTCTTCCAGACAACCTATGGATGGACAGGAACTGAAGAGAACGATATGGGTCGGTGTCACAATGACAAAAATAAAATAAACTAAATATAATTCAGACAAGAATCTAAGATTTTTCGTAAAAGAATTAACTAGTGGCCAACCCTGACGATGTTGGAGAATTAGACCTCATAATTAGGCCTCCGTCGTCGTCGAGGCCTGATAATATTCCTAGCCGAGACGGACATATTGTGTGCACTCTTTAGAAAAATCCATTGGTTACCTTTGTTTACTTTTACAGTTAAGTAAGTGGGCATAAGCCTTTCCCAAAGATGCCACGATGAACGGTCTTGATCCTTCCCCATCCACCGACTTCCAGCAACTTTAAGATGTCTTCGTGTAGAAGTTTTCAATAAAAGATTTATTGAGCGAGTGGAATTTAATAAAATATGGGCTAGGAGATCTTTTACATTTTGATGATGACAACGGAAGGCTTAAAACATAACAGCATCATATCCCTAGGTAGTAGACAAAACCTTACTACTCTCTATGATTAGCCATAGATAATATTAGTCGATTGAACTCGACTAAACTAAACATAAATAGAAGGCGGTAATTTAATTACTATTTCAACACTTCGGGACATAAGGGCCTTCCTACACGCGTCATCAGGTTCGTGGTCGCCATTCGGGAACCTTTATTCCCCAACGGTTGTCTGTTCTGCGAGCTATATGGCCTGCCCACTGCCACTTCAACTTATAGCTACATACAATATTTCACAACAATGAATCGGACTGAATACAATAATCACTCAACCGAATCATTACCGGTTCTCAATCGCACGCTCGGTGACTCTGAAAACTATCAATATCGCAAAATATAGGTATTTTCCCGAAACAAGTTAAACTTTCCAAAAAATAGCCACCGCTTTATGACAATCATTTAAATAGCGGTGACCTTTATTTACGCATACATTGTAAATAATTAAATGACATCCAACAGTAAAATCCATAGGGCTGACCCCACACAAGGATTCCCTGTGTCGTGGTTATCAGAAACTACGAGTACCATGGTACTGCTCCCAGACCCGGAAGAAATAATTGCCCCGCAGCGGGAATCGAACTCGCACTCCTTGCGTCTCAGACGAGCACTAGCTCGCTACGCCACCAGTCGTCATTTAGTATCCGATTAAGAATACGCACCTAAAACATGTGCTTCCTCACGATGTTTTCCTATGCTATTCTAGGTAAAGAACTTTATGTATTCCAAGTTTTAACGAAATCTGTTGAGCCGTTACGGCGTGATTACACAACAAAGATCCAAACATCAACAGAGGTATCATCAATGCTGAGATGGAACCTTTTTTTGGCTCATGCATGCACCTCGGCACGGACTAATGAATACCCTAGTTTTGTTACTTCCTACCTACTTTTGTTTTGTTTCCTCCCTACCTTTTTGTATTGTAACCTGTACCTAGTGTCTTTTTTATTAGTTTGTGCTGTGCTTATGTGTCCAAAATAAATGTGTTTTCTTTCAAACATCCCAACATCCTGACAAACTTTCGCATTCTACTTCCTACTATCCTATCCTAAAGTTTGTAAGTTGATGGATGTTTGTTACTATTTCACGTAAAAACTACTGAATGGATTTTAATGTAACTACACAATAATATAGCTTACACATCAGAATAACACATAGGCTACAATTTATAAAGATATTGTGTGAATTGTCCAAAATATGACTACTAGCTACTCAAAATACTAATCCTGCGCAGACGAAGTCGCGGGCACCAGCTGGTTTATAATATTAGAAGTACGTACAAATGGATAGATGGATGGATGGATGTTTGTTACTCAATCACGCCAGAACGGCTGAACGGATGTGGACGAATTTTGGCACAGATATAGATTATAGTCAGGAATAGCACATAGGGTTTTTATCCTCGTAAGTACCACGCGAGCAAAGCCGTGGGCAGAAGCTAGTTTTAGAATAAAATTATCCTTGTTTAACTTGTTTGATTCAATGAAACCCACAATCTTCCGTTTTAAAATCAATGTCCCTCTACACAAACACGGCTCAAACTTATTTTTTTACGGCCAACATAAAACGGTGGCTGTTTCTAAGAAACCAGGGGGCTACCTGTCCAATTGTTGGACAGAGGTAGCATTAAAATAAATATTAATATTTCCGGTGGGTCGGGTCGAAGCAATAAGACGCATATGGCCTTTGAAGTATCATCATCAATAACCGCTATGAGTAGTTTTGTTGCGGGACATATTGGGGTCCAATATACCCGATAGTTATATAAAATATTAATGTGAGGTTGTGGTACAGCGTGATTAAGTAACGTGATAAGTATCTATATTTCTAAGTACAGTCAACTAGTTTGATTTCTACAATTTTTTATGTTATTAGATATTTATTATTTTATGTTATTTAGTGTTATACTGTTTTATTTTATCATTATTTTGTGTTATACAATGTAAATTTTGCAAAAAAAATTGGTTAGCCATGGTACGATTTAATCGCCAGTTATCAATAGTTAGCGCTAGAGGTAGCGGGTTCGATTCCCGCACTGGACAAACATTTGTGACTATCACAGATGTTTGTTCTGTGTCTGGGTGTTTAATATATATCTATTATGTATATCAGTCTCTGGTACCCATAGTACTAGGCTATGCCTAGTTTGGGATCAGATGACCGTGTGTGATCTGTCCGGAATATTATTATTATTATTATTATCAACAAGAAGAGATGAGGTTAATGATCGGTTTAGTTTGAAAAGGTTCTAAAATGGCATACAAATCTAACTTGCTGACTGTACTTACTTCATATAAGACTATAAACAAATATGTAACGGAACTATAAACAAATTAATATGTAATCTTATGTAAAAATTTCTAGGTTTAGGCCAATGGTTACTTGGTCATATATTCCATTTATTAATTATTCTAATAGGATACTGTCGTACTGTATGGATCTGAGTGTTAAGCAACCAAAGGAACGGATGACAGAAGAGTACATGCTGCAGAAATGAAAGTTTTGAGATGGATGGGTGGAGTGACTAGTATGGACAAGATACGGAATGATCACAGTAAGTTTCAAAGTAGCACCAGTGACTGAGAAGTTGAGGAGCAATTAGGTTAGGTTAGGTAGTATGGGTATGTCATGCGGAGGGGAGAATGCCAAGTGATTAGAAGAGAGGTAAATATGAATGTGGAAAGATATAAGGGAAGGTTAAGACCAAAGAAGAGATGGACAGATTATGTGAAAGATGACATTAGTAAGAAAGGAGTGAATAGATTATTAATATCTATCTATTACAAAAGACTAGAACAGCACGAACGGCTTATATTTTAGGGGTCTTTAAATACCTATATAGGTTTTTGGTATCAATTACATTCGCTGAAATAAATGCCAAAAATTTAATTTAAACCGTCCTTTTCACAGAATTTTGTTCAAAGCATTCATTCGCGCGTCCCAGATTTATTCCCGGCTCATACCCAGGATCCTGTTCTGCTGACCACAGTGGGGATCATTATAGTAGAGGTCAACCTTCCTAAAACAGCGTCTGGTTTTCGGACTAGGCACAAAGCTGAGTTGTTGCCTTTTCAATAAGCAGACAAATTATCTTTGTCCTTTTTATTTTATTTTATTTGGTAGTAGGTACCTATTTGTTAATTTTGCTTTTTTATTTTAATTATTTTCTATGAACCTGTGTACCTATTTTAAAATCTTTAGTCTGTGTTGAATACATTTATTTTCTTTCTTTCTTTCTAAAAGTTCATCATCAGCCTGAAGAAGCCAGTGCTTGGCCATAGGTCTCCCCGAAGAGTGCGTAGAGTCTAGGCCCTAGACGAACGTTTTTAAGCCTTTTCTATCCATCAACCTGCCAATAGTTACATAGAAAGGAAAAATGTAATCCTAAAAGTTATGAATAAAAATGTTAAAAAAAGTCAATACGTACTGCGTAGAATTAAGTATGTCAACAGTTTGTAACAAAATTTGCTGGTAAGAACATATTAGGTAAATCGTTAAGATTTAGGTTGCCCAAGGGGTTTTTTTCCCCAAATGTTTTACAAATACATGAAGTGGGGTATGAAAGAACTTGTATCGTACATTCCAAAATTATTTTTATTTTTATTCGTCTTTATGGTTATTGAGGGTTTTTGAGAACTTTAATAGTAACATTATAAACCAAAATAACGTGAGCTCTTTCGGTAAAGTTTCAATGACATCGTAGTGCAGGTACGAGTTAGATTGTATCTAACTCGCATATTTATATGCGATTTTCAAAATAATAAAAGGTCTTTATTTATGAATATATGAGTGCTTATCGGAAAAGGCCTACTCTAGCAAGAGCTAGAAAAATTCAAATCGGGAAGATCCAATGTTTATGTGATATAAGATGGAATTACTTCCCAAAATAAGATATTATTTTGAAGTTTCACCTCTGCAATACCCACATAGGTCTTGCCGTGCTGGCTAGTATGGCAGTGGCACGTGACTTGAAACTGAAGCCGTCAAACCAAGGATATACTAAAACTAGATAGTGCATTTGCACTTAGGTACAGGCTAAGAGGAGACGCAAGACTCTACCGTCCTTGTCTTCATTAGAATCTTTTAGTTTAGATAATGGATAGATGAAACTCATCTCGAAGGCTGCATGTTGAATATGTGTTCGTACAAAAACGCCCGAATAAACAGTGCGATAAAAGTCCTCTTTCTCTCTGAGCTATATCTGTGGCAAAACCAGTTCACGTGAATTTGAATAAAAATTGGACATACTCTTGGGAAATGGAGGAAGATTATTTTGTTGACAGAACGTTGGAGAGTTTGTAGGAATTTTTAAAAATGGTTGCACGACCGGGATTCGAACCCACGACCTGTGGAATGGAAGGTGGGGCCACTACCACCACTTGGTACAATTTATGTATCACAAATCTACCGTAACCGATTCTGAATAAGCTCTATAAGGCTTTAGTTATAAGACTTGTCTCTGACTGCCTCTAGACCACCATCATTGAATTAATCGGTTTTTGAATTTAATCCTTATTGGAACTTTCGAAAGCAAACTCAATCAAAACATTTTGTTTTCACTACCTACATTTTGTTGTATATATAAATCTCGTGGCCAGTTTTACGTAGAAAGTTGGTAGAACTCAATTACATTTTTGTAACAAATATTTTTTTTAACATTTTGCTATTCTAAAGGCTTAAAATGCTGATAAAAAAGCTGTGTGTGACACCCTACACCCTACGTGAGCAGCAGGAGGTGAAGATGAACAAAGAATACAATATGTCCAACATGCTCACCTTTGCCGTGGTTTTCCCAGCTAAAGAATATGCCCTTCCTTGAATAGATATCTAGATATATAATAGAGAGCACTGGTGGAGGGGTGGTAGTGGCCCCGCCTTCCGATCCACAGGTCCTGAGTTCGAAACCTGTCGTGCACCAATGGATTTTCCATTCGGAAAATTTATGTGCGCTATGCTAGTGCTCTCAAACGGTGAAGGAAAACATCGTGAGGAAACCGGCATGTCCTAGAACCTAAAAAATTCGAACACATGTGACATGTGCACGAAAGGAGCCTCTAAGAGGCGCACTTTAATCATTTCACTACACTGATTCTTTCATCGAAGGTCATAGGCCCTTTTCAGGGCCAGCATACCTCAACCTGGTCACTGATCAAAGACAGGATGACCAAGAAAAAACCAGTTACACGACAAGAAGAAGAAGAATAGATATCTATTTGGCCGCGGATGTATTAAGAGGCGACTACGGGAAAAAAGCTAGGGGATGGGTAGCACCGTCTCTAACTGCGCTCGCTAACCCGCGTGCCCAGAGTGGTGAGTATGGGCAAATTCCCCCGTCATGCTAGTCGCTTTGAAAATCTGTAGTTTGAATCTGAACACTAACAACTCTCCCAACCTGTGTTTCACAAATAAAGAATTGAAATTGAAATTGAGAAGAGCCTAGTAGAAGTCAGGATCATCTTGAAATAAATTCCAGATTAGGTATATATCGCCCGCCGTTTGAACACAGCCCTTAGCCCTGTGTCACGATTGCGTGGTACTTTACCGCGATATAGACATCGGATAGCCGGTTTTTCCGAATTTAGACGTTGGAAACCTGTCTTCAACGCAAATGCAGTCTGAGCACAATGACACATTAACGTAACGGGTGCGAACTAAACACGTAAATCTCTTCAAAACTGAAAGATAACAACGACTTGGAAACTGTGGGTATTTGCATCGCTTGCAACCGGCCACGAGAAACGCGAATAAATAAAAGATAAAAATTCCAATATGATGACAATAGTTTTGGGCTTTGGTAGCCCAAAACTATAAGGCGGATGAAAGATGGATACTGTGGAGATGCGAATGCTAAGATGGATGTGGAGTGACGAGAATGGATAAGATAAGGAATGAGTATATGAGGAAGTTTG
This sequence comes from Anticlea derivata, assembly GCA_947579855.1. Lineage (NCBI taxonomy): Eukaryota > Metazoa > Arthropoda > Insecta > Lepidoptera > Geometridae > Anticlea > Anticlea derivata. The sequence goes on from OX388281.1 coordinate 7,381,147, forward strand.
AAAGTGGTACCAGTAACGGAAAAGCTGAGGAGTAAATAACTTAGTATTAGCATGGGCATGTCATGATGAGAGAAGAATGCCATGTGACGAGAAGAGTGCTAGATATGAATGCGGATGTAGGAGTAGATGTAGGCCAAAGAAAATATGGATGGACTGTGTGAAAGTGGATGTAAGAAAGGAGTAAGTGCTGAGATGACGACTGATAGAGTGAAATGGAAGAAGAATACATGTTGTGCCGACCCCTAATGATAAGGGCAGGAAGATGATGATTTGTATTGTTATTAAGTAGCTATTAGTATTTCCCGCTACTTTTGTAGCCTGCCAATAAATTGTAAGTTCCCACAACGAGGAATCACCCAAGCTGATACTGTCACGCGCTCACGGCGTTTACCATTTCACAACACTCCTTTAGAACTTTCATGGAATGTTTGTTTGTTCAGTTTCATGCCCAAGAAACACCCAGGGCAGTACCTTGCGTCGATAACAAGTAGGTCAACTTGACTAATCATCATTCAACATGGTCACCAAATGTATTAGTTAGACTTTTTTTAAATCACAGGCAATATTGGGGCTAGTGTTGCCAAAAAAGTTTTATTTTTCTAATCTTTGTAGAAAACAAAACAAAAAAACGCTGATTGATCTTATTTTTTTTTAAAGCGGCCTAACAGTTTATGTTGTTCATCATCATCATTTCAGCCGTACGACGTTCACTGCTGAACATGGCCAGAGACACAGACAGAGCAAATTCCTTATCATGTGGGGGGATTTGCCCATACTCACCACGCTGGGCATGCGGGTTGGCGAGCGCAGTTAGAGATATCGTTGTTTAAAAAAATGTTAATGTTTATGTTGTTAAATTGGTACAATTGGGTACGCCTGTTTTCGGGTGGTAGGCAGAAACCATGGTTTTCTTGCTACGATCTTATATTTATGCTTATTGGTTTATGGGACTCTTGACCTAGCCTTTTCCCGTCACTATGATCCGAGAACATACGCCGAGGTCTTCCCCTCCAACGATTCGTTTCATACTCATGTTCTCAGACTCATATCAGACGCGTGATCAACGTGCGTTGAACGCAAAAAGCGCGACGCAGTCGGCACGGCGGCGCCGGCGTGTTGTGTACCATTGCCACACGTTCGTAATATTGAGCTCGCGATTTCAAAGGGTGTCAATACGGACGCTTCCTCCACCCATTTCCCGATAATGCGACGTGATGTTCACGCTGAAAGAAAGAAAGAAAGAAAAACATTTATTTGTAACCACAATATTTGTATCTAACAGTTTCTATTTAGGCATAAGTTAGGAAGTAGGTTAGGTGCATAGTAGGTACTTATGAGTATATAGTATGGCACTAAATAAGAGTACAATGGCGGTCAATATGTACGGAGATGTGGTTACACACTGGGTTAGCGACTCAGCATAATGCGCCGCAGACTTGTGAGTGAGTAGCGCGCTGATCTTCCGTCGTCTCACACATCAATAAGAGATAGCGCAGGCCTCTTTCCATCATCGATGCAAACGCACTGCTAAAGCACTGCTTACGCGCGTCTTACGCGTTTCATCTACGTTTGTATCGCGTTTCATCTGTGTTGGGATCATTGTCATTGCAATGATCCCAACACATCATTGGCCCTGCCCCCGCGAGCATTTTGCCCTTCTGTACGATTTCGTAGCCCAGACTAACGCAGAAGTTTTGTAGTTTCAAGTTCCCAGTTTCATTGTAAGGCCTACTTATTTTTAAATTTTTATTGATTAGTTTAATTTATGACGAGTAATAGTATGTTTTTCCATTAGTAAGAGTTAATGTACAATGTATTCATTCCAAAACTCTGATTCCACTAGTAAATAGTGTAAAGTTAATTTTGAGTAAAGATACAGTAGTGCGGGAGCTCAAGAAGAAATATTTACAGAGTATTTTGAAACTTTAGCTACGTTTGAGTTTGTTTGTCAAATAACTGCAATTTATTTCTCAATGGGCACATTGCTTAAGGAGCAGCTTTTCACTTAAGGAGGGAATGGAATTTTAAAAAATTAATCTAATCGTTTCTAAAATTTAACTACAAATTTTCTGTTCGTTTTTATAGCGGTTAATAGAAGGAACAATGGTTAATAGAAGATCTCCCCTCCGCTATGCCAAGCAAAACAAAATAACAAAAAATGCCGGTATTTAATTATGTACCTACCCTACCAATTGTTATTATTATTATTTGTACAATTGCTAAAATATTTAATTATTAAGCTGAAATAAACGCATTAAATTGAATGATTGATAACCGGTAAACCGGTTCAAAACACTGACACGCATCTGAGAAATTAAATTTTGCAAACTGATTTAAATGCGTACGCAAAATTCGCACGGCCAAGTAAACGTAACAAAAAGGAAGCGTTTCATCATCATCATAATTTCAGCCGTTCGATGTCAACTGCTGAACATGGCCTCCCCCACAGACAGAGCAAATTCCTTATCATGTGGGGGGATTTGCCCATACTCACCACGCTGGGCATGCGGGTTGGCGAGCGCAGTTAGAGCTATCGTTGTTACAATGAGGGACGCTGCTGCCCATTCCCTAGCTTTTTTCGCTTAGTCGCCTCTTACGACATCCGCGGATAGGTAGATATGGAGGGGCCTTTTCTTCAGCCGGGGTCACCGCGGCCAACAATAAGATATTTTTTACAAAAACTGAAAACCTCTTTTTTTTGTTATAAACCTCTTTGCGTTTTGCTTACCTACTGAGGAAGACACCTGCCACCAACACTTTCGAACAAAAAACCAAAGTAAGTATGACATTCATTCATCATAAATAATAACTCATATGGTACTGACTGACTGACAGACAATAAAACGTGGTGGTTTTATTCTCTTTGACAATCAACGCAGAGCCTAACCAAAAGTCCTTAGAGGAGGTATGAAATTTCTGTTGTAACGTATGGGTGCACAGAAAGGAATTTTCCGACACACAACCCCTAAGGTTAAAGTTTATTTAAAAATAGCAGCAATCGAACGAAGTCGCGGGGATAACCATACCATACCACATTTGACAAAAAAAAATCGGCAAGTCGTGATTTCAAGAGATGATGACTTTTTTTATAGTTTTACGGGACAAGTAGCAATCCCTCAGGAATTAAATTAATATGGGAGAACCCCAGGATCATACTCTAATTCTAATTCTAATCGGGGGTGGTTAGACCTGCACTGACTTCCCGCTGTGGGGTGTTTTGTGCATTGTCCCCCTATGCTAACCCTACCCCAGCCAGCCCAGCTCCTTAAAATAGCGAAGCAGGACTTTGGGTCGTTGGTAACATTCTCGCAGTATCCCTGTATGCGGCGGTGTCTGGGAGCCGCTTCCGAGCACGGCCCGCAGACCCGATGTGGTCCTGGCCTCTTCCGTGGCTGTACAGTGCAAAATTACGTGCTCTACTGTTTCTTCTCCCTGTAGGCAGCCCCGACATAATCCGCTGTCAGTAGCCCCTGTCTTGTACAGGTGATGGTTTAATTCACAGTGACCTGTGATGATGCCCACCAACATTCGCAGGTCCTCGCGTTTCATCTTTATTATGGTGTTGGTGGACTTCTTGTCTGGGCCCGGGAGCATGACTTTCGCCTGCTTACAGTCCTTTCTGCTTTCCCAGAGCTTCTGGTGCTCTTTTTCAAAGTGTTCTCTTAGTCTGTTTTTGATTTCCGCCGTTGGTGGATTTGATAGGCTCTTGTCCGCTTCTGTAGGAACAAGTTTTGCTCGTTCATACTCTATACACCAGCGAAAGAATTATCAAAATCGGTTTAGTATTGGCGGAGAAATCGAGGAACCTACACACAAAAAAAAAATACAGCCGACTTGAGAACCTCCTCCTTTTTGAAGTCGGTTATAAAGGAAGCGTTTACAGCAATTTGAATGTCGTTACTTTTTCACCTCGCGCTCTCTTACTTTGCAGAGTAAAGTATACCGTTGCATTGTGATGAAAACAAGTTCCTAAGAAGGCTTTCAGGAGTTACTCTTTTGTTGAACTTCGCAGGGTTTTTAAAGTTTCCTTTTAAAGAAAAACATCATTATCATTGTAGTATATCTTCCACTGAAAGTAGACCTACTCAATAAAATGCCAAGATGAACAGTCTTAAGATGCATCGATCCGTCGACTTTCTGCTAGAATGTTGCCAGAATGATTTTGTTTCCAATTGCTGTCACTGTATCACTGATTCTTTCTTGGTCATCGTGTATTAAGTCAGTGACCAGGCTGAGGTATGGTGGCTCTGAAAAGGGCCTGATGTTATAAAACCTATTCCCTATCTGCAATATTGGCACTGAAACTAAGAGGCGCATTTTAATCCTTTCATTACACTGATTTCACCAACGGTCATAGGCCCTTTTCAGGGCCACCATACCTCGTCACTGACCTGATACAAGATGATCAAAAAATAATCTGTGACATGACAAAGAATGTGCCATATTATTATGTCATTATTGAGAACTGTCACATATAATGTGTTTAATGTGATGTCAATAATTCTTGAATTTTTTATTGTACACAGAAAACATACAGATATAAAACGTAATAAAACCTTCATGTACAAAGGCGAGCTTAACCCTACGCTAAGTTTTCTTCCAGCATACCTTTGAGGCTAGATAGAGCTGATAAAAGTAGTGGGAACATGTGCACAACAAGAGTACTTCGTTTTCTAAACATTACACTCTGTCGCAGAAGAACCAAGGTCACCGACATAGCTCTCAGAATTAGCAAGTTGAAGTGGCAGTGGGCAGGCCATATTGATCGTTCTCGTTCGCAGAACCGTTGGGGAGTAAAGATTTCTCGAATGGCGACCACGAACCGGGCGATGCAGTGTTGGAAGGCCCCCCACCCGATGGACCGACGACATTGTAAAGGTTGCAGGAAGTCGGTAGATGGAGAAGGCTCTAGACCGTTCGTCATGGAACTCTGTGGGGGAGGCCTATGTCCAGCAGTGGACTTCTACAGGCTGTTGATGATGATGATGACGACACTCAGTCGATGATAAAACAATAGTTGTGAAGAGTTTCTTCGAACAGGGCCGGTCTATTGACCTAGTAAGGGTGTCATTTGGGCGCCCTTCGCAAGATTGCATGGCATTTATCACGAGCCAAGTATATCACAATTTCCTTGGACCCTTGTAGACCTTACGACGATAATATTTTTGAGTTACTGTTATTATATAGCTTTAACGGTGTATGAGACGCAGAGAAAGAGGCTTTTTGATCTCATTTATTAATTTACAGATCCTACTAATATTATAAATGCGAAGTTTGTGAGGATGTTTATGTCAACGTTCGGCGGGGGACTACGCATTTTTAGGATTGTGGTCTTATGTCGGGATCATGATCCTTATTAAGGAAAATGAGTATCATGATCTCAACGCCCGTGATATTGGCTGCAGTATTTTCCACGCAGTCTACCAGTCTCTATGACTTAGCCAGTTAAATAAACTGTTTTTAGGGTTCCGTACCTACCTCATAATGGCGAAATTTAGCTTATAATAATGAAAGTGTGAAGTTCTATTCTTATATCCGAAACGAGGAAATCCGTAGAAGAACCGAGCCATACTATTCTTAATATAACAAATCATATTATATTGACGATAACTCAGCGTTTTTACTTGATTTTCGGCTAAAATCGACACTTGTATGGCCTATGTAATACAAGGCAATTTTTATTTACAATTTGTTTTGCAATTGAAATTAGTTTACGTGTCTGAGGCGCACTTTAACCTAATCCTGTATCGGCCAACGACAACTTTGCCAAGAGCGTACCTAAGAAGAAGTAGGTAAAACAACAGAATCCTCAAAACAAAGCTACGTAACCTAAAAGGAAACTCTCCACTCGCACTTGTCCTATTTTCCTTCCTCGGTTCAAATTCCGTCGTTTCATTTTCCACCCGAGTACGTTTGGCTTGACGGAGTGAAAAATAACGCTGTGGTCGGTTTTGCCACAGTTGTTCCCAGAGATAAAGTTCGATGAACTGTGTTTAAGATGTGGTACAGAAGTCTGTACAAAAAGAAACTAAAAAAAGGAATAAAATAAAATTAAAAAAAACCCCAACCCTCATGTCTTATTATAATAATATACACACCGTGCCCTTTACCGTCCAGGTGGACAGCATGATTGGTCGATTGGTAATAGACGTTTCATTTGATTCCCCACAAATTTTCGATTTATCATACCCACTTTCATCCCCATATCTAGTAAATGGCTGCACCGATTTTGATAAAACATGTATGTCTAAGAACCATCGCCAAGAAACTAGCTTTCAAATATAAAAAACCGCATCCAAATCTGTTCACTCGTTTAAGAGAAATGGTGCCACAGACAGACACACATAGCGGTCCAACTTATGACACCCCTCTTTCTGCGAGGGGGGTTAAAAATTGGATCATATCCTTTTATCCCCAAGCATGGTAGACAACCTATCAGATATCCAGGCAATCAGATCCTTGAAAATAACTAAGGGGGTAAGTCAGAGGCACGTCCAAACATATTCGTAGAAGAACACATTTTGCTGTAGTGAGTTATCCATACGTGACAAACACATCGCCGCTTGTAAGAATTCTTACTGATTTGCACTAAATTTTTCGAAAAGAAAGACTCATTGGGCTTACCGGGTTCGAAGTCACGACCTTTGGATCGAAAGCCGAGTTACCCCACTAGGCTAACATTGGTTTTAATGGCCCTTCAAGGCAAGACTCATTAAAATTCATGAGTATTCTTGAGAATTAGGAATGGTAATGGATAAAAGATTTGTCTGTAGGTACCCACTCATAAATAAATGATGGTGCCAGAATCTCCTGTACATCATCATCATCATTATGCTGGCCATATGCGTCCATTGCTGAACATAGGCCTCCCCTATAGATTTTCAGGCCATGGTGGCCCCGGCTGAAGAATAGGCCCCTCCATATCTCCTACCCGTGGATGTCGTAAGAGGCGACTAAGGTAAAAAAGCTAGGGGATGGGCAACAGCGCCCCTATTTTCACAACGATAACTTTAACTGCGCTCGCCTACCCGCGTGCCTAGTGTGGTCAGTATAGGCAACTTCCTCTCACATGATAGGTGGTCGTTCTGGTAATCTGTGGGGGCGGTCAATGTTCAGCAGTGGACTTCCAACGGCTGGAAAGATGATGATGATAGATTTTCTGAGTGACCGATCTATGCAGCAAACGGCTCCCAGCAACCTTCATTAGGTCGTCTTTCCATCAAGTGGGGGGCCGCCCCGAACACACGAACGGAAACGGACCATCCTCCTTTCAAGTCTCTGGGTCCTACAGTTTAGGCTCTGCTTTCTCTATCAGTCATTTACTGTTGTATAATATACTAGCTGTTTCCAGTGACTTCGTCCGCATTTATATGAATAGAACCTCATAATTTCAACCCCCTTTAAGGATGATTTTGCAAAAATAATGAAAAAATATTTCTATCGTAAAGCCTAAAGTATAAACATGAATTTTCAGATCCTTAACTTAAGGAATTATGGATTGCCCTTATAAACTTCCAACCCCTATATCACCTTCTTTAAGATTATTTATTGAAACAAGAGATAGCTTATGTCCTTCCCCAGGATATAATCTATATCCTTGCCAAATTTCATTACGATCCGTTCAGCCGTTTAGTCGTGAAAGGTAACAAAGAAACAACAGAGTTACTTTCGCATTTATAATATTAGTATGGATTTAGATAGCCTTAAAATTATTCAGTTTATTTTATTGAACAACAGAATTGTTTAATTTAAGCCGAAGAAACAATTTAACTTAATTTTCTTAGCTTATTTTCCTTCTTGTATTATTTTACAGTTAATTTGATGAAACCTACACCAAACTGAAAACGTCAGAATTCACAAAACCGGACTATTAAGCTTCGATTTCCTAAGAAACGGTGAACGTTATACGACGGCAGTAAAATACATTTTGCAAAGTAGCGCCAGTGACGGAAAAGTTAAGAAGTAATAGGTTAGCATGGTATGGGCATGTCATGAGGAGGGATGAAAGTCATGTAACGAGAAGAGCATTAGGTATGAATGTGCATGGATATAAGACTAGAGGAAGGCCGAAGAAAAGATGGATGGATTGTATTAAAGATGACATGAGTAAGAAAGATGTGAGTGCGGAGATGACGGCTAACAGAAGAGAGTGGAAGAAGAAAACATGTTGTGCCGACCCCACATAATGTGAGACATGGGCAGGAAAAAGAAGATCGTCAATAAAAAATACGAGCTTAAAACGTGAAAAAAATGCTAATCCGAAAATGTCGGGATTAAACAGTTTTTTCCGCTATTATTCTTTTTTAGTTCCCAGAATAAGCCCGATTCGGGAAATTATAAATTACTTAAAGCGTTTCACGTTTTGACGGCAAATGTTGCTCAGGAACTAGACCTTTACCTACTAAGAAATTTCGGATAGGCTGAGACAGTGTCCTTTTAGAAAATCCTTGCCGAAAATTTGAGCCACAAACGAGGGTTTAATGAAACATGGTCAGTGAAATTAATTAATTCGGGCTCCGTAGACTTGAACTGTTGATTGGCCTCCGAAATGCGGTGCATTCGGGGAGAATTACGTCTGGGTTCTACGAATCTTCAAATTATACAGCACTATTTTGAGTGCTTTTTAAGTACTTATGGGTTCATTTTAAAAACGATAGCTCTAACTGCGCTCGCCAACCCGCATGCCTAGCGTGGTGAGTATGGGCAAAACACCCCCACATGATAAGGAATTTGCTCTGTCTGTGGGGGAGGCCATGTTCAGCAGTGAACGTCGTACGGCTGAAATGATGATGGGTTTTTTTTATTAATTTAGTGTTGTGATTTACCTATGTACCATGGACCCAATTGTTGTCTCATCATCATCATCAGCCTGTAGCAGTCCACTGCTGGACATAGGCCCCCTAAAGAGTTCCATGACGAACGGTCATGAGCCTTCTCCATCCACCGACTTCCCGCAACCTTCACAATGTCGTCGGTCCATCGGGTGGGGGGCCTACCAACACTGCGTTGCCCGGTTTGTGGTCGCCATTCGAGAACCTTTGTTCCCCAACGGTTGTCGGTTCTGCGAGCTAATTTGCTTGAACCAGCCTATACGATGAAAATAATGTCTGGTGTCAGAAGAAAATATCTCGACTAAAGATATCACGGCAAACTCTAGACTGAATTAATATCAAAAGCTACCAGCTGAAAGGAAGCGAGTTTAATCCGCAAAATCGACCGAACAACTCAAATATTGAGTTACTTAATTCAAAAGTAGGCGAGTGTTTCTCAAAAGTTGAGAAAAAAATGATTTTCTTTTCATCAGGTCTTGTAAAATGTCCTCAGTTTTCTTTAACCCTAGGGTAGGCGCGCTTTTGCACGGAACGTTAGTGGACGCGTAGGGAGCATTTTGCCGCCCATGTTTAACTAACTATTTTGCGAACATGCATTTAAAAATAAACTATTTTTTTCTTTTAAGGGTTTATAATAAAACATTAGCTGTTAGAAAAATAAAGATTTATTTATTATAGAGAACTAATTAAGAGGCACTTTGGTTTTCAATCATCTTTGGAAAATAATCTTGGTTTTTAGGAACAAGTTTGTCTAAATCTAGATAAAATTAAAAAAAAACATAAAATGGAGTTAAATTATATGCCATCGTCTTCGCTAGCATATTTTTCAACAAAACAGCCTTGGCACAGGTACACACAGTGGTCATTGCACAGCAACTTTTGGCATATATGACACCCTTTTTTGGTCCTCCTATTTTTCTTAGATGGACATATCGCGCATCTTCCTTGCCTTTCTGAAGATGATGGTTGGTCTTCTGGTGCTACAAAGCGAGCTATTTGGTTCCTCAATGGTAAATTCAATGTGTTGAGGCTTTGTTCGATCAACCATGAAACTATTTGGGCGTCTTGTCTATCCATAATGTATGTTTAGCACGGAGAAAACCTAAAAATAATAATAAGTATACATCAATCTATTTTTATGAATACTAAGTACTTTCAGTAGTAGATACCTTCCGCAAGTAAAAGTAGGTAAGAATAAACTCACCAATACATATGTATCTACGTAGATATCGTACCTACTTTTACTTGCGGACGATGTCGCAAGTATGCTTTGTATATCTAGCTATGTAGGTACATAGCTAAGTAAAATTCAGGCAAAAATTATGATAATCATTCGGAGCGAGTCTATATAATATAACAGTCAGTCATCAGTATGATAAAACAGTAACAATATGAAAATAAAAACTAAACAAATTCTAGTTGTAGTAATAAGCACAGTCAATAATTTTACTTACGTGAGTAGGCGCGCCGTGACAAATTTGCCGCCGCGCGATACCCGGTGGCAACAACCCTCTCTTCCTGCGGCTGCCCGTGCACTGATTGGGTTCAAACTTACGACACAGGTAGATGAATAAAGGGGGGGCAGCTACTGGACAGCTTGACCTTAACACGTAAATAGTTGCTAAAATAATATCGTTTGATCACCAAAGGCGGCAAAATTGACATAGCGCGCCCACTCTAGGGTTAAAAATAGTGCTAAGTTGAATTGGGCAATACATAGAATGGCACCTTGTTTAAGATGGCATTTCAATACAAAACGGTTTTTTTTGTTATTCCTAGTTTACCATTTTGGAATTAGATTTAGAATTGGATTGGATGTGTGTGGTTCATCACGCCGTAACGGCTTAACCGATTTCATTGAAACTTGGAATAGATAGAGTTCTTTGCCTAATATAGCATATTGGCTAAATTATCCATCAGTTCGAAAATTCAATATCAATTATCTTACTAAACTTTATTGCGAATCGGGTTTAGAATAACCCCCTTTCGGGATAGCATACATATTATAACCCACTTATTATAGTCTATTTTAAACCGGGATACCATATCTATACCTACATTTATGAATCGCCTTGTATAGTCTGTTTAAAACTTAAAAGACAACAATAAACAAAGACGTTATCAGGTTCAGTTTGAGCACCGCAGATAAACGTCCAAACAAAGAGATTACAGCCAAACTTCAAGTAATTTGGGATCTTTATGATTTTCGTCCACGCCCGGATATATTGCGAAACATCCGAAAAACTTTCCGACATCCTTATTCGGAAAGGCTTGACAGAATCACGGCGATTGCGTGACAGTACCACTATCACAATAAGCACCGAAACTCAAGAGATATAACTGACACAGCACCAAAATAATTTTGCACAATTATTGTGCTATAACCATCAGCAAAGTCACTTAACTTGTTAGTAATTTTTTTTTTATTTCGTTCTCTTTTTTTATCTCCTTTATCTCGTTCTGAAGTCACACTGACATTAGTTCTGTTGTAATATCTGTTGAATTTGATTTTTTATGTTCATTTATAATAATCCTTATCATAATATAATTTCCTCCGTAGTACCATGAGCGGACTATTACAATTTTGAATCTGGCCTCATAGCTCAGTAGGTAGTAACTCTGCCTTCTGCGCTAAAGGTCGCGGGTTCGATTCCCGCACTGGACAAACATTTGTGACTAACACAGATGTTTGTTCTGTGTCTGGGTGTTAAATATGTATCTATTATGAATATCAGTCTCTGGTACCCATAGTACAGTGTGTGATATGTCCGGAATATTTATTTATTTGAATCGTAGAAACTTTTGCGCAAGGAGCCTCTAAAAGGCGCGTTTTAATCCTTTCATTCCACTGACTCTTTCATCGACGGCTCTATTCAGGGCCACCATCACATAACCTGGTCACTGACCTAATACAGGATGACTAAGAAAGAAACATTGACACGACAAGAAGAAGAAGATAAAAAACAGCCAGGTACATAGCGTCGAATTAGACCTTATTCAGGGCAGAATCTACAAATTCGACTCATTTAATAATAATAATAATAATATCTTTATTTCAGGCTACTTGACACATTACACAAAAATGTGTAACATGCCATGGCCCATATTAATAAATACCTTACAAACCAACATAATAACTACACCACATCTAGAGTCAGGGACTTTCTTGATCGTGTGCGCCTCCCTGTAGCGACGGTAGACCACTCCAGCTGACCAGAAGTCGGGCGCGAGGAACACCTCTTTGTACTTGGCAGCTACCTGGAGCACGTAGGACTTGAAGTTATTCGCCCTACTCGACTCCAGGCGTTTCAGGCCACGTACAAGGACTTCCGGAGCGGGACTGATCCGAAGACGGCCTCTTTGCTCCACATACCGGAGAACACTCTCCTCGGTAGTACTAGGATCCAATCGGGAGATAACAACAATTCCTCAACATTAACTCAACATTTCCGGTCGGATCGCATGCTGATTGATGATTCTAAAAAGTAAAATTGTGTTAGTAGCATTTTTGTACCACTGTGGCTTTGTTAGCTCGATAGCGAGCTAATCGCTTGCCGTTTTTATGCGCAAAAGCGGTGCAATTTAGGCTATCGTCTTAGCGAATAGGGGGTCGGATTAATAATTTCGGAAGCGCACGGACTAGTAAGTTCTTGTTTGTATTCCGGATGGTCTGTTGTAGTTCCAGCGTTTGGACACCGTTGTTAGAGAATATTACTAGTTCTTGTATTGTAAAGGAAGAAGACCGTTCGTCGTGGAACTCTTTGGGGGAGGCCTATGTCCAGCAGTGGACTTCTACAGTTTAGATGGTTTGGTCATATAGAGAGGATGAACGAAAGAAGATTGACGAAACAGTGAAGGGCTAATGTGAACGGGACCGTTGGAAGGGGAAGATCTAGGCGTACGTTTAGTGATCAAATCGGTGACGTTTTGGAAAAAGGCCAGGTCAAGAGTACCCTGAACCGACGAGCATGCATGAGGAATGTGATGAGAGTGAATGAAGCAAAAGAGGTACCTAGGTCAGGATCGTAGCGAGTTTTTATTTTTTATTTTATTTTATTTATTTAACACACAAAACACATTACAATGTTAGCTAAAATGAACTTACAAAAATATTGTTTTAATCTACATTGTAGCATAAAAATATGTGTGTACAGCTAAGTAATACATATTATTCGTAATAAGTAGACTAATATAAATAAAAAATCTAGTTATTATGTAGAAGAGAGAAAAGATGGTGATAAAACTAAATTCAATAAAATAAACAAAACTAATTGTATAGGTAGCCAGTAGTATCTCTACCTAGTGCACATGCACAGAGTTGAGGCATGGTATGCGTGTACGCACGCCATGCACACTGTCTAGCTATAAGACCTGGCAGTAGCCTATGTAATTCCACCACCAGGTTGAATGCTCCGGGGTGGAGGATCAGCGTTATGAGGATCATTGAAATGGAGGATACCTTTAAGTTTTCTAATGAAGTGGTTAATTTTAGGATTAAAAATGTCAAGTTCAATATGTTTTATAGATTGCTCATTGTACTGACGCGCCATTCTAGTGAGTGGATTGTAATAGGAGATATTGTTCTTATAAGTGCGCAACGCAAAAAGATTGCTCTTATTTGACCTTCTTGCACTAAATTTGTCGGAAAGCCCACCCCTGCCTACCCCTGCCTAACCCTCTGGGAAATAGGCGTGATTGCATGCATAATTAGTTCTTAAAAATCACCTAATTTTTTTTTGTTCTTATTCATTCTCATGACTTTTAAACGACAAAATAAGGCGATGGTTATCAATTCGGTCACGGTACGTTTTTATACCGAATGGACCGAAGACATTGTGAAGTTTGCGGGAGGCGAAATAACGACGCACTGCTTTGCAAAATATTTTTATTAGATTATGTAAATTTCATATTTTTTATTTATTATGTATATGTATTTATTGGTTGGTTCGTGAGGTAACCCGTCAGGTTTGGTCTGAAAACCAGCGCCGCTGCATATTATCCTAATGTGTAGCGGCATTATGCTGAGACCATGCCTGTTTTGGCTCACACATACGGGAGACTAATTAGCACTTAAATATTGTATGACATATATACCTACTTATGTGTTGTTGTTTGTACTGTATGTTATCTGTGTTATGTCTACCTATCTCCCTATCGTTAACCTTTATTCTATTGTTTTTTGTGTCTTCTGTCTGTGTTTGTCAAAATAAATTTATTTCATTTCATTTCATTTCATTTCAAGTCAGTGCGTGGAAACGGCTCAAGACCGTTCGTTGTGGAACTCTTTGGCCTATGTCCAGCAGTGGACTTCTGCAGGCTGATGATGATGATGATGATGATGAGATTTGACAAGGCCTTACAATGAGAGATTGCGTATTAGTATATCTATAAAAAGATAATCGACACGCATCAAATTCTTTGTGATAAAAATCTCTAATCTCCGGCCGTCTGTCTGTATGTCAATAAGGACTAAAATTGACGGGTCGCTGATCAAAATTCCAGAAATGGTTATTGACAGATAGAATTGGAGGGGAAATATTTAGGAATTGAGAACGAGAAAGGACTTTTTTAGATAGCTCTACCTTTTTTTGCTTCTCGTCCTTTTTTGTTAAGTTTTGGTGTGTAATCTCGATGGCATTTTAACCATTAAAGCTTAGGATCTTAGCACGAGTTTTTTTTTGACTAAAAATATCAAGTGTAAGATTAAAGTGTAACACCCAGTTTTAAGAACCAAAAGACAAAGACTTTCATCTCAGATCCCGGCGATCAGATCCCTGAAAATGTCTGAGGAGGGTAATCAGAGACGTGTCCGAACATTCCACACATACACTCATTTTGCAGTAGTGAGTATTCCATACGTGACAGGTTGCAAGTCCATCGCCGCTTTTAGAATACTTACTGGTTTCCTCACGATGTTTTCCTTCACCGCTTTAAGCAAGTGTTAATACACACTTCATTTTCGAAAAACTTGCAAAACTCATTAGTGCATCGAGTTCGAACCCACGACATTTAGATCAAAAGACATGGCATTTTTAACAAGGAACAAAACAAAACTTCCATTTCGTGGATAGAACAAAACAATATTAGTCATTTTCCAAAAATAATGTACCACCAGTCTTTACTAAAATTAAATATCAACTTGATTCTTATTACAAGAGTATAAGGTCGAATTTAGTCATGTGAGTTGTGAGCCACTGGAGGTCTCTCTCACACAAGACAAGTGACGATTGTTTGGATACACTCGAGTTGGTAGATTGCTTTGTTTGGGAAATATGTTTGACTTCATTCTACCTACACACAATACATAGCTATGATATTCTTACACGGGCAACTTTTAGGGCATTCAAGGCGACACAGTAGAGCCCCGTAATAAATAGAGTCGATATAATTAAAACAGCAGTTGACTGACACACTGAACATAAAAAACAAAGATGGTCAAAGTGGTAACTCCCACCATGAGGCATACACTATATATATATATATATATATATATTATACACTATATATACAAGGTGATTCATAACATGTATACCATCCCGAAAGGGAGTTATTCTATCAACCAAAAAAAATACTATTGGCGAAAAAAACATCAATATTTTCATTTTATTTTTTTGATTTTTTTTTCAGAAAACTTTCTCAAATTAGCTGTTTTTGGTTTTTTTATCATCTTTAAAACTAATAACAAAACGTACAAGAAGTTCGGAATCAAGATTGCTACCTAAAACAGCTGATTCATTGAGTTTGACCTGATTTGACTCCAAAACACAGAATTTTTTTCAATGAAAAATGTCGAATTTCCAAAAGTCGTAGAACAAACTTTATTCCCAATTGGGTGTAGAATAAGCCCCTTTCGGGATGGAATACATATTATGAATCACCTTGTATATATTACACGTCCTCAGAAAATCAAAATTCCAAGTGAAGGAAGGGACAAACTTATATTTAATTTTTAATCATACCTAATACTTAATAAGATTTTAAAATTGTCTTTAGGTACCTACCTCCACATACGCGCTGTCACTGCAACAGCTCACGAGCAGAAAGCGCGCGGCGCGCATCTGTAATGCAATCTGTTCGTCTCGCAAGCAGTCGTATTCTTAAGTGACAATGAACTAAAACAGCCAAAATGTTTCCAAAAAAAAAATTGTGATTCGCTTGTCACCAAAAACTATGTACAAATTTGCCTTTATACAAAGAGAACTACAACCAATATTACTAAGTTACATCAATACAGTATTTTGTAGTTGTAAATTGTCAATAACTTATACTTCTAGAGTGCTCGTAACTCAACGGCATTCATTTTATTTAAATTTCTTAGGGAAACAAACAGCTATGAAAACTATTTAATAATCCTAAGATAGATACCGCAGAACTCCAAGACGAAAGTCTACAATCAGTGCGTGTTGCCAGTGATGACTTATGGCACTGAGACTTGGTCGTTAACTATAGGCCTCATACACAAGCTCAAAGTCGCGCAACGGGCTATGGAGAGAGCTATGCTGGGAGTTTCACTACGTGATAAGATCCGAAACGAGGAAATTCGGTCGGAAGGAGAAGGCTCAAGACCGTTCGTCGTGGAACTCTTTAGGGGAGGCCTATGTCCTATGTCCTAGTGGACTTCTACAGGCTGATGATGATGATGATGATGATGATGAATAATCTTTAACTATACCTAACTAAAAATCATTTAAAAGTTGCCGCAAATTCAGACTTATGAATTGCTTGCTTGAAGTAGCATGTTGCGTTTACTGGACCAATTAAAATTGCCCGTGTAAGAATGATTTTATGAATTAACTCTGAGCATCTGAGTACCTACTTCATTTAAAAGCTTGATATTTATGCTTTGAACATCAGTTGAAATGATGATGATGATGGTGAGGTAACTTTTGTATACATTATGAAATAGAGCTTAGTTGGTAGAGTACTTAAGTAGAGTCATAGTTATACGTAATTTTTTATAAGAGAACCCGTAACATTCATTATCATCGACCTCCCCAAAGAGTGCCACGACGAACGGCCTTAAGGCTTCTTCATCCACCGACTTCCTGCAACCTTCACAATGTCGTCGGTCCATCAGGTGGGCCTTCCAATAGCGCATCGACCGGTTCGTCTTCGTCAACCTTTACTCACGTTGTCGGTGTATTTCGTTGAAACTTGGAATAAAAATAGTTCTTTACCTAGAATAGTATAAAGTAAGATAGATAAATCATTTATCTGACACACAAATACAGCACAGACAGATATAAAAGCAATCGGAAGAAACAACAGTAGGTTACATCTTGCACTTGGTAGTCGCAGATACCGCAGAGCCTCAAGACGAAAGTCTACAATCAGTGCGTGTTGCCAGTGATGACTTATGGCACTGAGACTTGGTGGTTAACTCTAGGCTTCATATACAAGCTCAAAGTCGCGCAACGGGCTATGGAGAGAGCTATGCTTGGAGTTTCACTACGTGATAAGATCCGAAATGAGGAAATCCGTAGAAGAACTAAGGTCACCGACATAGCTCTAAGAATTAGCATATTGAAGTGGCAGTGGGCAGGCCATAAAGCTCGCAGAACCATTGGGGAGTAAAGGTTCTCAAATGGCAACCACGAACCGGGCGACGCAGTGTTGGAAGGCCCCACCCGATGGACCGACGACATTGTGAAGGTTGCGG
This sequence comes from Anticlea derivata, assembly GCA_947579855.1. Lineage (NCBI taxonomy): Eukaryota > Metazoa > Arthropoda > Insecta > Lepidoptera > Geometridae > Anticlea > Anticlea derivata. Next base: position 7,398,637 of record OX388281.1, read on the forward strand.
GAAGTCGGTGGATGGAGAAGGCTCAAGACCGTTCGTCATGGAACTCTTTGGGGGAGGCCTATGTCCAGCAGTGGACTTCTACAGGCTGATGATGATGATGATGAGGCACTTAGTAGGTAGGCTAACAGTGAATATGAATATAAGCTCCTTTGATGTAGATACGCGAGCGAAGCCGCGGGCGGAAGCTAGCTTATAATATTAGTAGGATAGTAGAAAGGAAGTAGGATTCCGCTAGAAAGAAACGTTTATTCTCGTACAAAGCTATTTTATTTCCAGTAAATTGGAATAAAAAATGCACATTATAAAGTTAATTTATTTTCAGACTCGCGATCAGCAATCCGTTTTCTCTTTAGATACTCCCACAAAGCAACTTAAAACCAAATAAAAGTCGGGCCAAATTACTAAAAAAAGTACTCAAAGGCCAGTTTTTTTGCTTCTTTCATCTATATTTGCATGGTAATGGACATAGTTCTTAAAGTTACGTAAAGGTGTTCAGACAAAAAACAAAGAACTTCAACAATATATTTAGGCTTGGTCGCTAGGAAGGGCGTAAATTTATATAATATAATAATAAAATTAATTATTAAATATTCCGGACATATCGCACACGGTCAACTGATCCCAAACTAGGCATGGCCTGTACTAGTACCAGATACTGATATGATATACATAATAGTAAATATTTAGCACCCAGACACAGAACAAACATATGTGTTCATCACACAAGGGTTTGTCCATTGCGGGGATCGAACTCGCAGCGAAAAGCGCAGAAGGCAGAGTTACTACCAACTGAACTATGAGGCCAGTCATGCGATTTCGATGAATAAATTAATATTGAAGTTAATTCAATTTATAGCAATAACATCGAGATACAAATATAAATAGTCGTAATTTTAACCAAAAAAAAAATCATCCCCAAGGATGGTAGACAACCTTCAAAGATCAAATCTTTGAAGATGTCTAACTAAAGGGGTTAGGTAGGTAAGGGGGTAGGGGTTAATCGGGATTTCGAACCCCACGACCCTTGAGTCGTAAGGCTACTTCCACCACTCCAGCAGTGCTCTAGCTTATATCCATTGAGGTATAACTTCTATACGACTTCGATAATATTCCAAATTAAAAAATGTCCCGCGCAAAGTGCCTCACATTTTGACCTAAAAAACCTACATTAGTGAAGTACTCGGTACTTAAAGCTAAATATCGTAAAAAGTGGTAGCATACAAAAGCTCTAAAGTTGAGTGATTTGACCATTGAAAGAAATGGCCTTTGAGAAAGTTTCATTCAGTCTGAGTAAAGCCCCTGTACAGATGCTGAAATACCCAATTTACTTCGTCGTTTTCGATTTTATAAAGTCAAAGTCAAAAGGCGTTTATTTCAATATTGACTGGCCTCATAGCTCAGTTGGTAGTAACTCTGCCTTCTGCGCTAGAGGTCGCGGGTTCGAATCCCGCACTGGACAAACATTTGTGTGATGAACACTGATGTTTGTTCTCTGCCTGGGTGTTTAATATATATCTATTATGTACTTATATCCGTCTCTGGTACCCATAGTACAGGCTATGCCTAGTTTGGGATCAGTTGACCGTGTGTGATATGTCCAGGATATATATTAAATAAACAAGGATCACTTTGAAACGTCTTAGAAACTAGGTGAAGCTACGCCTGTTCCTCGCGATCAAGCCTAGAAGAATCAGGCAACAAACACGGCTTGTAAGCTATATTATATCTATTAAATGACTCTTCATTCTCTTTACCAATTGATTGAGCAAGGTATTTTATAGTAAAAAAAAACAAAAATATTAAAATGTTGTTTATTGTTCCCCTCTTTTCTGTGGTCCGCATAGGAACACATATAGTATTGCATGTTTTGGTTACTTGATTAATTATTTTTTTGTAAACAGTATTTTTATTAGTTGATTTCCCATTTCCTTGTTGTGCACATGTACCCACTACTTTTATCAGCTCTCTCTAGCCTCAAAGGTTTGCTGAAAGAAAACTCTTTGTAGGGTTAAGCTCGCCTTTGTACATGCCTGTATTATTATGTTGTATTTCTGTATGTTTTCTGTGTACAATAAAGAATTTTCTCGTTATAAATTGGAGCTTATCTACTAGCTTCCGCCTGTGGCTTCGCTCGCGTGGTACCTACGGTGATAAAAAGTACTATATGCTATTCCAGACTAAAATCTATCACTGTGCTAATTTTAATCCAGATCCGTTCAGCCGTTCAGGTGGCAGTAACAAACACACATCCATCCAAACTTTCGTTTTTATAATATTAGTAGGATTACTTTTTTTTTTTATACAACTGAGTTGGCAAACAAGCTTACGGCCCACCTGATGGTAAGCGGTTACCGTAGCCTATGAGCGCTTGCAATACCAGAGGCATCACGCACGCGTTGCCGACCCCGAACCCCCTTCCCCCCTAAAGAGCTCTGGCAACCTTACTCACCACAGGAACACAACACTATTTGAAACAAATAATGTTATTTGGCTGCGATCTTCTGTAAGGTACCTCCCCAGGCGGGCTGCTCCAATTCAGAACGAGAAAATCTCGCTGTGCCCTACCTCCTTTAAAAATCTTACTCGCAAATCCTCTGACTCTCAAATAAGCCCTGAGTAGTTACGTCTAAAAAGGCCGCCATAAACTAACATTTAACGAGGAAATAAAGGAAATGTATAAGTATTGCGCACTTCCGCCCAGTTCCCCTATAATCATATTTTTATGAAATTGTAAAATATTTTTGAGCATTCGATGCTTACGAATCGTCTACAACGACCCATGTTTTATTTTATTGCTGTGTATTTACTAGAATCGAAATAAGACTCGCGTTTTAGCGGAATACGTAAGTGTATTGGGCTTTGGGTTTATTTAACTGAAATTGAGATAAAAAGTACTGACCAAAATCTTATTATATTCTATTAAACATAAACAATGCTCACAAATCGCAACATACAATCATCACCATCATCATTTCAGCCGTTCGACGTCCACTGCTGAACATGGCCTCCCCCACAGACAGAGCGAATTCCTTATCATGTGGGGGGATTTGGCCATACTCACCACGCTGGGCATGCGGGTTGGCGAGCGCAGTTAGAGCTATCGTTGTAAAAATGAGGAACGCTGCTGCCCATCCCCTAGCCTTTTTCCCTTAGTCGCCTCTTACGACATCCGCGGATAGGTAGATATGGTGGGGCTTATTCTTCAGCCGGGGCCACCACGGCGACATACAACAAACCCAACAAATTAAATACTATCCTATGAGCTTATAAACGTTATCAGTACATCAACATAACATAAATATATTTTATTTAGGTGACCTATAAGGTTTAAACTTAGATAATAAAGACGGTGAAATCCAAGATCTCGCGCCCTGAGTCTTCCGTACCATTGGTCGTGGGTTCGAATCCCGGTGTCGCACCAAGACGGACAACAAAGTGATCCTATAAGGTTTCCATTTTTCCAAATGAGGTACGGAACCCTAAAAAGAACTAGAAAACCAATAATTTGAAAGCCTAATTTACAAATCGTCTAAGAACTTAAGAAGTAGGTAAATACCTAAAACGTGAAATGACTACATTGCCGAAAACCTAAATAGAAAAATCAATAGGTAGAGCACAGCGAGATTTTCTCGGTCTAAATTGGAGCAGCTCGCCTGGGAGGTACCTCCGCCTTACAGAAGATCGCAGCCAAATTACATTATTTGTTTCAAATAGAATTAAATAGTTGTGTTCCTTCGTTGAGTAAGGTTGCCAGAGCTCTTTAGTGAGTGTTTGGGGTCGGTGCGCAATGCCTGTTGTATTGCAAACGCTCATAGACTACAGTAATGCTTACTAACAGGCGGTCCGTATGCTAGATTGCTTAGAAAAAACTGAGTGCCTAAAATGTTAGGTACAATAATATTCTTAATTTTGAGGAATAAAACAATTGAATTTTGAGGAATGTGTCAGAGATGATAAGTGTGAGGTGAGTGAAGAAATACACTCAGACCACACGGGGGTAAGTGTGTGGACTTAATTGAAAACTTGATAAAGTAAGAAAGTGCTAAAGGTTGTAGCGACTAAAGGGGAGCCAAGCAGCGCTTAAACATAGTATATCACGTGGTGACCGTCATTAGGCTGAGGTCACACTGCTCAAACGTTAACGTTTGGATAATAATATCACAATGATTTTAACAACAATGCGTCACCCGATGGACCGATGCCATTGTAAAGGTTGCAGGAAGTCGGTGGATGGAAAAGGCTCAAGACCGTTCGTCGTGGAACTCTTTGGGGGAGGCCAATGTCCAGCAGTGGACTTCTACAGGTTGTTGATGATGATGATTTTAACAGACGGAATTTTTATAACATTTTTTTTATCGCTAGTTTAGTATAAATTTGGGGTTTTTGCCGAAAAGTGATGACATCTTTGTCATCACTTTTCGGCAAAAACCCCAAATTAATGAAATAGCAAAAACCAAGAGACCGTGACCAGAATCTTCCGTTATTCTATTTTTCTAAATGACTATTGCTTTATGACTAAGGTGCAAAAGTTATGTTACTATGAATCTTCTTCTTGTTGTGGTGGCTCTCCACTACTGGAGGTTAGCTGTCAGCTCAGCGAATTTATCTCTGTCTTGCGCCAAGCGAAATAGATGTTCGACGCTGGCGATGTTTGTCCACTCCCGGGTGTTCCTCAACCATGATTTCCTTCTCCCCTTACTTTGCCCGTCATGATCAGTTGAAGCAGTTGGTATCTTTCGTGTCTTAACACGTGACCAAGATACCCAACTTTTCTGCGTTTGATGGTCTGCAACAATTCACGAGTTTTCCCGACGCGTTGGAGAACCTTCACATTGGAATTTTTTTGTGTCCAGCTAATGCGTAATGCATCCTACGAATAATGAATAAAGAATTACTTCTAAGAATTACCGTAGATATTGACAGACTTATATATGCGGTCGCTCAAGTAGTATTGTATGACATTGACCGCAAATATAACTTTGTTTCCTAAATTACTTCGAAATTCCTCAATTTCAGACTTTTCCCTATAATTGTGTTACAACAGCTCCTAGCATTCCAAATATCAGAATTGTGAGTGTCAAAGGGTCTTGACAGACGGACAGACAGACAGGCAGACAGACGAACAACAGGGTTCAACATAAGGTTCCTTTTTTCCAATTGAGGTACGAAACCTTAAAATTGTAGAAGTTTCAAAAGTAGTAGATCAAACTTTATTGCAAGTGATTGTAGATTAAGACCCTTTTGGGGCTATGTTTACTATCCCAAAAGGGGCTTAATCTACATCCCGTTGGCAATAAAGTTAGTTCTACAACTTTTGGAAATTCGACATAATTATATCATTTAAAAACACATTTTTTTTTAATCTGCTGAAACAAGGTCTTGTATGTTTATTTTTTCATGACCCTGCTTTAAACTAATTTTAATATTAAAATCTACGTATCAACATTGTAAGCAACACGCGCCGCTTAAACACAGATTTATGGTTGAAAAACGCGCCATTACGTATCTTTACACGAGTTGCTGTTGGCCTTCTTACCGCCGAGGATTTACCCGTCGGGTGAGCGTGCTCGGATAAACATAGTTTCTACAAATAAGGCTCGTGTGAACACACCCTAAGCTCAATTTATACCGTACACACGATTTAACTTGTTAATGTCGCAATGAACTAGGATTTATCGCGACGGTAATTAGTCTGAATGGACGAACGCGCGGATAACGCGTCCGTTAGATGTATTGCAAGCTTTATACGCAATATCGGTTGTCTTTAGAGCCTTCTTTCATCCAATCGGAATAGAAAAAATTGACCAGTAACTTCTATCGCAATCGCAATAGTAATCGCAATCACAGTCACAATCGAAATCGCAATCACAACGAGGTCTTGAGTCCACTACCCGCAACTCTCACAAACTCGTAGGGCCATCAGATATGGAGCCTTCCAACACTACGTCGTCATCTAGTTTGTTATTATCATTATCATCATCATCATCAGCCTGATGAAGTCCACTGCTGAACATAGGCCTCCCCAAAAGAGTGCCACGACGAACGGTCTTGAGCCTCCTCCATCCACAGACTTGAACCGTCACAATGTCGTCGGTCCTCATTCGAGAATCTCTATTTTTTCCCCATAGGTTGTCGCGAGCTATATGGCCTGCCCATTGCCACTTTAACTTGCTAATTCTTAGACCTAAGGAGGATGTTCAGGTGTTTGTGGTTCAACCGTGGTGTGGTTACGCCGTAACGGCTCAACCGATTTCGATGAAACTTGGAATACTAAGATAGAGTGCTTAACTTTTTTTTATTTATTTATTTATTTAAGAAAGTATAAAACATCTTTGATACACACTTAAAAAGCCCGTATGGGCTTGTCTAAAGCGCGTACAGTTCTCGTTAGTAAGTTTACCTATGTTTAAGCTAAAATAAAAAATAAAATAAAAGCCTGTTTATTCCTTAACTAAAAAAAAAACTCATTTAACAATTCATGCAATCTTAATTCTTATGTCTACTTATTTATAATGTTAAAATAATATTTTAATATTTGATATTTAATTAATTTAGATTGTTCATTTTAAAAATAATATTAATTGTTCGTTGCACAAACTATAAATAGATGGTGTTATTCCGCCGTTAGGACCCCTCTCGGGTAAAAAAAAAGCGTTACATTTTTATCTACCACACAAGCGAAGCCGCGAACACAAGCTTGTCTTTTATATGTGCAGTACCTATACGATCATGTAAAACGATTTATTTCCACTTTTTACCCATAAAAAATAATATCATACTAAGCATATTGAAGTTTTATAAAAATCGTCAAAACCCTATGCTATCCGTACAGGCAATTTTCCTTTATTCATCACAAGCAAAAAACAGTTTTAACGTGAAGCGCTAAGGTTCAAAGCGATACGGCTGCGTGGGGACTTTTATGTCGTAACTTAGAAGTGCATTAATCTCTTTTTGATATTTTTAACGCCAATTTTTGTCGATAAAATCTGGTACGCTGCAAAAGTTTGGTCGCGTTTTGGTTACGATGGCGATAGTGGGGGTTTTTTATGGCAACATTTTGCTCACAATTTATCCCGACATGACGTACCAAATGTTCTTATTCAGCTAGAATTGCTTTAGGTACAAAGAAGTTTTTGTTTTTTATGTTATACGGAGGCAACAGGCTTACGGCCCTCCTGATGGTAAGTGGTTTCCGTCGCCTATTGACATTAGCAACACCTGGAGCATTGCTAATGCGTTGCTTGTCGAACCCCTCCCTCCCCTAAAGAGCTCTGGCAACCATACTCACCGCAGGAACACAACACTATTTGAAACAAATAATTTTATATGGCTGCGATCTTCTGTAAGGCGGAGGTATCTCTCCAGGCGGGCTGCTCCAATTTAGAGCGAGAAAATCTCGCTGTGCCCTACCTCCTCCGACAAGAAATACTTTAAAGTTGGTAGTATTTGTATACAAGGTGATTCTAAACAATGCATCATCGCCAATTAATTATAATTTCTACTAATTACTACTTTTGAATGAGGTAGGGCACAGAGAGATTTTCTCGCTCTAAATTAGAGCAGCCCGTCTGGAGAGGTACCTCCGCTTCACTTATCGCAGCCAAATAACATTATTTGTTTCAAATAGTGTTGTGTTCCTGCGGTGATTAAGGTTGCCAGAGCTCTTTAGGGGGGAGAGGTTTGGCAGGCAACGCATTAGCAATGCTCCAGGTGTTTCAAAGTGATCCTAGTAATTTTATTGAAATAAACGCCTTTTGACTTTTTTCCTGATGTCAATAGGCGTCGGTAACCACTTACCATCAGGAGGAGCGTAAGCCTGTTTGCCTCCGTATAACAAAAAAAAAATAAGAAAAAAAATTACACAGTAGTTTATTACATAGTAGTGTATTTATACATAAATTATACAGTAGTTTATTTTTAGTAAAGTAAGTTTAATGGATTATGTTGTGTTTTTAATATTCATCATCATCAGCCTGATGAAGTCCACTGCTGAACATAGGCCTTACCCAAAGAGTGCCACGACGAACGGTCTTGAGCCTTCTCCATCCACCGACTTCCCGCAACCTTAACAATGTCGTCGGTCCATCGGGTTGGGGGGCCTTCCAACACTGCGTCGTCCGGTTCGTGGTCGCCACTCGAGAACCTTTGTTCCCCAACGGTTGTCGGTTCTGCGATTTTTAATATATTCATTATTAAATTTAAGAGCTTAGCTCTCGTCGGTTTTATGATGCAATTTCCTCCAGAATGGCGGAATCTTTTTAATGCGAGCTCCTTTAGCTCCTTAGCTCCTCCTTTCCTCCTCCATTCATTAGCTGATTACAAAAACAGCTGATAAGAACATTTCGGGAAAACCCTGTTTTTTATTGAAAATTTAGATTAATTTATAATATCCTACTTAGTACTTAAGTTTGTAAGTATGGATGGATGGATGGATCTTTGTTACTCTTTCGCGTAAAAACTACTGAATGGATCTTAATGAAACTTCACTATAACATAGCTTATATATCAGAATAACACATAGGCTACAATTTATAAAGATATTGTATGAATTGTCAAAATATGACGATAAGTGTCAAGTCTTCTTCTTCTTCCTGCCCTTGTCCCACATTATCTGGGGTCGGCACAACATGTTTTCTTCTTCCACTCTCTTCTGTTAGCCGTCATCTCCGCACTCACTTCTTTCTTATTCATGTCATCTTTAATACAATCCATCCATCTTTCCTTCGGCCTTACTTTAGCCTTATATCCATCCACATTCATACCTAACGCTCTTCTCGTTAGATGACTTTCATCCCTCCTCATGACATGCCCATACCATGCTAACCTATTACTTCTCAACTTTTCCGTCACTGGCGCTACTTTCAAAGATAGATAAGTGTCAAGTAAGTAGGAAAAATCAACGCCACTCTAATATAAGCTACTCGAAATACTAATCCTGCGCAGACGAAGTCGCGGGCACTATTTATATTTGTTGATAAAATAAGCCCCTTTTGGAATGGTATACTAGTTACGGAACACGTAGAGGAGTAGGTGATGTAATGGCCACCACCCACGTACCTCATACTGGACATGAAATGTATCGAAGTGCATTTGGCAGCAGCGTTAGCTTACGTGACGTGGTTCCCGAATACACAATATTGCGAATCCACCGTGACTGTGAAGCCGCCTTCGAACGACGAGCTATATCATCGTCACCTTCCTGCACTTACCAAACATCAATCAGGATCGGCACAACATATATTTTTTTCCATTTCCCTCTATCAGTCGTCATCTCAGCACTCAATCCTTTCTTACCCATATCCAGTTTCACACAGTCCATCCATCTTTTCTTTGACCTACCTCTACTCCTACATCCATCCAGATCCGTGATTAATTATCTAAATATATAGATGTTAAAAATTATTTATATATATTTTGACGACGAGTTATAAGAATCAACAAGCTGTAAGTAGTAAGTAGATGTGTCTATGTTCGGACATTTGTGGTTCAATCATGGCGTAACGGCTCAATGGATTTTGATGAAACTTGGAATAGATAGAGTACATTACCTAGAATAGAAGTAGTAAGGCCTTATTACATCTATCATAGATGATTTATACATGGGTTATACAGATGGAAGTTTTTTTTATATTTACCGAGGTTTAATGGTTATTTACACCGTGGCCGTGGTGACCCCGGCTGAAGAATAGGCCCCTCCATATCTACCTATCCGCGGATGTCGTAAGAGGCGACTAAGGGAAAAAAGCTAGGGGATGGGCAGCAGCGTCCCTCATTTTAACAGCGATAGCTCTAACTGCGCTCGCCAACCCGCATGCCCATGTTGGTGAGTATGGGCAAAACCCCCCACATGATGAGGAATTTGCTCTGTCTGTGTTCCATGTCTTTCTGTGGGAGGCCATGTTCAGCAGTGGACGACGTACGGCTGAAATGATGATGATGAAGGGTTATTTTTAGGAGGAAATTCGGTGTTAATATGAGTAAGTTTGGTCAAGTGCGAGTGGGGCTCGCGCCCTGAGGCCTCCGTACACACGTAACGACGAAGTTGTGGGCGGGTCAGCTAGTAACTTATAAATGAATGGTTCATTTTTCATTTAGATGGAGATCGCTTAAATGATCACTTTACATGCGCCTCATGAAGTTTTGTAGGAAGGAGGAACGGAGAATACTTTATAGTTCCCCGTTTGAATGCGGCTGGCTCTGATATTCCCACAATTTCACGTTTTCAATATGCATTGAATATATCCAAATTGACGAGCAGAAGTGTGGGTGAGATTTGTCGTGACAGTTTTGGATAAAATTGGATTGGTGGTGAGTATTGGACTGGCCTTTCGGTCTTAATGTTGCGGGATCAAATCCCAGTCGTGCACCAACGGATTTTCCATTCAGAAAATGTGTGCGCTTATACTAGTGCTCTCAAACATCCAAACATCCTCACAAGTATATAGTAGTATATATTAGTAGGATAGGAAGTAGGATTAAATAATTTCTCGTTTAAATGGTACGTGAAAATCCCAGCAAAATGATATTTTATATACTTTGGAAAGTAAATAATGTAGTGTTAGATAGAAATTAATTAATGGGACTTAAAATTGCCACCATAATTTATTCTAGTAAAATATTTTATATGAATGAAAGTCCAAGTCCAGTGCTATGACGAACGGTCTTAAGCCTTTTCCATCCACCTTTCCCTCAACCTTCACAATGTCGTCGGTCCATCCGGTGGGAACCTTTCAACACTGCGTCCGGTTCACGGTTGTCATTCGAGCCTTTATTCCCCAACCGAATACCGGACCCACCAGTTCTACAAAAACTGCTGGACTGAAAATGATGATTGCTTAACGAAAAGGAAAGTAATTGATAAGATAATAGACCGTCCTTGTTCATTAGAGGACAGTAGGTTAAACACAGTCACTAAACATTTTTGATGCGCTTTAATAGAGGCGACCACATTTTTGAGGCTCTTTTCGTGCAAAATCAAGCTATAATATCAGCTATAATTATAATAATAAACTAAAAAAAGTAGCTTGGGGCGTTAATGAAAAAAAAACTGTTCTGGTGTTGAGACCACGCGCGTTAGGACGATCCACTCATACTACGTCTCTATCAAGAGGTTGTAATAATTCATTTCTGTGCTCTCTGGATTCGGTCGTAAGTGTCAGCTTAAGGCAAGATGACCATGTTTGAAGGAGAAATGGGATATCCCGGGTGATTAATGTTTAAATTGCAGTGGCAATTAAAAGTAATCACAATGGTAGTAAGGATTCCTAGCAGGCGTATTTGTGATCAAATATTGAATGAATGAAAACCTAATGAATAAAAGCGTTTAGTTTTTTGATTTTATTAAATAAATGAAAAACACCAAAGAATCACAGACATAGTCCTGTCCCCGCACTAGGATTCCCTGTGTCGTGGGCATCATTAACTATGGATACCATCATACCATGGTACCGTACCCGTGGCCCGTTATTTCAAAGTTTAGATCATTATGATCGTTATAGATCAAATCTTAGAACTTCTATGTGCACGGAAGCGGCCTCTATGGGGCGCAATTTAATCCTTTCCCTACACTGTTCTTTTACCAACGGTCAGTGGCCCTTTTCAAGACTACCATAGTTCAACTTCATTGGCCTGAATGGATGATGACTCTGATAGATGAATTTGAAACTTAAGTTTCTTTAGTTGATGTGTAGAAAATACATGATTTGAGTAAATTCTAAAAGTACCTTTATATAATTAGTTAAGAAAATTTGATATTCCCGATATTTAAATCAATTTCATTGGTACAGAATTTCTGAGCGAGATGCGTACATGTACCAAATATGTTTGGATATTTGGACTTTGGAGGATATTTGGACGTGGTGGCCCCGGCTGAAGAATAGGCCCCTCCGTATCTACCTATCCGCGGATGTCGTAAGAGGCGACTAAGGGAAAAAAGCTAGGGGATGGGCAGCAGCGTCCCTCATTTTAACAACGATAGCTCTAACTGCGCTCGCCAACCCGCATGCCCAGCGTGGTGAGTATGGGCAAATCCCCCCACATGATAAGGAATTTGCTCTGTCTGTGGAGGAGGCCATGTTCAGCAGTGGACGTCGAACGGCTGAAATGATGATAATGATTTGGACTTGCCCCTGGCTACCTCAAATTCAATTCGTAAGCTTTTTTTATAATATTACAAAACTAGCTTGTATGATGGGTTTAAAGAAACCATTTAAAGGATAGTATAACATATAATTTTATGACACTGCATCGCAGAAGTACATACTGCACTGCACGCTCTTCTAAGTGCGACCACGGAAGACCAGCGCTTTGGTATGGGCTGCTCTGCCCTAGCACACGCTGAGTAGTGGTGGCCGTTTTTGTTACTATTAATTTATATTGTGTTTTAGTTTTACCCCTATTGCCTTAGATGGTGTAACCCTTCCAGTCTGCTCCGATTTTCGGTACCTCGGTTCACTCATACAGAACGATGGCGATAGTGACCGAGGCGTGAAAAATAGAATAAATGTGGGATGGATGAAATGGCGACAGGTCACAGGAACTACGTGTGATCCAAAAATGTCCCTTAAACTTAAGGGGAAAGTTTACAAGACGATCATAAGGCCTGTCGTAATGTATGGATCTGAGGCTGATGTGTTAGGCTACCAAAGGGACTGATGAAAGAAGAGTGCATGCGGCAGAGATGCGAATGCTGAGATGGATGTGTGGAGTGACAAGAATGGACAAAATAAGTAATTAGTACATCAGAGGAAGTTTGAAAGTAGCGCCAGTGCCGGAAAAGTTGAGAAGTAATAGGTTAGCATGGTATGGGCATGTCATGAGGAGGGATGAAAGTCATGTAACGAGAAGAGCGTTAGGTATGAATGTGGATGGATATAAGACTAGAGGAAGGCCGAAGAAAAGATGGATGGATTGTATTAAAGATGACATGAGTAAGAAAGATGTGAGTGCGGAGATGACGGCTAACAGAAGAGAGTGGAAGAAGAAAACATGTTGTGCCGACCCCACATAATGTGGGACAAGGGCAGGAAGAAAAAGAAGAATTTATATTGTGCTAAGTTAAGTTTGAGTTGTATTTATTGCTAGCAACAAACGTTTTTCTATTCTGTTCTAAAATATCCTAGAAAAACTAAATCCATTGTGACTCTAACAACATCGTTCATTAGCAACGCTGTTCTTCAATATCGAGTTACGCATTATAGTTAGTTACATAACGATTGCGGGTAGAATAATGAGTATGTTAGTTGAAATACAAGCATTTTCAGAGAGTTAGTGGTTCCATTTAAACAAAAGCTGTGTGTTTTCGCATGCCCAGGTGTGGCGATTATGGGCAAATCCCCGCAAATGATTGTTTGGGTGCGGGCCGTACGAGGTCGGTCGCGCTGGAAACTCTGGGCTACGGCTAAAATGATGATGATGATAATGATAATCCACGTTTTTTTTTCAGTTATGTTGTCAGAAGTTGAAGGTTCAATTCTCATTTGCATATTAAGTAGGTAATACTTAAACTTTCTTTCATTATGGAGGAGGGCGTTGGTACTTGCGACACAGTATTTTACTTCTGCGAGTGACTTCTGCGAGTGAGACTGGCCTCATAGGTCAGTTGGTAGTAACTCTGCCTTCTGCGCTAGAGGTCGCGGGTTCGATTCCCGCACTGGACAAACATTTGTGACTAACACAGATGTTTGTTCTGTGTCTGGGTGTTAAATATATATATATTATGTATATCAGTCTCTGGTACCCATAGTACAGGCTATGCCTAGTTTGGGATTAGTTGACCGTGTGAATATGTCCGGAATATTTATTTATTTATTTTTACTTCTGCGAGTAACATCGTTTTCATTTTGTTATTTTGTTATTGTCCCAAATAAAAAAATATATATATTATTAAAAGAGTATATGCTAGCGGAGCATGATGTCTAAAAAGTTTAGAAAATAAAATGCAATATTTGGTTTATTTAGTTTATTTATTTAGTCCTATAACAGTGTGAAACTTTTATCATCATATACGTGCTAATACAATGATACCTAAAAAGAAAGAAAGAAAGAAAGAAAAACGATTTATTCGTCCCATATATACAATTTCAGTCACCTAGTTTCCATAAAGTTATTACAATCAAAGAGAGACTGTTGCAGGCCTTTGTATGAATGGACAGATGCTGCGCCTAGAGGTTTGCCAGCAATGGAGATATTCCCTTCTACGGTCATGTGTGGCTGATTAACTTCCGATCCCCTATAAAATTTTCACTATTTGAATTACCCCTAAGAATGTTTTCTTGTACTTTAATGAAATGCTTTTCGAAGAGAGTAAGGTCATCAGCTTCATTTCCTTGACACGGATAACTTGGCCGGTCGGGAATGGCAGCTTTTCACTGTTCGAGTTACTAGTACTTTAATGAAATACTTTTCGAAGAGAGTTACGTCATCAGCCTCATATCCATCCCGGTTAACTCTGCTGGTCGCTGATGACCGCTTCCTAATCTGGAGCTTTTTGGTCTCTGCTATTTCCATTGTGCATTTCCAGTACTTGTTGACCATCTTGTGATTGATTCTGATTAACCACTGATGGTTGTTCCACTGAGCGTGTTGACAAAGATCCAGTTTATTCCATTAAATTCATTGCTGCTGTGCTTTGGGAATCGTGAAGCGTAAAGTCTTCTCTACCGGTTTTTGAATCGGTATTAAACGCCGTGCTCCGTTCATGTGACTGTATAAATTAGCAGACATTTTGAGTGAACCTAGTAATTGATCAGAAGTATCTTTATTTCATCATTAATGCGGGGTGCTTGATCATTGCTAGTCATCTCCATTGATGGTAATGAAACTTGAGATTTTTGTAACAGTTCAATAATTATCTAATGAAGCTCTTGTCTTGGTAGCGATTTTTGGTGGCCTAAATGTCTGCGCTGAGAGGAGCTTGATTCGCTGTTGGAATCAGCAGTTTCTTCTTTCTAATTTTTTCTAATTGGTTGGCTGTCCTGGATGTCAATTGATTGTTCATTTTTTGAAGAACTAGGCTCCATATTGTCATTAACAACAATAGCTTCGCCTAGTTTCAACGGTTTTCCATCAAGCTGTTGCTCCGGTTCTAACAGTGCTGGTGGCTTTATTGATATTATCAGTTCTTGTTCAACGTCAACCTTGGTTGCGTAGCTATAAATAAAAAAATGGATAGGTTTTAAAAACGTATTATTCAAAATAATTACCAAAAATCTTTTAAAAAAAATAGCACCAGTGACAATAGTGCTGGCTCATTCCTTGCGCAAAGAATTTCTTTAGCAATTCAACGTGGGAATGCAGCCAGTGCTCTAAGCACATTGCCGCATGATCAAATGTTTTTTTATAGTTTCGGAGTTTTTTTTAAATAATATAATGTTTAAAGTATGTACATATGTTCTTTATGTGTAAATCTTATTATTATTATATTTATTATAGCTCTTGTTGGTGTAATGATGCAATTTCCTCCATTCTGATCTTTCCAATGAGAGCTCCTTTACTTCGTTACTTGCATCAAAAGTAATGATGCAAGTCAATAATATAAGGATCATTAAAAAAAATATAATAAAAAAACAGTATGCGAAAATGTACAAACATACAGAGGTAGGTACGTACACATAAAATCACGCCTATTTCCCAGAGGGGTAAGCAGAGACCACTGCTTTCCACTTGCTACGATCCTGACATACCTCTATTGCTTCATTCACTCTCATCACATTCCTTATACATGCTCGTCGGTGTAGGTTACTCTTGACCTGGCCTTTTTCCAAAACGTCACCGATTTGGTCACTAAACGTACGCCTTAGTCTTCCCCTTCCAATGGTCTCATTTGCACTCCCCTTTTACCTACACCTGTTTCGTCAATCTTTTTTCGTTCATCCTCTCTACATGACCAAACCATCTCAGCTTATCTTTCACAATCCTCATCACTACGTCTTCTTTCACTCCAACGCACGCTCTTATCACACTGTTCCTCACTATATCTTTCTAAGTTACTCTACAGATGCTTCGCAAAGCTCTCATTTCCACTGCATTTATCCTACTTTGATTCTTTTTCAAAGAAAATGTATTCATAATGAAAATTCAATCGTGAAGTTTCACAAGTTGAACAAGTTAAAGTAATTTGAATATTACCTGTTATTGTTGATGTCTCTTCAACCGAAGGTCCATAAGTATTTCTCGTCTCTGTCCAAAATTGTGACATACTGTAAGAATCTGAAAAAAAAAATATTTTCTTAATGTTTAGGTGTTTTGAACCTGAACATTATTTGACGATACAATGCATAGCCTATAAGTAAAAATATAAATATATAAAATTAATAATACCCAACAGTCACGTACATAGTCCTGACCCTACTCTAGGATTCTCTGTGTCGTGGGTATCAGAAACTACGAGTACCAAAGTACACAACACTCAGACCCGGAACATCATGCAAACATTTGTCCCGCACCCGGTCTAAGCCGGCCACTCGCCTGCTATGCCATTGCACTAACTATCATCATCAGCTTGAAGAAGTCCACTGCTGGACATAGGCCTCCCCCAAAGAGTTCCACGACGAACAGTCTTGTGCCTTCTCCACCCAACTACTTCCCGCAACCTTCACAATGTCGTCGGTCCATGGGGTAGGGGCCTTCCAACACGGCGTCACCTGGGTCATAGTCGCCATTCGAGAACCTTACAGTTTACTCCCCAACGGTTGTCGGTTCTGCGAGCTATATGGCCTACCCGCTGCCGCTTAAACTAATTCTGAGAGCTATGTCGGTTACCTTGGTTCTTCTACGGGTTTCCTCATTTCGGATTTTATCACGCAGTGAAACTTCGAGCATAGCTCTCTCCATAAACTATACTAACTAACTATACTTGACTGGCCTCATAGCTCAGTTAGTAGTAACTCTTCCTTCTGCGCTAGAGGTCGCGGGTTCGATCCCCGCACTGGACAAACATTTGTGTGATAAACTCAGATGTTTGTTCTGTGTCTGGGTGTTAAATATGTATCTATTATGTATATCAGTCTCTGGTACCCATAGTACAGGATATGCCTAGTTTGGGATCAGTTGACCGTGTGAATATGTCCGGAATATTTATTTATTTAATTATTATATATTCAAACTCACCAGATTCATATTTAACTTCGGCCCTGTAAAATCTCCAGTCATCATGGAATTTTTCTTTCCTCATAACGCTATCCCTTGTATTGAAGGGATCTCCGTCTTTAGGGTATGCAACAAGTGCTTTTTTATCACTCGCTCCATGTACGATGACCCAAGTGTATGGCACGCATACATAGTCATTAATTCCTTCATAGGGCAATTCTATAAATTGTACAACATAGAATGCTCGCTTTAGCCTACGCGACATCTGAAACAATGAAACAAAACTTCAATGAAGACTAAGTTAATCGATATTGTAATAATATAATTATCCTACCTCCTACTTATATTCTATCCTACTATCGTACTAGTATTATAAATGCGAAAGTTTGGATAAAAACAACACAGTCACGTGTGAGTTCATGGCTGGTCCCCCTATCGGGCCTCATTTAGTTCCAGTCGGTGCTCACAACTACACCCCCTCCAAGATTATTTTTGAGACAAAACATAGCCCAAAATCCTTTCCAAGAACATAATCTTACTGTTTAGTGGTGAAAACGGAACATACAAACAAAATTAAACATAGTTATTTTCGTATTTATAATAGCCTAAGTCCTTCCTCAAAATATAATATATCTCCTTGCCGAATTTCATTGCGGTCCGTTCAGCCGTATAGTCGTGAAAACGTAACAAACTTTTAAATATTATTTAATTTTATATAAGCATTAGGTACATATTTCATCAAGTGTAGCGTGTGCTGCCCTTAGATCATTTGTTGAAGCTCACATTTGTCTTCTTTTTTTTCACATTTTTATAAGCTCTTATTTATTAGGGATTATAATTAGATTACTTTTCTTTTGAGCCTCACCTAGTTCGATCGGCACCACACTGAAGCTTTAAATTCCATTTTGTGAAAAAGGTTCATCGAAAATAATGATAGGCACCAAGCCGTGTTTGTTGCCTGATTCTTCTAAGCTTGGTTGCGAGGAACAGGCATAGCTTCACCTATGTAGTTTCTAAGACGTTTCAAAGTGATCCTAGTGATTTTATTGAAATAAATAAAAGAAAATAAAAAAAACCAATAGAGTTATTCTCGCATTTAGAATATTAGTATGGAAGTATGAGAAAAATAATTATAATCAATCTTACCTTTTCGATTTGAATATATCTAAGTATGAATTCCAAATATTTTCATCAGAATTCCCTATTCCTTGAAAACTATTAAGCCAATTGTTTACTTTTCTCACTTATAGCACAGTTAACATAAAGTCAAAACACTTAAAGTCTTGTAATAGACCAGTTGTTTCACGTTAGAAGTAAATATTTTGAATGCGCTACGAGCTGTTACGAATGCCGTGTTAGACGGAGTTTGGTGACCTCATCAGTAAAGAGTGGGGGAAAACTACAGTGCGTGGCACATCAACTACTTGTAAAACAATGTTATTGGTTATCGCTCCACTATGTAGGTACTTATCCACACAACTCGGGCGCTCACGTCACAGTAGGTATAAGTATAAAAATAACTCATGTTGCCGACTTCAAATCTTTTTAGTATACGGGAGTGATTATCGCTCTATTTTTTTGGGCTTGATCATCATAGTCGTCATCATTTCAGCTGTAGGACATCCACTGCTGCTAATTTTTTCTTTTTGTTGATAGAATTACCCCCTTTCGGGATGATATACATGTTATAAATCATAAGACCTTCAAAGTTTATAAGACCTGTCGTAATGTATGGATCTGAGTGTTGGGCTACCAAAGGGACGGATGAAAGAAGAGTGCATGCGGCGGAGATGCGAATGTCAACATATTGATGAAAATAAAGTCAATATCTGCTTGGAGCTATAAATTGCTATAAATAGTACGGATCCCTAACAAGTGATGTCATGTTCAAATTATTATTTTGAAAGCTTGTTTCTTGATGATGGTTCTTAAACAAAATAAGGGCGTTTTGAACTTTTTAAGGGGTCGGCATCGCGTGCGTGATGCCTCTGGTATTGCAAGCGTACATAGGCTACGGTAACCACTTACCAACAGGTGGGCAGTATGCTTGTTTGCTACCTTAGTTGTATAAAAAAAAAAAGTCAGTGCCATTGACTAGATGATGAAACTGGGTATGAAAAATTTAAAATTTTCAAATAAAACCAATTTTTTTTTTTTTATTATTTTATTAACTCTTAATATAATCTTGAAGCCATTGTTGTTCTGTATGTACAGCGTTGAGAGTGTAAATCATACAATGTTGAGAAGCATAAAACGGAAGCCAAGCCGGAATCAACCGCTAGTAATTAAAGAAAGCAATAAAAGTACCTAACCATGGCACTTTGAACTCGAAACTTTTTAATTTTCGTCTTGGAAACTCCAAGAATTGTTAGTATTACGAAAACTTTCGTTCTCCTTTGCTATTGCTATGATAAGGATTCCGTTTTAGGGTTCCACTTGGTTTGGTAATATAAAATTATTTAGGCCTCTTAGCTCAGTTGGTAGTAAGTCTGCTTCTGCGCTAGAGGTAGCGGGTTCGATTCCCGCACTGGACAAACATTTGTGTGATGAATACAGATGTTTGTTCTGTGTCTGGGTGTTAGATATTTACTTATTATTTATATCAGTCTCTGGTACCCATAGTACAGGCTATGCCTAGTTTGGGATCAGTTGACAGTGTGTGATATGTCCGGAATATTTGTTAATTGTTATTCAATTCGCTGATACTAGTATTTTACAAAACTTTTGGCGACCTTTTATTAAAATTTGAAAAATATCTTGACTCCTGTACAAGATGGATACGATCGTGAAATAAAAAGTTGCGTTCATCAACACTGTGAACGAGTGCAACTTTTTATTACCCATTCGTCAACAGTGTGGACGACAGGGTGTGCGGGAATGACTCGAAAAAATCAGTGAGAAGAGAAGAAGATGAACAACATTATCGTACTTTAGTGTTCTAAGGCTCGTATTCAGAGACAAGACTCGAGCATTGATCTGTACTTAAATCTCGATTTGAGGCGAGATTCTAATTCTTGAACAGTGCTTAAGTATAGATTCAATGATCACAGTTCACCTGAGTAAATGCTTATTCTGAAACGTCAATCAGACGAAATCGGTGCTTGAGTTTAGATTTGATTTGACATTAATCAAATGACATTTTCGTTCCGTTACACGGACTTTGATGCATATTTATACTTCACTTTATTGTTCTATTCTATTTCCACCCTGGCTGTTTGAATTTCTGCGTAAAACGGATATTATAAATAAATCAAAATGTAAACGAGAACATTTGAGTACAGATTTGAGACTCGATTCAGCTGAGAATAGTTTAAGTACCGTTCTTGAATAAAAGCTATGTTTGAGAAGAGATTCAACACTTAAATAGAGTTCAGCTGATCTGTGATTAAATCTACGCTTGAGTCGTGTCTCTGAATACGAGCCTAAGACAATATGTCAACTGACTGGACTGTGACTGGCCTCATAGCTCAATTGTTAGTAACTCTGCCTACTGCGCTAGAGGTCGCGGGTTCGATTCCCGCACTGGACAAACTTTTGTGACTAACACAGATATTTGTTCTGTGTCTGGGTGTTAAATATATATATATTATGTATATCAGTCTCTGGTACCCATAGTACAGGCTATGCCTAGTTTGGGATCAGTTGATCGTGTGTGATATGTCCGGAATATTAAAAAGAATATTATTATTAAACTGTAAAGAGAGACAGGCAAAGTTGGGGCAAACCCTACTCTACAATAAAACAGTTCCGTTCACACACCCTTATTGTCCTACATTTGTGAATTAAGGCTGAGTCAACAATATCATAAAAGCGAGCCCCGTCCAAAGACATTTCTAGACACAAAAGATAAGTCACTTTCATACAGATTGTGCATGAAAAGAGCCTCTAAGATGCGCACTCTATACTTTCACTACACTGATTCTTTCACGGACGGTCATAGGCCCTTTTGAGGCCCGCCATTCCCCAACCTGCTCAATGACTTAATACTGGATGAACAAGAAAGAATCAGTGACACGATAAGCCAGCAAAGCATATAGATTGTAATCCTATATTTTGTTAGCAACGGATTGATGTTCATTAGATCTGTGTAGTCCAGTTCAGTAGGTATTTAAAGTTATTTTCTACCTAACGAAAAAAATACAATTATTTAGGCACCAATTGTTCACCTATGGTTTCGTGTTTACGTGTACCATTAAAGGAGCTGTGTCATAAACTGAATGACTCAAAATAGATTTTATCAGCATCAAAAAGCTTGAAACAGGCATAAACCAAGCTGTCAGACTAGGCTGCCGGTCAAAAATATCGATGGTAATTTTCTTGGTCATTCTGTATTAGATCAGTGACCAGGTTGAGGTATGGTGACCCTGAAAAAGGCCTATGACCATGGATGAAAGAATCAGTGTTGTGAAAGGATTAAATTGCGCCTCCTTTTTTTTTATGTTATACGGAGGCCAACAGGCTTACGGCCCTCCTGATGGTAAGTGGTTACCGTCGCCTATTGACATTAGCAACACCTGGAGCATTGCTAATGCGTTGCCTGCCGAACCCCTCCCCCCCCCCCCTAAAGAGCTCTGGCAACCTTACACACCGCAGGAACACAACACTATTTGAAACAAATAATGTTATTTGGCTGCGATCTTCTGTAAGGCGGAGGTACATCCCCAAGCTGCTCCAATTTAGAACGAGAAAATCTCGCTGTGCCCTACTTCCTCCTTTCGTGCACATGTCACATGTCTTCGAATTTTTAGGTTCTGGTTTCCTCCGGCATGTCCTATTCTTTAGCCGTGGTGGCCCCGGCTAAAAAATATGCCCCTCCATATCTACATATCAGCGGATATCGTAAGAGGCGACTAAGGGAAAAAAGCTTGGGAATGGGCAGCAGCGTCTCTTATTTTAACCACGATAGCTCTAACTGCGCTCGCCGACCCGTATGCCCAGTGTGGTGAGTATGGGCAAATCCCCCCACATGATAAGGAATTTGCTTTGTCTGTGGCGGAGGCCATGTTCAGCAGTGGACGTCGAATGGCTGAAATGATGATGATGATGAAAAAAACACTACACTAGTGTACAATAATGTGTTTTCTAACCCATCTATAGCCATATAACATCGCACTATCTCTTTATATCGAACGATAAATCCATCAGATTATCCCGCGCCGTCTAATTCAGCGGAAGTGGATGAAAAGAAAATATTAGGAAAAATATTTTCGACGGCCTCAGTGTCGCGGCAGGCGACTGATCGGCTGAGACGCAAGAAGTGCAGGTTCGATCATCGCGTCGCGAAAAATATTTCAATGATCTGTAATATTTTTGACGGGTCTGTGAATAGTCGATCAAAAACAAAACACTAAATAGGTAATCATTAAGAGGATACAAAAATCATAATAAATTGTCGAGTGGGCGGAGTGAAGAAAGTGACAGCGCTATGTACTGTAATTGAATGCGGAAAGAGATAGTAAGCGTTAGAAGGCGCTCGAAAGTAATCGACGTAAGCGAAATATAAGAAAATATCGATTATCTCAAAAACTATCTAATTTTTTTTAAGGTGTCTTGTATTTAGGTACCCAATGATATTGTCTAACAAAATATTTTAATAAAAGTTTTTTTTGTTAGATAGTCTCAGAGTATTTTCGAAAAAACTGTTGCAGAGGACCAGGACCCAACTTTAAAGAATAAATCTGTCGAGAAAAGTTCTACCAATCGCGTTTTTGTCTTGGATTTACGTAAATAAAATGCTCAAGTTATCTTTGTCATAAAAATAAAAACTGTGTGTTATGCGGTTATGGAGAAAAAACAATTCAAAAATCATAAAATAATTAAACCCTCACCTTAAATAATACCCCACAGTCACATACATAGTCCCGACCCCACACTAGGTTTCCCTGGGTCGTGGGTATCAGAAAATATAAGTACCATGATAACACAACACCCAGACCCGCAACAAATATTCGCAGATCATGCAAACATTTGTACAGCAACGGGATCGAACCGGCACCCCTTGCGTCTCAGACGGGCACTCTGCTAGTGAGTATTCTCAAAGCAGCGATGGGCTTGCAACCTGTCACATTCGTAATACTATGTAGGCATGTGCAAAATGTTTGGACATACCTCTGACTATCCCCCTATTCATCTTCGAGGACCTGATGGCCGGCTGATTTGAGTCTATAATTCTTGGGGATAAAAGACGTGAGCCTATTGAATTATTTTTTAATTTTATTTCATAAAGTAGATTTATTGAAGTAAAAATAATAAGAGCTTATAAAATCACGTGAAGTCACAATTCAATCAAAAAAAATATAGGTCAATTCATACGTCGAAGGATCCAAATTGGCGCGTCAATTTGACGATAAAAATCTGAAATCAGCCGGTTGGTAATTGGTTGGGTGCAGTCACGTTAAAAGCAGGTTAACGCTGGCATAGAGCGACTTGGACCGTCATTTACGATGTTTGCTTGTCTTGTCACTGATTGTTTCTTGATCACTCTGTATTAGGTCAATGCCCAGGTTGAGATATGGTGGCCCTGAAAAGGGCCTATGACCGTCGGTGAAAGAATCAGTATTGAAAGGATTAAAGTGCGCCTTTTGTATATTTGGTTGTGTCATATTGGGAGTTGTTCCACGAAACTCCTCAGTTAATCGTGTGAGCTAAAACTTTGCATACCCGTCGAGGTCCAATAACAATAAAACATTAAACAGGGCTTTTGCAGAGCTGGATTGTATTATAGTATTGTATTTTGTTAACTAACACAAGATTGGAAAGTTTCAGTGCTAAATATGTACTTGTTTTTAAAGGCAAACAGGCTTACGGCCCTCTTGATGGTAAGTGGTTACCGTCGCCTATTGACATCAGCAACACCTGGAGCATTGCGAATGCGTTGCCTGCCGAACCCCTCCCCTAAAGAGCTCTGGCAACCTTACTCACCGCAGGAACACAACACTATTTGGAACAAATAATGTTATTTGGCTGCGATCTTCTGTAAGGCGGAGGTACTCCAATTTTTTGAGATTCCGGCGAAGATTCCGGCGTCAGGAACCTGCTTTTACGCAAATAGGGCCTCCGATCCTCCGATCCATCAAATTTCACTGCTCCATGTCATTGAGTTCCGAGTACACTGTGCCTTAATTAAGGGAATGGAGTAGGGTAAATCATTATTTTGTTCTTGTTTTATCGACTCTTGAACCTAAAGCTTCGTTTTCCTGAAAGCTGGATGCTACAAAGATATAACTACATACCATAGTGGTTCGCCCGGCGCTGACAGCTCATTAGAATTAGAATTATTTATTTCAGTTAAAACAGCAAGCTTACAGTAAGAACCAAAATGCAAACAATCTAAATTAAAACTTAAATATACTCGTAGCGAATTAAATTTAGCACAAATGCTATCATTAAAGATGTCGACATGTTGGACCTCGTGTACATAGGCATTTCAAAGAGTGGGAGCTGTTAGCGTTTGATGTTTTCTTTTTACAACTATGGTGGCAAACAGGCTTGCGGCCCACCTGCTGGTAAGTGGCTAACGTAGCCTATGAACGCTTGCAATACTAGAGGCATCATGTCTCCAAACCCCGAACACCCCTAAAGAGCACTGGCAACCTTACTCACCGCAGGAGCACACCACTATTTTAAACAAATTATTATCATTGTGTCTGTTTTTATTTCTGTTAATTATTATATTGAAATGGTATTTTAATTAAAATTTGAATATCAATGCGCATTGGTGCTAGCTGTAAAGCTGTGTGTATATTGTTGATAAATAAATAAACAAAGTTATTTGACTTCGATTTCTTTAAGGCGGAGGTTCCTCACCAGGTGGGCTGCTCTAATTAAGAGCGAGAAAATAACGCAAAGGATAGGTAGCATAACACGCCTTTTCGACGAAGCCTTATTCTTGTGCATTTTATTTAGGTCGTAATAAATATATTACTTGTACAAATAAAAGAACAAATGTCATAAACTCGCACCCCAATTTAGGCAACAAAGTCAAAATCTAAAATGTTCTTACCCGATGCTGAAATCTTTTATGTCCTTACGCGATCCATCACATTTGACTGCGTCACCGTGTCCTCAATTAAGGCTGATGAATCGGGAGAGTTGTATTTTATGGTGTAAAATACCTCGTCATTTCCACGCGTGAGGCTGTGTTCAAACAGCGTGCGATATTAAATCAAAAATATGTATTTTGAGGTTCCGTACCTCATTTGAAAAACAGGATACTTTAATGTCCGTCTGTCAGTCTGTCTGTATGTCTGTGAAGACCCTTTTTCTTGAAACTTGAAATATAAAGCAATTAATAAGAGCCGTGAGTAAAAAAGTGTTATATAAGGTTTTCCCTAGGGACTACAGTATGGGGTCCTTAAATTTTGAACTTTTTAAGGGGTCGGCAACGCGTGCGTGATGCGTCTGGTATTGCAAGCGTACATAGGCTACGGTAACCACTTACCAACAGGTGGGGCGTATGCTTGTTTGCTACCTTAGTTGTATATAAAAAAAAAAAAAAAGTTTCTGCGTTAATGCATTAAAAATATATGGCAATGAATGTCTATTTTTTGTATTGAAATGGCAAAAATGAAAAACCTCTTATCCCCTATAATAACTCACAATTCTGAAATTTGGAATGCTAAGAGTTTATATAACATAAATAAAGGAAAAATGTGTAGAAGTGTTTTTGTTAGGAATTTTTAACGCTTTTTTATTTTATAGTAGTTTATTTCACAGAACGGCACGTAGACATATACTTCAACATAAAGCAATAAGTTTGTTGTGCCCACGTGGACATCAGTTTGGTCAGAAGTTTTGTTCAGATTTGCGGAAATAGGTAACTTTTCTAAATCAAGTCATTCCATTTATAAAGTAAAAAAAGGTATACATAATTTCATTGAATACTGTACTATTGGCTTCGAATCTCAATTCATTGAATCGTAGAGTATAACTCAAATTCACAGAAATCAAAGTAATGGAAGAGTGATTTCATCATAAGATTATTTTAAAAATGTAAAAAGAGTTTTCGCTTTTCTTTCGAAACATTTCGTAACCGATCGTTTATTTGCTTTCGAATTTTAGGAATATTTTTTCCATAAAAATAATATAATTTTCTTACGTCCCTATATAATGATATAAAAGGTGATTCATAGTTAACCACAAGCAAAAATTATTCAATAAAAATATTTTATTTTGTGATAAATGGTATGAATAATTGTTTAATGAATTAATCTAATGATGCATGTTTTAATTATATTTTGTTGATTTTTTATGTACATGAATTTTTTACTATTTTCAATTGCTTGTGTTTTTTTAAGGAAATAAAAGGCTATAATAATAATAATAAGTATACCCTGAAACGGAACTCAATCAACAAGAAAAAATATAAGCAGCAAAATATCTTAAGATTCAAGATTATTTCCAAACTAGTTTTATTTCTTTCGTAACTAGCTTCCGCCCGCGGCTTTTCTCGCGTGGTACCTACATAAAAAGTAGCCTATATTCAAAACTATAATCTATCTCTGTACCAAATTTCATGCAAATCAATTCGGCCGCTTAGCCGTGATTGAATCACAAGCATCCAAACATCCACACAAACTTTCGCATTTATAATATTAGTAGGTAGGTTTATTAAACGTAAAAGAAGTTTCTCATCAAGATTACTACCCTAAACAGCTGATTTTAGAATGCGTTTCATTCAACTTTTCAAAAGTCGTAGAACAAACTTTAGTGCTAATTGGATGCAGAATAAGCCGCGTTTGGGATGGCATACATAATATGAATCACCTTTTATATTTATCAAAGTTCTGTTCTGAATATAGCATAGACTAGCTAGCGCCCACAGCTTTGCACGCGCAGCCAACGTAGCCTAGATTTTAGAGATAGTTTGGTACTATCTCTAAAATCTGTCTCTGTGCCAATTTCATCCAGATCCGTTCAGCCATGCTGACCATCCATCCATCCAAACTTTTGCATTTATATTAGTAGTAATATAACAGGCATAGATAAATAAAACTTAATGCCATTTTCTGGGGCTACTGCAAAAACTTTGTTTAACTTTCTCTCATCCAAGTATCATCAAAGTTCGTCATTTAAATGCCGTAAACTTACCGAATTAAACTGGATTTCAAGTGAAACCCTTAAGATTGAAGATAACACGCCTTGTCACCGCCTGACAGATCAGATAATAACGTCGATGGAACATTCGTAATAGTTATAAAATAAATTCTAGGACAGGATTTACTCGCTGTCGCACGCTGGCTCCCTAAGTCTATTTTTTTTTACTCGTGCATGCAGTAAGCCATAACCACTTTTCTCGTCGCTTATACTCGGGTTCGACTTATCGTATATTAGGGATGTTTAACGGGATTTCAGCTTAAAAAGATCAAAATAACAGCATTAAGAAGAATCGCACTAAGACATTTCGGGTCGGAGTTTTAAGGTTATAATTAAGGTATTTTGAAGTCATGTCCTGTTGGTCTTGGCTTGGCGCTAGTTCAATAGTAATGCAGGAAAATAACACAGACACATAGTGCAGTATAGTTCGGCCCCCTAATGGATGGAATTATGACATAGTTTGTTCTTCTACAGATTTCCTTATTTCAGATTTTATCACGCAGTAAAACTTAGAGCAAAAGCCCTCTCCATAGCCCGTGGTGCGATTTGAGCTTGTGTATACGGCCAATAGTTAGCGACTAAGTCTCTCAATACCATATGTCATCACTGGCAACACGCAGTGATTATCTATTTGACACACAAATACAGCACAGACAGAGATAAAAGCTAACGGAAGAAACAACAGTAGGTAACAAAGACAAAGACAGAGATAAAAGCAAACGGAGGAAACAACAGTAGGTAACAATCACACAAAATAAAATAAAGCGTAGGTACTTATTAGGTAAGACTAATACAAGTAGCAAAAACAAGAGAGACGGTTGAAAGAGTTGAGAGACAGTTGAGCCATCTTAATACCGTTACAAACGATCTAAAGATAGCTCATCTGATCCTGATCAATAAGTAGACACATTTACAAGAAAGAAAAGCAGGCGCCTACCCCACCCATCAAGTGGGTGCCAACTGGTGATACCTACATATCATGTAGTAACGTTTACGCTGCAGTGGCATGAGTCAAAAAGGTCCTATCTCAGCTTATTGCTGCTCCGCCGAGGCGTAGCAGTGCTGGTTTTCAGATTGGACCTGTGGAGTAAGACCTAGCCAGTTGAATCGCCTGACCCAAGTTGACATAGTGGTCTGCAACTTCAATTAATAAAGGTTACAAGATTTTATTAGTAAAAGCAGATTTTACAAGTCGAATGTTACATATTAAGATAAGTAACAATTTTATTATATTATATTTTATATAATTCATGTATAAATTAAGTAGGTTATAATTATAATTCTCGATTAATTACATAATATTAATAGCATTTTTCTTTCATCATTTTCATCATTTCAGCCGTACGACATCCACTGCTGAACATGGTCTCCCCCACAGACAGAGCAAATTCTTTATCATGTGGGGGGATTTGCCCATACTCACCACGCTGGGCATGCGGGCTGGAGAGCGCAGTTAGAGCTATCGTTGTTAAAATGAGAGACGCTGCTGCCCATCCCCTAGCTTTCTTCCCTTAGTCGCCTCTTACGACATCTGTGGATAGGTAGATATGGAGGGGCCTATTCTTCAGCCGGGGCCACCACGGCCTTCGTAATTGAAATCGGACACGGCATTTTTCTTTAAACACTACTATTTTATTTAAATTTAGATTTTTTTATAAACTGACCTAGGCGCGGGGACGATGTTCTACAGTTCAGGTAATTCTAGGAATTCGCCTATGCTGTAGAACACCCTCTCCTGCAGCCATGTCCTTATTCTATGCTTAAAAATGGCGGTGGAAGCGGCATCCCATATCGCTTCCGGTAGTCTATTATAAATCGACGGGCCCATAACAAACACAGATCTTTCGGTCTTGCATAATTTGTGCGGTGGCTTGACCAGCCTGTGGCAGTACTTATTGCTACGGAGAGCGCGGTTAGGGTTAACACCACGGCGCTGGAACTGGCCCAAATTATGATGTGTGAACCGCGCTACTTGGTAGATAAGCTCACATGGTAATGGCATTATTTTGAGTTCCTTGAACAAGTCTCTGCATGATACATCGTTGAGTCTAGTTCACCGCTAAATAACGGTTGCCGTTTTATATATGCCCTGACCTAAGGGTTTTATTGGGGAGATGTGATTGTGTATTGATTTTTTTGAGTGAATGGAAATGAAGTGGGTTTGGGATCGAGAAGATATTTAGGTTCCGTTCGTTGAATTCCTCACTTCGCGTACAGGACTACGAATAAAGTTATGCATCTGCAATCTTCGTTTTATCCTTTTTCTTCGTCATAGTGCATAAAAATTATATTTATAGCCGTGTTGGCATGGTGGGAAGTTCACTGACATTTTTCAAACGCACAAAAAAAAGTGGCTCCCTATTTATTCCCAAGTATGTTAGGCATCCTCTCAGATCTCTAAGCGATCATATCCTTGAAGATGTCTAAGGGGGTAGTCAGGGGCACGTCCGAACATTTGGCACATGCAGTAGTGAGTATGATACGTGACACGTTGCAAGCCATCGTCCCCTTTAAGAATACATACAGCCTTTCCGCCCAATGTGTTCAATAATACCGTAACGGCTCAACCGATTTCGTTGAAACTTGGAATAGATAAAGTACTATATTCTATGTAGGAAAAGCATTTAAGCTACTTTTCATGGAGTAAATAGCAGTAGTTAGCTAGTATATAACAAAGTCATATCTTTATTGATATAACCAACATCTAGCTTGAGTTTATTACTAACCAAATACGGTGAGAAAACGAAATTTTATTTCATTACGTTTATTCTAGAGCATTCGTTTCAAGTGTCTCCTCTCCTTGTAAAAGCGTGTTTCCGCGAGTCTCGTTATATTACGTTTTGCAGTCGCGACAAGCGATAGATGGCAGCAGTGGCCCGAGTACAAATAATCGCGATAGCGTTACGTTTACGATACAAAACTAAATTACTACTAAACTAAACTAAAATACTACTAAAACTAAAATTAATTAAAATTAATACTAAAACTAAAATACTACTCCGTCCGCATTTATATGGCAGCTAGTCCTACTAATATTATAAATGCGAAAGTTTGTAAGTATGGATGGATGGATGTTTGTAACTCTTTCACGTAAAAACTACTAAATGGATTTTAATGAAACTTTACAATAATATAGCATAAACATCAGAATAACACATAGGCTACAAATTATAAAGATATTGTGTGAATTGTAACGCCATGCTAATATAAGCTACTCGACGAAGTCGCGGGCACCAGCTAGTAATATTACAAATGCGAAAGTTTGTGAGGATGTTCGGATGTTTGTGGTTCAATCACGACCAAACGGCCGAACGGATTTGGATGAAAGGAGCCATTTCATTCTGGGCCTGGTCCATGTATACTACATAGAAAAATTAGGAAAAAATAGGAGATTACAAGAAAAATACAAGAAAAATTAATTTGAAGACTAATGCGATGGTACAAGAATAGTTCTTCTGGTTTTTTACTATGTGAACACTATTTGAAGGCCGCCATGTTGGTTTATAATTGGCGTTTGACATAACATTGACATATTTTTCAAGTCATGTTGTTTGATTTGATGTTTTTGTTTTGTCAGATAAATGTAGGTTGTCAAAATGACATTTCACGCACCTCCATCCGCCATATTTTTGTAGCGCTGTGTGTTGCTCTCTTTGTCGAAGAAAATCTAAATGTACCTTAGAAGCTAGACTCTTAAAAAAATCTAAATATGTTGGCACGCTTTTGCCGACCGCTTCCCCTAGGTAGCTACTGATTGATCGACTCAGTAGCTACCTAGAGGAATCGAGCAGTATAGTTTCCGCGCGCCACCGTTGTTCTTCTTGAAAGCGCCAACAGATGGCGCTGAGCAATAGGTTTGCGTCGACACTAGTATCCTCTAAGTAGGACACAGCAATGCGGTCGTTTACAGCGACACGTATAAGCTGGAAGACAGGATTTCGGTATTATACACACTTTATTAGGCTTAAACTTTTTGCGAGTTTTCTGGCTTAATACCTACAAGCGACAAACATAATTTTAGGAGGAGGTAGGGCACAGCGAGTTTTTCTCGTTCTGAATTGGAGCAGCCCGCCTTACAGAAGATCGCAGCCAAATAACACCATTTATTTCAAATAGTGTTGTGTTCCTGCGATGAGTAAGGTTGCCAGAGCTCTTTAGGGGGGGAGAGGGGAGGGTTCGGCAACGCGTGCGTGATGCCTCTGGTATTGCAAGCGCTCATAGGCTACGGTAACCGCTTACCAACAGGTGGGCCGTATGCTTGTTTGCCACCACAGTTGTATAAAAAAAAAAACAACAAATATGAACAGTTTTGTGAGAGACTTGCGCTCCGAGCAGTTTAAATTGGAGCATCATAGCATTTGTGTCCAAATTGATCATTTCATATCTGCTTTCCTAACAAACTCACACTTCCATTTCAAGGACACGGGACCATGACGTCTTTGGACATTCAAATGCAAGCGTATCAGCACTATTTTATACAAATTTGGGTCAGTCCCGTACCATCATGATGGACCGACGACATTGTGAATGTTGCGGGAAGTCGGTGGAACAAGCTTAAGACCGTTTGTCGTGTGGGGGACTCTTTGGGGGAGGCCTATGTCCAGCAGTGGACTTCTACAGGCTGATGATGATGAATCATACGAGTTTAATATTTAATTTTAATAATTTATATTTATTTATTAGATATTAAGTTCAAGAGTTATTTCAAAAAACCACTCATTACATTCAAAACCAAAGCAAATAATAAGAACTTCTTTAAACCGCAACTTCTGAAAATGAAGCATTATAAGTAAAAAAAAAAGCTTCCAGTGTTTTGAAGCATTTTATTTGTTTGTTATATTTTACAAGCTTGTAACCGCGACTTCGCTTTGTTTTTTTTGAAACATAAATTAGCTAAATTGTTGAGCTGTTCGTTCTGGCGTGATTGATGACAAACATCCATACATCCAAACATTCGCATTTATAATAGCAGCACGATAATATTTTGGCTTATGCTCTATCATCATCATTTCAGTCGTACGACGTCCACTGCTGAACATGGCCTCCCCCATAGACAGAGCAAATTCATTATCATGTGGGGGGATTTGCCCATACTTACCACGCTGGGCATGCGGGTTGGTGAGCGCAGTTAGAGCTATCGTTGTTAAAATGAGGGACGCTGCTGCCCATCCCCTAGCTGATTTCCCTTAGTCGCCTCTTACGACTTCCGCGGATAGGTAGATTTGGAGGGGCCTATTCTTCAGCCGGGGGCACCACGGCCAACAGATTATGTTCTATACAGACTGATAAACAATTAATCCTTAATTTCAGTAAACAAAAACTTAATCAGTATCCGTCGAGTAAAACGCTGCAAATGCAAAAATTATCTCAGTATAAATGTCAAATTTATATTCCCCAACCCCACGCATGCGTAGTACTACCCTCTCTCGTATCATAGGGTGGGGGTCAGATATACCCGTGGACCGCGAAGGGTGGTCGTTTCTACCCCCTAGATTATATTTCCCGATCGCGAGTGAAAATGCAGTGAAGTGACGTTTGTGATATGAAAATACGTGAAGTGTTAAATCGTGAATACTAAATATTTGTGCTGTGGAATGTGTGTGAGATAGAAATTTACGGTAAGTTTCTGGAAAGTTAATATATTTTTAGTTTAAAATGTATAAAAAAATATGAGTTTATTGTTATTGTTTATGTTTTATATATGATTTTTCAGAATAATAATTATATAAATATTTTTCATAAATTTTTTTATGGCTAAAAGTGTATAGAGAGTTACATAACAGTACCGCAAAGCTATAAGTTTCAGGAACTTTTTAATTATAACTTTCAGCGTTTCATCATTTAATTTTCTTTAGACGAAAGATTTCTTGTTAAAAATTTGGTTCTACCAAATTCTCAAACGAATCAAGTCCTTATTATCATCGAAGTACCTTACATCATTTTGAATAATTTTCGCACGTTTAAAATCTCTATTAGCCTAAGGAGGTCCCTAAGCTAATAGAGAGTTTGAACGTGCTTTTTAAATATAACATATTATATGTATGGTAGTCTGTAAGGTATTTATTAATATGGGCCATGGCATATTACACATGTTTGTGTAATATGTCAAGTAGCCTGAAATAAAGATATTATTATTTATTATTATTAAATACTGGTTCCGCCAGCGGGTTCTATCGCGATGATATCTACATAAAAATTAACCTATATGCTGTTCAAGGTAAAGAACTTTATCTATTCTAAGTTTCAAGGAAATCGGTAGAGCCGTTACGGCGTGATTGAACAACAAACATCGAATCATCCTCACAAACTTACGCATTTAAAATATTAGTAGGAATCCAGTATTTATGTAAAGGCACATTAAAAACCTTCAAAAGTCTTATACCGATAAGTAATTGATGGGCAAGATTTTGGGGATTTAGCGTGAGAAGCGGGTCCGAAAAGGTTTTATGTAAATCAGTTCTTGAACGAACATATAGGGTTCGTTCATTGTGGACAATTAGGACGTGCATTTATCTAATGCGTATTTATATATTTCATCTAATTGCTTTGATATTTCAAAGGTTTTTTATTCATATTTATTACAACTTTTTTATCGTTACAAGTCATTCATACTTGTTTTTTTTTATTATTGATCCACGATCTTTCACGCATCTGGTGTTTCTTCGTCACTATGCGTTAACTTTATTTGTAACATGACATGCCAATGTTATAATGTTATAACGCAATGATCAATAAATAAATTTAATTGAAAAATAATATAATAAATCACTTAAGGTTTTTTTTATGTTTATCATCAATGTTTTTATTTAGTTTTAATATAGTTTCATAATCTATCTACATTATAATGTTTATTATAAAAATATATAGCACAACTTATAATTTATATATTTTTCTAAATATTCTTTATTGTACACATGAAAAATACAGATACAAAAATTAGAAAGAAAGGTATGTACGAAGGCAAGCTTAACCCTAAAAAGAGTTTTCTTCCAGAAAACCATTGAAGCTTGAGAGACGTGATTATAGAGGGAGGTTCGTGTACCTAAATTGTTTGGTAGAATATTATATTTATAAACATACATATACCTATTAATATTACATATACAATGAATACCTACATGTTCAAAAATATATATTTAATATAATTTATAATGTAGATATTTATTTACACAAAGAAACTTAAAACTAATACAAGTTAATATTTACAAAATACACAAGAAACAGTTGAGCCATCTAAAGACCGTTACAAACGATCTATATTTAATTAGATAATATATATATTACATATATATATATATATATAATACAGAAATTACAAGGAAAGGTAGTGCTCTTTAAATTTCCTCTTTCAGACATTGCCAGATGGACTATCACGAATGACATGCGGGAGAGCATTCCATAAATACACACAGATGAGTATTGTTTTGAGCTGGAGATACGTCGACTCTCGATCCGTAGGTCGTAGGTTAAAATCCCGGTTGTGCATCAATGGATATTACTTTTTGAAAAACTTATATGCGCTTTATAATGCTCAAAACAACGAAGGAAAACATCGTTCTGTGAATTGCATATACTCTAATCAAGTCAATCTTTTAAGTGTTGAGAGTCAATGCATTTATTCAGTGGATAGTACAATTTAAAAGGTATTATGCATGGAGAAGAAGCCAGCTGAATTGTTTTACCATAATGTTTCTCTCATAGTCAACCAAGCCCTAACGAAAAATGGCCAAGAACAAACAAGTATAACTATAAAGTATTTATTTTAACCCACAATAGTCATATACGTAGTCCTGACTCCACACTAGGATTCCCTGTGTTGTGGGTATCAGAAACAACGAGTACCATGGTGCCGGTAATGCACCAATGTACTCGTTGTTTCTGATAGACCGTAGCACCGACAATCATTGGGGAGTAAAGGTTCTCGAATAGCGACCACGAAGCGGGCGACGCAGTGTTGGAAGGCCTCCCACCCGATGGACCGACGAAAGTGTGAAAGTTGCGGGAAGTCGGTGGATGGAAAAGGCTCAAGACCGTTCGTCTTGGAACTCTTTGGCATATCTATACCCAGCTAGGCTGGTGATGATGATGAACATTTTTCCCGCAGCGGGAATCGAACCCACCGCCACCGAGGTCGGTAAATTCGAGTATTGAGTTATCCAATTTACAATATTTGACCACGCCTTGATTTGGGGGCCTTTGCTACGTATAGTCTGTGGCGGCAACCCTGGAGCTGTCTAACTGAAGCCTAATAAATTGAACCCTGTAAAAACACGTCGAGCCCTTATCAAAATTTACTCAACTGTTACGCAAAACCGGATGTTCCGGATACGGAAGTAGCACATTTAACAGGTTTAACAAAACGTTGGTATTGCCAATCTCAAAAATCAAAGGTGTTTATACAACTAAGGTGGCAAACAAGCGTACGGCCCAACTGTTTGTAAGCAGTTACCGTAGCCTGTGAGCGATTGCAATACCAGAGGCATCACGCCCGCGTTGCCGACCCCAAACCCCTCCACCCCTAAAGAGCTATGGCAACCTTACTCACCGCAGGAACACAACACTATTTGAAACAAATAATGTTATTTGGCAGCGATTTTCTGTGAGGCGGAGGTACCTCCAAGGCGGGCTGTTCCAATTTAGAACGAGAAAAACTTGCTGTGCCCTGTGTGTGTTTATTTTAATGCTTGCTTATTGTGTCATAGATTCATTCTTGGTCCCCGAAGCTCCCCCCCCCCCTCCTTTAAAAGAGCTCAAAGTTAAATTACTTTTTTTAAATCATCATCTTCATCGTCATTTCAGCCGTACGACGTCCACTGCTGAACATGGCCTCCCCCACAGACAGAGCATATTCCTTATCATGTGGGGGGATTTGCCCATACTAACCACGCTGGGCATGCGGGTTGGCGAGCGCAGTTAGAGCTATCGTTGTTAAAATGAGGGACGCTGCTGCCTCTAGCTTTTTTCCCATAGTCGCCTCTTACGACATCCGCGGATAGGTAGATATGGAGGGGTCTATTCTTCAGCCGGGGCCACCACGGCCTTATAATATAGCAAATATTACTCACTTAAAAAAAAATAAAGGAAGGTAAGTCTCAAAAGTAGAACATTCGAACTTCAATATCTTAATTACTTGTTCTCCGTGTAGCATGACCGTGGGACAGGCTGTATATGGGTCATGTCCTAAATTAATTAACGTCGCATTGACTCGACGACGAACGCTCGGTTATTTGCTCTCTCTATCAATAGAAATGTATTGGGAATATCGGTCAGAAGGTTCGGTATGTCAGGAACGTAGAAATTATAGGCTACGGTAACTGTTTACCAACAGGTGGGGCGCAGGCTTGTTTGCCAACCAAGTTGTATAACAAAAAAAAAATTGAATGCCGTACTGCCTACCCCTCCGGAAAACAGGCGTGATTTTATGTAGGTGTCAAATTTATTTGTGCCTGTAAGACTTTATGCATGAAAGGAGCCTCTAAGAAGCGTACTTTAATCCTTTCAATACACTGATTATTTCATCGCCGTTCATAGGTTGATGATGATGTTTGTTCTGTATCTGGGTGTTAAATATTTATCTATTATGTATATCAGTCTCTAGTACCCATAGTAGGCTATTTTATTTTATTAATGAAACAAATAACTGCGCTCGCTAACCCGCATGCCCAGCGTGGTGAGTATGGGCAAATCCCCCCCACATGATAAAGAATTTGCTCTGTCTTTGGGGGAGGTCATGTTCAGCAGTGGACGTCGTATGGCTGAAATGATGATGACGAATGAAACAAAATCCACAGCTCTTAGGTATATTGTACATTTAAACTAATTCACTTTACTAAAAGCCAATAAACGATTTAATTTTTTTATATAAATCATTTAATTTTACTAATTACGACTGTCACTGATATGACACAAAACTAATTCTAAGCTAGTAAAACTAATCCCAAACTAGGCTATGCCTAGTTCTAGGATCAGTTGACCGTGTGTGATAGATCATCATCATCATTTCAGCCGTACGACGTCCTCTGCTGAAAATGGCCTCCCCCACAAACAGAGTGAATTCCTTATCATGTGGGGGGATTTGCCCATACTCACCACGCTGGGCATGCGGGTTGGCGAGCGCAGTTAGAGCTATCGTTGTTAAAATGAGGGACGCTGCTGCCCATCCCCTAGCTTTTTTCCCTTAGTCGCCTCTTACGACATCCGCGGATAGAGATATGGAGGGGCCTATTCTTTAGCCGGGGCCACCCCATCCTTTTAGTGTGATACCTAGATATGTCCGGAATATTAAATAAAATTAAATTAAATAGGGCCACCATCCCTCGACCTGGTCACTGGCCTAATACAGGATAACCAAGAAAGAATCAGTGACACGACATGAAGAAGAAGACTTGATTTCTATCTTGCTTGCTTTCTTGGTCATCCTGTAGGCTCCTTTCATGCACTACGCATTATATAATTTTACTCCTTTCGCTAACTAATAGCCTCATACACAAGCTCAAAGTCGCGCAACGGGCTATGGAGAGAGCTATGCTCGGAGTTTCACTACGTGATAAGATCCGAAATGAGGGAACTCTTAGAAGAACCAAGGTCACCGAAACAGCTGATGTGAATATACAAATACCTCGACAAGATGACGCGGCGGGTCATCTTGTCGGTGACGCAGCGGGTGAGTGCCCATCTCAGACGCCACGGGTTCAATTCCCGCTGCGGGACAAATTTTTGCATGACCTGCATAAATTTGTTCGGGGGCTGGGTGTTGTGTTATCAGTACACGTAGTTTCTGATACCCACGACACAGGGAATCCTACAGTGTGGGGTCAGGACTATGTATGTGACTGTTAGGTGTTTTTTGACTATAGCTGCAGAGAATATTTGTAACAAATGGTAAACAATGTTATAATGAGCCAAGTACCTCAAGGAAAAGTACCCATAAATAATAGGTACTTCAGAAACGTGAAACCTGCGGTCGTGGGGAAAAAAGTCGCATTTTTACCATTCTTTTAACCGCAGCTTAAGCGGCTCAAACAAACAAAACTCCGACCCATGGTGCACATGAGTGGGCAAAGGTAGTCGGAAAGACGACGACGTGTTGTTTACTTGATTGTTTAGAATGCATTCTCTGTTTCCAACATGCCTTAAAAAAAGCTATGTTGGCCTTGTAGGAGTACCTTGACTTTTGATCCGTAGTTCGCAGATTCAAATCACGCCCGTGCGTGAAAAATCTTATATTCTAGAAATGAATGTAAACATTAGTATGTTCCAGATCAGTTGTTTTTGGTTACGGCGCCGACCTTATATTTAATTATTAAACAAGTCTGCGAGAAGTTTGCCATCAAAATTACTTCCTAAAACAGCTGAAGCTGAACTGATAAGACCCAAACAGCTTTTGGTTGGCTGTCTTTATTAGGATTTGGAAAAATATCCACTATCTCCTGGACTAAAATGTTTTTGATGTAAACATTCAAACCAAGACCTCATGAGGGCAGAACAAACACACCGCAATAACCTTTGCACGCTCCACGTCACAAACAAAAAGGAATTTGTGGACATTTCCCGAAAATTCGGGAGATTTTTCAACTGGCAAGAATGGAGCTTGTGCCCGGGACAGGAATCTGACGAGGCCTGCACCTAAAGAGTATTTCATACAATAGCTGACGACCCGTATGATGCGAAATTTACTCTGTGTCACTGTGTCCTACATTAAGCCGTGTTCAAACGGTATGCTATATGCCATCCTACTAATTCTATGCTAATGTTATAAATGCAAAAGTTTGTGAGGATGTTTGGATGTTGTTCAATCACGCCGTAACGGCTCAACCGATTTCGCTAAAATTTGAAATAGATAGAGTTCTGTACCTAGAATAGCATTAAAGACTACCTATTTTTTATGTAGGTACATAATAAGGTTTAAAATAAGTTCTAAAATAGGTTTTAAATGGACCTACTGAACATAATCTCGTAACAAGTGTAGAAATTAACAAGAAATTGATTATAGAAGAGAGTTCAAAGCATTAGAGGTATTTCATTATCCAGTCGGAAATTGAAGGGAAATATAAGATCCTTTATTGGGATGCTAAAGCCCGTTAACCTTACAACCAGCGGCCGTCATAAAGCGGTCGTCAACGATTAGTACCTAGTAATCCAACTAATCCGCCGTGGTGGCCCCGGCTAAAGAATAGGCCCCTCCATATCTACCTATCCGCGGATGTCGTAAGAGGCGACTAAGGGAAAAAGCTAGGGGATGGGCAGCAGCGTCCCTCATTTTAACAATGATAGCTCTAACTGCGCTCGCCAACCCGCATGCCCAGCGTGGTGAGTATGGGCAAATCCCCCCATATGATAGTAATTCGCTCTGCCTGTGGGGGAGGCCATGTTCAGCAGTGGACGTCGTACGGCTGAAATGATGATGATGATGATGATGAATCCTACTAATATTATAAATGCAAAAGTCTGTGAGGATGTTTGGATGTTTGTTGTTCAATCACGCCCAAACGGCCGATCGGCTTTGGATGAATTCGGATGAAATTTGGTAAAGGGATAGATTTTATTCTGGAATAGCATCATCATCATCTCCCTGCCCTTATCCCACGTCATGTGGGGTCGGCACAACATGTTTTTCTCTTCCACTCCCCTCTATCAGCCGTCATGTCAGTATTCACTCCTTTCTTACTCATGTAAGAAAGGAGTGAATACTGAGTGAATTCCACATATTCTGGAATAGCATATAGGCTATTTATTTTTCATAAAGGTACTACGTGGGTAAAGCCGCGGGTGGAAGCCAGTATTTCATACGTGACAGATTGTAAGCCCACCGCTGCTTATAAAAGTACCTACTGTTTTTTTCACGATGTTATCCTTCGCCATTAAAAGTACCTACTGCTAACATTTTCCGAATAGAAACAGTCATAGGAAGATTGATCGGTAGAAACACTACAACTACAAAGGGGTACCTATGTAGTTGTAGTCAGAAAACCAGCGCCGCGCCGTACATAATATTATGTTCGGTGCAGCTTTATGCTGAGACGGGACCCATTTGCCTCACACAACGCATACTACTTAGCCTACCACTTAGCCACCTACCTACCTACTTTTGTATGTTTTCCTACTGCGTTATGTATTACCTACCTATGAAGTATTTTCTATGTACCCACCTACCTACTGTACCTACCTGCGTTGTGGGTCAAATAAACAAATTTTCTTTCTTTCCTTCTTTACCTAAGCTTTTAAGTGTTTTAAGTATGTTTTGTTTTGTGTTTTTTTTATGTTTAGTAAGCGTTGTGGAGCAAATAAACATGTTTTCTTTCTTCTTCTTTCTTTCTATTGGTGCACGACCGGTTCGAACCCACGAGCTCCGAATCGAAAGTCGGGGTAACTCCGACAAGACCAACGTCTAGATCACACCATTTCACATGTGCAGCACATGACACATCACACCATTTTTATTTTATTAATTTTGCTCGTGTTTGGTTTTATTTAATTGTTTGTTGTAAAAATCATCATCATTATAGCTGTACGACGTCCACTGCTTAACATGGCCTCCCCCACAGACAGAGGGAATTCCTTATCATGTGGGGGGATTTGCCGATACTCACCACCATGGGCATGCGGGTTGACGAGCGCAGCAAAAGCTATCGTTGTTAAAATGAGGGACGCTGCTGCCCATCCCCTAGCTTTTTTTCCCTTAGTCACCTCTTACGACATCCGCGGATAAGTAGATATTAGGGGCCTATTCTTCAGCCGGGGCCAACACGGCTAAAACGTTGTTAAAATATGCTGTGCATTTTCACAACATATTTTTACTACATAGGTATTTGTATGTGTTTTGGTTGCAAATAAATAAATGTC
Organism: Anticlea derivata; assembly: GCA_947579855.1. Taxonomy (NCBI): domain Eukaryota; kingdom Metazoa; phylum Arthropoda; class Insecta; order Lepidoptera; family Geometridae; genus Anticlea; species Anticlea derivata. The sequence goes on from OX388281.1 coordinate 7,439,662, forward strand.
TATGTATATGTCTAGATGATCGGTCCGGACTTCTTAAGAACGCATTGAGAAACCCATAGACCCGTAGAGGGGCTCTGTCAAAGACCCTGTACTAAGACCGCCCAGACAGGACCTAATTGCTTTAATAAGGACAGAGAATGGCATAGATTCGGGTTTGCTTCTCGATCGGACACCTCGGGGCGAAAATTGGTTTAACTAGATCTAAAAGTTAGGACCCTTTAGTAAGGGTTGAAATTGTTTGAATGATTTTGGGGATCGTGTTGTGTGTTAGTGTCATACAAAATATTTTGAAATTTTTGGATTAAATTTGTTCATTAAGTTAACGTTCTCTTTCATTTTTATTAAGGTCTTATAAAGATTTTCGGATGCATATTATTATATCTAAAGAACGTAGTTATTAGCCGTGTTGGCCTAGTGTTGGTTTCCGCGAATCCTGATCCGAAGTTCCTGGGTTCGAACCTGAGTCCCTAGTCTGAGATGTCAGTAAATTCTCATTTTTCACTTTCGACCCTGAAAAGCGAATAGATTACTTGTTTTTGTAGGCAACTGACATCTCAGAATACGGAATGAGGTTTTTTTTTTACAAACAATTTAATTGCGCATTACCACTTTATCTGAGGGAAAGTCTACCATTATTGGGGAAAAAGTCGTGAGCCTATTTCATTGGACTTGTTTCATATACCAACATAGAATTTAATTGCATTTTCAAGTCCGTTTTCTATATTTTAGACAATAATTTTTAGAATAATTCTGGCATGAGTGCGATACTGAATTGAACAGAATGTTGTCGACCTTGTCGCATACAGATCTAAGCAACGATTCAGACAAAAGTGTTTGTCTTCGTCGCAACCAGACGTATACATAATGAAGAAAACTCGATTATTATTCTGAATGATAGCGATCCAGACAGCGCTTTGCATAAAAATAAAAATGTTTATAATAAGTGTACCTACAGACTCGTGGAGCTTGTTCAAAAGTGTCAGTGAAATTTCTACTAAACGAGGCTTTATTATTATTATTATTCATTTATTTCAGATCATGTCCATATTAAAGTTACAAATAATAATTACTTAATTAATTACATAAAATCACACATTACACAAAATTAAAATAAAATCAAATAAAAACACATCAAATAAAAATAACACAATAAATTAAAATAAAATAAAATAATTTATTTTAAATTTATAATTTCCTAAAAAAATTTATCACCAAGCAACTTACTAGTCCATCCTACTGTCCTACTTATATTTTCATATATTGTTATTCTAATATCCTACTAATATACATACTATAAAATATAAAATCAAATAAATACAAAATAAAATATAAACTAATTAAACAAATAATTTTGGACATGCGGCAAGGTGCCAAGAGCACTGGCTTTTATTTAAAAAATAAAACTAATATTAAATATGCGAAAATTTATGAGGATGTTTGGATATTTAGATGCTTGGATGTTTGTGGTATATCACGCCGTTCCAATACCCACGACACAAGGAATCCTAGTGTGCGGTGAAGGCTATAATAAATAATAATAAATATTCCGGACATATCACACACGGTCAACTGATCCCAAACTAGGCATAGCCTGTACTATGGGTACCAGAGACTGATATACATAATAGATATATATTTAACACCTAGACACAGAACAAACATCTGTGTTAGTCACAAATGTTTGTCCAGTGCGGGAATCGAACCCGCTACCTCTAGCGCAGAAGGCAGAGTTACTACCAACTGAGCTATAAGGCCAGTCACTACAACGTTTTCGAATCGATCCCGGTTCGATTCCCGAGTCTTGTTTTCTTTCTCTATCTCTATCCTTTTTGAATGTACTTACATTGATTTTCCTTAGTGAGTCTGCAATGAGTTCGTAGGATCTTATATTAACATAAAAAACTAATTTCTTCAAATTAGGACGCCAAGAAAGCTGAATATAATGGACGATAATTTCGCGCTAAGATTTACTGGTTCTGTTTTTATTTTCTCGGAAATCTCGGCCGTTTTTATAAGTTATTATAAAAAAGTCTAGGCTAATCATTTTTGTATTACAATAATTTAGATCTTAGATTAATTTGGTGTCTGTATTGTAATTTCGCAGAAAAAGAGGCTATCATTTTAATAAAATTTATTTTAAGTTCATTATAAACCATCATATTATTACCTAGTTATTCAGATCGATAGGTATATAAATCGTTTTTATAAAAACATCTAGTACTAAAGGGCTCAATAGCTAAAGGTGGAACTTTTAGTAGCGCCCTCTACGCTTGCCTAGCCCGGTGTAGCTGGCAGTGGTCGTAAGAGACCCACAGCATATAAAGACGTTCGAAAAAAAAAAAAAAAAAACTTTTACTCACTTACAGAACGCTGTAGTGCCTAGGACATGTTTTAGATGGAGTAGGCTTGACTCGGCTTGAGCACCTATACCATTCTCTCAGCCTAATCGGCCTTTTATACAAGTAGGTTTAATAGGTAGGTTATTTATCTTTTTTTAATACCTATAGCCCTTAACCCACTCTAGGATTCCCTGGGTATCAGAAACTACGAGCACCATGGTACCATAACAAGCATACCCGGAACAAATATTTGCACATCATGCAAACATTTTTCCCGCAGCGGAAATCGAGCCCACACCCCTTGAAATATTTGTACATATTTGTACACCCCTATTCTTCAGAAATATTTGTAGGAACTACCGCGAATTCTTATAGTTACTATAAAATCCAAAAAGCCAATTCCATAGAAATAATTCTCGTCTACACTGTCTCCGCTATATTAAGGTCATAATTTCTTTATGTTTCAAGCAAGAGCTTACGTAAATAGTTGATCATAAAAGACACGGTCTTCGGAAAAACCCCTCCAAATCGATATCTTCTACGACGAACTTCCAAAGCCTACTTTCCTAAAAATCGGTAGCCGTTTTTTGACATCCGTTAAAATGACATTGCATTCTATGTCCAATGCTGGCTTTCTCCGAAGAGTGCTATGACGAACGGGCTTGAGCCTTCTCCATCCCCCGCCTTCACTTAACATTTACAATGTCGTCTGTCCATACGGCGTCGTCCGGTTTGAGGTCGTCATTCAAGAACCTTTACTCCCCAACGGATGTCAGTTCTGCGAGCTATATGGCCTGCCCACTCCCAATTCAACTTGCTATTTCTGAGAGCTATATCGTTGACCTTGGTTCTTCTACGGATTTCCTCACTTCGGATTTTTTCACGTAGTGAAACTCCAAACATGCCTCTCTCCATAGCCCGTTGCGCGACTTTGAGTTGTATATGAGGCCAATAGTTTGCAACTAAGTCTCAGTGGCATATGTCATCTCTGACGCGCACTGATTGTAAACTTTAATCTTTAGGCTCAGCCATATTGGACCTACCTAGCTGAATCGTCTGACCCAAACTAGCAAAATATATATCATTATCGAATTTTATGCAAACTGGTCCAGCCGTTACGGTGTGATTGAGAATAAACATCCCAACAACTCAAAAAACGAACTAAAATGTTAAACAGACTTTTTTCTATCAATTGCGGTAGTGATTTCCCTGTGTCGCTTTTTTAAAAATAAACCTTGAAGACATCAAAAAGATCCAAAAGAACAAATTGTGGAACAATTTATCTAGCCTGGAGTTGTAATGTAATCGGAAACCGATCCCTAGGGAGCTTACGAAGTCTTACGGAACCCTAAGGTTCAGCTACATTACAAGCGTGGTTCAGCATCGCGCCTAGAATTTGTCTTCATACGACGTAAATAATTAATTTAATATGAACTACTGGCCAACTTTTACGGCGAAGGCCTCCCGAAGCCCTCCAAAGCACGGAAGCGCTCAGCTGTTTGTGCCACTAGCGGTAACCCATTCATTAGCAACATTTTGGTTTTATTTTCTGCTATTTTTGACCACTTTGAATCTGGTGCCTGTCCAAGCTAGACTAGACGGTCTACGTCTAAACTACCCCCAACAATTACATAAATAGCCCTGCCTGACACCACACCGCAATTTCTATGGCACAGTCGGCTGCAATAAGAAGACAAAAATTAATAATTTTGAAAACGATGCCACAATGCAGATTATATTGGTAGGTACACAGTACAATTGAAAATGACACATTATGTTGATGGCTTAGTATTTTTTTTTACATAGAACATACATTTTTTTTGTTACTGTGACGTCAGTTTGAAAATTATAACTAGACGAATATAAGAAAAACTAGACGTTTGCTGGAGGGTGCGGTGATATGTTGTTTGTGTCTCACGAATCCATAGAAGGTAAAGTCGTTCCTAGAACTAGGTTCCTAGAATTTTATCTATTTGTCGTGAAGTAAGTAGTAGTTGGGTTTTATGGAAATCTGGAGATGATATGGCAAAATACGGATGCTAGCAAGTACGCACTGTACAAGTTTCCGGTAGTGCCTTAAACTAGTCTGATCTAGTTGACGATCCATGCAATTTCAATGAGTAAATGGAAATGAAGGTTATTTTTGATCACCGTTTCGGAATAAACATCATCAATGTTTTGATTTCTTTGGGAAACGCTGACGTTTCCGAACGGAAATCTTTCCGATGTTTTAAATTAGCCCTGCTGTTCGCGTGGAGATGAGAACTCCAACTTGAACAACGTTGAAACTTGGAATATAAAGAGTTATTACTTAGTTTTTTGGAGGAGGTAGAGCACAGTGAGATTTTCTCGCTCTAAATTGGAGCAGCCCGCCTGGGAGGTACCTCCACTTTACAGAAGATCGCAGCCAAATAACATAACTTGTTTCAAATAGTGTTCCTGCGGTGAGTAAGGTTGCCAGAGCTCTTTAGGGGGGAGGGGTTCGACAGGCAACGCATTAGCAATGCTCTAGGTGTTGCTGATGCCAATAGGCGACGGTAACCACTTACCACTTAAGTTATTTACCTAGAATAGCATAAAGGCTAGTTTTTATGTAGGTACTACGCGAGTGAGTACTACGAGAGTCGCGCAACGAGCTATGGAGAGAGCTATGCTAGGAGTTTCACTACGTGATAAGATCCGAAATGAGGAAATTCGTAGAAGAACCAAGCTCACCGACATAGCTCTCAGAATTAGCAAGTTGAAGTGGCAGTGGGCAGGCCATATAGCTCGCAGAACCGATAACCGTTGGGGAGTAAAGGTTCTCGAATGGCGACCACGAACCGGGCGGCTCAAGACCGTTCGTCGTGGAACTCTTTAGGAATGCTCGTCGAGCAGACGTTCTACTCGTTCGATGAGTTCATCGGTCTTAGGGTAGTGATTTAATTAATTTTCATTTTTCATATTTTTATAATTATTTGAGATATTTTTTGGTTTCCAATAATATAATATTTATTAATTCCATGCAACTCTGTATACAATGTATACTTTTAAGTTGTTTGTTAATGTGACATGTACAAAAAATGTATGTAATAAATGAATACTGAATACTGAATACTGGGCCTATGTCCAGCAGTGGACTTCTACAGGCTGATGATGATGATGACTACGCGAGTGAAGACGCGGGCGTAATCTAGTAAGAAATATTCGCAATATGCTACAGCGGTAGCCGTGAACTGTTGATGTAGAAAGTTCGAAAAACAACACAGAATTTAGAAAATTACATACGAAAATTCTACGTGTTCTGTAGGCTAGAGGAGAAGTTATTTTACTCCAACTTTTTATTTCAGGGATCATTTTTTGCTCAAATATTTGGGACGTGTTGAAAATACTTAGTATCAGAATTTTTCGATCATTTGAACCAAAGCTGATCACAATACAAGGGTTATTAATAATATGTATACAATCCCGAAAGGGGCATTTTAATCCTTTCACTACACTGATTCTTTCATTGACGGTCATCTTAGTAATCATGCATCTTAGTAACGTTTTGTGTAAAAATTGTATTCTGATAATTTTGATAGCATATCTTAATGTGAATTTGCGCATGCAGTGTACATCTTTGAAATTGAATGTAATCTAGAAAATACTAAACCTAACTAATTTAAGCTCATAATCATGTTAATTTCGTTGATGTGCCTAATAAGTAAATAAATAAACGGTCATAGGCCCTTTTCAGGGCCACCATACCTCTACCTGGTCACCGACCAAAAATAGGATGACCAAGAAAGAATCAGTGACACGACAAGAAGAAGAAGAAGAAGGGGCATTTTTATAGGCTTTGTTTGGCGGTGGTGGCCCTGGTTGAAGAATTCCTCCTTCCACCCGTAGATATCATACAAGGGATATCATATGGGTAGCAGCGTCCTTTATTGCTACAACAATAGTTCTTACTGCGCTCACCAATTTGCGTGCCCAGTGTGGTGAGTATGGGCAATTATTCAACTGTTTTATTTAGTAAAATCTTGAACTTTTTTTTTACTTTATAGACCAAAATCATCTTGGTAATTAGTAATAGTTCAAGACAAAAAAAAAATCGATTTTTTTTTCGTTTTATTCTCTTTTCGTTAGTATTTTTTTTATGTTATACGGAGGCAAACAGACTTATGGCCCACCTGATGGTAAGCGGTTACCGTCGCCTATTGACATCTGCAACACCTGGAGCATTGCTAATACGTTGCCTGCCCTGGAGAAATCTTTTTGTATTTTTTTTGTAATTTTAAAGCTCTTCATGTTGTAGGTACGGAAAACCTCGGAAGGAAGCTCATTGCACAATTTGCACGTATGGGGGAGAAAGGATCTCGTAAAGCGAGATAGTAGAACCCTTTTGGTGTAGTATACATAATTATGAATCACCTTGTAGAAGTCGATACAGCTATTATCGCAAAGCTATATTGCACACAGTTTGAACTCGGTACTCAGATACGGGTCTTAGAACCCTGCTACAAGGACAAACTTCATAATAAGGCCACGGTACACGACCAAACAACAAGCGAAGAAATGACGAGGCTATCAATCACCCACCGTTGGGCTCGGAAATAATTGAATTGATTTATAGTCCTTTTTGACCTATTATTTTCAGTTTTAGGGTTTCGTGTGTTGAATGAAGTTGTGGATCGTATTTTATAGCTTACAGTTTTTTTTTATATTACAGGAATAATTTTGAATGGCTCTAAATTAGTAAAATTACAAAAAAAAATATTCCTAAATATGGCCTCTTAAACCTCCTGCCGATCAGATCCTTGAAGATGACTAAGGTGGGTAATCAGAGGTACGTCCATATATTTAAGTCAAGGCCCACGTTTTGCAGTAGTAAGTATTCCATATGTCTTCATCATGATGTTTTCCTTCACCGTTTAAACACGTTATTTCATTTGGCTTATAGATAGATAGATAGATAGATAACACTTTATTGATCACCATACGGAAATAATACATAAGATCACAATTACAAATTTACACGGCAATACAATGGGCGGCCTTATCGCTAAGAGCGATCTCTGCCAGGCAACCTTAGGATGGACTGGACTGAAAAGATTATGTGCTTATGTTTATAAAAAAAACAGTTTGATTTAGTGTCATGGAGTTTGCGTGTGTTTTTTTCTTTTAAACGTAGTTTGGTTTGATGAAAAGGAGGTTAGAGTATGTAAACGTTACAATGTAGATTTAATGTCTAGTATAACTTATTTTTACTGTTCAACGGACGGAACCTTTATGCGCAATTCCGACTCACACCTGACCAGTTTATTATTCACCAAGTACGTTGATGAACCGATGAAATATATTTTCCGTCGCTGTTCCGTGCATTTGGGCATAAAAATGTTTTAATAATACCGTTTTCAATAAACTTAATGGGGTATCGACATGCAAGTGATGTATTGATATAAGTACGAAACGATAAATTACGCAATGAAAGGTCTGTTTTACATAAATTTCTGAAAACTTTTTTACCCTCAACCGAGTTGGAAATTGTAGGTACTTTTGTGTTTGTAATCTTGTTTGCATTTATAAACGAAATATTATTAGGCATGCCTAATAAAAGGCCCTATAACATTGTGAAGGTTGCGGGAAGTCGGTGGATGGAAAAGGCTCAAGACCGTTCATCGTGGAACTCTTTGGGGGAGGCCTATGTCCAGCAGTGGACTCCTACAGGCTGATGATGATGAATAAAAGGCCTCGTAAACGGGCTTTAGAATTGCATCTATATTCCTTTCACTTTTTTATTTATTTATACAACTGAGCATAATAATCAGTTCGTTCTGAATTGGAGCAGCCCGCCTGGGAGGTACCTCCGCCTTATAGAGGATTGTAGCCAAATAACATTTTATTTTTTTATACAACTGAGTTGGCAAACAAGCATACGGCCCACCTGTTGGTAAGCGGTTACCGTAGCCTATGAGCGCTTGCAATACCAGAGGCACCCCTAAAGAGCTCTGGCAACCTTACTCATCGCAGGAACACAACACTATTTTAAACAAATAATGTTATTTGGCTGCGATCTTCTGTAAGGTGGAGGTACCTCCCCAGGCGGGCTGCTCCAATTCAGAACGAGAAAATCTCGCTGTGCCCTACCTCCTCCTAAAAAAAAGTGTCATAAGTCCTTCTTTCAAATAGTGTTGTGTTCCTGCGGTGAGTAAGGTTGCCAGAGCTTTGGATGTCGGGGTAGCCAACGCGTGCGTGATGCCTCTGGTATTTCAAGCGCTTATATGCTACGGTCGGTGACCGCTTACCATCAGGGGGGCCGTATAATGTTAGCCACCTCAGTTGTATAAAAAAAAGTTTGTCTGTCTAGCAATCTAATTAGTAACATCTTTTAAGGCACCATCTAAAAATAGCTTTATGGAACTTCTGCTGGTGAGTCTTTTGAAATAAATTTTAGATAAAACGTCACACGTCAACTTGGTACCGCCAAAACAACACTTCCTTTTATAAACCTTTCGTAGTCAGCAATACGCGAAATGAAAAGGTCCTTTCGAACAGAAAGGAATTATTGTTTTCATGCAGCAGGCAGTCTTTTAAACTAGCAATTTTTCAGAAAGCCCATCTTCTTTTTTAACTTTACGAAATGGAACTAAGGAATCAATTTGTTTTGTGTTGAATAGGTCTATGTAGTTCTGGCTTAACCTTCAAACTCGTAGTTGTTGAACAAACATAGCTCGAATACAACAAAAATGTCGAGTGGTTTTGTTTATTAATTTATTCAAATTAAAAACTTAAAAAATATTTTTTGCACAAACAATCACTTAATAGAGGCACGTATTTTAATGTATATTTTTAATCTTTGTCGTGTCTCTGTCTATACCCCTTAGATATATTCAAGTATTTTTGTACCTTTGATTATTTAAGTACATATCCGAAGATTTGAGAGACAGAGCTTACTTTCTTTCAGAGCTTCAAACGAATTCGAATTCATACTTTTCCTGTAGCATTTTCCCCATCAAACTCAGAAGGTATGAACCCAAAAACCTCACTTCAGGCGTTTTTTGTAATATATTTCCTTCAAAGTCAACCTATGTAATGGATGATTATTCCTCAAAACAAACAAAGTGCCCTCTCAGGGCCTTAAACCTTTTTGAGGCTCCTTAATATACCTACTTTGATGGTCTGAAAAAGATACATTCTTATTCTTATTTTAAATCGGAGTTGCTTGCTTGCGTGTCACTGATTCTTTCTTGGTCATTCTGTATTAGGTCAGTGAGTACACCTCACTGACCTAATAAAACCGGTTATGGTGGTTCTGAAAAAAGCCAATGACCGTTGGTCTAGCTGCTAATGCCCTTTCTTTTCTTAGGCACTACCGCTTGACACAACTAGTAGAGTACCACTTGAGGTCTTCTTGGTCTTGAGCTTCACCTGCTCTCTAACGAGTTTCGAAGTGATCCTTGTGATTTTATTGAAATAAACACCTTTTGACTTTAACACTAGCGGGCTATGGAGAGAGCTATGCTCGGAGTTTCGCTGCGTGATAAAATCCGAAATGAGGAAATCCGTAGAAGAACCAAGGTTACCGACATAGCTTTCAGAATTAGCAAGTTGAAGTGGCAGTGGGCCGGCCATATAGCTCGCAGAACCGATAACCGTTGGGGTACAAAGGTTCTCGAGTGGCGACCACGAACCGGACGACGCAGTGTTGGAAGGCCCCCCGCCCGATGGACCGACGACATTGTTAAGGTTGCGGGAAGTCGGTGGATGGAAAAGGCTGAAGACCTTTCGTCATGGAACTCTTTGGGGGAGGCCTTTGTTCAGCATTGGACTTCATCAGGCTGATGATGATGACTAGCGGGTACCCACTTGGTGGCCTTGAAAAGTGCTCTATATTCTATCCTGAAAGTCTAAAGATAATAGAACCAGATCTCCAGGTAGTAAGATTTACCAAAGGGCTAAGTTTTGGCAACTTTTGGCAAGTGAGTTGAGTTGCCGCCTGTACGAAGAGAGCTATACTCGCTTCTCTATGACTGTGATAAAGTCCGAAACAAGAAAAACTGTAGAAGAACCAAGATCACCTACTTAAATAGCTCTCAGAATTAGCAAGTTGAAGTGGTAGTGGACCGGTCATATAAAATGAAATGAAATGAAATAAGTTTTATTTGACGAACACAGACAGAAGACAGGAAGAAACAAAACAATAGGTTAAAAATAGGGAAACAAAAGACAGGACCGAAACATAAAATAGTATAGTTTTTAGTTAAGTTAAACAATCTGTCGCACGCCAACCTCCTGTTTCTACCCAATCAGGCTGGCTGGTAGATAATGCCTTGGCATTAAGCCCACCTTTTGTACATTGTTTTTTGTGTGCATTAAGGACTAAATAAATAAATAAAAGTATGTATCTATAATAATAAAGCCTTTTATTCGGACGTTAGTTTACAATTGTGTTTCTTACGCTATTGGTATATATACACATATTGAAATTACTTAATTAAAATCTTCGCATATTTGGTGCTTCCTTAGTTTCTGTAAGTCCGTTTGCCAATTGGCAAAGGCCTCCTCCAACCTACTCCATTCTGATCTCTCTCTAGCTACTCTACTCCATGTGACGCCTGCAACTTGCCTGATATCATCGTCCCATCTTTTTTGTTGTCTACCTTTTTTCCTCTTATTTTCTCTTGGGTACCATTGTGTAACTATTTTGCTCCACTTGACTTTTCCTCTGATCATGTGTCCTGACCACTTCCATTTTAGCCTTTTTGTTAGTTAGCTCCTTATATGCCTTTTTTATTCCTCCTGTCTGTAAAATGTGTCTCTCTATTGTTTCAAGGGTAGGTACAACTTTAAAAAAAAAAAAGTATGTACCTACCCAGGTTTAAATAAATAAGTAACTCAGGTAGGGGCACTTAATAAACAATTATTATAAATAAAATACCTAACAGCTACATAACAAATTGTAAAATACTAGGTAGGTACCTACTAAAATACATATAGCTTGTTTATGTTGTAAAATGTAGTAGGCCTTACAGAATATCGCAGCCAAATAACATTATTTGTTTCAAATAGTGTTGTGTTTATGGTTGGTGGAGATCCTACAGGACGTGTAGAGAGAGAGAGAGAGAGTTGTTATTTACAGGAGTATAATATTTACAATAAGTACAAGGTATTTACAAAAGAATAGAAGATTTTAGGAAACACGATACAGCACACGACCAGAGTAAAAGTAAAAGTAGTCCGACAGACCGTCGTCCGACCAAATCAACAAATTCGTTCTATTCTTCGTCGCTATGCCAACTGAGAGGTATTTGAATTTGGCGGCGACGGAGTGATAGTGGTGGCGTAGCTCGCCACATATTCCCCCTGGCCAGACCGTGACTACGGTCGATAGAAGTCGGGAAAATGAACTCTCCTGCCGCTCCGAGTCATCTTCTCTTCAGAGGTTGTAGTAGTAGTAGGAGGAGCTGCAGGCTTCGGTGTCGGTGGACTTAGTGAGGTAGGATCTGTGGTCGTCTGTGGTTTTAGTAGATGTGCTTCTTTCGACATGTACGCTGGTTTCAACCTGTCGACACTGACGTTGACTATCTTGCCATTGACGTCGAGGGTGAAGAACTTCGGTTGCCTTTCAATAACCTTGTAAGGTCCAGCGTAAGGTGGTTCGAGTGAGCGACGCACGTGATCTCGACGTAGGAATACATGAGATGAGTTGTTCAGATCACGCGGGTAGTAGAAGGGTGACGTAGTGTGCCACGAAGTAGGTCTTGGTGTAAGTTTTTGAATATGCGAACGAAGACGGGCTGCATATTGAGTGACGTCCGCTGTGGTGCAGTCTTCGGATGGAGAAAGAAACTGACCAGGTAAGCGCAGGGGTTCGCCGTACACCAGCTCGGCTGCCGACGTCTTAAGATCGTCCTTCCATGCGCTGCGGATGCCAAGCAAGACAAGTGGAAGGGCTTCGGTCCATGTTGATGAAGTGTGACACATGATTGCTGCCTTCAGCTGTCGGTGGAGACGCTCGACGATGCCGTTCGCAGCAGGATGGTAAGCAGTGGTGCGGAAGTGGCGCGCGCCGATGAGAGTAGTGAGAGACTGGAAAAGGTGGCTCTCAAACTGGCGTCCTTGATCGGTAGTCACACGATCTGGGCATCCGAATCGTGCTATCCAACCGGATACAAGGGCAGCAGCGCATGTTTCGGCTGTTATATCCTTCAGTGGAATAGCCTCAGGCCATCGCGTAAATCTATCGATGACGGTGAGACAGTACCTGTAATCAGAGGATAAGGGTAACGGACCGATGAGGTCGAGGTGTATGTGAGAGAACCTCGATGAAGGGGTGAGAAATGATGAAAATGGTGATTTGGTGTGTCGAGTGACTTTGCTTGACTGGCATTGTAAGCATTGTCTAGACCACTCTCTACAATCTTTGCGGATCCCTGGCCATACAAATCTTTGTGTAACCAGTCGCACTGTAGCTGAACATCCAGGGTGATGAAGTCCATGAAGCATCTGGAAAACTTGTTTTCGGAGTTCAGGTGAGATGTAAGGTCGAGGTGGTTTAACAGAAGTATCGCAGTAGATTTTTATGTCGCTATCCATAGCTTTAATCTTTCTAAGTTTAAGGGCGGAGCCGTGGAGTATCAGATCTTGCAGTTCTGAGTCTGAATTCTGAAATCGTGCAAGAGCTGTGTAGTCGATTGTAGAAATCTCCTCCACTCGAGAAAAGGCGTCAGCGACCACGTTGTCCTTCCCAGGTATGTAGCGTATATCGGTGGTAAATTGAGCAATGAAGTCTAAGTGTCGATATTGTCTTGGGGAACATTTCTCTTTATTCGTAGAGAACGCGTAAGTAAGCGGCTTGTGGTCGGTAAATATTGTGAAGTTACGGGCTTCCACCATGTGTCTGAAGTATTTGATAGTTTCATAGATTGCTAAAAGTTCTCTATCATAGGGGCTATATTTCTTCTGAGCGCTGTTTAATTTGTGAGAGAAGAAAGCAAGGGGTTGCCAGTCTGCATCTTTGCGTTGCTGGAGAACAGCACCGAGTGCTATATCAGAAGCGTCTGTTACTATGGATAGTTCTGCTTCCACGTCTGGGTGAACGAGTAGGGTAGCTTCAGAGAGGGATGTTTTACAGTCTTCAAATGCTCTCATTAGATCTGGCGTCATCTCTATTGGATGAGAACCTTTGACTTTTGGGCCAGATAGTAAGGAGTTCAATGGCGCTTGAAGGTGAGCTGCGTTTGGTATGAATCGACGGTAGAAATTCAATACTCCAAGGAAACGTCTCAGCTCTTTCACAGTCTTGGGAGTGGTATATTCTTTGACAGCTTGAACTTTGGCATCGAGCGGGCGGGTTCCTTTGGCAGAAACTTGATAACCTAGGAAGGTAACCTGAGATTGTCCAAGCACGCATTTCGAGGTATTCACTAGTATTCCGTACTGTTTTAAACGCTCGAATAATAGACGCAGATGTTTCTTGTGCTCTTCCAGTGATGATGAAAATACCAAAATGTCGTCAATATACCCGTAACAAAAATCCAAGCCAAAGAGTACCTCATCGATGAACCTCTGGAAGGTCTGGGCAGCATTGCGAAGCCCGAAGCTCATGAAAGGAAAGTCAAAAAGCCCGAAAGGTGTAGTAATTGCACTTTTTGGTATGTCGTCGGGATTCATGCTGATCTGGTTGTAGGCTTTCACGAGGTCTATTGTCGAAAATACGCAACATCCGGACAGTTGGTAAGCAAAATCTTGTATGTGACGGATGGGATACCTGTCGGGAATAGTCCTGGCGTTGAGAGCGCGATAATCACCGCAGGGTCTCCAGCTGTCGTCCTTCTTTTTCACCATGTGAAGTGCAGACGACCAAGGACTTTCCGATCGTTTGGCTGTGCCGTTTGCTTGCATCTCGTCGAAAACTTTCTTTGCAGCGTTGAAACGAGCTGGGTCGAGGCGTCTTGGCTTACAAGAAACTGGAGGGCCTGGTGTGGTTCTGATGAAATGAAGAGTGTTATGTTTAGGAGTGGATCTCACACCAGCCGGTCGCGTGATTTCAGGATATTCGGATAAAATTTTGTGAAATTCAGACTCGCCTGTTATTGTTTTTACGGATAAACAATCGCTTTATGAATTGCAGTGAATGGCTTTTACAGAGAGTGAAGTGACGTTGTCAATCAAGCGTTGATGTTTACAGTCGACGAGCAAACCATAAAAACTCAAAAAGTCTACGCCGATTATAGGTTTACTAACGTCAGCTATTGTAAAACTCCATCGAAAATCTCGTCGGAGGCCTAGGTTGAGCTGTAGGTTGATAGGTCCGTAAGTATGAATCACTGTGTTGTTTGCAGCTAGTAGGTCAAACTTCGATTTAGGGCAGGACGTCTTGATAACTGATCGCGGGAAAACACACAAGTCAGAGCCAGTGTCCACTAGGAACTGCATTTTCGACGCGTAGTCGGTTACAAATAGACGGCCTGATAATGAAGAAGGGCAGTCGTTGGCCGCTACATGCGACCGCCCTGAGAGTTTTCCGCCTTGAAAGTACAGGGCTGCTTGCACTTTATCGCCTCTGATCCGTAGGTGAAGTGGTAGAAACAGTGTGGATGGTCCGGAGGTGGTTGTTTCGGTCGTGAGCGTGAGCGAAATCGGTAGTTTCTTCCTCTTGGTGTTCGTGAGGGTGAGCGTGACCGTGCTCCTTTAGCTACCTGTTCCGTGAGCATAGCTACCTGTTTCGTTAGTTCTCGGACTTGGCTTAGCAAATCGTCTTCCTCCGGCAAAAAAATGGTACCTTGACCGCATTTCGCAGTTCTTCAGACCCGCCGAACTCGGAACTCCAGAACTCGGCGTCCTGCAAATCTTCACCAGCCTTCGACATAATCACGTCGGTGGTCACCAGTTATGGTTGGTGGAGATCCTACAGGACGTGTAGAGAGAGAGAGAGAGTTGTTATTTACAGGAGTATAATATTTACAATAAGTACAAGGTATTTACAAAAGAATAGAAGATTTTAGGAAACACGATACAGCACACGACCAGAGTTAAAGTAAAAGTAGTCCGACAGACCGTCGTCCGACCGAATCAACAAATTCGTTCTATTCTTCGTCGCTATGCCAACTGAGAGGTATTTGAATTTGGCGGCGACGGAGTGATAGTGGTGGCGTAGCTCGCCACATGTTCCTGCGGTGAGTAAGGTTGCTAAAGCTTTTTAGGGGGGGGGGGGAGGGGTTTGGCAGTCAACGCATTAGGAATGCTCCAGGTGTTGCTAATGTCAATAGGCGACGATAACCACTTACCATCAGGAGGGTCGTCAGCCTGTTTGCCTCCGTATAACATAAAAAAAAAAAAAAAGGTGCTGTGATAAAATTGATAACACTATTGTTGTACTGGCTGTACTTTGGTCTAAATTCCTCAAAACAAAAAAACCTTAGAGACGCAGTATACAAACTAGAGTAATTGGATGGATATTTGGATGTTTGTGGATCAATCAAGCCGTACCGTCTTGGAATAATTATACTCGTCGTTGGAATAATAATAATAATTTACCAATATTTTATGATTTACGGAGGCAATCAGGCTTTCTGCCCACCTGATGGTAAGCGGTTACCGTCGCCTATTGACATCCCTGGAGCATTGCTAATGCGTTGCCTGCCCTGGAGAAATATTTTTGTATTTTCCTTGAAGCTCTTCATGTTGTAGGTTAATGGGAAAACCGCTAATATAAATTTCGCTAAGGCTGTTTTTTATACAGGTGTCGCGCGGCCGAAGCCGTGGGCAATGCTAACAACGCACAAGTAACACATAATAGAATGATAAATTAACTCTGAAAAATATTATAGAGCATTACAGACGCCAATGGAACCCGACTCCTTTGATATAAATCTGAGTAAGAAAGGCTTTTCTGAGACTCAATTTTATTGGCGCGATCTGGACGGCGCTCTGCGAAAGTGGGTCAAGAATAACATGCAACAATAACAAGCCTTGTAAATTATTACTAATGTGGGTCTTCTCTTAAAACTTTTGTTAAATTGCCCATGATGGTACTCAAATTCATTTCAATAAAATCACTAGGATCACTTTGAAACGTCTTAGAAACTAGGTGAAGCTGCCTGTTCCTACTGATCCTAAACACATGTCACTAGTACTATTAATGGTACTAAGGATACAAAGTTTTGTCACTTGTACCATCAATGGTACAAATCAATGGTACTACTGACACAAAGGCAGTAGAAGGAAGGTCGCGAGGAACAGGCATAGCTTCACCTAGTTTCTAAGACGTTTCAAAGTGATCCTAGTGATTTTATTGAAATAAATGCCTTTTGACTTTGACTTTGAGAAACATACTTTCGACTAGTGGCCTTCCGTGGCCTACGCGGTAGCTGGATATAAAGTTGCCTATGTCCTTTCTCAGGATACAAACCATATCTTAACTAAATTTCCTCGAAATTGGTTCAGCTGTTTAATTGTGAAACGGTTACAAACAAACAGAGTTACATTAGCATCTATAATAACAGTCTGATAGGTTATCTTGATACCGCATAGCTTGCTTCGACAAGGTTGAAGTAGTTGAAAAAAAAATCATATGAAAATGAAGAAAGCAAAAAAAATGAGATTTTGCAACAGGGAACACACTATAGAGAATGCTTAAGTAGATAAGCTTTATTTACGGAGAGCTTAAGTTTTGTCCTCACGCGTCGGCAATGATCAAGTTTTTGGCTCGACGCTACAGTTGAAAATGTTTGCTTATTCGTTTAGTTAGAGTTTAGCTATTCTCGTAAGTTGGCAATAGAAGGGTTTTTGTTTATTCATTTTTGTTGACTGAAAAAATCTTGTTTTTGTTTTTTTGTTTTGCGTGCAATAATTGCGATTCAGATTTCTACATGATAATTATTTTTTGTTTTCTAGCCAGTGCTTATTATTGTTATAACTTTATCAAAACAGTAATAAAAATCATCATCAACACCATAAATTATAACCTGTAAAAGTCCACTGCTGGATACGAAAGGGCTTGAGCTTTTTCCATCCGCTGACTTCCTGCAACCATCATAATAATAATATCGTCTGTCTCGGGTAGTGCTTCGAGTTGAGTTCTTGGGCCTCAGAGCCCTTAATTAGGCGTGAGATTCATAGATCAATCCTGGGAAAACAATGCTTCACTAGCCTTAATTATAAGTGATATGCAGTAATTGATTGATTCAGTGGGATTAAGTATTGTTCTTTATTTTACTGACACATTTCAAAAGAACACCGTCCAAAGCAAAGCCAACTTAGCTCTTATTATATTTAGCGTGGGCTTCATAGATCGATACCGTCCTAGGGGAGATTGTTTTTATCCTTGGATTTTATTTACTTGTCTCTATACAGCGCATCACCATCCTTATTCTATCTTTTGGAAATCAATCGTAATAATTGATTGATCAAGCATGAATACTACATTGATTGATTAAGCATGAATACTATGTAGTATTCATGCTTGATCAATCAATTATTACGACATACATATAGTCACGCCTATTTCCGGGAGGGGTAGGCAGATACCACGGCTTTCCACTTGCTACGATCCTGACACACCTCTTTTGCTTCATTCACTCTCATCACATTCCTCACACATGCTCGTCGGTTTAGGGTACTCTTGACCTGGCTATTTTCCAAAACGTCACCGATTTAGTCACTAAACGTACGCCTAGGTCTTCCCCTTCCAACGGTCCTATTCACACTCGCTTTATACACCTGTATCTTTAATCTTCTTTCGTTCATGCTCTCTACATGACCAAACCATCTCAGCATACCTTTCTCAATCCTCATCACTATATTTTCTTTCACTCCCTAACGCTCTCTTATCACACTGTTCACTCACTCTATCTTTCAAAGTTACTCCACACATACTTCGCAAAGCTCTTATTTCTACTGCATTTATCCTACATTAATAATAGGTTCAGCTCTAACTGCCACATGCCCAGCGTGGTGAGTATGGACAAATCCCCCCACATGATAAGGAATTCGCTCTGTCTGTGGCCATGTTCAGCAGTGGACGTCGTACGGCTGAAATGATGATATGTCTAATAGGTTTTCTTTATTTTACTGCTGTACTTCTGCATGGCACTGTTCAATAGCCAATGCCAACTTTGGCAGTGCCCTTATTATGTTAGGCGTGGGCTTCATAAGATCGATACCGTCCTAAGGGAGCTACGTGCTCCATCTGATGATGTTTGTAGTTACTATTGTGTTTGTCTTGTGTGGAATTGTTGTTGGTACCTATAGCTCTTATTTTACTTCAAACTTTCAATTGTCTTTCGTTGAATACAAGGATCATATCTCTCAAACAACATGGACTAATCGGTGTTGTACGTTTATTTGTTAGAGATTAACTTTCGCATCGTCGACAGTTTAATAAATATTCCGGACATATTCACACGGTCAACTGATCCCAAACTAGGCATAGCCTGTACTATGGGTACCAGAGACTGATATACATAATAGATAAATATTTAACACTCAGACTCAGAACAAACATCTGTGTTTATCACACAAATGTTTGTCTAGTAATAGTACAATCTGCATGGATATTAGTAGGTCAATAAATTGTACTAAGCAAAGTCGAATATTGTAAAGATTCGCTTTTCTGTTTTTTTAACATAATAAATTGGTTTATTTATTTATACAGTTAAGAGTATGTTTTATTTTATTAAGTAAGTAGTGGTTCACCCCCAACCCAACCGTTCGTGGTTCTTTGCTCGCTTCGCTCTTCTTTGCTCGAACAATTAACAATTTAAAAAATCTACAATTTTAATACTTCTCTAAAAAGTATGGTTCAAAACTCAATGCAAGTTTGACAAGATATAGATGAACTCACTAGAATCAATTCTATTCCGATGAAAAGAGCTTTCTTTCTTAGGAAGCGTTGACAGTCATAATACGGCCGTAAGCACCGTTAATTGGCTCACGTTCTTTGTGTTTTGCAGTCAGACGGACTTATGAAAGCGGGCTTGTATACCCGAAAAATAGCCCATTGAGTAATTCATTATTTTTTATTATTTTGCAATGGTAGCTTATACTGCTTTGGTTAAGTACTTTCTTCCCGACTTCAAAAAGGAGAAGGTTCTCAATTCGGCAGTATTTTTATTTTTGTAAATTTCACTGCTGCGTCTTCTTAATAATGGTGCTTGGTTGTGAATGCAATTAGACCCAACAAATTGAAAAAGAAAAATGTCTAAATGTAACACGGCAGTGAAATGACGGAACCACTTTTAGGAAAACAGAGATCCTTTATGCAAGAAAACGCTTGAAATACGCTCGAATGGCGTAACGTGATAGGTTGTGTTTACCAATCACTTCTGTGTGTGCGACACAATGAATAATGTTTGTTGAGATTGAAATTGAGCCGTTGTTTACCTTATAAAAACGTTATTTACTTACACTATTACATAAAAAAAGTTGGAGTTGATAGAGTTGTACTTACGTATAAGCTTAGAAAGGTATCTTATATAGACAGATAGATAGAAAATGCTTTATTGCACACAATAAAAAGTAAAACAATTAAATAGGGCTGGTGCGTACCTCGGACAAAGGATCAGTATAGCCATCCAACGAGGTGACGTCGTCAGCCTTTTGGGCACGCTGCCTGTAGTTGGTGATCTGAACTCTGTTTTCTACTTGTAGTCGTAGTTGTAGAAAACAGAGTTCATTCCTAGTATTATTTAAGTTTAATTTTTAACTGTTATTATTATTTGGCCGTGGTGGCCCGGCTGAGGAATAGGCCCTCCATATCTACCTATCCGCGGATGTCGTAAGAGGCGACTGAGGGAAAAAAGCTAGGGATGGCAGCGTCCCTCATTTTAACAATGATAGCTCTAACTGCGCTCGCCAACCCGCATGCCCAGCGTGGTGAATATGGGCAAATCCCCCCACATGATAAGGAATTTGCTCTCTGTCTGTGGGGGAGGCCATGTTCAGCAGTGGACGTCGTACGGCTGAAATGATGATGATGATTATTATTTTTCTGTTAATAAAGTTGGAATAACATTTTAACAATAAAAACTAAACTTAGTTGATAAATCAACCACAACACGTAAGACCACGTACGATTGACGTACTAACCGGCTGAATACTTATCGTCATCATCAACATATAACCTAGGCCTTTTATTTACTTTAACAAATATAAATTTTATAATACCTATAAATAATAGAATAGAATAGAAAAACGTTTATTTTGTTATCAATACAATCAGACTTAACAAAAAATGCAATTCAACATCATGGTAACAAAAATGGCCACCACTCAGCATGTGCTAGGGCAGAGCAATACCAAAGCGCTGGTCTTCCGTGGTCGCACTTGGATATGAGCGTGCAGTACTACTGCGATAGTGTCCTAAAATTATTAACCTATTATACACATTTCTAGTAACTGGGCTTGCAAATATGTATTTTACCAATAAATAACTATAAACTATAAATTAATAAATATTCCGGACATATCACACACGGTCAACTGATCCCAAACTAGGCATAGCCTGTACTATGGGTACCAGAGACTGATATACATAATAGATATATATATTTAACACCCAGACACAGAACAAACATCTGGGTTAGTCACAAATGTTTGTCCAGTGCGGGAATCGAACCCGCGATCTTCAGCGTAGAAGGCAGAGTTACTACCGACTGAGCTATGAGGCCTGTCATTTATAAAGAAAGGAACTATAAATGGTTCCTTTCTTTATAAATGGTTTGAAAACAAGGTATATTCATTTAAACTAGCTCAAAAGAGCTTGATGCCTAGAACGACTGCTGTGATTACAACAATAATTTCATTAGAGATTTTTTAAAAGAGCAAACGGATTAAATAACTGTCTGCAACTAATTGACTGGCCTCATAGCTCAGTTGGTAGTAACTCTGCCTTCTGTGCTTAGAAGTCGCCGGTTTGATTCCCGCACTGGACATTTGTGTGATTAACGCAGATGTTTGTTCTGTATCTGGTGTTAAATATTTTTCTAATATGTATATCAGTCTTTGGTGCCCATAGTACAGGCAATGCCTAGTTTGGGATCAGTTGACCATGTGTGATATGTCCGGAATATTTATATAAAATAATTATTTTTCGAAGTCACTGTGATTTGTCCCATCCCTAGTAAAGCCCCATCTGCGCTTTCATAATGGCATTATCTCGGAGACTTGATAAATATGTGCGGAACATCTGTATGGCAGTAATGTGTAAACTTATTTATTGTTTATTATCAACAATATTTTCTAGTTTATTTTGTAAGAACTATTATTGACAACCTCCTCAACCTTAGCAAGTTGAAGTGGCAGTGGGCAGGCCATATAGCTCGCATACGAACCGATAACCGTTGCGGAGTAAAGGTTCTCGAATGGCGACCACGAACCGGGCGACGCAGTGTTCGAAGGCCCCCCCACCCGATGGACCGACGACATTGTGAAGGTAGCGGGAAGTCGGTGGATGGAGAAGGCTCAAGAACGTTCGTCGTGGAACTCTTTAGGGGAGCCCTATGACCAGCAGTGGACTTCTACAGGCTGATGATGATGATGATGATTATTGACAACCTCATTAACGTGGTGAGTTAGTAACGTTATGAATAAGATACGATAGCGTTACGCTTACGATACGATAATAATTTTCTTATATTTTTTAAAATAATTTTTTTTTTTATACAACTAAGTTAACAAACAAGCATACGGCCCACCTGTTGGTAAGTGGTTGAAATATTATCTGATAAAAGTCAAAAGATTTTAAGCATCGTCAATGTCATTGGTTTATATTCTACTTTTAAGTTTTGTGTTTGTTATGGGCACGTCGGTTTATAACAGACTACCTGGAAAGTTATGGAATGCCGCTTCCACCGCCATTTTTAAACATAGAATCAGGACATGGCCGAAGAAGGTGTTCTAGGCGAAGAATTACCTGAACTGTAGGACAACTTGTAAAATATACTTTTACTTACAAAATCTTGTATTTTGTATTGTCGTATCGTAAGCGGAATTTCGAAGACATATGACTTGTGCACGATAGAAGCCTCTAAGAGGTGCACTTTAATCCTTTCACTACACTGATTCTTTCATTGTCCTCAACCTGGTCACTGACCTAATACAGGATGCCCAAGAAAGAATCAGTGACACGACAAGAAGAAGAAGGAGGAGGTAGGGCACAGCGAGATTTTCTCGTACTGAATTGGAGCAGCTCGCTTGGGAGGTACCTCCGCCTTACAGAAGATCGCAGCCAAATAACATTATTTGTTTCATATTGTGTTGTGTTCCTGCGGTGAGTAAGGTTGCCAGAGCTCTTTAGGGGGGAAGGGGGTTCGGGGTCGGCAACGCGTGCGTGATGCCTCTGGTATTGCAAGCGCTCATAGGCTACGGTAACCGCTTACCATTGGGTGGGCCGTAAGCTTGTCTGCCACCTCTGTGGTATAAAAAAAAAAAAAAGAAGCGCAACACTATCTTGAATAATTCTAGCTTGAGGCTCTGAAATCTCTAGCGTTATGTAACGTTTCCCACGTCATTAGAATACTTTGTAACAGCGTTCAAACGAGCCATAACCTTTTTCATTAGAAATGTACAACGTTTTACCAACTTCTAAGCAGCGGTATTCCCAAATCCCAGAATCTTGCGTAGCAGCTTACAGTGAAACCGCCACGTAACTTAATATTCCCGAGCAAAATACATAATAATATATAATATAATAATAATACCAATATAGTATACAGGGTGTTCCAACAACTTTATACACATTGTTATCATACATTTATTTATTTGTTATCAAACATAGAACACAGAAATGAAAAAAAAACCATTTTTTGTTATTGTAAAAACTTAAAATAAATTTCAACTTTTTTTAATGCAGTTCTTATTTTAACTTACTCCTAAACTCCTAACATCACTTTTCGATTACTCTCACGCTTTCCGTCACGCAACTCTTTATTGTACACAGAGATAGAAAATAACAAAAGGGATAAACAATAAATATAACGTACAATGGGCGGCCTTATCGCTAAAAGCGATCTCTTCCAGACAACCTTTGGCTGGACAGGATAAACAAATCAAATAAGACGGAATATTTATAAAAAAAAAAGGACCTCATGCATTTAATGTCTGCCTTAGCATCGTTGAATTATTATTAAAGCTGGAATTGTTTCACGCTCCGCTGTAGAACTTATGACGCCGTGCAAAGCGAAATTGTGAAAAATATAGATTTCTAAAAAAAAATTCAACAGTCACATGCATAGTCCTGACTTGAATAGGGTTTCCTGTGTCTTGGGTATCAGAAACTACGAGGTACCATGCTAATGGTACCGCTTGCGCCTCAGCCGGGCAATTCCCCGCTGCCCCACCGAGTAAATATTAGGGGACTTATAGGTGGATTGTTGTTATGTCGAGAAACAAAAATATAAAAAAAAGTTATTGTGAAAGACGTCATGAGTAAGAAAGGAGTGAATACTTATATGACGGCTGATAGAGGGGAGAGGAAGAGAAATACATGTTGTGCCGACCCCACATGAAGTGGGATAAGGCCAGGGAGATGATGTTGTTATGTCGAGCTATCATTAGGAAAAACAGTATGGGAATAAAAATTAGTACTTGAGATGTTATGTTGATCATTAGGGAGCCGTTTTCCTTTACCGTTTGAGAACACAAGTCTGGCACACATACATTTTTTAAGGCTTTCCAAATACTTGATCTATTAAGAACGATTGAGTTCAAATTCAAATTCAAAATGAAAAGCTAGCCGTGGTGGCCTCGGCTGAAGAATAGGCCCCTCCATATCTACCTATCTACGGATGTCGTAAGAGGTGACTAAGGGAAAAAAGCTAGGGGATGGGCAGCTGCGTCCCTCATTTCAACAACGATAGCTCTAACTGCGCTCGCCAACCCGCATCCCCAGCTTGGTAAGTATGGGCAACACACACATGATAAGAATTTTGCTCTGTCTGTGGGGGAGGCCATGTTCAACAGTGGATGTCGTACGGCTGAAATGATGATGATGATGAGGAACACGTTGAAAAACTACATTAGTTAAATTAAAAACTGTATCGCAGTTTCCAGCGCCCGCCTCCCGTTTACAGTAGAGTATAGAGTAAGCTTTAACGTTAAATTATATAGTGATAATGCTGTTTTAACTATGAGCTGTGCTTATACGGAACTTAAGACGCTATAAATAATACATCAGCTCTGGGAGGACCGTATCCGATTGCTGGTACTTACTTGTACCAAAAAAAAACATTACCCTTCTTCTTTCTTGGCATTCGGGTAAAAACAGAACTGGTACCTCCGCCTTACAGAAGATTTACGAGAAGTAGGGCACAGCGAGATTTTCTCGCTCTAAATTGGAGCAGCCCGCTTGTGAAGGTACCTCCGCCTTACAGAAGATCGCAGCCAAATAACATTATTTGTTTCAAATAGTGTTAGGTTCCAGCCGTGAGTAAGGTTGCCAGAGCTCTTTATGGGGGGAGAGGCTCGGCAGGCAACGCATTATGTGACATAGAGACACTTGTATGGACTTCGGTTATTCATCACAGTACTGTGATACATCTAAATGGTAGTCAAGTTTAGCCCTTGACCGACGGCTTACCTCGGAGGACGGACCCCATTAGCAATGCTCCAGGTGTTGCTGATGTCAATAGGCGACGGTAACCACTTACCATCAGGTGGGCCGGTAAGCCTGTTTGCCTCCGTATAAAATAATAAAAAAAAAACGAGTTTAGTAGTTTAGTAAGTACCTAATGAAATTCCGAGCATAGATCTCTCTCTGCATGCTTGCTTGTCGTGTCACTGATTCTTTGTTGGTCATTCTGTATTACTTCATTGATCAAATTGTGGCATGATAAATTAACTCAATGCATTTAAAAGATGTGGCAGTGAATGTCTAATTTTTGTATGGAAATGGGAAAAATAAAAAACTTCTAGGTGGGATGATAAGGGCTTTTGTGGCATAAATAAAGAAAAAAGTCTAAAATTGAGTCATTTCAATGTTTTTCACCACTAAAATTGGATTGCAAAGTTGTAGGAAAATGTGTCTGAAACTTGAAAAGGCATCAAACAACTTCGAAATAATTTACATATTGTTCATTGCATCATTACACCGGCAAAAGCTAGGTTCTTAAATATAATATTAATTAGGTACGTATTATTGGTTATTGCGATCAAATACCTCAAATCAAATCCGGAATTATTGCGAGACAAAGTTATATTTGCGGTCAATATCATACAATGAACTACGTGAGCGACCGCAAAATATAATTTGTCACTTCCTACAGTTAGAAGTTTGCTTTTCTGATCTCGTATAATATAACGGAAGCCTCAGGGCGCGAGTTCTCACACACGACCGTCTTTATTTTTTATACTGTCGTATAGTAAACGTAACTATATAATATAATATCTTTATTTCAGGCTACTTGATACATTACACAAAAATTTGTAACATGCCATGGCCCATATTAATAAATACCTTACAGACTAACATACATATAATATTAAACTTAAATAACTACACCATATCAAGTGTCAAGGACTTTCTTGATCGTGTGCGCCTCCCTGTAGCGACGGTAGTCCACTCCACTTTTTGAAGGAGGTAGGGCGTAGCGAGATTTTCTCGTTCTAAATTGGAGCAGCCCGCCTGGGGAGGTACCTCCGCTTTACAGAAGATCGCAGCCAAATAACATTATTTGTTTCAAATAGTGTTGTGTTCCTGCGGTGAGTAAGGTTGCCAGAGCTCTTTAGGGGGGAAGGGGGTTCGGGGTCGGCAACGCGTGCGTGATGCCTCTGGTATTGCAAGCGCTCATAGGCTACGGTAACCGCTTACCATCAGGTGGGCCGTAAGCTTGTTTGCCACCTATGTAGTATAAAAAAAAAAAAAAAAAAAAAAAAGAGTCAGGGAATTTCTTGATCGTGTGCGCCTCCCTGTAGCGACGGTAGACCACTCCAGCTGACCAGAAGTCGGGCGCGAGGAACACCTCTATCTATATATACTATGGTGAATTATCGTGCTAGGGGCACTGCATCATCATCATCAACAACCTGTAGAAGTCCACTGCTGGACATAGGCCTCCCCCAAAGAGTTCCACGACGAACGGTCTTGAGCCCTTTCCATCCACCGACTTCCCGCAACCTTTAGAATGTCATCGGTCCATCGGGTGGGGGGCCTTCCAACACTGCGTCGCCCGGTTCGTGGTCGCCATTCGAGAACCTTTACTCCCAAACGGTTATCGGTTCTGCGAGCTATATGGCCTGCCCACTGCCACTTCAACTTGCTAATTCTGAGAGCTATGTCGGTGACCTTCGTTCTTCTACGGATTTCCTCATTTCGGATCTTATCACGTAGTGAAACTCCGAGCATAGCTCTCTCCATAGCACGCTGCGCGACTTTGAGCTTGTATATGAGGCCTATAGTTAACGACCAAGTCTCAGTGCCATAAGTCATCACTGGCAACACGCACTGATTGTAGACTTTCGTCTTGAGGCTCTGCGGTATCTGCGACGAGAAAATGTGACGAAGTTTCCCAAACGCTGCCCATCCGAGTTGGATTCGTCGGTTGACCTCTTTGTCGAAGTTGGACCTACCTAGTTGAATCGTCTGACCCATGATATATGAGATACGCCGATGATATAGTCATAATGGCAGAATCGCTGGAGGACCTTGGCGCAATGCTCAGAGACCTCAGTAACGTTTCTCAACAGGTGGGTCTTAAAATGAACATGGGCAAGACTAATATCATGTCCAATGCTCATGTTGCACCCATACCGGTACAAGTTGGGAACGATACCATTCAAGTTGTAGGGGCACTGCTCGCAACATTATTTGGCACTGGCCATTTAATGCCCAGTAATTTGTGAGGAATAAGTGCTGCCATCTATTATAGCTTAGAGTACTTACTCGGAGATAGAAAAGTCTCAAATTTATATGACGCGTAATGGGTTACTAATTTACTTCGTATTAAATGAATCCCAATTTATTTCTGTATTACAATTGATGTCGGCAACGTGTTTCGTAATTAGTAGATATTGGTTGGTCACAAGGGGTTTAGTCTTCAAGGTAATATATAATATGTATAGTATCTAGAAAAGGGCTTATTCTAAACCCAATTCGCATTATTATTTGTTCAACGACTTTGGATAATTTCTAATTTATTCTTGAAAAAACAACATAATTGTATCTAGCTCGCATAGTATTTGACAACAGCTAGGAACAGTTTGTATGGGAAAAAGAAAAGTGGGCGTAATCCGGTAATTTTATCAAATTTTTCTCTTCTTAAGAACCTTCCTTGAACTTCAAGGATTTTTTTTTAAATAGCTTGGTATACTAAAAGGTGATTCATAACATGATATGTATATCATCCCGATAGGGGGTTATTCTATCAACGAAAAGGAATAATATGAGCGAAAAAAACATGAATATTTTCCTATTTTTTTTTACTTTTTTTTAAACACTCAAACTAGCTTTTTTTTGTATTTTTTGTATTGTTACTGCCGTTCTCGAGTTGTGAGCTTAAAAACACATTTAGCGATTCAAGATTATGTGTAGAATAAGCATCTTTCAGGATCGTATAGGTACTTATTTATGAATCAGAAAAATAATCTTCTTTCGTGCTGACATTGTTACAGTAAGCAAGCCTGGTAAAGTAATTTCGGCTATCAGAAAAAATAATAAACCAACATCGGTTTTTTGTGAATTGAATTTGCCTTCAAAATACAAAATTAAAACAAAAATGAAGTAGACAGCTATATCCTGTTTTTTTCGCTTACGAAATGAGTTTGTAATCTCATTTGTGACGTGTTGACGTCACGACTTAGTAGCTTACGATGTAAAAATGTTTTTATCTTGGATAATGACGTATTTCGGCATAAAAATATTTGAGAAACGTGTTTTATGAGCAGAGTTATTACTTGGAATTGTTTTTAGGACCAAAGCAGCTTACGGCGCTTGTTGATCAAGCGAGTGAAGCTTGGACGAATCCAACTTGGACCAATAAATAAATAAATAAATATTCCGAACATATTCACACGGTTGACACGGTCAACTGATCCCAAACTAGGCAAAGCCTGTACTATGGGTACCAGAGACTGATATATATAATAGATAAATATTTAACACCCAGACACAGAACAAACATCTGTGTTTATCACACAAATGTTTGTCCAATCGGCGTCGTATGCTACTAATCTTATGAAAACTAAACCTAAACAGCACATGAACTCTGAACACCACTGTAAATAACTATAACGCACTTCAAATATTATTTTAACTTCCGTTTATTATTCCTTTCTTTCACAGCATAGCTACCCACTAAAAACAATCGTCAGTACCCGACAAAACTCGCGAAACGCGCGCGACCCAGGCGCGTTCAGAATGTTGCCGTCGCAAATTTTCCAACTGCCAACAAAATATCATGACATAAAAATCAATTAAGTATTTTACATTAATTTGGGATTTGTTTACCATTTATTACTATTATAAATGCGAAAGTTTGGATGGATGGATGTTACTCAATCACGCCAGAACGGCTAAAGGATCTGGATTAAATTTGACACAGAGATAGGATTACCTATACTATAGAATAGCACATAGGTTTTTATCCCGAAAAAATGTACGGTTACTGGGGTTTGATTTGTTATTGTTTTTCACAGAGCAAGGGATCGACATGATTTTTTGGTAGTTTAGGGGTCAGAGAATGACATAGGTTGTTATTTATTCCGCAAACATTTATGCACGGTTCCCATGGCATAGCTTAATAATATTATAAATGCGAAAGTTTGTGAGGATGTTTGTGGTTCAATCACGCCGTAGCGGAACAACCGATTTCGATGAAACTTGGTAGGTATAAATAGAGAAAGAAACATTTTTTTTTACTCCGTTTAAGGCTACGTTTCCACCAGAGATGTGCGATGGAAATGTGCCTACGAGGATGTGTAGCGGAGCTGTGAAAATGCGCATTAATGTGTAGTGAAAGGATGCGTTGCGAAGCTGTGAAATGTGTCGACGGCTGGTACAGTATGCGCAAACCTCGAAACACACATTCCTCGCACACATCCTCTAGCTCCGCTGAGCCGTTACCACCAGAGATGTGCTGACCGAGACGAGGTAAATGAAGCGATTCTATTGGTTCTTTACAAACTCATCCCTCGCTACGCATCCTCGCACATCTCTGGTGGAAACGCAGCCTAAAACTTGCTTTCGTGCGATTTATGCTCTATGGTCGCTTAGTTGGACTGAAGCTCCACACTCCCAACATTGCGAGTTATTTCATAACACCTTCATAAAATGGCACTTAAAGCAATGCCGCAAAGTTTCAAATTCAATTGAATACCTACGATCAGTAATCACTAATGATCGTTTCAATTTGCAATCTGCAGAAACAGATTTTGATGCGAACGTGCAATTCAGATTGTTTGGAGTTTTGAAACTTTGCTTTCTTCAGAAGCGATAATGGCAACGTGATTTTCGTCGTCCAAACATTTTAGCACATAACATACACAGATTTTGCAACAGTGAGTATTCCATACGTGACAGGTAGCTAGCTCATCGCCCATCTTATCGATGTTTTCCTTCACTTCCTTTTCTTCTTCCTGCTCTTGTCCCACATAATGTGGGGTCAACCTTTCCTTCGCCGTTTTATTAACTTCAATATTCATAATCATCATCATCCTGTAGAAGTCCACTGCAGGACATAGGCCTCCCCCAAAGAGTTCCATGACGAACGGTCTTGAGCCTTCTCCATCCACCGACTTCCCGCAACCTTCACAATGTCGTCGGTCCATCGGGTGAGGGGCCTTCCAATACTGCGTCGCCCGGTTCGTGGTCGCCATTCGAGAACCTTTACTCCCCAACGGTTGTCGGTTCTGCGAGCTATATGGCCTGCCCACTGCCACTTCAACTTGCTAATTCTGAGAGTTATGTCGGTGACCTTAGTTCTTCTACGGATTTCCTCATTTCGGATCTTATCACGTAGTGAAACTCCTTATTCATAATATATTCATTGAAATTGAATGGATCATTTCAGAAAAGTCTTAGATCTAGTTGAATTTTCGTCTGTTCTTCGAGACCAAGTTCTTAGTTTGTCAGCGGATTTCTTAGCAGAGAAATCTTAAGAATCCTCTAAGATATCCTGACAAAAGCAAGTAAATTTTTATTAGGTTACGAGAAATCGAATCAGAAATGAGGTTAATTTGTAATATTGCAACAAAAATAAGGCTTATTTACTTGTAGGTTAGTACATCGTGCCGCCGTCTTCAACTCAAACAACAATAACGCCGGGTCCTTATTACAACAAAAGCCAGACCTAGCCACTTAGGATAGCGTTCACCAACAACTTAACCTGTGGTTAGAAGATCGTCATTTTAGAATACGAGCTCCAGATTGGTTTCCCACATTAACTGGAGCAAACAATCTTGAGCAGCACTCAAGAGACTCCAGAGACAAAGAGACAGATCACTGAATTCGATGGCAGCAATACCGGGAACAAAAATAACTAAATTATAATATGATGTACAAAGAGATTCATAAATATGGTTAACCATCCCGAAAGGGGGATAATCTATCAAAAATCAATCAAAAAGACTGAAAATAAAACAATGAAAAATAGTGCTTGAAGCTCGGTATTTTAACTTCAATTTTCATTTTATATTCTAGGTTTATCTTGAAAATCTTTGCTTTCTCAAAACTGTTTACAATAGAGATCAAAGTTCTTAGAACATTTGCCGAATACCTCGATTCTTTCACCGACGGTCATAGGCCCTTATCTGGGACATACCTCAGGTACACCTGGTACTATATATATATATATAATACAGAATGACCAAAAAAGAATCAGTGACATGACAAGAAAGCAAGCAACAGGAAAGCTACCTACGTCACAACCGCTTCTAGCACTTTTCGAAGTGTATAGATTCAGTAATTTTCCTTAAGAGGATACAAAAATCATAATAAATTGTCGAGTAGGCGGAGTGAAGAAAGTAACAGAGCTATGTACTGTAATTGAATGCGGAAAGATATAGCAAGCATTAGAAGGCGCTCGAACGTAATCGACGTAAGCGAAATATAAGAAAATACCGATTATCTCAAAAACTATCTATTTTTTTAAAAAAGTGTCTTGGATTTAGGTACCCAATGCTATTGTCTAACAAAATATTTAAAAAAAAAGTTATTTTTGTTAGATAGTCTCAGAGTATTTTCGAAAAAACTGTTGCAGAGGACCAGGACCCAACTTTAAAAAATAAATCTATCGAGAAAAGTTTTACCAATAGCGTTTCTGTCTTGGATTTACGTAAATAAAATGCTCAAGTTATCTTTGCCATAAAAATCAAAACTGTGCGTATTGTGGTTATTGAGAAATACCAATTCAAAAATCATAAAATAATTAAACCCTCACCTTAATGAGTTTGCAGTCAAACAGGTGTAATTAGCTGTCAATCTAAGTAAAACTTTAGTGAAAATTGCGCTGAATTGACCCCAATAAGGCAGGTACTAAAATTATTAACAAATATAAATAAAGGTTCTCGAATAACGATCACGAACTTGGCGATGCAGTGTTAGAAGGCCTCCCACCCGATGGAACGACGTTAGTGACCTCTCTTCATCTCCCAATTACACTAGCTTAGTTTTAATTTTAATTACAGAGGAATTTTTCACTGATATCAAATGCACGTGTGTGACGAGTGTCCGTCTGAGGCGCAAAGGGGTGCGGGTTCAATTCCCACTGGCCGGGCAAATGTTCACATGATCTGAAAATATTCGTTCCAGATCTGGGATGGTACTCGTAGTTTCTGATACTTACGACACAGGTAATAGGTAGGTACTAGTAAGGGGTCAGGACTACGTATGTGACAGTTGTTTTTTTTTTAATATCTCCTCAAAATAATTCCACTCACGACAACTCAAAATACAAACCTAACCCTTATATTGTTAGTCAAAAGTGAACAATCATTAAGAATTCATCAGAATTCTACAATTGGCTTTGATGAAACAATCGTTAGAAATTAGAATGATCTCTCGAAGTCCGATGTAATTTTGAGTTGAACTTTGTTAAGAGTTAGAACGGAGTGGTAAAGTCAAATTAATTTCAAAGTTTTAAATAAAGGTTTTAGCGGAGTTATAAAAAAGAGTTTCTGCAATAAGATTCATAAATGTATAAATAAATAAATATTCCGGACGACGAAGTGTTGATCCCCACCGATGGACCGACGACATTGTGAGGGTTGCGGGAAGTCGGTGGATGGAGAAGGCTCAAGACCGTTCGTCGTGGCACTCTTTGGGGGAGGCCTATGTTCAGCAGTGGACTTCATCAGGCTGATAATGATGATGATGAAATATTCCGGACATATGTCAACTGTCAACTGATCCCAAACTAGGCATAGCCTGTACTATGGTGACCAGAGACTGATATATAATAATAGATAAATATTTAACACCCAGAGACAGAACAAACATCTGTGTTTATCGCACAAATGTTTGTCCAGTGTGAGGATCGAACCCGCGACCTCTAGCGCAGAAGGCAGAGTTACTACTAACTTAGCTATGAGGCCAGTCAATAATGAGTATGCAATCCTGAAACGGGCTAATTCTACACCCGATTGACAATAAAGTTTGTTCTACAAAGATCAAAATAAGCTGTTTTGGGGTCAAATCATTTAAAAGTCAAATCAGCTGTTTTAGGTAGGAATCTTGATGCCGAACTTCTCTTACTGTTAGCAATTAGTTGTGATGATGATAAAAAATACCAAAAACAACTAATTTGAGAAAGCTTGGTATTAAAAAATCGCTTATTTTCTTTTTATTATTGCTGTTAGAATAATGGTTTAGGAATTTCAGAATGGTATTATTAACACAAACCAAATTTGCTGTTTTTGGTAATATTATCATATTTAAAGAAAATAATAGAAAACGTTTTTTTGACTTACACACTAAAAACACAGAACGGGCATAGGAACAATTTCTATTATACAAAGAGTAATTAACACAAATGACAAAAAAGAACAAGCCTAATAAAAAATAAAAGTGCATTTAATAGACACCAACGGTTATGGCTAATTAGTGAGAATTACACAAAACAGCTGATTCATTGAGTTTGAACTGATTTGACCCCAAACCAATTGATTTTTGCATAGAAGCAGACGCACAGGTAATTACCACCCTTACCTGGTCGACATACCACAGTGTCGAACCAAACGTTTCTGCTCCACCTTTATTATAAGCACTGGCAAAGAGTGGAACGATCTGCCAGCGTCTGTTTTCCCGGATGAGTACAATCTAGGAGTCTTCAAATCTAGAGTGAATAAGTTCCTTCTGGTAAAGCGTGCTCCATCTTAGGCCACATCTCACTTGCAAAAGTGAGATGGTGGTCAAACGCCTAACCATCTCCAATAAAAAAAAAATTAAAAAAAAATAGAAAGAAAGAAAGACTTGGGTTTAGAATAAGCCCCTTTCGGGACAACATACCTACATATTATGCATAATATTGTATATATGCACTTAATATAGTAATGTTTCTCAAATGGCGACCACGAACGCAGTGTTGGAAGGCCCCCGATGGACCAACGACGTTGTAAAAGTTGCGGAAGGTCGGTGGATGGAAAGATCATGGAGCTCTTTGGGCCCTATGTCCAGCAGTGGACTTCTTCAGGCTGATGATGATAATAATGTAGTAAAAGCTCGATTTCTGAGATACGCTGAGCTTTGGGCCTTCAACTTGTGACAGCCTAATTGATTTAATGGCTGGTATTATACGCATCGCTTCGTAAGCCAATAAACTGATTAAGCTGAGTGAATCCTAGATGTAAAATCAGGTTAAGACATCGCGTAACTTTCGTAACGGTCGTGACGACCTCGGTGGCGTAGTGGGCGAGTGCACAGCTGAGACGAAAGGGGTGCAGGCAGGGACTGAATAACCGGAATATAAAGGTACTCTTAAATAACGATATGACGTCATACCGATACCACCGCGGCGCGACTGTCCTAGCGAACTAGCCACGGCTCAAAATTCCGGTACCGAAATCTACCGGTATGAAATAACGGTACCGTAATGCCCTACCGGTATAGCATATTGGTACCGAAATGTTTTAACGGTACCAGTACCTATAACCCCTACCGCTTACAGTCCCTGGGTGCAGGTTCGAGTCCCGCTGCGGGACAAATGTTTGCATGATCTGCAAATATTTGTTCCGGGTCTGGGTGTTGTAGTACCATTGTACACGTAGTTTCTGATACCTACGATACAGGCAATCCTAGTGTGGGGTTAGAACTATCAACAACATAACGTCAGAAGTGGACATACAACGGCTGAAATAATGATGGTGATGTTGAATGTAAAAGCGATACTCGCCCCGCAGGGCATGCGGGTTAGCGAGCGCAGATAAAGCTATTGTTCATAGGTTCTGAACCCCTAGTTTTTCCCCTTATTTGCCTCTTATGACATCCACGGGTAGTAATGAAGGGGCTTCTACACACACACATTAATAAATAAATAAATATTCCGGACATATCACACACGGTCAACTGATCCAAAATTAGGCATAGCCTGTACTATGGGTACCAGAGACTGATATACATAATAGATCAATATTTAACACCCAGACACAGAACAAACATCTGTTATTCACACAAATGTTTGTCCAGTGCGGGAATCGAGCCCGCGACCTCTAGCGTATAAGGCAGAGTTACTACCAACTGAGCTATGAAGCCTGTCCATTGAAACATTAGCTGCTAGTCTTAGCAGCTAAATTTGTGTGTGTCCAACGCAATTAAAATCACAGCCAAGCATTTCGCTTTACAAAAAGTGTTCATTTGTAACGAAAACGTGTATCAATTTAGCGTTGAATGAGTTTTTATTGCGATCCAAACTCGCTGAAAAGATAGCCATTATACTCTCGTGTATTCTTGGAAACTTTGACCGTCATTTTACATACATAGCGAAGACAATCCTTCTTATATTACAAATGCGAAAGTTTGTGAGGATGTTTAGATGTTTGTTATAAAATCACGCCGTAACGGCTTAATCGACTTCGATGAAACGTGGAATAGATAAAGTTCTTTACCTAGAATAGCTTATAGGCTTCATTTTATGTACCACGCGAGAGAAGACGCGTGCGGAAGCTAGTATTTTATAACTCAAGAACGGCTGGACCGATTTTTATCATCCGTTTCATTTGTTGGATTTGTCTCTGCCTCGAATAGCAAAATAACTTCTTAACTTACTATATTAAACTTACGAGAAGTTTGACATCTATTGTTTTCCCTAAAAACAGCTGATTAATTGGGTTTGAACTGATTTGACTTCAAAAAAGGTGCATTATCTGTATATTTAAAAGAACAAGTCCTCAACGTGCGATCAACGCACAGCCCAAACCGCTGAAGCTATAAAGCTGAAATTTGAACAGTAGCTGCCTTATATGTCAAACACATCCACTAAGGAAGGATTTTCAAAATATCAACTCCTAAGACAGTGAAAAGGGGTGAAAACGTTTGTATGAAAAATCGTATTCCTTGAAGCTACAGATTTGAAACTAACTATAAATAATGTATAATAGAAATAAGGAAAAACTGTATTTTTAGATTTTCAAACTACCCCTTCCCCTTAATAGCGTATAATCAGATTTTAAAGTTTGTTTGGGAGAATCTTAACACTTGGAGAGATTTATCTGAAACTTGGTACAAATACTCATTAAGTAAAATAATGAAATATATATTTGAGGGTTTTTCAAAACTGCCCCTTTTTATCAAGATACCACGCCAGCAAAGCCGCGGGCGTACGCTAGTTATGCATATTTGGATAGTGTTTTTTCAATGAAATGTTATTCCAAATATATTTCCAAATATCGTGGAACAAAGTATAGCCAGGTTTGTGTATTGGCCTCTCACCTTCACCAGAATCACATTGTATGTATTACGGCCGGTATATGACTGGTACCGCTTTTTAGGGTACTGGGATACAAACAATTAATCTCTCTCGCATTGTTGCGTTGGAAAAATGCTGGTATTCACAAAATGGTCGTTTATGAAGCGGGAATTTCGGAATGAGGATAGGTACCGCTAGCCATTAAATGTAGGTATTTCTATTTATCATCATTTATTATTAACTGACCCGAACAAAAAGAGCGGGGTGTTTATTTTTGTATTGTATTCTGAATACATAGACACAGTCAAAAGGCGTTTATTTCAATAAAATTACTAGGATCACTTTGAAACGACTTATAAACTAGGTTAAGCTACGCCTGTTCCTAAAGATTCTTCTTCTTCTTTTCGTGTCACTGATTCTTTCAGTGACCAGGTTGAGGTATGGTGGCCCTGAAAAGGGCCTAATCACCGTCGATGAAAGAATAAGTGTAGTGAAAGGTTTGAAGTGCCCCTCTTAGAGGCTCCTTTAATAGATATATATATATATATATATATATATATATGTATATATATATATATATATTTAATATATACATCGATTTTTGATTAATTTATGGTAGTTTCATTTATTTCACCTTATATTATGTGTAGACAGATGAATAAGGAACGCCATGTTCATTTCATAATGATTTCTCTAGTGGATAAAGTCAATTTTGAATTTGACATTTGAGGGCGTTCGATACCACCGATACGACTTGTCCAGTATTTTTCAAACTTTCGCGATCAGTTTTTTTTTTTTTTTATATGACTGAGGTTGCAAACAAGCATATGGCCCACCTGTTGGTAAGCGGTTACCGTAGCCTATGAACGCTTGCAATACCAGAGGCATCATGCACGCGTTGCCGACCCCGAACCCCCCTCCCCCTAAAGAGCTCTGGCAACCTTACTCACCGCAGGAGCACAACACTATTTGAAACAATAATGTTATTTGGCTGCAATCTTCTGTAAGGCGGAGGTACCTCTCCAGGCGGGCTGCTCCAATTTAGATCGAGAAAATCTCGCTATGCCCTACCTCCTCCTCAAAAGAGAAAAGTATACATGACTTATTGAAAACAAACGGGTGTTTATCGCGTTGGTACCTTATTTTATATTTTCCCTACGTTTCGGTTGTTATAAGGTACCTACGCGATTAACACCCGTTTGTTTTCAATAAGTCTTGACTTATCCAGTAGAGATAAGGATAATTTTGAAATACATTTAGATGACATATCGCACGTCATATGAACACGGCTTATTTGATTCCTCATGCAAGTATATAGTCAAAGACAAACGATACCACTTTCACCTAAATTTTTTGTATCCAAAAAGTTACAAAATACGGCGGATTTTTGGGTATCTTTGACAACTCTCCGTTTCCTTCAGAATATTTCCCGCAAACACATAGCTGTTCATTCCGGTACATAACATTTCAAGCATTACATTATGTAGTACTGTGGTGCGATAAATAGGGGTTGTAATAGGCTTTAGTTGTCAATTACTCTGACATGGCGGCCGGGTTCAAGGGTTGAGTTGAAATTCGATTACTGTGAATATAACCAATTTGGCTGTCATTATGAATGGTAATTTGGCATTGTGTGACATTTGTGGATGTTTGAGCTGGGTAGTCATAACTGATACATTAAAGATGGAAGACATCAAAATGTTAAGTTAAATAATTCAAGGTTCCTCCAATAGGTTCATAGATAAACATAGGTTAATCAAAGAAATATCAATTGCATCGGAAGGCAAATGCCTTTCGATATGACGGATATTTCTATAAAACCTTGAAAAACATTACTCGCCTTCTGGGTAGTCGGGTAAATAAATGTAATTCTGAGAACTGACAACTGTGGCACTATGCAGTAGTCAGTTCTGAGAGCTATATGACCTGCCCACTGCCACTTTAATTTAATAGTTCTGATACCTATGAATGAAATCATCAACATCATAATATGCCTCCCCCAAAGAGTGCCACGACGAACGGTCTTGAGCCTTCTCCATCCACAATGAAATCACATCAACATCATTACCAGGTAGATACACGAAACTTAAGCGTAGAAGGCTAAAGGCCTTTATCCTTCTACGTCCACCTACTTCCCGCAACCTTCACCATGTCGTCGAAATCACATCGCTAAAATCGACAATCTTATGAAATCATAACACTGAGAGGTATTTGTTTGTTAGCAGGCGGCAGCAGCGATGAGTGTGGAGGGCCGGCGATGCCTGTGCGTCGTGGTGCTCCTCATTCACACCGTCATCGGCGCTGGAGAAGGTAACCGTCATCATCAACTTGAAAATGATAGTTTTTTTTAAATAACACCTGACAGTCCGCTACGTAGTCCTGACCCCCATACTAGGATTCCCTGTGTTGTGGGTATCAGAAACTACGAGCACCATGGTACCACAACACACACCCGGAACAAATATTTGCAGATCATGCAAACATTTTTCCCGAGCGGGAATCGAACCCTCACCCCTTGCGCCACCGAGGTTGACTTACTAAATTCCATGCAGATCGAATAAACGGTTCAAAAGTTATGATCTAACAAATAAACATAGCAAAATATATGCCGATTCGTCCGAGTTGTTTGAAAGAACTTCGTTCACTTCGCTCACTCGATCAACTATTCTTCAATTTGGATTCCTTTTGTTATGAAATTGGTTGGGAAATATTTTCACAGAATCAGCTGTTCCGATCTCAAAGGTCTTTTGGAAAATATGGTTACGTACAACCAAATTTTCCAAAAGAAAAATTGCTCAACTCACATTTCCGAATTAAATCACGAACTCAATAAAAAGTTTGAGTTCAAATGGAGGCTAGTTGAAGGTCATCTGACCCACGTGACCCAACGCTTTTATCAAACTTCCTATTTGAAGTAATTTTTTAAATTATCCTACTAATATTATAAACGTGCAAGTTTGTAAGTATGGATGGATGGATGTTTGTTACTCTTTCACGTAAAAACGACTGAATGGATTTTAATGAAACTTCATAATAATATAACTTAAACATCAGAATAACACATAGGCTACAATTTATAAAGATTATAAAGAAAGCAGTCAGCCATCCATTACTCTACTCAAACAACAAACAAAATCCCCAAGCATGTTAGACAACCTCGCGGACGATAAAATGTCTAAGGGGGGTAGACAGAGGCACGTACAAACATTTTGGCACACACCCACATTTTGCAGTAGTGAGTATTCCATACGTGACAGGCCCATCGCCACATAAAATAATAATATAATAGAAATTTTATTTCAGGTTTCTTAAGAATAGTACAGATGGTAAAAACTAAACAAAGAGTGGAACTCGTTGCCGGCGTCTGTGTTTCCGAATACCTATAATTTGGGTGTCTTCAAGAGCAGAGTGAATAGGTTTCTTCTAGGCAAACGTGCTACACCGTAGACCACATCATTACTTAACATCAGGTGTAATTGTGGTCAAACGTTAGCCTATTTTGTATAAAAAAAAACGAATTCTAAGACCCATAGAAATATATACCTTAACCTAAAATATATAAAATACCTATTAATTATTTAAAATATTGTGACTACTTATAAGAACAGTTACTGGGTTACGTTCTTCGGATCAAAAGGCAGGGTACCTCCCACTACACCAACGAGGGTTAAAATAACAAAATCACTACACAATAAAACTACAACTATTTTGGACCAAAAACCAACAACCAATAAAGAGCAACTTCGACCATTTAGCTGTGAAACTTTAAAATTGAGCATTTAAAACTACCCACTCTCAATTTATACAGCCATCAAAAACGCTCGACTCACCACCAGTTCTCGCTCTGTTGCTCTCGCTACAAGTAAAATAACGTTTTTGGATTCAAAGGATTTTTATTCCCGTGTTTAGTTTGAGAATGCAGGCTTTAACTGCGTTCATCATCATCATCAGCATCGGGGTCGGCAACACGAGGTTGATGCCCTTGGTATTGCAAGCGTTTATAGGCTACGGTTACCGCTTACGAATAGGCGGGGCGTATACTTGTTTCTCTATCAACAGTAGCTGTATCTGCGCTCGCCAGCCCGCATGCCCAGCGTGGCGAGTATGGGCAAATCCCCCCAAATTATTGTTTGGATGCTGGCCGTACAAGGTCGGTCGCGCTGGCAATCTATGGGGGAGGCCTATGCTCAGTGGACGTCCTACGGCTAAAATGATGATGATGATGATTCCTCGGTGTCGTAGTGGTAGCCTTCAGACGCAAGGAGTGTGGGAGGGACTCCCGCTGCGTGTTACAAATTCTAGTACTCACGATACGGGGATCCTAGTGTGGGGTCAGGACTATTTATGTGGCTGTTGGGTGGTTTTTTTTTCTATAAGCTCTAATATCTATGCGCTTATAATTTAGAAGTTATGTTAATTCTTTTCACTTTCTTAATTTCTCCGTAGATATTTTCACTTTGGAAGGTTCCTTTTGATAAATTATCTTTTAATTACATTATAGAGATAAAAACATAGGCTCTATAATTAATTTGGAACCCCTGGATTCACCTCTTAAATAAATTATATTTTAAACATTTGTAAATGACGGCTTCTAATGAAGGGATTTGAATAATTACATTGGATTATTAAACGCAACTAAAATATACTTTAATATAAACCCTGTATTTTCAATTAAATTAATTTCTGGAATCTGTAGCAAAGATGATTTACTATGAACACTTTACCGTAGCCTATGAACACTTGCAACACCAGAGGCATCACGCACGCGTTGACGACCCCTCCCCTTAAAGAGCTCTGGCAACCTTACTCACCGGACAGGAACACAACACTATTTGAAACAAATAATGTTATTTAATTAGTTTTTAATGGCCGTGGTGGCCCCGGCTGAAGAATAGGCCCCTCCATATCTACCTATCCGCGGATGTCATAAGAGGCGACTAAGGGAAAAAAGCTAGGGGATGGGCAGCAGCGTCTGTCTGTGGGGGAGGCCATGTTCAGCAGTGGGCGTCGAACGGCTGAAATGATGATGATGATGAATGTTATTTGGCTGCGATCTTTTCTAAGGCGGAGGTACCCAGGCAGGCTGGTCCATTTTAAAGCAAGAAAATCTCGCTCTGCCCTGCCTCGCATAAAAGTTCGTTGCATTTCAAAATGCAACATAAAATATTTCATACAATACGTAAAAGTGCAATCCAGCAGATATGATAAACGATTGTGGTAACAGTGTGGGCGGGGACGCTGAGAGCACCATGATAAATGCCTTCTCGACTACAGGCAGTTTATCTTGCCGCCGGATATGTTTTAAGTAAGATTTTTGGTAAATTTCGGAAAGCTGTGCCAGTAGGTCAACCGTACGCGTGCACTAGAGTGTGTGTGCCTATCCTACTATCCTATCCTATTTCTTCCTATATCCTACTGGTATTATATTATTTTTCTTTATTCTGTATTTAAGTTTATCGCTGGTAATGTATAAATCTGAATCTGACATCCGTGACGCACTGCATGGTTCCAACGGAAGACCAGCGTTGTGCTGCCAACATCATCATCATCAGCCTGATGAAATCCACTGCTGAACATAGGCCTCCCCCAAAGAGTTCCATGACTAACGGTCTTGAGCCTTTTCCATCCACCGACTTCCCGCAACCTTAACAATGTCGTCGGTCCATCGGGTGGGGGGCCTTCCAACACTGCGTCGTCTGGTTCGTGGCCACTCGAGAACCTTTGTTCCCCAACGGTTGTCGGTTCTGCGAGCTATATGGCCGGCCCACTGCCACTTCAACCTGCTAATTCTGAAAGCTATGTCGGTAACATTGGTTCTTCTACGGATTTCCTCATTTCGGATTTTATCGCGCAGCGAAACTCCGAGCATAGCTCTCTCCATAGCCCGTTGGGCGACTTTGAGCTTGTGTATAAGGCCAATAGTTAGCGACCAAGTCTCAGTGCCATATGTCATCAACATGTGCTGCCAACACGGCACAACAAATGCTGAGTTGGACTCCAATTTGTGACGAAGCGTGGACTGGGTGCTAGGACACACATTCTTACAACCAGTAACTTTTTTCTTCTTTTTTATTTGCTTGTTTTTTCTTTATTTGTTTCTCTTTTGTTGTTTTTGTTTTGTCAACATTTCTGTTGTTATTAATATTATTATTTTTTCTGTGTGTCTCATTGTTGTATTGTCGTCACAAATAAATGTATTTTCTTTCTTTTTTTCTTTATTCTATTCTATTATAAATGCGAAAGTTTGGATGGATATTTGTTCCTCAATCACGCTGGAACGGCTGATCGGTTCTGAATGAAAATTTGCACAGAGATAGATTATAGTCCTATAGAAATTATGCTACTTTTTTTCCTCGTATACTCTACGTGACCGAAGCCGCGGGCGTATAATTATAAATGCGAAAGTTTGTGAGGATGTTTGTATGTTTGCGATGTCGACCACAATTCTTGCGGGTAGGAGTCGTGTCGTGAGCCTTTTTAGTTTTTTATTTCTATTTTTAGAACACTTACGGTTTGATATCCGTTGATTTTCAGACAGGCAGTTTTTCTTTTACATCAAAACCAACTCTAAAACTATCCATAAGAGCTTTTGTCCTTTACACACTTACAGGAAATTGACGCGTGGAAAAGAGACGCAGTTATATTAGATGGAATGGATGGCATTTGTTTTTATTTACCCGGAAAAACCTTCTCTCATTTATTGTGAGTATTTAAAGCCTGTGTCACAATGAGTGGTGGAAAAAAGTCCATACAAGTTACCTCGTTTCTGAAACTCAAACGGTGTTCAAATTTCAATAAAATCACTAGGATCACTTTGAAACGTCTTAGAAAGTAGGTGAAGCTACGTCTGTTCCTCGCAATCTAGCCTAGAAGAATCAGGCAACAAACACGGCTTGGTGCCTATCATTATTTTTTCGATGATCCTTTTTCTCAAAATGGAATGTAGAGCTTTAGTGTATCCTCGTTTCTGAAACGAAACACTACAGCAAGAAACATGTAGCCAAAGTTCGTAATCCGTAGTATTTCACCCTCGATAGTAAAGACGTCACTAGATCACAAACCTTTAACAATGGTAATACCGAAAGAGCCCTTAAGAGGCGCACTTTAATCCTTTCACTAAACTGATTCTTTCATCGACGGTCATAGGCCCTTTTCAGGGCCACTATACCTCAACCTGGTCACTGACCTAATACAGGATGACCAAGAAAGAATTAGTGATACGACAAGAAGAAGAATGGTTATACGCTTGCAGACTACTACATAAT
This sequence comes from Anticlea derivata, assembly GCA_947579855.1. NCBI lineage: Eukaryota > Metazoa > Arthropoda > Insecta > Lepidoptera > Geometridae > Anticlea > Anticlea derivata. Next base: position 7,483,063 of record OX388281.1, read on the forward strand.
TGTGAAATACTAACTATTGATAAAAAAACTCGCAGAACCGTGAACCGTTGGGAAAAGAAGGAAGGTCCCGATGGACCGATGATATTGTGTCGGTGGATGGAAAAGGCTCAAGACCGTTCTTCGTGGAACTCTTTGGGGGTGGCCTATGTCTAGCAGTGGACTTCTACAGACTGATGCTGAAGACGAAGGATCATTTTTGAATAAATTTCACATGACATATAGCTCGTCGTTTGAACACGGCTTCAACCATTAAGCTATGGTTTCTTTATGATCAAAATCCGTTAGTATAACCGTCAGCGCTCGTCGTGGCACTCTTTGGGGGAGGCCTCTGAGAGGATCACGGAGCTAATGTAGGATGACCAAGAAAGAACAAACACGACAATCAAGCAAGTGCGTTTGTGCACATCAAGGAACCTGACAATCTAGATTTCAATGAATTTTAAGTTTGCGTTTGTACATTTTGTGTATCCGTCGTTACAGCATTAAAAGCGTACTTCATGAATTCATGAAAGGATTGCTTTTTGCGCAATCGTAGCGCGATCAGGCTGGATTTACCCGCCCGGTGTAGTCAAGGCTTTAAGACGAAAAGTATTTTAGGGTAGACGAGGCAAACTCTTACGTACGCAGGATATTTATCACGGAGCTTCGTAGAACGCGTAGTTTGATGAAACATTTGCAGTGGCCTAGAGTGGAGATAGTTTCAAACGACTGTTTTTATGCCTAAGTATAGTTGTACTGTTTATTATACCATCGGCTATTCCGTTTCAAAACCCCTTTGTAAGGGGTTCAGTTTTCGTCCCAGAATTAATTGATCAAGCGGGCGAAGTTCTCTTAACAACTTGGGCGAACGGCAACTTTTGAACCGCCAATCCAATCTGAATGGAATTGAGTAGGCCAACGCGTCAACATTTACTGATATGAGTATGTGAGTTAAATTGACCAAGTGGTTAAGTAAAGATACGATTTTCAAAGTTTTATTTGTGCCTCAGGCCGTGGTGGCCCCGGCTGAAGAATAGGCCCCTCCATATCTACCTATCCGCGGATGTCGTAGGAGGCGAATAAGGGGAAAAAGCTAGGGGATGGGCAGCAGCGTCCCTCATTTTAACAACGATAGCTCTAACTGCGCTCGCCAACCCGCATGCCCAGCGTGGTGAGTATGGGCAAATCCCCCCACATGATAAGGAGTTTGCTCTGTCTGTGGGGGAGGCCATGTTCAGCAGTGGACGACGAACGGCTGAAATTATGATGATGTGTGTTAAATTGGCCAAGTGCTTTTATGGTAAAGATATGAAAGAAAATTTTATTTTTGCCTCAACGTTCATCGAAGCACTACCAAATATCGCGATATCTCAGTACGGGGCGAAGAACCAATAGTACCTACCTCGTAATTTCATCTCGCTGTGGTTTACGTATTCGTTTAATCCCACATACGAATAGAAGCAAAATGACTTACAAAGTAATTGGGAGGTAACGTTGACCTAATAAGCTAGTGCACACGTGCCGGGGAGACCTGGCCGGCAGCCAGCTTGAAATGTCAATTAGTTTGCAAAAGTCGGATGGCGAATGTAACAAGGAACATACTAGATCATCACTACATCATCATCATTTCAGCCGTACGTCTTCCACTGCTGAACATGGCCTCCCCCACAGACAGCAAATTCCTTATCATGTGGGGGGATTTTCACATACTCACCACGCTGGGCATGCGGGTTGGCGAGCGCAGTTAGAGCTATCGTTGTTAAAATGGTGGACGCTGCTGCCCATCCCGTAGCTTTTTACCCTTAGTCGCCTCTTACGACATTCGCGGATAGATAGATATGGAGGCTATTCTTCAGCCGGGGCCACCACTGTCATCACTACATAGTTTGCACGAAAAGAGCCTCTAAGACCTCTGTCACTAGAATTCCCTGTGTCGTGGGTATCAGAAACTACGAGTACCAGGGCAACACCCAGACCCGGAACAAATATTTGCAGATTATGCAAATATTTTTCCTGCAGCGGGAATCAAACCCTTGAGTCTTTGACGGACACTCGCCCGCTACGCCACCAAGGTCGTCAAACAACTATACTGTAACAACTCTCATAACTTGTTTTTCATAAATCATCATCATCTCTGCCCTTATCCCACTTCATGTGGGGTCGGCACAACATGTTTTTCTCTTCCACTCCCCTCTATCAGCCGTCAAATCAGTATTCACTCCTTTCTTACTCATGTCGTCTTTCACACAATCTATCCATCTTTTCTTTGGTCTACCTCGTCTCTTAATCCTTCCATTTAACTTGTGTTTCATAAATAAAGAATTGAAATTGAAATTGTTGATCAGGTGTGTTCGAATCTTGTTGGAATAAAAATATTAATAATTGTGTTTCTTCCAGGTCCAACATCCCCTATGCCATCATCAGCACCAACTGTAAAATCTGAACACAATGAGCTGACTGTCACCTTCCCGCCGCTGGAAGACATCTTCAACAGCACTCCTGAGAAGCACTTTCAAACGGAAAACAACACATTGGTGACCTCGCAGATCGGGTCTACGGCGCTCATACCCTGTGTGATCAGGAATATTGGTGATGGCATTGTAAGTATTATTTTCTCTTAAGAAATCATATTTTCTTGTCGGGGAAACCGCAGAGCCTCAAGACGAAAGTCTACAATGATTGCGTGATGACATAATATGGCACTAAGATATGGTCGTTAACAATGGCCTCATACACAAGCTCAAAGTCGCGCAATGGGCTAATAGGCGAGTTGCTAGCGAGCTGCTGCAGTAACTGCACGAGAGCGGAACATTCGAATACATTGAAATTAGACGTTACGCGGTGCGCTTGAGCTCGTCAGGGTCTTTTCTTGGTCATCTTGCATTAAGGTCAGTGACTACGTTGAGTTATTGTCGCCCTGAAAAGGGCAAATGAATGTTGGTGAGAGAACCAGTGTGGTGAAAGGATTAAAGTGCGCCTCTTAGAGGCTCCTTTTGTGCACATGTCACGTCTTCGAATTTAAAGTTCTAATACCGGTTTCTTCACGATGTTTCCTGTTTAAGAGCACTAGTATAGCGCAGATAAATGTTCCGGATAGAAAATCTGTTGGCCGGGATTCGAATTCACGACCCTCCATCAGTACTCTAAGTTTCTAAGTCCAGCATCTCAAGCGTGTAATGGCCGGCATTTAACATTCAACAATTAGGAACAAGACCTTCAGAAGCAAAATAGTACAATAAAATAGAGCCTTTTTTTCCTTCTAAGAGTCGGAAAATAAAGAAAGTTGAGTACCTTTGTTGAAATTACCTCCATCTTATCCGACAGAAATCTGAAGAGCCTAGCACTAGTTTCAACCTAAATCTTTATAGATATTGTGGTTCAACTTTTACTAGGCATCGGGAGGTCACAGTTTGAGCGAACCCCTAGATTAAAACGATTCAGTGGTTCGCGCGAAATTGAGACCACACGATGTCTAGTAAAATTTAGTGCTACGATAATCATTGGGGCAAAAGAAATACGAGGAGGTAGGGCACAGCGAGATTTTCTCGTTGTAAATTGGAGCAGCCCGCCTGGCGAGGTACCTCCTCCTTACAAAAGATCGCAGCCAAAATAACATTATTTGTTTCAAATAGTGTTGTGTTCCTGCGGTGAATAAGGTTACCAGAGCTCTCTAGGGAGGGGTCCCTAGAGAGCTCTGGCGGTTCTGAAAAGAAATTAAAAAAAAAAAAACATTTATTGCCTTTAAGAACAAATATTAAAAAAGAGCAGGATACACAAAAAAATAATAATAAAAAGGCAAAGGGAGTAAATTCAGCATTTGCTGCATGCATTGCATGCAGCGCTGTTTTTCAATTTACCCCCCTCGAATAGATGGTCACCGAGGGATTAGGTATAAGCGGGTTACATAATTATTAGATAGTAGCAGACAATAATTGGTAATCAGATTTTAGATAAAATTAAATGAAAAATGAAAACAAACAGAAAAACATAAAAACATAGGCATAGGCGTGATACATAGCGAGTACATAGCGATACATAAATGATTTCAGTTTATTTGCTAAAACATGGTGATTTAATATAATCGCTGTTCTTATGTAGTAAGCGGGCGCACATGTTTTTGCTACACAAGCATCGGGGTCGGCAACGCGTGCTCGATGCCTCTGGTATTGCAAGCGCTCATAGGCTACGGTTATCGCTTACCAACAGGTGGGCCGTATGCATGATTGCCACCTCAGTTGTAAAAAAAACACTACTTTTGGACGTTTCCAAAGTAATGTCTATTTGTAGACATTCAACGCCGATTCATAAAAGTTGTTAGCGAGATCTAACCTCGCTCCACTCGCTCGATCAATTAAGCTCAGAAAAGACTTTTCTCGTGATATGGATAAATTTAGCTATTTAAAGTACAGACTCATATTTTATTTATTTTTGGTGGTTATTTTATCCCGAAATTTTGCTTTTAATTGAAATGTTTAGCAATAATAATTTCATTTCGACTGGCCTCATAGCTCAGTTGGTAGTCTGCCTTCTGCGCTAGAGGTCGCGGGTTCGATTCCCGCACAGGACAAACATTTTGTGACTAACACAGATGTTTGTTCTGTGTCTGGGTGTTAAATATATATCTATTATGTATATCAGTCTCTGGTACCCATAGTACAGGATATGCCTAGTTTGGGATCAGTTGACCGTGTGAATATGTCCGGAATATTTATTTTATTTTATTTATTACTAAGAACAGAGAATAACTTTAGGTGAACTATGAACTAAATGCTGCAAAACGGACCCTAACTCAGCATAATGTGGGTTGTAATCTTACAACCCACGCTGGTCTTCCATCAGGACCGATTCCATGTTAACAGACAGACAATGTTAAAATACGGTAAAGTTAAGAAGGTCCCTCACCCACAAAATAATAATAAATATTCCGGACATATCTCAATGTCCGGAATATTTATTATTATTTTATTTATTATTAAAAACTGATTCGCTGATGCTTCTAGAACATTGTGTACCCGTGCTAAGGGTACTAAGAGAAGCTTGTATAGTTAAACAAATTGAAGTGGCACTACAAAAGTTGGTCATCTCAAGAATCTTCTCCTTCGTAGCGTTTTGAGATCTAGTTGTATTATTTTTACTTTATCCTTTTGGATTGTTCTTGTAAGTTTTAATTAAAAAATGTTTTCTTCCATAGATATTGTAATAGCTTTGTTGGCCTAGTGGGTGTTTCCCCAACTTTTAATCTGAAAATCGTGGGTTATGAGACTGTTTAAAAAATATATATATGTAGTTTTTTTTTTTTTTTTTTTATACTACTGAGATGGCAAACAAGCATACGGCCCACCTGTTGGTAAGCGGTTACCGTAGCCTATGAGCACTTGCAATACCAGAGGCATCACGCACGCGTTGCCGACCCCGAACCCCCTCCCCTCCTAAAGAGCTCTGGCAACCTTACTCATCGCAGGAACGCAACACTATTTGAAACAAATAATGTTATTTGGCTGCGATCTTCTGTAAGGCGGAGGTTCCTCCCCAGGCGGGCTGCTCCAATTCAGAACGAGAAAATCTCGCTGTGCCCTACCTACTCCTAAGAAAAAAAAATTTGGAAAAAAATTGGAATGCGTCATTTACTGGTGCGTGGATCGGAGGGCGGGACCTCTACACCGTTTTCCCCCCTTAACTTTCCTGACGGAATACTGTCCCGAATACCCTTTAACTAGTCCATTTGAAGCGACCCGCAAGCTACGCCCTATGCTTGATTATTATTAACCACAGTCACAGTCAAGCTTGTTCAAATGACATGCGATATTCATAAATTATTTTTAGACAATAGATAGATATGAATAGACTTTATTCAGTATAGGTAAGAATCATTTTGTAACTAATTTTATATGACATACAAACTTCGACCAACGCTGCACCCCTTTACGGGTTGAATTTCAGTAAGAGCACAAAGTTTCTGGGGGTAACTATTGATAAGAAACTAAATTGGAAATCACACATAGAAGCTCTTTGTAAGTAAATCAACAATTCAGCGTATGTGCTATACAAATTAGCACCAATAGTGGACATAGATACCTTACTTATTGCGTATCATGGTATAATTGCCTCTAATATGTTTTTGTAATATGTAGATATCTCTAATATGTCTCAATTAGTTTCATGTTTATTTTTTATTTTATTAAGTTTATTTTAATTATTATTATTTGTACAAAAATATTATTATTGCACATCGAAAAATCGGTAGGAATACATTGACTCACATAATTATAGACTTATAAATAACTGTACCTACATGTATTTCAAGCAATAAATGACACTTTACTTTACTTTACTTTACTTCCTTTCTAATACATTAGTATTTCAAGTCAACGGTTTAGGCTCTGCGTTCTCTATCAGCCAGTCAGTTAATTTAGTATAAGATATGGAAATATCGCATTCCGTTTGAACACGGCTTCACAGAAACATGGCGACCGTGTCGTCTGCATTAGTAATCGTGACATTATGGATGAAACTCTATTCTCGGATAGACAGCGGTCCTCGACGTAGACTGGATAATTAGAGGTTGTTAGAAGCTAGGTTTATTAAACTCCAAACTATCATCAAATATTTGTTGATCGAGTGAGCGAAAGTTAATACATATCAATTGTGCCTCAAAGGCCATGTTTCAAAATGTTTTGACGTGCTTCTGACTACCCCCTTAGTTATTTGGATCTGATCGCTTGGAGATTTGAGAGGTTGTCTACCATTCTTACCTAGGGATAAAAGTCATGAGCCTATTTTTATTTTATTTTTACTAGCTGCTACCCGCGTCTTCGTCCGCGTTCATAATAATTTTCACTTTTACGCTACTTTGCCCTTTACATTTTTTGAAACATGTTTTTCTTAATTTCTTACCAAAAGCCTAAATATGAAGTCATATCCCTAACTTGAGGAATTATGGATAGCCCATACAAACTTTCAACCCCTATTTCACCCCTAAGATTATTTTTAGAGACAAAAGATAGCCTATATCCTTCTCCAGGATAATAATCTATTCCCTTTAAGGTAACATACAAATAAACGAACAGAGTTACTTTCGCATTTACAATGATAAGTATGGATGTCAGTGACGATGATTTTTCTACGGATGGACGCGACCATCATAAAATTTATTGAATCGTATGCAAAACAAAATTAACATACAAATGAAATACAAACTACCGTGACAAAATCAGGAGGTAGCTTTGAAACGCCTCTCGCCCCGAGGCGGGCGACCGAAAGTAATCACTGTGTTGGACATTACTTATACTTACATTGAGGGAACTAGGCAGAGAACGGCTGGGCAGCTGGGTAAGTCCTCTTTACATCATCACTGACTTAATACTGACATGACGGTTGATAGAAGAGAATAAAATTCATGTATGCTTTTACTATAACGAATATTGTGACTAAATTTGAGTTCTCAAGTTGGTAACACCAATTTGTTTTCTTTTTGTTTGTACGAACGATCAATCGATCATTCATTCATTCATGATGATTTTATAACTTGTTGTCAAAGTCAATCTCTCAGCTGTGTACGTATATTCTGTGCTGTGTATAATTTTTTTTGTCTTGTTGTGTTTACATGTTATTTGTTTGTCTACTTAATTATTATGTAAGTAAAAAAATTATTTCTGACCTATCTAAATACATGTAAATATGTCAAAAGATGAATAAATTGAAATTGAAATAGAATAGAATAATAGAATATAATTTATTTGACAACATAAAAAACACACAGAAGAGACCAATGTCACAAAAACCTTAGAATGACATAAAAAAACCTTAAAGCAAACCACATAATAGTACCTACCTAGGTAGGTAAACACTAGCTAGAAGGGCTGATAGAAGGGAGTGGAAGAGCAAAACATGTTGTGCCCACATTGAGTGGGATAAGGGCAGGAAGATGATGAAATTGGTTCAATATAAATTTTACAAACTACTTAAAAACCGGTTGAATAGGCAAACTACGTGGCTTGGAATCGCACCCGCTGCCACTGCAGATGTCACTACATAAAACTTTTTTTATTACCTAAAGTATTTTGGTTCTTACTTATTCCATCTGAAGCTAAGTTGTGGGAAGTTGGCGGATGGAAAAGGCTCAAGACCGTTCGTCATGAGATGCTCTGGGGTGGGCCTATGTGTGAAACAGTCTATAAAGGTAGCGAAAAAAGAGCTGTGATCTAGCTGGCCTGTCTCAGCTGTGGCATGGGGTATTTCTCTTTGGACTTTCATTTAGCGCATTTGAAAGGGCATGGAATTTAATTTCGGGTCTTTTGAATGAAATTTCGGGAAAATAAAGTGAATTTTGTGAAACTGAATTTGAGGAAGTAAGTGAATTGCGGAAATACAATAAGTGCATGAGATGATTTTTCGATAAGAATTCTGTAGAATTTTATTTGTAAAATGCTTACATTTTTTCAGCGAAAAAGGGCTTACTCGATGAAAATGGGTACTCTTTTTCTGCATGCAGTTTTTAGACTTCCGTGCATGAAAACCCTCGTTTTGGACTTGTCTGTCAAAACGTATACCTGCTCCTAGATAAAGTCTTATCAAATTAATTTAGCAGATAATACAACAACAAAAATCTATACAAAATTTCTAAAATGGGCAAAACGCTACAATAGCTGTACGGAACACAGAGCGCGCGCGAGTCGACTTCGCACTTTCCATTTTTCCATTTGAGCTCGGCTTTCAAAACAATTTCATTGACAATCAAATTGGCTTAGCCTTAAGCTTCAGCCGAACAGCCGCGACCAGCGACACGGGAGCGTCAGCGAAGCGATTGCGACAAACTTCGCTCTACTGTCTCCCGCGACTTGGTCGCAGCTAAATTAGTGGCCCAAGCACGAATAATTCACGATAGCGTTACGCTTACGATACGTTAGTAAATGTCAAACGACTAAAGCGACTTTTAGCTTTGGTTGACAGCTTTGGTTTTGGTCTGAGAAGCGGTAGCCTTCATAAATACACGTCGAGTTTTGGTTAATTACTAGAGAGTAAACATAATCAATAAAATATACTTTTTTCCTAAAAAAGGTGATGCATAATGTCCTAATCAGTCTGTAGAAGTCCACTACTGAACAAAAGCCATTGCCAAAGAGTAAGATACCTATCAAAGGTGGGGCTGGTCCATAACTCACCACGCCTGGTCCAGTGATCGTTGGACCAGCGCCGTGATAGAGTGGAGTGCCAGAGCCTGTTTGTTGAAGTGAAGTTTATCATAAAAATTTCAAACGCCGCTGTACCCTCTTAGGGGTTGAATTTTGAGAGTTCATTTCTTAGTACAGGTTAATCCCTTTTAGTGAGTAGGGGACAAACCCTCTGTTTCAAGTCTCTAGGACCAACGTCTATAATCACCTCCGTCTAGCCACAAAGGTTTTCTGGAAGTAAACTCTTTTTAGGGTTAAGCTCGCCCTTGTCCATATCCATTTGTGTTATTTATATCCATATTATATGTTTTTATGTGTTTTTTTCTGTGTACAATAATGAATAAAGAAAAAAGATGAATAACCATTTAGAATACCAGGGGAAAACGAACGCAATTAACTTTTCGCAAATCCCTTAATTAAACCTCCGGTATACCTACATCAGAGGTTCTAAAAACTTATTAATATGTTAGCTGAAGTTATGTGGGCGCGACCGTGTCGCGTGGGTCGCGACTGTAGGCGTACTGTTACGATACGATAGCAAATGAATGCCAAATATTAGCCAATGAAAATTAAAAGATTTCTAGTATCGTTTATGTCATTGGCTAATATTTGACTTCTACTATCGTATCGTAAGTGTAACGCTATCGTAAATTATTCGTGTTTAGGACACCGACGCTTAAAACATCCAACGTACCACTAGTATGAGTCAGTCAGTCAGTCACGTAATTAATTTATATAGATAACAAGCTTTATTAGGCAGGAAGATAATAGAGACCTTTTTCTGCCTAATTAAGGATACTTTGCGCATTGAGAGGGTTAAATTGTGGTATTACGATGATGATTCGGTCAGAACTATAGGGAAAAATAGGAAAATAGAAAATAAGCTTATAACTTTATCCCCAAGAATGATAGACATCCTCTCAGATATCCAAGCGATCGTTGAAGATGGCACATGCCCACACATTGCAAAGTGACAGTGTAGCCTGACATATACTCAGAAATAGCTATCAAAGATTCTTTACTCTTCAACTTTTCCTCAAAATTCCGCTCACGACGATTAAAAATACGAGCTTAATACAATATTTTAACACTCTACTCAGACGGACAGCAGACTAACATTTATTTCACAGAAATTAGGGACTCCTCGTCTCGCCAAAATCCTTCAGGATATTTCTCACTCAAACCGCGATACCTATATTAAAGTTATCTTTCTCCTATTTTAAAGCCTATTTTATTTTTTCAATGTAACTCCTGTTGTATTTTTATCACTCGTTAAAATTTTCAAGGTCTCTTTTATAACCTGAACGGTGGAAAAACAACTGTTTTATTACGGTACAAAGTTTATTTTATGAATTTCAGATAGGCTCTATTACGGCAACGCTCATAAAATATTATATCTTCGTCTCGTGTCGGACAGACTAGATATGCAATGAACCATTTTCTTTACTGTGAGTAATAAGAAATTATATCCTTGACTATCAAAAAGTGAGTGTTATTGAAATAATTGGACTATAAACGCACCGTTTTAGAATGGGTTAAGAGTTTAGTGGCATTTCATCATCATCATCAGCCTGTAGAAGTCCACTGCTGGACATAGGCTTCCCCCAATAAGTTCCACGACAAACGGTCGTAGAGTCCTAGAGGCATTTAGAGTCGATGAAAAGTAGGTAAGAAATAAATAAAACTGACACATTGACCGACATCTTTATTCTGCGCTTTGACGTCATAACGGTGCCGTGGTCACGTCACTAAAACAACGTTTAAATGTTACCCCAAATTTTAGAACCAACGGGATTCGAACTCGCATCTTTGCCTGGAATTGGAAATGCGATACCAACTTCGCCACGAATGACGCTGGCGCCGAAGATCTTGGGTAGATGAAATATTTTTATCGGTTAAACACCGCTAGCTCCACCCATAGAAGTTTCAATCGGAAACATTCCTGTTCAAAAATGACCATAACTATACACGATATAAAGCTCACATTTCGATGATCCAAGACTCGTCTTTATAAAAAAAAACCGGACATATCACACATGGTCAACTGATCCCAAACTAGGCATAGCCTGTCCTATGGGTACCAGAGACTGTTATACTTAACAGATCAATATTTAACACCCAGACACAGAATATACATCAGTGTTTATCAAACAAATGTTTGTCCAGTGCGGAAATCGAACCCGCGACCTTTAACGCAGAAGGCAGAGCTACTACCAACTGAGCTATGATGCCTGTTATGTTGTCGTGAACCTACGAGTATGTGATATGGTGATTGATTGGCCGAATAAAATTGTATGTAAATAAAATTAGAGCAGTCATTCGTCATTCATGCCTGATGGAATTGACTGACGTCTAGTTCTAATGGACTTCAAAGAGATTTTTAGGTAATACTGAAGCCATTTTCGTCTCGTAATGCCTAAGTAGCCGTGGTGGCCTCGGCTGAAGAATAGGGCCCTCTTTAACTACGTACCCGTGAATGTCGTAAGAGGCGACTAAGGAAAAGTTAGAATACATCTCAATGACGTGATTTTAACAATGTTTCATTGGTTGATAAATGCTATTACTCGGTGGAAGAATTCCTATCTGATAAGCTTTTGTAATAAATAAACGTTTGACGACATCATAAATAGATACCTAGCTTAACTTGAATTGTTTTTAACCAATGCAATTTTTGACTGTTTATACTACACTGTTATTTGACATTTAATGAATAAGTTACCAATTATTATTATTATTTAAATGTATGTAAAACAAGACATTTGCAGCGCCCTACAGGGTACATGTACTTACTTAAGCTACCCTTACACCTAAGCTGTATCCATGTACACGTTGGCAATAAATGAATGAATGAATATGAATATGAATATGATCCAGGCCCCTAATTCTACTAATTCAATAACTTGAAAGTGATAATCGCATGACCATTATCATTCAGCTACGATTGTCGCCTTCGTTTCTTTGATTTCATTGGTCCATTGGTTCCACAATGACTGCCATTGAAATATGCCTGTGATAACTGTGTGACTGTGTTTGACTGGCCTCATAGCTCAGTTGGTAGTAACTCTGCCTTCTGCGCTAGAGGTCGCGGGCTCGATTCCCGCACTGGACAAACATTTGTGACTAACACAGATGTTTGTTCTGTGTCTGGGTGTTAAATATATATCTATTATGTATATCAGTCTCTGGTACCCATAGTACAGGCTATGCCTAGTTTGGGATCAGTTGACCGTGTGAATATGTCCGGAATATTTATTTATTTATTTATAGCAGAATACCAAAAGAGTCAAAAGTGGTCATTTTGCCATTGAACCATTGATAGTATGAATCAATTGTTATGGAAATGAACAATAAAAACTTACCATTCTACCCCAAAGGGCAAATCGTACAAAAATATACAGTCAAGAATATTTTCAATTCACGAATTCGTTGTTCTTACACAAGCGATTAAATTTCTCAGTGCAGTGTATCCTACTAATATTATAAATGCGAAATTTTGTGAGTATGTTTGGATGTTTGTCATTAAAACACGCCGTAACGGCTCAACCGATTTCGTTGAAACTTGGAATATAAGCAGTTCTTTACCAAAAATAGCATATAGGCTACTTTTTATGTAGGTGCCACGCGAGCGAAGCCGCGAGCGAAAGCTAAATAAATAAAATAAAAGGGCATTTATTCGCCAAGAATCCTACACACAGCTATAAAAATACAATTGGTAATTTACAAGTTTCGTACAAGTCGAGGGCTTAGCTACGCTGCTTTTCAGCCTCGCCATAAAATGTCTGCTGTCGTCACAGCAGGTTTGATCCTCGGAAGCCATCAGCCGCTATCAGGCGATGAAGAGAAGGGCACAGATCATTATTATAACCTATGTAAGTAGGTAGGTAAGTGTGGTATAACATCGAGCTAGCAGCAAATGGCATCCGACATCCAGGATAAAATAAGTTGCTAATTAATCGTTGCTTGTTGCTAGTCATGCCACTGGTTCTTTCTGTCATCCTTTATTAGTTCAGTGACCAGGTTAAGGTATTAGTGGCTCTGAAAAGGACCTATGACTGTCAGTGTAAGAATCAGTGTAGTGAAAGATTCAAAGTGCGCCTCTTAGGCGCGTCACTAACGCGCTCTAGAGACGACGCGGCGGCGTCGAAGCCCCGTCACTGTTTTCTCTAAGATTATTGGTTGTCCCGTCAGTACTACTTTTATTATTATTTTTTTATACAACTTAGGTGGCAAACAAGCATACGGCCCACCTGTTGGTAAGTGGTTACCGTAGCCTATTATTAATTACTGTAATATCGTTGTTATATAAGGGGTAGGAGCTAATGAGAACACAGTTACATCTCGGTAAGAACAATCCTTTATTCTAAATAATTGTCATCCTATATACTAGGTCATACGTGATCTCGTGTCTTTATTAGTATCATTTATCAATACATTAGTTATCGCAGTAACTATCGTCAGCTAGATCACCAATCTAATCCAATCTAATCACGTATCTATTTCCATATCTCATTACTAATTCATTTATTTCAGACTATAGTAAAGTTACAGGTCTTATTTAACTTATTCTACAGTCCATATCAATATATACCTTAAAACTAACATACATACAATATAAAAACTTAAAACATTGTGACTACTGCGACGTGTCGATGTCGCGATCAGGCTGTGCCTTCAGCCTATGAGCGCTTGCAATACCAGAGGCATCACGCACGCGTTGCCGACCCCGAACCCAATCCCCCACATCATCCCAACACAACACTATTTGAAACAAATCATGTTATTTGGCTGCGATCTTCTGTAAGTCGGAGGTACCTCCTAGGCGGGCTGCTCCAATTTAGAACGATAAATTCTCGCTGTGCCCTATCTCCTCCAAATTACTTCCGTGGTGGCACTACCAATAATCTTAGAGAAAACCGCGTCTGCGCCTCGACAACGCCGCGTCAACTCTAGAGCGTGTTAGCGATGCGCCTTAGAGGCTCGTTTCGAGCGAATAATCGTTACAAAATTGCTAGTGTAGTAACATCTTAAGAAACAAACCGAACGTACAAAAAACACTGTCAACAATATTTCCAATCCACAAGTTCCGTTATAGGGGTACGGATACAATATTACTGACGTAGACAAGTTTCACTTCGATGGGACGATACGGCATGTCTCAGAACCTATTGTTCACCAAAAAATTGTCTAAGGCCTTACATTGTCTAAAAACATATGTGCCACAATGAGTTGATTATTCTGCATTAGATCAATGAACAGTGCTTGTAGTTACTGATTCTTTTTGGGTCATCTTGTGTTTGGTCAGTGACCAGGTTGAGGTTTGGTGCCTCTGAAAAGGGCCTATGACCGTCGGTGGAAGAATTGGCGATAATTTTTATTTAAATCTTCTTATTTTGATTGGTTAATATTTGACATTTGCTATAGTATTGTAAGATTTAAAGTCGTTTCGTGATTACCCTACTGGTTGAGGCTTGTAGCCGTGTGTGGACGAATACAAATACACATACAAATATTTATTGCATAAAAATATACGTTTTTTTTATTTTATTATTTACTTTTTGCGGCTATTGTGTCACTGCACATAATGTGTTGCACTGATTCCTGCTTTAGTTTTCACTGTGTTGCAGGAAGAATCAGTGTAAAGAAAGGATTAAAAAGCGCCGTGTAAACAAATTATTATGTTGTACATATTTAAAATACCTAAGAGAACAATCGAAGATTATTTGTCTTAAAACCAACGTTAAAGAGCTCATTTTCCCCTGAACCCAGGTACGGACTGCTACAGGACGTGCGGGAAAAATAACAATAAAAAAGTTACATTGACATTTTTATCACCCGCTTGTTACACATTTGTTTGGACTTACAATTTTCCGTGTCAATGCTTACGTCGGCATCTCTTCAGTTTTGTACCAATAGGTATTTTCTATAGGTGTACAAGTTGATTCATAATATCATGTATTCCACCCAAAAGGTTGCTTATTCTACACCCAACTGGCTTATAAGTTTTTTCTACGACTTTTGTAAATTCGACATTTCCTATACGTACGTGTCTTGTAATGGAAAGTCTTTTTGGAATCAACACTTCATATAGATCAACTGTTTTGGTATCATCAAACTCCTGGACGTCCTGCGGCTGAAATGATGACAATACTGACTAACTCTGATCACGACGTTCTACGGCAACGAGTTGCGGGCGCCGCCTCTACATTTTATTACTTCTCTTTTGGACTAGCGCCAATTTGAAGCAATAAGGAGTGCTTGCTTGTCGGGTCGCTGGTTCTTTATTGGTCATCCTTCATTAGGTTTGTGTCAAAGTTGATATACGGTGCCCTTAAAGGGGTCAATGACTGTTTCTGATAGAAAAAAACCTGTGGATAAAATGATTGAAGTGCGCCCCTTGGAGGCTCCTTTCGTGTACATGTCACATGGCTCAGGATTTTCAGGTTCAAGGACAAACCGGCTTCCTCACGTTGTTTTCCTTCACCATTTAAGGGCACTAATATAGGGCAGTGGGCAATACATTGTTGTACGACAGGTATGAGCCAGTGCTCTTAAGGTATCCGAAAAATAACCAATATGATTAACAATGGTTTGAAAAATAGCTTCCACACTTGTTCATTTTTTGTCTCAGCTCAGTACTTTGTTGCAGGTGTCATGGATTAGAAGGAAAGACTACCACCTGCTGACCGTCGGTCTGACCACTTACAGCTCAGACCAGAGGTTCCAGGCTATACACTTGCAGCATTCAGAAGTAAGTTTCCATCAACACTTTTTTATGAAGATGTATAGTCCAACTATAGCATCTTATGTCCAAAATTTCGTCGAAATCGGTCCACCCGTTCAATCTATCCATCGAGAAGTTCCTTCCGTCTTCATCTTGGCGATGATCGCCGTCGCAGATGTCATTGGCTAATATTTGATTTTTGCTATCTTATCGTATCGTAGGCAGCAGCGTCCCTCATTTTCACAAAGATAGCTCTAACTGCCGACCCGTTTGCCTAGCGTGGGGAGTATGGGCAAATGCCCCACAAGGTATTTGCTCTGGAAATCTGTGGGTCATTTTCAGCAGTGCTCTGAATCTGAAATGATGGTGATCGTATCGTTAGCGTAACGCTATCGTGAAATATTCGTGCTTGAGGCACTGTAGCAAAATAAATAATTATCTTATCTTCTAATTCTGTTTTAGGACTGGACGCTTAAAGTGAGGTTCGTTCAGAAGAGGGACGCCGGCGTGTACGAATGCCAAGTGTCGTCACATCCGCCCACTTCTATATTTTTACGGCTCGACGTGGTTGGTGAGTAAAACATTATTTCACAATAAGTTTCGGGTTGAAAAATATACATAATATACCTACGAGATGATTTCAAAATGTATGCTATCCCGAAAGAGGCTTCGCAATGAAGTTTACTACGACTATGGGAAATTCATTTTTCATTGAAAAAACATTAAACAAATGACTGTTTTCTTTAATTTTTTATACAATTTAGGCTAACTTTATACCGCATCTCACCTGATGCTATGTGACGATGTGGTCGACGGTGCCTTTAAGAAAACTATTCACTCTGCTCTTGAAGATACTCAAATTATACCTAGTATTTGGAAACGAATGTGTTCCACTCTTTGGCTGTCCGCATAATAAAGGTAAAGCACTTGGTACGGTTCGGTAGTATGTCAATGAGAATCCCAAAAATATCGACATTTACTTCGAATAAACCACCGAGCTACTACGAGTCTTAGGAACGAAAATCTTTAGGACTAAACGGACTCATAGTGACAAAATTTCATAAATCTTTAAATGCCCGCCCTACTTACCGTATCATATAAAATTAAAACATCACAAGGTTAATTTACACTTAAATATCATTTTATCAACTTTAAGCTAGCTTTATTTACTTTTAAATCCAAATTTTGACGTTTGTATTTTCTTAAATATCATAATTTACATGCAAATTGTAAAGGCCCCGGTATAATATCATTCAGCGCCCTCTGTACAGGGAAATTAGGACTATTGGGTTACTTTCCACAAAAGGCCAACTAAGCTGAAAGGGCACCGAAATTGAAGCGAGATTTTCTCGCTCTTAATTGGAGCAGCCCGCCTGGGAGGTACCTCCGCCTTACAGAAAATCAAATCCAAATATCATTATTTGTTATAAATAATGTTACGTTGAGACTACCTCGGTGGTGCGGATTCGATTCCCTGGTCTGGGTATTGTGGTACCATGGTACTCGAAGTTTCGATACACAGGGAATCCTAGTATGGGGTCAGGGCTATTTATGTGACTGTTGGGTGTATTCATTAGTATTTATTTTATTTATTAGTTTTGTGGTCCTGCTGTGTGTTAGGTTGCCAGAGCTCTTTATGGGGAGCGTGGTGCCTCTTGTATTGCAAGCGTTCATAGGCTTCGGTAACCACTTACCAGCTGGTGGGCCGTAAGGTTGTTTGCCACCTTAGTTTAATATTTTTTTTTTCTTTTATTTACAGAAAGAAACTTAAAACTAATACAAGTTAATATTTATAAATACACAAGAAACAGTTGAGCCATGTAAAGACCGTTACAAACGATCTATAGATAGCACAACTGATCCAGATCACTACCAGTCGGAAGCGTCCCCAAGACGCTGGCAGAATTGCCACGCTGAATGGCAATGCTAATTTGCTGGGCCAAATAAGAGCCAGCTCTCGGGTCACGCGTCGCTTCGATCAGACGCCCTGATATCTTTTTAAAAAGCAAATAAAAAAAAAATTATAAATTAAACCCGCTATTGTATGTACGCTGTGCCATCGCCACTAGGGACGCAAAACGACATAACCCGAAAATAATGAAAATCCTTTTAAATAACGGTGGCCAAGCCGTCGCGACCATTCCATTATAACCACGTAGATGTTATTTTTACTGTTATTTTATGAATATTCAAATAATGGCCGTTCGGTATGCGTTGCGCGTCTCACCTGAGGCTATTTAAGGTTCTTAAATATATTTTTTGCAATAAAAACTCGTTTCTTTGTTCAATTATTTTCTGATAACGGCTGTTATTTTTGCTAGAATTCCTATAAAACTCTGGCGTGGGGTAGGTATCAGACAAACTGATAACAGAAATCAAAATCACGGTATTTTTGTATCATCATCATCATCATCAACAACCTGTAGAAGTCCACTGCTGGACATAGGCCTCCCCCAAAGAGTTCCACGACGAACGGTCTTGAGCCCTTTCCATCCACTGACTTCCCGCAACCTTTACAATGTATCGGTCCATCGGGTAGGGGGCCTTCCAACACTGCGTCGCCCGGTTCGTGGTCGCCATTCGAGAACCTTTACTCCCCAACGGTTGTCGGTTCTGCGAGCTATATGGCCTGCCCACTGCCACTTCAACTTGCTAATTCTGAGAGCTATGTCGGTGACCTGGGTTCTTCTACGGATTTCCTCATTTCGGATCTTATCAGTTAAACTCCGAGCATAGCTCAATTTATCATCATAGCATTTTTGTATAGCTGGGTAATGACTACCTCGGTAGCGTAGCGAGCAACTGCCCGTCTGGGACGCATGGGGTACGGGTTCGATTCAGTACAAATATTTTCATAATAAAATATTTTTTTAAATTCAAAGTGTGGGGTTAGGACTATGTATGTGTCTATTGGATGTTATTTATTTATTTCTTAGATATTAAACAGACAAAAAAATATCTATTACTATTCCGATAATCTATTCCTCATAAAGCACATATGAAATAAATAAATAAAATAAATATTCCGGACATATCACACACGGTCAACTGATCCCAAACTAGGCATAGCCAGTACTATGGGTACCAGAGACTGATATACTTAATAGATAAATATTTAACGCCCAGACACAGAACAAACATCTGTGTTCATCACACAAATGTTTGTCCAGTTCGGGAATCGAAACCGCGACCTCTAGAGCAGAAGGCAGAGTTACTACCAGCTGAGCCAGTCGCGTCCCTTCCACGCCTCCGGCAAAAGCAAGCAAGACGATAATTATCATTTTGCAGTGGGTACTATACCTACTGCATAATTGCATAATAATACTGGAAAATGTCAAATTATCGTCTCGTTTGCTTTTGCCAGCGGTGTGGGTAGTAACAGGTTGCCATTGCTGCTGACAAGATTAATATTAAAAAAAAAATCCATTTGAATTAAAATTCAATTACTTTATTTCAGGCAAACAGTAGAATAAAACAACAGATGGAATGTTATTTAATTCTACGGCCCATATACAAAATAATACCTTAAATCTAACATACATATAAATAATACATACAATAACATATAAATAACTCTAACATATATATAAATAACAATAGTCATTTTATAATTTGCGGATAAATCGAGAAGTATGCATTAATTACAAATTAAATCCTACTAATATTATAAATGCGAAAGTTTGTGAGGATGTTTGGATGTTTGTTATTGAATCACGCCCAAACGGACGAGCGGATTTGGATGAAATTTGGTACAGAGATAGATTATAGTCTGGAATAGCATATAGGCTACTTTTTATGTAGGTAACATGCAAGCGAAGCTGTGGGCAGAAGCTAGTATAATATTTATTTGAAATAAATAAACCAATAGTACCTTTCATATGACACGCCTCTCGATTTGCTTTGTAAATGAATCCCCTTTCGGACCAAATTAATAAAACCTTTTTGTGAATTGCCGTTATTAACTTTCCCCCCCATTTACACCAACATGCATCTGAATTTTATAGTTTATTATGATGAATGTTTTGTTCTCTTTTAACCCCTTTTTGTTTGTGAGTTTATTATTACTATTATTTTTTATTTTTTCCTTTGATCACAATCCTCACTCATTAGCATTAACATCTAGCCATGTACCTTCAAGTAAACCTTTTCTTACAACTGTGGAGGGAGGGCCTGGTGACCTGTAACACAGGTTTTTAAAAGAACCTACTTCAGGCCCCATCACGAAACAGGTTTTCGGAATAGATACCTACTTTGTACACACTTTATATTTAAGAAACCTAATTGTGAAGGGAAATAAATCTGTTTTATTATTTATTATTATTTAATAATTTCTACTGCATTCGCGAATCACAAGTACAGACAGACAAACAACAAGAGTACCTTTTAACCTTAATTCATCATCATTTAGAAGTCCACTGATGGACATAGGCGTCTTTCAAAAGTTCCATGACGTAAGGCTTGATCCTTTTCCATCCACCGACTTCCCGCCACTTTAACAATGTCGTCGGTCCATTGGGTGGGGGCTTTTAAACACACGATTATTATTATAGATGTAAAAAAAGAGACGTTTCATCAATATATGGAGCCTGGGCCTGCACTGTGTACACTACTCCAAAATATGGCTAAGCAATAAAGTACACGTATTAAATTGATTATTTTATTTAAATTGACTTCGTTCTAAGGTACATTATGATTTTATTCGACAAAGAGAGCAACACACAGCGCTACAAAAATATTGCGGACGTGCGTGATATGGACGTGCGTGATATGTCATTTTGACAACCTACATTTATCTGTCAAAAGAAAAAAACATCAAATCAAACAACATGACATGAAAAATATGTCAATGTCATGTCAAACGCGAATTACCTATAAACCAACATGGCGGCCTTCAAATAGTGTTCACATAGTAAAAAACTTACCAGAATAACTATTCTTGTACCCTCGCATTTGTCTTAAAATTAATGAAATTGTATTTTTCTTGTAATCTCCTATTTTTCCTAATGTGTAGTGTACATGGACCAGGCCCAGAATGAAATGGCTCCTTTAATTAAAATAAAGTAACGTATTCAACTAGGACTTATTTTGATTTCTGTATCGCCTTAACATCGTCGTGGTGGGCTCCACTGAAAATTAGTCCCCTCCATTACTACCCATGGATGTCGTAAGAGGCAACTAATGGAAAAAAGGCAGGCTACAATACCTCTATCTGCGCTCGCCAACCCGCAAGCCCAGATTGCAGAGTATGGGCAAATTCCCCCAATTGATTGTTTGAGTGCAGGCCGTACAAGGTCGGTCGCGCTGGAAACTGTGGGGGAGGCCTATGTTCAGCAGTGGACGTCCTACATCTGAAATGATGATGATAATATTCCAAATAATGTTTTTTCAGTTCCGTAGTTAGAAATTTGGAGCAGTTGGAATTAATTAATAAGAAAATAGAAATATAAGAAAATATTGAAAGCCTACTTAAGTTATCGGATCTTAATGAGTTTAAAAAGTTTTGAAAATAAAATGAAGTGATGATGAATTATAACAACAATATTTAAGTATGCATACTAAAGACCTACGTAGAAACATGAACAGTGACTAGAATAGAAAGTAGCTCAAAACGTTTACCGCGGTGGCGTTTACAAGGAAACAATTTCCTATACAAGATTATACGGTTAGTAAGGGGCTATGAAAATAATCTATTTTAAAGCGGGATGTGTTGAGCAACTTAATGGCGATACGTAAAAGATATACAAATACAAGGTGATTCATATGTAGTCCATCCCGAAAGGGGCTTATTCTACAGACAATTGGCAATAAAGTTTGTTCTACGACTTTTGAAAATTCGACATTTTTCATTGAAAAAACTCTATGCAAAAATCAGCAGTTTTGGGGTCAAATCAGGTCAAATTCAATGAATCAGCTGTTTTAGGTAGCAATCTTGATTCCGAACTTCTTGTACGTTTAGTTTTTAGTCAAGAGATGATAAAAATTTAAAAAATAGCTAATTTAAGTAATTTTGTGAAAAAAAAATAAAAAAAATTGATATATTTTTTCGCTAATACTATTTCTTTTTGTTGATAGAACAACCCCCTTTCGGGATGGAATACATGTTATGAATCACCTTGTATAATTTTCTTAAGTAGGTAAGATTTTTTTAGATTTTCCATACAGCGTCGTCCAGTGACGGCTTACGTAGGTACCTACTGTGTCGTTGTATCTATGGAGAACTAGCTTCCGACCGCGGCTTTGCACGCGAACCTGGATAGAAAGTAGCCTGTATGCTATTCAAATCAAAACAGCTGATTTTCGCAGTGTTTTTTCAATGAAAAATGACGAATATCCAAAAGTCGTTGAACAAATTTTATTGCCAATTGAATATAGAACAACCCCTTTTTGGGGTAGCATACATTTTATGAATCACCTTATATATTACGTTTTTTTTCGCAAGAATTTAAAAATCCTTTCTTGGATCAAAGATAAACTCGCTGTTCCCACGATTAGGCTCGCTAGGGTTAGTAAATTCTTTTAAGGGCAATGTGTACGCTTCTATAGCAAGGTCCAAAGCGATGTGCTAAAGTAATCAATTATCAAAATGTAAACTCTGTTAAAAATCTTAGTACAAACTTTGACTATGTAGACAGAAAAACTTGGGACTGAATATGCTTCATAATATTATTAAAGCTTTATAATGATAAATTCAACTAGATCTAAGACATTAGACATTTCAAAATGACTAGATTTCAATTAACAAATGAATATTGAAGTTTGAAATAACATGAAGCCTTGAATACACTTGGCGACAAACGGAGCGACATGTTGCGCAACATTTCGCTCGACATCTACGTGAAATGTCTCGGGGACAATGTTGCGGAACTTTTTACAGGCCACATTACTCAGTGCGGGAGCAAGTAACATGTCCCGTGTCACGAAAATGTTGCGGAACATTCAGACACTCTTGCAGCGTCACGAAGATTGAGTGTAGCTCGTCATGTTGCGGTACAAAATGTAGTGTATCCGGGGCTTGTATGAACAGTTGCGAAGTTTCACTCAGCCACGATACTCCGTCGGCCTTTTTTTATGTTATACGGAGGCAAACAGGCTTACGGCCCTCCTGATGATGTCGCCTATTGACATCAGCAACACCTGGAGCATTGCCGAACCCCTCCTAAAGAGAAAAGAGCTCCTGCTAAAGAGCTCTGGCAACCTTACTCACCGCGGGAACACAACACTATTTGAAACAAATAATAAAATGACCCTTTAATCCACAGAGGCACGAGCCCAGATTTCCGGTCCCACGGAGAAGTACCTAAAACCAGGGTCTACGCTGAAGCTGCAGTGCTCCGTGGTGCAGACCACTGAGGCACCCGCTTTTGTATTCTGGTAAGTAGATTAAAATTCAAATTCTAAAAAGCCCCATACCAAATGTCCGAAACGGACACGGCCTTCGAAAGTCGAGTCGACTACGCCAATACGTTCCTCTCAACTGCAATCAAGCAAAAAAGTTCAGCATAGTCAAATGAGCCAAAAATCCGAACTCTGATAATCTAAGGTTCATTTTAGCGCGAATCTCATAAAACAAATGACTGTTTGAAGATAACATCCCATTTTGTACCACAGTATGACTCACAGCTCTCATGAGACACTAAACCTTTGTAATGCGTACTTAATGTTTGCCCGAAGGGCAGACAGATACATAACCTTTGGTCGACTTAAATATACATTTCAGCACGCGTCTCAGTTTTGAATAACAAATATAGATCTTAGAAATAAACGTGATACCTTTGATAAACAAAACACTGTTATTTAGGGATTTCGGTTTCTAGGGCTTTATTATTTTAGAATATAATCAAGTAGGTATATATTGAAATCATAGAAAATTATATTATCATTAACATCATCACCTCCCTGCCCTTATCCCACTTCAGGTGTCTGCACAACATGTCTATATCTTCATCATTTCAGCCGTACGAAGTCCACTGCTGAACATGGCCTCCCCATTAGACAGAGCAAATTCCTTATCATGTGGGGGGATTTGCCCATACTCACCACGCTGGGCATGTGGGTTGGCGAGCGCAGTTAGAGCTATCGTTTTTAAAATGAGGGACGCTGCTGCCCATCCCCTAGCTTTTTTCCCTTAGTCGCCTCTTACGACATCCGTGGATAGGTAGATATGGAGAGGCCTATTTTTCAGCCGGAGCCACCACGGCCACGGAGCCACCACGGCCACCACGGTCTTTATCTTACAAGTATTCTTTTAAGCGGCAATGGAATACTCAATATTGAAAAATGTGGGCATGTACCAAATGTTTCGACATGTCTCTGACTATCCTACTGTCTCTGACTCTTAGAAATCTCGTCTCAAAAGCCGTGTGCCTTTTTTTCTTTATTTGCTTTAGATCAAAACGACAATGTTTGTTTTTTAGTGCCGGGTTACTGCAGAAGCAGACGAAAGAACGTCACCGTGTCGTTAAACTTAAGTAATTAATTATTTAAATTCTCAACTAAAATTATTTCAGCCATGTGCTAGCTTCACTGTAAATTAAAAACAATTGTCTTTTCCATTTAAACAGTGGACCATCTGGTACTTCATCACGATTTTCCATTTCAGAGAGTGTCTAATTTCATTCTTCACTGAGCTTAGGTGTTTATTAAAATAGACTATTATGACAAGGGCACTGTACGAAGTCGTTATCAAGTATTCTGTGACCAGAGACACTGTTTCTTTTATACATATCTAAATACATACATAAAATCACGCCTATTTCCCAGAGGGTTAGGCAGAGACCACCGTTTTTTTACTACGATCCTGACATCATTTTCACTACGAACGATATATTTACCATGATTGATGAGTTTATTTGTTCCCCGATATTTCGGCACAGTTGCATGCGCCATGATCACAGAGTAAAACTGACTAGTGGGGTAGTGATCCTGACATAACTCTTTTGCTGCATTCACTCTCATCACATTCCTCGTACATGCTCGTGGGTTTAGGGTACTCTTGACCTGGCCTTTTCCTAAAACGTCATTGATTCACTAAACATACGCCGAGGTCTTTCCCTTCCAACGGTCGCATTCACACTCGCCTTATACACATGTTTCATCAATATCGTCAATATTATTTCGTTCATCCTCTCTACATGACCTACATCTTCTTTTATACTAAAGAGGTTTTACATATTTAGAAATTCTTCAAGGTGATTCTTAATATGTATACCTACCATCCTGAGAGTGTCTTATTTTATCAATAATTGAGCCCATTGAGTTAGTTTGATTGAACTGATTTGACCCCAAAACAGCAGATTCTATAAAAGATTATTTTGAAATAAAACGCATAATATTCGATGGCTTATCGCACTCCGTTGGAAAGCGACTTGAGAGCTACCTATATAATTTTTATTAAAAAATCCTTATATTTTTGGCATCGCTCATCAGCTCTTTAGGGGGAGGGGGGTTCGGGGTCGGCAACGCGTGCGTGATGCCTCTGGTATTGTAAGCGCTCATAGGCTACGGTAACCGCTTACCAACAGGTGGGCCGTATGGCAGTTTGCCACCTCAGTTGTATAAAAAAAAAAAAAAATCGCTTCTTAGCTCCCTGGATAAAATTATGTGGGTTTCAATCCGTCGTTCACTCTTAATAATTCTACGCCTACTAAAACCTACATAATACAACAAAGGGAATATTAATAAAAATATATAAAAATATTTGCCCTTATTTTTAGTCTTATTCTATTCTTATACCTGCTATCATCATCATCATCATCATTTCAGCCTTTATGGCATTGGCCAACATGGCCTTCCCCACAGACAGAGCGAATTCCATATCATGTGGGGGGATTTGCCCATACTCACCACGCTGGGCATGCGGGTTGGCGAGCGCAGTTAGAGCTATCGTTGTTAAAATGAGGGACTCTGCTGCCCATCTCCTAGCTTTTTTCCCTAAGTCACCTCTTACAACATCCGCGCATAGGAAGATATGGAGGGGCCTCTTCTTCAGCCGGGGCCACCACGGCCAATATACCTACTACAATCATTTATTAATAAGCCTGTCTCCCATATGGACTTTTAAAATATTCTAAATGATGGTAGATCGAATGAGAAAAGCGAGTTAAGATCTTTTTTTTCTATTGTTTGCGTACCTACCAATGTATATTGAACCCTGCTTATAAATAAATATTTCGGACATATCACACACGGTCAACTGATCCCAAACTAGGCATAGCCTATGGGTATGGGTACCTACCAGAGACTGATATACATTTGTACCTACCAGAGACTTGTTAGCAGTTACACTGTATGAAGTAATTATTTGATGATTTATTGTATTTATACGATTTTAATTAGACAATTTGATTTAGATAATCGGTTAATTGAGTATTCCTTATTGAACTTATGAAGACTTTTCTCATTATTTCGGTGGTAATTGTTATTCGTAAAATATTTATCATTTTGTCAATTCCGACGGTAGGACGGCCATTCGAACGGGGAATACTGTCGAGAGAGGTCAGGGAGTCGTAGTTTTTCTGTAAACTGTTTTGTAAATCGTGTACTTGAGATATATTAAATCAAAATTGGCATCAGTAGACCATCTTTTATTAAATAGGTTGAAAAAGCTTATATTTCAGAAGTGGTGGATAGAAATCAGCTCACTCTGGTATGTCATTTTATTATTTTTCTATAGCACTTCGGCAAGTCGGTAGTACGCAGATAGCGTAAACTTACTCTAAGACTTTATGCATTAGTGCATGCTTAAACAATTATTTTGCTAGCTTCGTTGAAGGAAACGGAAAATAGAAGGGTTGCAGGCTGGAATTACGCCTGTAGGTCCAACCTGCAACGTGTGCAAATTCAGGGACTAGCAACATACCGTAATTATTTGTGTGATATGTTGTGTGCATTTCTGTGAGCCTAATAATTAGTTTTGACTGAGTACTTATTATTTACCTACATGATATGTGTAGAATATGTCAGGAAGACCGACACAGGTCGGCAAAACAGGTTGTTAAGGTGAGGGTTAAATTGTTTTATTTATGATTTCATCCGCAAAACGCGCAGTTTTGATTTTTATGACAAGGAGCATTTTATTTACATATATCCAAGACAGAAACGCGATTGGTAAAAAATCCAAGACACCTTTTAAAATGAAACATAAATAGTTTTTAAGATAATCGATATTTTCTTATATGTCGCTTACGTCGATTACTTTCGAGCGCCTTCTAACGCTTGCTATCTCTTTCCGCATTCAATTATAGTACTTAGCACTTGTACCCGACCCGAGAGCTGGGTCCCCAACGGATTAGCATTGCTATCCAGCGTAACAAATTCGGCAGCGTCTTGGGGACGCTTCCGATCTGGTTCAATTGAACTAGCCGTGGATCGTTTGAAGCGGTCTTTGGATGGCTGTTCCTTGTGTAAAAAAATAAAATAAAATATAATAAAATAAAATAAAATAAAATAAAATAAAATAAAATAAAATAAAATAAAATAAAATAAAATAAAATAAAATAAAATAAAATAAAATAAAATAAAATAAAATAAAATAAAATAAAATAAAATAAAATAAAATAAAATAAAATAAAATAAAATAAAATAAAATAAAATAAAATAAAATAAAATAAAATAAAATAAAATAAAATAAAATAAAATAAAATAAAATAAAATAAAATAAAATAAAATAAAATAAAATAAAATAAAATAAAATAAAATAAAATAAAATAAAATAAAATAAAATAAAATAAAATAAAATAAAATAAAATAAAATAAAATAAAATAAAATAAAATAAAATAAAATAAAATAAAATAAAATAAAATAAAATAAAATAAAATAAAATAAAATAAAATAAAATAAAATAAAATAAAATAAAATAAAATAAAATAAAATAAAATAAAATAAAATAAAATAAAATAAAATAAAATAAAATAAAATAAAATAAAATAAAATAAAATAAAATAAAATAAAATAAAATAAAATAAAATAAAATAAAATAAAATAAAATAAAATAAAATAAAATAAAATAAAATAAAATAAAATAAAATAAAATAAAATAAAATAAAATAAAATAAAATAAAATAAAGATCAGATGAAGAATTATGCTTGCGGCTAATGTTAGCAACATTTTTTATGACCTTCCAGGTTGCTTTCGGATTATTTTTACGGTACAGTTTATCTCTTTGGCGTATGCATCTTAAAAGACCAGGGGTAATTCAAGGTTTTATAATACGCTTTCTACTAGAAGTGACGTGTAACTGTGTATGTTTATTAACAGTAGACGATATAATTTCAACAAATTTAAGTGAAACATGCCGCGTAATGCGGTGATCGCTCGTATAATGTGATGATCAATGTAAGTATGAGTGAAACATGCCGCGTAATGCGGTGATAGCTCGTATAATGTGATGATCAATGTAAGTATGAGTGAAACATGCCGCGTAATGCGGTGATCGCTCGTATAATGTGATGATCAATGTAAGTATGAGTGAAACATGCCGCGTAATGCGGTGATCGCTCGTATAATGTGATGATCAATGTAAGTATGAGTGAAACATGCCGCGTAATGCGGTGATCGCTCGTATAATGTGATGATCAATGTAAGTATGAGTGAAACATGCCGCGTAATGCGGTGATAGCTCGTATAATGTGATGATCAATGTAAGTATGAGTGAAACATGCCGCGTAATGCGGTGATCGCTCGTATAATGTGATGATCAATGTAAGTATGAGTGAAACATGCCGCGTAATGCGGTGATCGCTCGTATAATGTGATGATCAATGTAAGTATGAGTGAAACATGCCGCGTAATGCGGTGATCGCTCGTATAATGTGATGATCAAAGTAAGTATGAGTGAAACATGCCGCGTAATGCGGTGATCGCTCGTATAATGTGATGATCAATGTAGGTATGAGTGAAACATGCCGCGTAATGCGGTGATCGCTCGTATAATGTGATGATCAATGTAAGTATGAGTGAAACATGCCGCGTAATGCGGTGATCGCTCGTATAATGTGATGATCAATGTAAGTATGAGTGAAACATGCCGCGTAATGCGGTGATCGCTCGTATAATGTGATGATCAATGTAAGTATGAGTGAAACATGCCGCGTAATGCGGTGATAGCTCGTATAATGTGATGATCAATGTAAGTATGAGTGAAACATGCCGCGTAATGCGGTGATCGCTCGTATAATGTGATGATCAATGTAGGTATGAGTGAAACATGCCGCGTAATGCGGTGATCGCTGTAAGCACAATAAGTGAGACATGGTACATATTGCAGTGCATAATGAAATGAAATGAAATGAAATGAAATGAAATGAAATGAAATGAAATGAAATGAAATGAAATGAAATGAAATGAAATGAAATGAAATGAAATGAAATGAAATGAAATGAAATGAAATGAAATGAAATGAAATGAAATGAAATGAAATGAAATGAAATGAAATGAAATGAAATGAAATGAAATGAAATGAAATGAAATGAAATGAAATGAAATGAAATGAAATGAAATGAAATGAAATGAAATGAAATGAAATGAAATGAAATGAAATGAAATGAAATGAAATGAAATGAAATGAAATGAAATGAAATGAAATGAAATGAAATGAAATGAAATGAAATGAAATGAAATGAAATGAAATGAAATGAAATGAAATGAAATGAAATGAAATGAAATGAAATGAAATGAAATGAAATGAAATGAAATGAAATGAAATGAAATGAAATGAAATGAAATGAAATGAAATGAAATGAAATGAAATGAAATGAAATGAAATGAAATGAAATGAAATGAAATGAAATGAAATGAAATGAAATGAAATGAAATGAAATGAAATGAAATGAAATGAAATGAAATGAAATGAAATGAAATGAAATGAAATGAAATGAAATGAAATGAAATGAAATGAAATGAAATGAAATGAAATGAAATGAAATGAAATGAAATGAAATGAAATGAAATGAAATGAAATGAAATGAAATGAAATGAAATGAAATGAAATGAAATGAAATGAAATGAAATGAAATGAAATGAAATGAAATGAAATGAAATGACATGAAATGAAATGACATGAAATGAAATGAAATGAAATGAAATGAAATGAAATGAAATGAAATGAAATGAAATGAAATGAAATGAAATGAAATGAAATGAAATGAAATGAAATGAAATGAAATGAAATGAAATGAAATGAAATGAAATGAAATGAAATGAAATGAAATGAAATGAAATGAAATGAAATGAAATGAAATGAAATGAAATGAAATGAAATGAAATGAAATGAAATGAAATGAAATGAAATAAATAATAGCGATCTTGGTCTAAAGTAACGAAACTACCTGAGTACTTCCAATAATTAGCGATGAGAAGACAGAAGATACTTACCGACAATGCACTTACATTATTTTTAATAGCACTATTGTTTTAATTTAATGATTTTATTTTTATTTCACTGGTATCCTTGTAACCAGTTATCAAACATGTTTTGCAATAGGTATAAACGATGATCAAGAATGACATCTCTGCCCAACTTCAGCAAGGGATCAGTGATTTAGTTATAGTACATTAATTATAATTATACTTTGAACTGATTTTGTAATAGATATTAAGCTCACTCAAATGATACCTAATTTTAAGAAGTTTACATATAAATAAATTGTTATGTTTATGTAAGTAGGTGTATGCATGGAAACATACATTTATCGAATGGCCGAGCCGGAATAGGGACATTCCGTTAATAGGACGGCCGTCTGTTAGCAGTTACACTGTATGAAGTAATTATTTGATGATTTATTGTATTTATACGATTTTAATTAGACAATTTGATTTAGATAATCGGTTAATTGAGTATTCCTTATTGAACTTATGAAGACTTTTCTCATTATTTCGGTGGTAATTGTTATTCGTAAAATATTTATCATTTTGTCAATTCCGACGGTAGGACGGCCATTCGAACGGGGAATACTGTCGAGAGTGGTCAGGGAGTCGTAGTTTTTCTGTAAACTGTTTTGTAAATCGTGTACTTGAGATATATTAAATCAAAATTGGCATCAGTAGACCATCTTTTATTAAATAGGTTGAAAAAGCTTATAGACTGATATACATTAGATAAATATTTAACACCCAGACAGAGAAAAAACATCTGTGTTCATTACACAAATGTTTGTCCAGTGCGGGAATCGAACCCACGACCTCTAGCGCAGAAGGAAGAGTTACTACCAACTGAGCTATGAGCAACCGAGGTAACTGAGGCAAAATAACCTATTTATGGGAAAAAATAAATGACTAGGTATATTATTTTTTAATGTTTGAGCTTAGCGAATACTGGGTGAATCGGCAGATGTGGATTTTGGTTGTTTGTAGTTTAAAACCGCTGCTTTTATCTACTTCACTCGCCCGCTACGCCACAGATGTCATCACTTCATCCATTGGTGAAATCTCTATGAAAATCCGTTCAGTAGTTTTTGAGTTTATCATTCAGACCGACAGAAAGATGCGGCGGCGGGGGGACTTTGTTTTGATGTAGTGCCTCTTTTTTTATATTATTTTTATTATTGGTTATGGTTAGGCTTCTTAGGCCACATCTCACTTTTGCAAGTGAGTTGTGGCCTAAGATGAAGCACGCTTTACTAGAAGGAACTTGTTCACTCTGGATTTGGCGAGTGTGGTATGTCGACCAGGTCAGGGTGGTATTTGTTTTAACCGTGCGTTAATCACGTGTGTAACTGAGTCCACTTAATCAATGTCAGTTAAATATGCACGAGTTTAAATGCGAAAGCGAAGCAAATTGGAAATCAATAGACAAATCGCTTGGATAATCGGTTAAGTGTTATTTATAACCGGCTAACTCCTGCCCGTGACTTCGGTCGCTTCATATACGCACAAAATCACGTCCACGGAAGTTACGGTTTTTAAACTACATGAACGCCAACTAACACTACTTGTAAACTTAATTACTCTTACTTTAGGAAAACTTTTGGCTAACCTTATTTGTGAAAAATAAAATTATCCTTATCTTATCTTTATCTTTATCGACCCGTGTGTAGCTTTGATTCTGCGATAAAAAAGGACAAACAAATACACTTTAACATTTTGATTATTAGAATTATTAGGATTATTTTTAAATCGGATGAGAGGTGATTTGCCCTATTCATCATCATCATTTCAACCGTACGACATCCATTGCTGAACATGGCCTCCCCCACAGATAGAGTGAATTCCTTATCATGTGGGGGGATTTGCCCATACTCACCACGATGGGCATGCGGGTTGGCGAGCGCAGTTAGAGCTATCGTTGTTAAAATGAGGGACGCTGCTGTCCATCTCCTAGCTTTTTTCCCTTAGTCGCCTCTTACGACATCCGCGGATAGGTAGATATGGAGGGGCCTATTCTTCAGCCGGGGCCGTTGCCCTATTAAATTTACGTATTTCTGGCTTGTACTAGAACGTGCAAGTTAAGAATAAAACGGGAGCACTGGTGGGGTAGCGGTAAATAGTGCCCCTATTGCGATCCAAGGGGGTTTGAATCCAGGTCGTTTGCAAATGGATTTTACACACGGTAAATTTATGTGCACTATAGATATCTACCTACTACCTAGTGCTCTCAAACGGTGCAGGAAAACATTGTGAAGAAACCGGCATGTCCTATATTCTAAGTTCTTTTTCTAGGTCAAATTTATAGGTTCTTATTACCTAGAACCTAAAAATTCGAATAAATGTGACTTTTGCAAGTAAGCCTCTAAGTGGCGCACTTTAATCCTTTCACCACTCCTGTTCTTTCACCAACGTTTTGGTTATTACGTAATGAATCCTCAAATCATCTTCAATACCCATTGAGTGTACTTGATTGCCTTACCGACCTTAAGAGGCTTAATAAGTCAGTTAGGAGTCTTGAAGAGAGGCCAAGTCAAAAACTCAATGTGAAGTTCAAGAATTGTGCTAAACAGAGCAAGATCTAGTATGTTTTGTTTTACAAAATGGCGAACAATGATTTGAAAAGCTAAAGGTTTATTTCAAAAAAAACGCCTAAAAATAAATAAATTTACGCTTAAGCGTACCAAACCACCGGCAGATCGTTGAGAATTTATTTTACAAATACAACTAGTTTTATAATATGTATAATATCCCGAAAAGACCTTATTCTACACTCAATTGGCAATCGATTTTATTCTACAACTTTTGGAAATAAGACATTTTTCATTGATAAAACACTTTTCAAAAATCTGATCGAAATCAATTATTCAGCTGTTATTTAGGTAGCAAAATCTTGATTCGAAATTCTTGTATGTTTTATAATTAGTTATAAAGATAAAGGCCATAACAGCTGATTTGAATAAGTATCTAGAGGAAAAAATATCTTGTTTTTTTTCGCAAATATTTTTCTTTTTCTTGACAGAATAAGCCTACGGTAACCACTTACCAAAACAATAAAAAGACACTTATATTTCAGAGATTAAATAACACTTCATTATTTTATATACCAATGATAGTTGGACTATTATTGGATCTAATAATAAATATCAATTTCATTTTGTTATCTTAGCAAAGCTACGAACGTAAGTGCTACGCTTTTCGTAGAAGAGCTACGAAATCTGTTACGCAAAATGAACAAAATTGTTTAATAGATTAGAATTAAGATGAATGGGTTAAATAAACTTCGAAGATCCCAAAATTATTTTGATATTTTATTTTTTCTATCAAGTTTCTGCACCTTCTGAATAAACTTTTTAATAAGAATTCAATATTGCGATCGTCTACGAGGCGCACTTTTATCCCTTTACCACCCTGGTTCTTTTATCATAGGTTACAATACACGGTTATTTTTAAGGTAACTTAAATCTCTACGCTTATTATCTAAATCAATTGATAATTGGCATCGGCTTAAACTGCTAGATTTAATGCACGAAAGTAGCCTCTAAGAGGCGCACTTTAATCCTTTCACAACACTGATTCTTTCACCGACGGTCATAGGCCCTTTTCAGGGCCACCTTACAACCTGGTCACTGACCTAATACAGGTGACCAAGAAATAATCAGCGACCCAACAAGCAAGCACGGGCCACCGTACCTCATCCTGGTCACTGGTCAAATTCCAAAAATAATCAAGGTAACACAACAGGCAAGATAGGCAAATGCCCAACAGTGAACTTCTTCCTGATGATAAACACAACGAACGCGATTTTCAACCAATTTCTTGTCCGCAGGTACCACAACAGCAGAATGATAAACTACGATGCAGAGCGAGGTATCAACGTCACCACAGACCCCGCGATGCGTCTGTCAGACCTCCTCATACCAGCCGCTAGCGTCTCTCACGCCGGCAACTATACATGTGTGCCGAATAACGCGGTGCCTGCTAGTATATACGTGCATATATTTAATGGTAAGTGTCTCTCAGACCCTGCCCCCTATTAATAACTTTGAGATTTTTTTTTATACAACTTAGGTGGCAAACAAGCCTGTTGGTAAGCGGTTATCGTAGCCTATGAGCGCTTGCAATACCAGAGGCATCACGCACGCGTTGCCGACCCCGAACCCCCTCCCCCTAAAGAGCCCTGGCAACCTTGCAATAGCTAAAACACGTTGTATCTTATCTCTTCTATGTTTAGCCGACATCAATGAAAAGGAAGAGGATCAATTCAGTGACGATGTATTTTTTTTCTGTAATTGGAAATCGTCGTTTGCATCCGCCGATGAAAACCAGCGTTTTGATTGATTAGGCTTTTTGATTCTCTTAACAGAAAAACAATACTAGTCATCAACAAGGAATACAGCCTTGATTTTGTCGTCAATGAAAATCGAAAAACGGCTCATTTTTAAGAAAAACAGGCTCAAGGCTCAAATGAACGATATTGAGTGGCCCAACTCGAAGGGATCGAAGTCAATCAGGCCCTATTCACTCGGGAATATTTTAAACATTTCTGGGCAGACGCACTGTGTAGGAAAAACGCGCGTATAAACTTCAAACTTCAATACTCATCTATTCATTGTGTTTCGTTGTAACAAAACCAACATTTCACACTCCACAGATGATAATTTTATCAGTTGATAATTGGTTGAAAACCAATTATTGGTGGCTGGTGTTGATTCCACATAAAGTAGAAAAGCCAAATTACTATGCTATAATGTAAATCTACTTGAATTTACGCCTGTTCTTCGCGACCAAGCCTAGGAGGTCAGGAAATGCATGCTGGCTAACCATCAGCCCTTTTGGAAGACATCGTCAACGTAGCCAGAGCTTAGTGGATGAGACCCAGCAGTAGGTGTATCTTCATCATTTCAGCCATAGGACGTCCTCTCCCACAGATCTCCAGAGCAAATTCCTATCATGTTAGGGGAAATTTTTCCAATGTCCATGCTGTCGACGTTGGGCATGTGGGTTGGCGAGCGCAGGCCATCACGAGCAGTGAATGCATCATACGGACAGTTAAAATGACAATTATAAGAAATTATGATCATACTTTATAATGATGGTCACAGGCTTGTGCTTAAGCGACTGTTGCCTCATAGAAATAACTTCGCAATAATAAATTGGCTCATTAAATTAATACACTTCAGCGAATCTTGACTAAAAATATATTTATTTACGTTTTCTCGTGTTTATTCGACTGCAAATAAAATACAATTTACTCAAGCGTTAAAAGTAACTAGTTACACGAATATTCTAAGGGAGTTAAGGTAAATTTCAACTGAATCAGTAATTGGCTCCATCATAATATTCTACGAACTTTGATGAAATTCTAATCAAATAGCTTACGACCACGTCTTTGCTCGCGTG
Source organism: Anticlea derivata (assembly GCA_947579855.1). Classification (NCBI taxonomy): domain Eukaryota; kingdom Metazoa; phylum Arthropoda; class Insecta; order Lepidoptera; family Geometridae; genus Anticlea; species Anticlea derivata. The sequence goes on from OX388281.1 coordinate 7,518,696, forward strand.
GTACCTAAAAAAATATAACATTATGACACTTTCAGTCATTTTAACTATATCCATGCCAAAAATTATGTCGACCCATTGCTACGTTGCTGCGTGAAACAAAGACAAACCAACAAACAAAAACAAACTTTCGAATTTATAATAATAACTAACTTGCGCAGCTTCACTCGCGTGAAGTCGCGTGATACATACATGAAAAGTGCATAGGTAGGCATATGTATAATGGGTATGTTATAGGTAAATAACTCTACATATTCTAAGTTTCATCGCAATCGGTCTAGCCGTTCTTGAGTTATGAATATAGATTATAAGAAATATATTTTCGTATAGTAATGTGACAGATTAACGCGCGTATTGCTCACCCAGTGCGTGCGTCCTTTTTTCATAATATTCCGATTTAGCACCAAAAGGGCCTTTCTTATCGGGTTAGGCCTTTATTATGTCAATCTATATCGCTTTTCAATGGCGACGGAGAAAATATTTTCAAAGGTTTAGATTTTGTTGTTGAAATATCGGGTTTTTGATTTTTTCGGTGAGATTTCAGATTTCTTTAATACATTTTCTATGGGTTTTAAAAATGTTTTGGATCTAACCTTCTTCTTCTTCTTTCATTTTATGGCCTCTACTGTATTACAGACCTGTAACACAGAGTCAATCCGTGTGGAGCTGACTAAGCCGCGGGTTTCCTAACGATGTTTTCCTTCACCGTTATGAGCACGTGTTAATGGGCACATACATTTTTCGAATATAAAAATCCATCGGTGCACGTCCGAGAACCTACGACCTTCAGATCGAGAGTCGAGGTATCTCCCACTTGACTCAACAACAGACCAATTAAAGTATAATTTTCCATTTAGTTTCCAAACGGTTCATCATAGTTAAATTATTTGGGTTACCTAAGCATTATTTAATTGGGCTCGTCCCTTCACTTTAAGGCCGGCTCATTTTACCTGTAATTACTGAGGAGGCTGTAATTTCTATTTAATTACCTTAAGCCGGCTCCAGACTCGCGAGCTATCATAGGTCGCGTCATGTAAAAATAACGCTGGCGGTCAAGCTGCGCATCAAGCGATTTATCGGTCTATTTCCGTCTTAAACTCTGAGGACCCAGAACAAGCAGCGGCAACCTTTGTTGAATTAATCACATCCAAAATAAAAGAACACACTAAAATTATAACTATACCATCTAAAAAACGATTAATTAAGCCTTGGATTACTCCTGGTCTTCTTAAATGTATAAGAAATCGAGACAAATTGTATAAAAAACATAAAAAAGACCCAGAAAACACGATTAAATATACTACATATAAAAGGTACCGAAATTTTTGTAACTATTTATTAAAGAAAACTAGATGTGAATATGAAAAGAAAGAGTTTGAGAAGGCCAGAAGTAATCCTAAGGCTACTTGGGAAGTTGTTAAGGAAATCACAAACACAAAGAAACCAAAACATAAATCGATGGAGTTATTGAATATAATGGAGAGACCACAAAATTCTGTTGATTACATAAATAAATATTTCTCGGAAGTCGGAAAGAACCTAGCAAACAAAATTCAGCCAAGATCGTATAGCGCCCCTGAAACAATGTTTTGTAGACAGCAATATAACCCTAATACTATGGTCTTGGTTGATGTTGATGAGGATGAAGTCTCAGGAGTGATCACCGGTCTCAAAACCAAGTGTGCAGTAGGCTGGGATCTCATACCTTGTTCTATCATCAAATCTGCTAAAAGTACTCTTATCCCTATCATCACTCATATAATAAACCTTTGTTTCTCACATGGGATTTTCCCACGTGTTTTCAAAAAGGCACTTGTACACCCGATTCATAAGACTGGAGACAGAAACAGTGTCGACAATTATAGGCCTATTTCAGTCCTTACCACCGTATCGAAGATATTTGAAAAATGCTTAAACTCTCGCCTTAAGAAATTTCTGAACAGATTTAACATACTCGCAGATAATCAGTACGGTTTTTGCTCCTGTAAGTCAACTGAAGATGCTGTACTTGAACTGACTGATTCCATAGCAAAAAACATTGACACCAAAATGAAAACTGTTGCTGTGTTTTTGGATCTCTCTAAGGCGTTCGACACTGTTTCTGTCCCTCTGCTTCTGAACAAAATGGAAACGATTGGTATCAGAGGTCCGGCACTTAGTATTTTTACGAATTATCTTGCAGAACGCTCTCAGTGTGTAACTATAGACAATTACACCAGCACTGAGGAGATTTTATCGTATGGGGTGCCACAGGGCAGTGTCTTAGGGCCCACATTATTTCTCATATATGTAAATGACCTCTGCAATCTAACTCTTAAAAACTGTAAAATTCTTGCTTACGCCGACGATACTGCGCTATTGGTTTCTGGCAAAAGCTGGTGTGAGGCTAAGTCCCTGACCGAAAATGCCTTAATAACTGTTTCAACCTGGCTGTCGAATAACTTATTAACACTAAATTTAAAGAAAACTAAAGTCATAACGATATCTGCCACCTTATCTTCTCAACCATCAGAAAGTTTCAATATTAGATCACACTCCTGTAACTCCTATCCTCACGCAGAATGTAACTGCGACAGTGTAGAGCGCGTAGATTGTATACAATATTTAGGTATTTTAGTTGATAGCACACTGAGCTGGAAACCTCAGATCTTAATAACTACATCCAAAACTAGAAAGTTATTGTACATCTTTAAAAAATTAAGATCAAGTGCTGATCAGCCTACGCTAAAGTTAGTATACTTCGCGTTGGTTCAATCAATTCTGTCTTATTGTATAGCTGCTTGGGGAGGAGCTCCTAAGACAAATTTACTAGGGCTTGAAAGAGCCCAACGGGCTATACTCAAAGTGATGTTCTATAAACCTAGACTCTACCCTACTCATGAACTATATGCTTTATGTGAAGTTTTGTCTGTCCGTAAACTGTTTGTCCAAAATATCGTCCTCCGTACACACAGAAATCTACCTTATCATACAGTCGACACAACCAGTCGAAGACCAAACATAGTATGCGCTGGAAGGCCATGTCGTACAGTCCTTGCTTTCCGTCATTACTTCTTTCTTAGTCCCATAGTATACAATAGGATCAACAAATTTCTAAACTTATTTCCACTAACCTCCCACAAATGCAAAGTACTGACAAGGAACTGGTTATCCACTCTTACATACGATGATATTGAAGAATTGATCCAGATAAAAAAATAGTAATACTTATCTTAATAAAGCTTAACATCGCTAAAAACAAACATACATACATAATGCACAACACACATAAATCACCTTTCACATACACACACACACCCTTACACAAATTTACACCCAAAACACTCACATAAACCAGGTGCATAACTTGATCTTCATGATCGAGTTATGTACCTCTCTCTCACTTGATCCTGAAGATCCAATCTTCAGGATCAAGTGAGGGAGAAACCCAGTTCAGCAATTTCCCTTTTTTCCCCTTTAAGTATTTAAATGTAGCTTTTAGATTGTTTATTTTATTTTTGTTTTATTTTTTCCTTTCTGTATATCTATATATCCTTTAATTTCCATAGTTAGGTACCTAGTTTATTTATTTTTGAATGTATAAATCTCTTTTAGTCCCTAGGTCGGGCACTGGAAATTGCGACACAGTCTATACTTCTGCAATTTCCAGTATTCTAAATTGTATCCTGTATCCATGTATTTACGTTCAAATAAATAAATAATAATAATAATAAATAATAATTTGGTGGTATGAGGTGCGGAAAGCAAAGGTCGACTGACGAACCAATGGCGCACCGGCAAGCATGGGCCGCGTGACCCGCCCGCCCCGCACCGCACCTCTTCTTCTTCTTCTTCCTGCCCTTGTCCCACATTATGTGGGGTCGGCACAACATGTTTTCTTCTTCCACTCTCTTCTGTTAGCCGTCATCTCCGCACTCACATCTTTCTTACTCATGTCATCTTTAATACAATCCATCCATCTTTTCTTCGGCCTTCCTCAAGTCTTATATCCATCCACATTCATCTTTTCTTCTCGTTACATGACTTTGATCCCTCCTTATGACATGCCCATACCATGCTAACCTATTACTTCTCAACTTTTCCGTCACTGGCGCTACTTTCAAACTTCCTCTGATGTACTCATTTCTTATTTTGTCCATTCTTGTCACTCCACACATCCATCTCAACATTCGCATCTCTGCCGCATGCACTCTTCTTTCATCCGTCCCTTTGGTAGCCCAAAACTCAGATCCACAGGCCCCGCACCGCACCTCATACCACCAAATAGACCGATAAATCGCCATTGCGCCGCTTGACCGCCAGCGTTCTTTTTACATGACGCGACCTATACTTGTCTATTCAGGGCAGTTCGCTGTGTGAAAATAACAGCGAAAACATGCCGTTCTATCTCGAAACATTCTCAATTCGTTCGCGCTCTTTACAGCGATGGACGCGGAAGTAGCATTTGCTGACGCGTTGTGTATAAGCATGCTGCAATTATTTTCATATTCAATAATCCTACTTTCTATAAACTAAGAGGTATGAAAGTTTGTGACGATGTTTGCATATTTGGATGTTTGTGGTTTGATCACGCCGTAACGGCTCGATGCCGTCACTGATTTCGATGAAACTTGGTTCTTTACCTAGAATAGCATACAGGCTTTTTATGTAGCCTCTTTAGCGAAGTTACGAGCGCAAGCTAGTAAATTGTATAAGTAGAAACAAAGTAAAGAAGATGGTGGTTGAGACAAATAGGCAGGGGTACATAACTATATTATAATCTTTAAGGGAAATTTCAAAAAAGATAGTAAGACAGCATTTTCCATATTTAGTCTCTGGATGCCTGAATCCGCTTTGTATACCTTTTGTCACGTATTAAGGTACTGACACGTGTCTGGGAGCGTATGTTAAGCCGCGAAAAATCGCGAAAAGCTGCGAAATATCTCATATTTCGCGGCGTTAAGCAGGTGAGCGTGGAGCAGGCTTTAATTATAATATTATTCGCAAATAACTTTATTTTACAACTAACACACTTTATTATAATTACCATCCGCATTTATTTAGTTTTAAGTCCTCTAACCGTAAAACGTATAATAATATACTTTGTTCTTTGGGCTAGTGGATGTCGTAAGAGGCGACTAAGGGGAAAAACTAGGGGATGGGTGGCAGCAGATAATAACAACAAAAGCTTTATCTGCGCTCGCCAACCCACATGCCCAGCGTGATGACTAATTGGGAACTAAGAATATCCCCCAAATTATTGTTTCTGGAAATCGATGGGAGAGGCTAGAGTTTAAAAGAAGACGGATATACGGCTATACGTCCTACGGCTACAAATGATGATGATGACACCTCTACTACCTTAAGTTTTTTTTATACAACTAAGGCGGCAAAGAGTTGTACAGCCACCTGTTGGTAATTGGTTACCGTAGTCTTTGAGCGCTTGCAATGCTAGAGGCATCATGCTCCCGTTGCCAGCCCCGGACCCCCCTCCATTCCCTGTGTTGGCGGTATGAGAAACTAAGTACCATGGTACCACAACACCCGCAACAAATATTTGCAGATCTAGCAAACATTTGTCCCGCAGCGGGAATCCCGCGCACCTAGCGTCTCGGACACCCGCTACGTCACCGGGGTCATATTTGAGTACGAGTTATTCATCACAATGACTGAAAACAACGCTATTCCTTTCTTAAACTTGTTTTTTCTTTGTCAACAGGCGAGAACCCCGCAGCGATGCAGTCATCATCATCAAGCCACGGCACCAGCATCAGAAACTTCTTATTAACGTCCATTACGTTTCATCTCCTGTTACGGTGACAGTCATTTTACTAACTACCCCATTTCTTACCGTCACCGCAAAATGTACCCACCTCTCTAAAGTTTAATGTTGGTTTTCGCGTGGCGGAAACCTAAGATTGAGTCTAATAGGGTGATTGTACCAGTTAACACCGTGTAGGTATTATTATTTTAAGTGTGTTCAGTATATCGTCTAGATCGTGTGAAAATTGTTTTAATGTTCCCGCTTTGTTCTTTGAAAATGAAGTAAGAGAATTAAATTTCTTAATTGAAATCTTACGCTGGGGAATGATTATTTTGTTTAAGAAATTAAAAGGAGTTAAGTGAGGAATTTAAATTAAAATTACTTTTACTGTTAGAATGCCCAGGGAATATTTTCTTACTCTATAATCTTACGTTAGCCCTACGCTACACCATAGAAACACTACACCACACAACACAAAAAAAAATAAGCTTCCTTATTATTATTTTTAGGCAGTGAGTTGATTTATTAGTAACGAAACAGTTGTAAAGGACATTGCCGAAAAATTGACGTGATGATGAAGTTAAATGATAGAACTTGTAGATACCTACAGTCTATTATCATCAAAATTCACAATGTTTCGTTTTGATACCATCACTGCGACTCTAGATTTCTAGGTGCTGTACGGGATGCCACATAATTGAGCTCCTTTATAAGTTTTTAGTTAAAAAAATTGTTGGACATTGTTTTTTTTATATCAATTTGCGCCACGCGAAGAGTTTAATGGTTTTAAAATTACTGTAATTTGTGAATGAATGGTGATGGTTGTTTTGTAAGATATTTAATTAATTGTAAATTTAAAGAGAATACGTTATAACTATAACACATTTATAAGTATAAACATACTCATTTCGCACTAGGAAACACTAAAATTTCGTTTTATATACGTAACTTAGTCGGCAAGGTTATTCATATTACCATGTTAACAATCATAAAAGAGGGTTATTCAATCTACAAAAATAAAAATATGTAAAAAAAAACAATAGTATATTTTCTAAATTTTTTTAATTGCAATTTTCTCAAACGGTGAAGGAAAACATCGTGAGGAAACCGGCATGTCATAGAACCTAAAAATTCGAAGACATGCATGTGACATTGTACACGAAAGGAGCCTCTAAGAGGCGCACTTTAATCCTTTCACTACACTGATAGGTACTTTCATCGACATAGGCCCTTTTCAAGGCCACCAAACCTCAACCAGGTCCCTGACCTAATACAGTATGACCAAGAAAGAATCAGTGAACAAGAAGAAGAATTACAATTTCAGGAAAAAATGCAATATAACATTATTACTGTGTTCACCATAGCCCAGTTGTTCCTCTAATAGTCTGAGATCCGAACCTATATCGACCTTCACCGAGCTGATTATGGAATAAAACTTATTTTATAATGAATTTAAACATAAGAAAATATATTAAGCTTACTATAGCTTTGTGCGTAGTCCGAAAAACAGACGCTGTTTTTCAGTGTTGCCTAAGGGAGGGGGATTTAAAACAAAACTGGGTGAAAAAAATATGTACGTATTGAAGTAGAGTTTAAATAGGATTTTGAGGATGTGTGCGATGTTAAAAAATGCATCTAAGTTATTCTTAAACTACGATATGGAAGAGCGATATGTCCTAATACAGGTATTTTTATACTTTAAAGGAGGTATCAACTACAGTAAAAACTATGTTACTTAAGTTAAAGAAATAAAACATTTGTATTTGTATTTGCATGGGTGGGGTGGGAATTTACGTAAGGAGTTTGTATATGAGAGGTAGTGTAAGTGTGCGTGTGTGAAGTGTTTCAGGAAGGTGAGTGAGTGTATTGGGAACTCCCTCAAAACTCCAGTCTCTTGAGAGGTAGTGTAAGTGTGCGTGTGTGAAGTGTTTCAGGAAGGTGAGTGAGTGTATTGGGAACTCCCTCAAAACTCCAGTCTCTTGAGAGTCTGGGTGATGAAGGAATTCTATGTAAATAAATGTTGAAACATTAACCCTATATCAACGTGTTCACAATGTCGGGTCGGTTCGGATCTCAGACTATAAGCAATGACACAAACCAACTTGGTATTAGGAAGATAGGTATTTGTTTATTTTTAATAGGTAGAAAAATCTAAATATTTACAAAACCCGTAGAAAGCCTACAAAGCCCCTAGAAGTTTTAATTTTTTAAATAATAATCATGATTTGTTCACATTTTCTTGTAAATAGTTTAGATATATTTTTAATTGTTTAGTATGACCATGTTATTTCTTTTTTTCTGTTTTAGTGTACATTTTATAACGGGTATCGTATCAGTTTCAACTAAATATATGATTCATTGTTATTATTACATACGTTATGTATAAATAGGTAGGTATAATTACTATTCGCAAAATATTAAAAACAAACACCATTGTTATTTTTCATAAGAAATAAAATACAATTTAGTTTACAGTGGACAGTTTTCACTATAAAAACTCATTGTAAATAAAAATACTCACTAGAATTAATTGTGATAACATAAAAGCTCATTATGTAATTGTTATTGATTTTGTAAATATTTATGTAATGTAGTTTTAAGTCATACTACGTAAATATTAAACTATTGTTCATTTTTACATCTTTTTTATTTTAACCTATCCGACGGGAAACTTACATTTTTTCGGGAAAAAGTAGCCTTTATGTTATTCCAGGCTATAGTCCATTTCTGTGGCAAATTTCATCGAGATCCGTTCAGCCGTTTTGGAGGAGGTAGGGCATAGCGAGATTTTCTCGTTCTAAATTGGAGCAGCCCGCCTGGGGAGGTACCTCCGCCTTACAGAAGATCGCAGCCAAATAACATTATTTGTTTCAAATAGTGTTGTGTTCCTGCGATGAGTAGGTTGCCAGAGCTCTTTTGGGGAGGGGGGTTCAGGGTCGGCAACGCGTGCGTGATGCCGCTGGTATTGCAATCGCTCATAGGCTACGGTAACCGCTTACCAACAGGTGGGCCGTACGCTTGTTTGCCATCTCAGTTGTAAAAAAAAAAAAAAAAAAGCCGTTCTGGTGTGATTCAATAACAAACATCCACTATAATACCTAGTAGTTAAAAGTACGCCGCGCGCCGGCTCTAAACCGCGAAGTTACGCGATCATCTCACATCACACGAATGCGAAAAATATGCATAACTTCGTGCAATTTTGATAAGGATAAAATAAGTGATGGTGACTTAAAATTTGGCCCCATAGGGTCTATGTACTTTCCTACTTTAAGGTGAGGGTTTAATTGTTTTAAGATTTCTGAATTGTTTTTTCTCAATGACCGCAAAACGCAGTTTTGATTTTTATGACAAAGATAACTTGAGCATTTTATTTACGTAAATCCAAGACAGAAACGCGATTTGTAAAACTTTTCTCGATAGATTTACCTATTTTTTAAAGTTGGGTCCTCTGCAACAACTTTTTCAAAAATACTCTGAGACTATTTAACAAAAATAACTTTTTTAAATATTGTGTTAGACAATAGCATCCTAAATCCAAGACACTTTTTTAAAAAATTATCTATTTTTTTTTAAAAGTTATTTTTGTTAAATAGTCTCAGAGTATTTTTGAAAAAGTTGTTGCAGAGGACCCAACTTTAAAAAATAAATCTATCGAGAAAAGTTTTACAAATCGCGTTTCTGTCTTGGATTTACGTAAATAAAATGCTCAAGTTATCTTTGTCATAAAAATCAAAACTATGCGTTGTGCGGTCATTGAGAAAAAACAATTCAAAAATCATAAGACGTTTTTAAGATAATCGATATTTTCTTATATTTCACTTACGTCGATTACTTTCGAGCGCCTTCTAACGCTTGCTATCTCTTACCGCATTCAATTATAGTACATAGCGCTGTCACTTTCTTCACTCCGCTCATTCGACATTTTATTATGATTTGTGTAGCGCCTTAACACGTTCTCTGTGCATGCCCTATAAATGGGGCATTTTGATGTACGCACTATTATCATTCAGTTACGATTGTAGCCACCTTCGTTTCCTTGATTTCATTGGTCAATTGGTGTCACAATGACTGCCATTGATAAACGACTATGATAGCAGAATACCAAAAGTGTCAAAAGTGGCATTGAACCATTGGCATTAAATTAGTAGAATTGGGCCCCTGTTTATACAGCATTACAAGGGTTAAAAACTGTAACACATGTGACATTAACTTTTTTTGTCGACATAGATGTGTGAACAATAAAATATATCCACAAAATGTGTTTGCACGTAAGTACAGTAGATTCCTAATTTCTAACTGCACAGATGTAGGTACATGGAGCATGAATAAATGAAATAGGAAACTCACGAAAGACCAAACTGTTAGATTGCGCATTCGACAAAGACTGCGCGACCTTGCGAAAATCGCGCTGTTGCTTTCGATTACAACGAGTCATAAAGCTTTGGCACTATTAGCTTTGGCAGCCTTTGTGTCACTTTGCTCATCAACTGATCAAGCTTTCAGCTTGATGAACAATGTTAGCTCCAGTAACAGGAGTTGTTCGCTGTTCGATTATAAATTAACCTACTTGCACTGAACGTGTACAATCTGTTTACTCCGTATAGTGTGTGTTCAATCCAAATTTACCTACCTATGTACTGATATCCAAAAGCGGCTTATTCTTTAAGTCCACAAAAACGAAATAATATTGGTTAGGTACCGTTTTTTTAATATTTTAGTCGTGGCAGGTAAAAACTTTGCGTTTTCGGGAAATTGTGTTTCAATAGATTGGACCCGCGTCTTTGATTTCGTGGTATCTAGTGTAAGAAAGTAGCTTATACTTATGCTACTCTAGGTAAAGAACTGTATTTATCAAGTTTCATCGAAATCATTCACAAACATCCTCAAAATTTCGTATGTATAATACTAGCGTCCGCCTGCGGTTTCACTCGCGTAATAACTACGAGGATAAGGATAATATTATGTGCTATTCCAGACTAATCTGTGCCAAAATTCATCCAGTTTTTTTTTTTCATACAACAGAGTTGGCAAACAAGCTTACGGCCCACCTGATGGTAAGCGGTTACCGAAGCCTATGAGCGCTTGCAATACCAGAGGCATCACGCACGCGTTGCCGACCCCAAACCCCCTTCCCCCCTAAAGAGCTCTGGCAACCTTACTCACCGCAGGAACACAACACTATTTGAAACAAATAATGTTATTTGGCTGCGATCTTCTGTAAGGATTTGTTCAGCCGTTCTGGCGAGATTGACTAACAAACATTCATCCATCCAAACTTTCACATTTTATAATACTGGTAAGATTAGTATGAGGTAGATAGGTACTATTTTTTACCTACTATTGCGGTGAAACGGTAGTATGACGTAATAAAACCTCTCAGCGTCTGAATGCGTGGGAAGTCGGATGAACAAGCCAGTATGAGGACAGTATTGATCTAACTTATCTGAAAAACACGTCACGTCAGAATTCGCTGGCCTTGCTCAGGTCGCAGCGTGGGGACGGCAGGAGGTCAAACCATCCAATAGTTAGCCAGACATCTATGTGCTGTTGGCCTAACTTGCCTAGTGAACGGTAACCGGATTAAAAATGGCATTGTTTCGTGATGAGAGTGATCTATTAAAATGTTTAGTATTATTTACTAGCTTCCGCCCGCGACTTCACTAGCGTGTCACCTACATAAAAAGTAGCGCATATGCTATTCCACCCGATGGACCGACGACATTGTTAAGGTTGCGGGAAGTCAGTGGATGGAAAAGGCTCAAGACCGTTCGTCATGGAACTCTTTGGGGGAGGCCTATGTTCAGCAGTGGACTTCATCAGGCTGATGATGATGATGGTGATGCTATTCTAGGTAACGAACTCTATCTATTCCAATCATCGAAATCGTTAGAGCCGTTACGGCGTGATTGAACCACAAACATCGATACAAACTTTCGCATATTTTATATTAGCAGGACTCGAAATTTTTATACGGCATTATACCTTAGCCGTTTCTGTGAAAAATGGTCTTGACAGACAGACACCAAAGTGATCATATAAGGGTTCCGTTTTTTGGGTGCAAAAAGAGGTGCGGAACCTTAAAAATGGTGCCTGATTTTTGAATGCACTAATCCCGGCTTTAGTATATATATCCATATCTAACTGTCCGTGGATGTCGTAAGAGGCGACTAAGGGAAAAAAGCAAGGGGATGGGCAGCAGCGTCCCTCATTTTAACAACGATAGCTCTAACTGCGCTCGCCAACCCGCATGCCCAGCGTGGTGAGTATGGGCAAATCCCCCCACATTATAGGAATTCGTTCTGTCTGTGGGGGAGGCCAGGCTGAAATGATGATGATGAATCACGCTCTACAGCATTAACCTACTGTTCTAATCTCTACTGTGTCAAAATCATCGCGTAAAAGTCATTATATTTAACGATAATTTCCATGAGACCGAACGACAAGACGCCAGTCAACCCTTCCACCCCATTAATACCCCTAAACCTTTATAAATACGGTCTGAATTCCCATACAGCGGTCTCAACATGACGATTATACCCTAGTATAAAGAGAAGTTGGGTTAATTTTAATATATTTCATTAGAGCAGAAACTTCTTGGAAAAATAATTGGTGGGCTCGAGTCTATTGGATTATTAAATGGGGATATTATCTTAGTACCTATACCAATATGCAATGGGCTTTATTATCATCATCAACCTGTAGAAGTCCACTGCTAGACATAGACCTTTCCCAAAGAATTCCATCAAAAAAGGTCTTTCGATTTTCTATTTTCTATTTCCGCAACCTTCAAAATGTCGTCGGTCATCATCAGCGTGGGAACCTTCTCTGCGTCGCCCAGTGTGTGGTCGTAGAACCTTTATTGCCCAACGTTTGTTGGTTCTGCAAGCTATATGGCCTGCCCACTGCCACTTCAACGTGCTAATTCTGAGACCTAAAAATTCACATGTCCTAGTGCACGAAAAGGGCCTCTAAAGTGCGCCTCGCACTTTAATCCTTTCACTACAATGATTCTTTCACGAACAGTCATAGGCCCTTTTCAGGGCCACCATACCTCAACCTGGTCACTGACCTAATACAGAATGACCAAGAAAGAATCAGTGACACGATCTCGACCAGAAAGCATACAACAGATGGGTGATCGCTAGTAGTACTGGGGCCCAATTCTACTAATTCAATGGCTTCAAAATGGCAATGGTTCAATGGCAAAATGGCCACTTTTGACACTTTTGGTATTCTGCTATCACAGTTGTTTATCAATGGCAGTCATTGTGATACCAATTGACCAATGAAATCAAAGAAATGAAGGTGACTACAATCGTAACTAAATGATAATGGTGCGATCATTATCATGTGATTATAATGTTCAAGTCATTGAATTAGTAGAATTGGGGGCCTGGGTGATCGCATTGCACAACCTTCATAGAACAATGCAGTAGTTATTATCGCTAGTAATAGTGATCTGCACCAGCAAACTTTCCCCCTTAGGGGGCGCTGCAATCTTCAAGGTGTATTGCACTAATTTCTACTCTAACTTATTCTGACATCATAGAACTTAAGATACATTTCTAACGACAAACTAATTCTAGTTAACTCTGTAGTAGGCATTAATAATTCAAACAGTCAAAGTCGCAACTTAAAACAAACCAAGTTATAAACTAACTTATCAAAGTAAATAATTTAGCTCGAGTTAATTAGAGAACTCTAACTGACCCCCCGGCTTCCGTTTCCGGCGCTCGGTCTTCGGTACTTCCGGTCGGCCCGGTAGCCATTTTTTTCCTTTCAAAAAGCATAATTTAACTTTCATTTCGGAATTCATAAATGAAATCGTGAATGGTGAATTTAAGAAGATTCTGTGTGCATTAGCGATAGCGTTACGCTTACGATAGTAAAAGTCAAATACAAGGTTATTCATAACATGTAGTTTATACCTAACATCCCGAATTAGAGTTATTCTATCATCAAAAAGAAAATAAGCAAAAAAAAACAATATTTTAATTATTTAACCGGATTTTTCCCAAAATTTCTCAAATAAGCTGTTTTTGGTATTTTATCGTCTTTAAAATGAATTACTAAACGTACATAAAAGAAGTTCAGCATCAAGATTTACTACCTAAAACAGCTTAATAATTGAGTTTGAACCGAAAGTGACTCCAAAACAGCTGATTTTTGCATAGATTTTTATTGAATTTCCAAAAGTCGTAGAACAAACTTTATTGTCAACTGACAATAAAGTTTGTTCTACGTTTGTTTAGTATGCTGCCCCGTAAGGGGCTTATTCTACACTCAATTCAACTGAATTGAGTGTAGAATAAGCCCCTTACGGGGCAGCATACTTATTAAGAATTACCTTTTAATATTATTAGGATCTCTTCTTCTTCTTCTTCCTGCCCTTGTCCCACATTATGCGGGGTCGGCACAACATGTTTTCTTCTTCCACTCTCTTCTGTTAGCCGTCATCTCCGCACTCACTTCTTTCTTATTCATGTCATCTTTAATACAATCCATCCATCTTTTCTTCGGCCTTCCTCTAGTCTTATATCCATGCACATTCATACCTAACGCTCTTCTCGTTACATGACTTTCATCCCTCCTCATGACATGCCCATACCATGCTAACCTATTCTCAACTTTTCCGTCACTGGCTTTACTTTCAAACTTCCTCTGATGTACTCATTTCTGTGTCAGGATTTCTAAAACCGTGTATTATATAAGAATATATCCATCAAGTAAGTATGTCTCTTACATTCTTCGAATAAATCCGTTCCATCTTGGTGCTGGGAAAACAGCAGCCGCCACGAGTAGCGAATTAATTTACCAGGGTCCCGTATATCCAATGACCCTATGATTCAGTATTAGAGTACTGTTTACATACTTCTCTATCTCCCTATATATTCATAAACGGAAACGCCAGTCTGTCTGTTTGTACCTACCTTCGTGCTATGTATTGAACCAATTTCAAACCACCACGTAATAGAAATAGAAACGAAATGTTTAGATTAGTACCTATACCTTGACTGGCCTCATAGCTCAGTTGGTAGTAACTCTGCCTTCTGCGCTAGAGGTCGCGGGTTCGATTCCCGCACTGGACAAACATTTGTGTGATTCACAGATGTTTGTTCTGTGTCTGGGTGTTAAATATCTATATATCTATCATGTATGTCAGTCTCTGGTACTGTTGACTGGTACTGTTGACTGGTATCAGTTGACTGTGTGCAATATGTCCGGAATATTTATTATCTAATTTAGATATCTAATCGTACCTACTTATTATAATTTACCTACTAATAACATATGGCATCGCCGTAGGGATAAAAAAAACCTGTTAAGATGTACTGTATTCAAAATACATTAATAAATACAAATTTTCACTCTACCAGCGACTCAATCGAAAGGTCGTGGGTTCGAATCCGGTCGTGCACCAACGAGTATTTCTATTCAAAAATTAAAGTACGCATAACCACGTGCTTAAAAGGTGAAGGAAAACATCGTGAGGAAACCAGGGTTGGCAACCTGTCACGTATGGAATCATCATCATCATTTCAGCCTTCTACGTCCACTGCTGAACATGGCCTCCCCCACAGACAGAGCAAATTTCTTATCATGTGGGGGGATTTGCCCATACTCACCACGCTGGGCATGCGGGTTGGCGAGGGCAGTTAGAGCTATCGTTGTTA
The DNA here is from genome assembly GCA_947579855.1 of Anticlea derivata. NCBI lineage: Eukaryota > Metazoa > Arthropoda > Insecta > Lepidoptera > Geometridae > Anticlea > Anticlea derivata. The sequence continues at coordinate 7,534,110 of OX388281.1, forward strand.
AAATGAAGGAAGCTGATGCCCATCCCCTAGCTTTTTTCCCTTAGTCGCCTCTTACGACCTCTGCGGATAGATAGATATGGAGGGGCCTATTCTTCAGACGGGGCCACCACGGCCACGTATGGAATACTCACTACCTACTGCAAAGTATGTGCATGTGCCAAATATTCGGACATGCCTCTAACTACCCCCTTAGACTTCCTTCAAGGATCAGATCACCCGGAGATCTGAGAGGTTGTCTCTACCATGCTTGGGGGTATAAGCCCTGAGGCTATTAATCCTACTAATATTATAAATACGAAAGTTTGTGAGAATGTTTAGATGTTTGGATGTTTGTGGTTCAATCACGACCAAACAGCCGAACGGATTTGGATGAAAGGAGCCATTGCATTCTGGGCCTAGTCCATGTACACTACATAGAAAAATTAGGAGATTAAAAGAAAAATACAATTTCATTAATTTGAAGACAAATGCGATGGTACAAGTATAGTTCTTCTGGTAAGTTTTTTAGTATGTGAACACTATTTGATGGCCGCCATGTTGGTTTATAATTGGCGTTAGACATGACATTGACATATTTTTCATGTCGTGTTGTTTGATTTGATGTTTTTGTTTTGTCAGATAGGTGTAGGTTGTCAAAATGACATTTCACGCACGTCCATCCGCCATATTTTTGTAGCGCTGTGTGTTGCTCTCTTTATCGAAGAAAATCATAATGTACCTTAGAACGAAGTCAATTTAAATAAAATAACCAATTAAATACGTTTACTTTATTGCTTTGGCATATTTTAGAGTAGTACACAGTGCAGGCCCAGGCTCCATATATTGATGAAACGCCTCTAAATGTTCTTTGGCACAGAGATAAATTATAGTCTGGAATATATATACTACAATATTTACACGCGAGCGAAGCCGCGGGTGGAAGCTAGTTATTTATATGTTTTTGCTTGACACAAAGATCAGGTGAAACTGCGGGCTAAAGCTGGTATCTTATGAGTAGGTTAGGTAGCTTATACGGAGATGTTTGCCTTGCAAATATATAGGACAGACAAACAGGCAAGTTGGTATTGAAATCGAGGCTTGTATGTTTAGGTAGATCTTAGTGAAACTGATACCTACTACCTATAATTTGGCAAGCGTAGCCGTGATTGGCTTTTGTCCGTTGCTTTGCTTACGTACAAATATGATAAATAAAAACAGAACATTTATTTGCCAGAACCTCAGTAAAATTAAATAAATAAATAAAATAAATATTCCGGACATATTCACACGGTCAACTGACCCCAAACTAGACATAGCCTGTACTATGGGTACCAGAGACTTATATACATAATAGATATATATTTAACACCCAGACACAGAACAAACATCTATGTTAGTCACAAATGTTTGTCCAGTGCGGGAATCGAGCCCGCGTCCTCTAGCGCAGAAGGCAGAGTTACTACCAACTGAGCTATGAGGAGAGACGAAATGAGGTACCTAGGTACATAGGTAGTTCCTAAGCAAGGTCGTTCATAAAATATATACAAACTATCTCAAAAGGGGCACACCAAATTACACCCAATTGGCAATAAAGTTTATTCAACAATTTTTGGAAATTAAAAAAAATTCATTGAAAAAAGTCATTATGTAGAAATCAGCGGTTTTGGTGTTAAATTAAATTAAACTTTACATTTTTAAAGTAGCAATCTTGATGTAGAACTTCTCGTACAATAAATAATTCTTTATAATACATACCTACATACATACATAAAATCACGCCTATTTCCCAGAGGGGTAGGCAGAGACCACGGCTTTCCACTTGCTACGATCCTAACATACCTACCTCTTTTGCTACATTCACTCTCATCACATTCCTCATACATACCCTTCGGTATGTATGCTTGACCTAATTCTTTATGAAGAAGAAAAACAAAGATGTTTTTAATATGATCAAAAACATCCCATTTGAAAAAGACCGGTAGAAAATAACGGAAAATGTGCAGTTTTAATCGTCGGAAGGAAGCTCAAAAAAGCGTTGCGGACGAGTGCCCATTAGAGACGCAAAGGGTAGGTACCTAGGTACTTTCAATTACCGCTGCGGGACAAAAGTTTTTTTTTTTTTTATTGGTGATGGTTATGCGTTTGACCACCATCTCACTTTTGTAAGTGAGATGTGGCCTAAGATGGAGCACGCTTTACTAGAAGGAACTTATTCACTCTAGATTTGATGTCTAGATTTGATGTTGGATGATTTGTTGTGTTCTCTTATGTGTGCATGATCTGAAAAATTTGTTCTAGGACTGGGTGTTGTGGTACTATGGTAGGTACTCGTAGTTTCAGTTTTCGTTATTTAATATAACAGTTATACATTTACAACAGTGACATTCATCTTTGCAAAATTATATGAACGTTACTTGTTAAGAACTGTAATTACTGTAAACCTGACATGCCTTTTTTTTTTACGTTGGCTTACGGCCCACCTGATGCTAAGTGGTTACTGTCGCCTATTGACATCAGCAACACCTGGAGCATTGGTAATGCGTTGCCTGCCGAACCCCCCCTAAAGAGCTCTGGCAACCTTACTCACCGCAGGAACACAACACAATTTGAAACAAATAATGTTATTTGGCTGCGATCTTCTGTAAGGCGGATGTACCTCCCCAGGCGGGCTGCTCCAACTAAGAGCGAGAAAATCTCGCTGTGCCCTACCTCGTCCAAATATGTTATAAGCCTATGTTATATGTTTAAACGAAATGGTCAATAAATGAATTGAATTGAATCATAACATATTTATAGGTTACCTACCTATAAATAAGTTATGATTCAATTACCTACATAAATAACTTATTTATGGGTGTTTATAGGTGAGATTTTATTTACATTCAAAGAAGACCTTCTAAGAAAAGCTTAATTACTTCCTTATGTTTACAGAGATACCCTATTTGTGCTTAGAAATGAACGGTTTTCTTACGAAATGCCGCAAAAAGAGACCACAATATTTTATCCAATAAATTATAGGGTTTTCCCATTATAGAGATCCTATCTAAAGGACCAAGGGTTGGATTAAAGCCGCTACATTTTCATTGTGCGTAGTAACTAAGAAGTTATTCGTTCCTATTCGTAGCACAGTCGTCGTGGCAATGAGTTGAAGCCAAACGGTGAAGGAAAACATCGTGAGGCTAGTAAGAATACCTACTGGTTTGATTGTAAGAATACAAACGACGGGGTTCCCGAGGTTTTCCCGCTAACCTACCTACAACATGAAGAGATTTAAGAAAAATACAAAAAGATTTCTACAGGGCAGGCAACGCATTAGCAATGCTCCAGGTGTTGCAGATGTCAATAGGCGACGGTAACCACTAACCATCAGGTGGGCCGAAAGCCTGTCTGCCACCGTATATATAACATATAACATAACGTAAAAAACATATAAACATATAACATAAAAAAGACGATATTTTAATCTTATCACGAAAGGAAAACTGATCAGCAGTGGCGGATTTGCAGTCTTGGCTGTTCTAGGCCCCAGGCCATGTGCCGCCCTTTTCTCAGCACTCATCATAGAGACTAGGACACATAATGAATTTACTTTACTTTTTGCCAACTTTATATAAATCGAAATCAGAAATTTACTCGTATTTAACTATAATAGCTACTAATTTGTAAAAATATTCCGAGATGAGCTTTTCAACGACAATTTCTGCAAATTTTTGGTCACGATTTGCCGCCCCTAATATCTGGCCGCCCTAGGCCCGGGCCTACTGGGCCTTAGGGCAAATCCACCACTGCTGTTCAGGGCATGTACCAAAATATACGGACGTGCCTCTGACTAACCCCCTTAGTCATCTTCAAGCATCTGATAGGTTGTGTCTACCATACCGTCACCCACCCATTTGTTTACCGTGCTGAACGGTCCTAAAACTCATTAACTTCCCATCGCTAGTAAGGGGACTAAACATGGCAACGCCCCATTATTTACGATAAAAGAACAGCTGATTTTTCTCACATTTCCCACTAAGTAGGTAGGGTCCTATTCATCGAATGGACCCGCCAGTGCTATTGCGTAAGCGAAATGGTAATGAAGTTCACAACTTTGATGATGATTTCATCAATCTTAGCGACATCTGAAAGGCTTCAAACACGAACAGCGATAGTTAAAATCGTGAAGTTGTCCCGTGTCAACTTCACGATTTTAACTAAGTACTAAAAATTAAAATATTAAAATTTAGTTTTGGATACTTATTTCTAAAATGTTAAAATTATCCTCAAAGTTACGAAATTCATTGCCATTTCGCTTACACAATATCACCCCCGGTAAAAACCAACGTGAACCCGAGCGTCTGACCGGAAAAAACCCGTAATTCCTCAGACGAGAAAAACCCGTAATTCCTCAGACGGGAGGAACCCGTAGGTACCTAATTCCTCAGTCGGGAGAATCTGTAATTCTGCCTCCATTAACGGACCCACCTTCAAACCTATCACGGGATGAATACTTACAAAAAATCTGGTTTCGGATCTTAAATAAATTCCTTCTGAACATCTGTTGGGGTGTGGTGCATGGTACTTAGATATAAGCTAAAGCGATTTAGGGCAACGTCCAAAAGTGTAGGTACCTATGTCCAATTTTCGAAACACATAATACCAAGTTATAACCTAACCTTCATTTTTTTAACGTGGGGAAATCCATCATGGATCAATGCTTTTGTGGGGGCAAAAGAAGGGTATGTCGGACTCCTACCAACTAAAACCACCACGGTGGCCGGCCCCCATGCATGTCAAGGGGCTCCGGGATCTCCGTACGGAACGCACCGGTACCCCTCTCACATTTCGCCTGAGCACTGTCCCGGGAATGACACCCACAGACACCCCCGGCACCCTCGCAGGTGCCGGGGTGCCGCTCACGACGGCACTTGCCACCAGTGCCGCCGACATCCCGGGAAAACCTAACCTACCAACTAAAATTTTAGTAGAGTCCATGACCATAGTAAATGATTTAGATAGCTTCAGCTTAGAACTTTTTACTCACTTACAGACAGACGCTATTTATACTTAGTGCCTGGGACATGATTAGATGCAGTAGGCTTGCTCAACTAACCTACGAGAGCCTTAAAGAAAGGCACTTTAATCCGTTCACCAAACTGTTTCTCTCACATACGTGCATTGGTATTTCCTATGCCACCATACCTCAGTCTGATCACTGACAGACAATAAAAAACCAGTGACAAACACGATAAATGACGCCTTCTGGCCTACGCTACACGCTTATCCCTTGCACCACTATCCCTAGTCCCGTTGGGATGCGTTCCACCTGAACCGTCTCAGGGGCTCAAAGAACGACTGTTTCCACTAATGTGTGTCAATTCGGGTCTTCGGGTCTCAATCCACAGAGGACGCGGTTTCAAAGCTGTTTAGTGAAGGTAACCATGTTTTGTGGGCTTACGGTTCGTGGATCCTACCTACCTGCCAAGAAACTTACTTACCAACGTACACCCTAAGACCTCTAGGTATGTGTAGGAGGTAGGTAGGTAGGCTAGGTACCACTCTAGGCTAGATAAGGGAGTGTGTGGGCCAGGTGCTGCAGTAAAATTTCGATGCCTATTATTATTATTTTAGAATATTTTATCCATACCTACTAATTTTATTTTATAGGTAGGTTCAACTTAATATTATTGCATAGCTGACAACAATTTTGGCCTAGAATAGAAATATGATTATTTTAGGCCGCGAAGTAGTATCAGATTTTACCTATCAAGTTAGCCTAGTAGCCGATAATTATTTATGTAGGTAGGTACCTATAATTAATTTATTAAACTTTAGTAATTGCTTTACCTGCTTTACCATAGGCTACCTACCTAAGTAGTTCAATTTCACTCCAATCAATTATATTTTGAAACTTTAGCGCAGTAGGTACCTAGTTTCGAAGTCAATACGTTTATCTACGGTAACTATGTATTCACTGAAATCACAATAATCATTTTGAAATTCTTGAACCCTAGTTTCTAGACGTTTCAAAGTTATTCTAGTGATCTAAACAAATAAACAAGTTTTGAAATGCGCTAGCATAGATCATTTTTTTTTGTGGCTCGCACGACTTGTGCATATTAGATCACACTATGGTTCTAGCATTCATATTAAAAAAAAACAAATTATTTATTGAAATATGTTTACTTCAACCACAAGCATGGACGTAAGGAGAATTTCACATTAGCCTAACTTTAAACAGCATGTGTGTTGACTCTGTTGTTGCAAATTCCTAACTGAAAATTTCTAAACAAAAATTGTGAATGAAATTTTCTAGAAATTTTCGAAACGACAAGATGATTATAATTTCGGTGTAATAAAAAAGAGACGGCAACATTTTTAGCTAGTCAAATTAGTTTTATGAAAATTCAACAACAGAATCGACCATTATTGCTAACTTCAAATATACAACATTGTATAGCAGGCAATAACTGATAATCAATTCCACAAAATATAGATAACTTAACTAAAGGATACTTTAACCACTCACTTCACAACTTCAGAATGGAAAATCCATGTACGATCGGGATTCGAACCAGGGACTCAATAACCGGCATATAAAGGTACCTTTAAACAACGATATGACGTCATACCGATAAATTCCGGTTACCCGAATATTTCTCTACCGATAAATATAACGGTACCGGAAAATCTGTAGTTCTGTAAATAAATAGTAATCTTCGTAGTTCATTTTGCTACCAGTACCTATAACCGAAATAAATAAAGGTTTATAAAGGTTTTCTTTGATGAAACACCGCGGCGCGACTGTCCTATCGAACTAGCTGCGGCTCAAAATTTCGGTACCGAAATCTACCGGTATGAAATAACGGTACCGTAATGCCCTACCGGTATAGCATAATGGCACCGAAATGTTTGAACGGTACCAGTACCTATTACCTCTACCGCTTTCAGTCCCTGATTCGAACCCACAACCTGTCGATCCGAAGGCGGGGCCACTTACACCACTCCACCAGTGCTCTAGCACCAATGCTTTGAAATTGTGAAATGTGTATGCATCTTAGTGTAGGTGACTGTACATGGCTTTTATCATCATCATTGTACATAATGTAAAGTAAAGGTTTAAGGTAGGAAACATAGCAAATCCTTTAAACGGCAATATGTATGCTTCGATGGACCGACGACATTGTGAAGGTTGCGGGAAGTCGGTGGATGGAGAAGGCTCACGACCGTTCATCGTGGAACTCTTTAGGGGAGGCCTATGTCCAGCAGTGGGCTTCTACATGCTGATGATGATGATGATGTGTATGCTTCGATGTGCTAAAGTTATCAATTATCAAATTTAAAACTTAATTAGGTAAATTAAAACCTTATTAAAAATATCCAACTATTTAGATGACAATAAAGCTTGGGACTGAATATGCTCCAAATCGATTATTAATATTTGTAATAAAATCATTTAAAAAAAAAAACTAGCTGCGGTTTCTTGTCTTCTAGGCTTGGTCACGAAGAACAGGCGTAAATTCAACTAGATTAAGACATTTCAAAATAATTCATTTGGTTCTAATAAATAAAGGGATATTGAAGTTTGACTAGTATGGACATTAGCGGAATGGTGACAGTAGCCTTAAACCAAGAAGTTACTTTCAGTCAACATTGAAGACCAGGAAAAACTAAAAATGAACTGTCATTCTTATTTTGCAAGAACGGAACCGGAGCATCCTTAGTTATACGCGTAATCTTTCCCTGCTTTTCCCGTGGTATCCCATGTTTGGACAACATGTGCTTCCGAACGGTTTTATTAGAAGCGTAAGAAGCGTTGCAGATGCTGCAAAGGAACAAAAACGACCGGACATGACATGAATTCATATGCCAAGTAAGCTCACTCTGTCGGTGAAACTTTTTCTGACACACTGTACAAGGAATGTTCTTCTCCATGTGCTGTATTAAGTGGTTCCTCCAAATAGCTCGCCGGCGGAACGTCAACCCACATTTTTCACAAGTAAATGGACGTTCACCGGTGTGTATTCGGACATGCTCGTTCAAGTCGAAGCGACGGGAACATTTGAACGGGCAAACCTTGCATTGTATGTACGGGCCGGTGTCGTGGTTTTTAACAAGGTGTCGATGCAGTGGCACTTTGCCAGGGAAGCCTCGTCCGCACTGGTCACATATAAAGAGGTATTTTGTGTGACGTTGCATGTGGTAGTTGAACGAGAAGCGGTTCGAAAGTGTACGATTGCAGATATCACAGTGGAAGTTGTTTGAGGGGCCTGGGGGTGGTGGCCTTGGTTTTGTTTTCATATTTGAGTACTTAACTCGTGCACTTACCACTTTTTCTATAGAATCTAGTAGTGAATCTATGTCTTCTGGCGATTGGGTTTGTTCTGTTGGTTCAATCTGAGCTTTAAAAACATTTTCAATAGAATCTAAGAACGAGTCCACATTTTCCAAGTCGTTGCTAGGGTCGCTTTGCTTTTCATCAAACGGGATGCTGTAGTCATTGTCATTGTCACTTTCATCATTGTCTTCAGATTTCAGATGTATTGGAGATTCTTTTGGCACTGGTTTGCTTTTTGCTATAACTTCAGGAACACTATCCGAGTCGGGATGGTTGTCTATAGCAGGACCAATTTGAATGTTTCTGAAGCCCGAAGGAAAGTACTGAGTGAACAAGGAATACTCACAGGCCATTTCTTTGTACTTTTTGATGTCATTATCAGCTATTTTATTCAATTTCCGCAGCTTTCTGTCGTTGTTTTTGCACATCAATTTGAACGCATTGATGTTCTGGACCATATGCTTGCAGTTTTGGCATATTTTTGTGGGTAAAATGTCCTCATAATCAATGGATATCTTGGCGAATCTCATTAGAACTTTGCCGTACGTGATGAGACTTCTTCTGCCAGGTTTTTCTTGAAGAGACACCATACTTTCGACTCTGTTTTGTTTTAAACACACGCGGCAAATAGATTCATACGTTTTGTCGCACTTTTCCATGTTTGTAGCAGCACTAAATTGTTTGGTTCTCCTTTTTTAGCAATTTCCATTTATTTATTTTGTGATGTTAAAATACAAAGGCAATTCTCCAATATTTCGTTTTTTTGGTTAAAGCTAGGGATGTTCTTCGCCCAATCAGAAATGCTCAAAAATGTCGATAGGTATCATCTTTCGATTGAACGAATGCAACTTTATGCAAAGTAGTACGTAGTGATAAATGATTGTACAGTTCATTATTGGATCTTGGGAAACGTGAAGTATTTATCAATATATTTTATATGAAACAATGTAGGTGAACCTAGAAGAAACCACCTAGGTGTTTTTTTTTATGTTTTTATACCAGGTATTCACGAGCCTGCGCTGATAATTAGATTAGTTTATTTATAGAGTTAGAATAATTTGAGTGATAAATAAATTACTGTAACAATTAAATAAACTTTAATATTTTAATGCGGTACGTAAAATTATCTCTATGATGTACACGCTAATATTACCGATTTATGTAGAGATACTAGTATTACCTCCCTACTTGTAGTGTACACTATCTCAATAGTAATAGTAATGATTTTACACCTTGATTGAGAATTCATTCATTATATTCAGAGAACTGAATATAAGTAGTGGAAATAATTTTTTACTAATTATTTTATGTTCATTTAGATTCTAACAGCTATAGAAACTAGGAATAAATTGTTTAAGCTTGATTGTAGTACGTATTACAGAAAAGTAATTTATCAGTATCGATAACTTTTCACATCGAGGAAATCACATCCCTTTATAACACGTCAGTCAATACTTTGAGCAATATGAAATGTCAAAGTCAACGTCAGCGACTCAACAAAAAAGTGTCAATGCCAAAGTCAAGCTCAGTCAGATTTGCGGCAGGCCACAGCACAGAATAATAATACGTAGACCGTAAACAGAGAATATTAATGTTATTCTCGGTCTACGACGTAGACGCTTTTTGGGGCGTAAACGACGTCACTTCGTTTCGTTTACACTCCAAACGGAAGACGTACAGGGGCCCAATTCTACGAATTCAACGGCTTCAAAATGACAATGGTTCAATGGCAAAATGGCCACTTTTGACACTTTTGGTATTCTGCTATCACAGTCGTATCAATGGCAGTCATTGTGAAACCAATGTACCTTCCAATGAAATCAAAGAAACGAAGGTGGCGACAATCGTAACTGAATGATAATGGTGTGATCATTATCATGCGATTATCATTTTCAAGTCATCGAATTAGTAGAATTGGGGGCCTGTGGAAAGGAAAATATTCTGAGGACACAGGCCTGCTGCATACGTACAGGATTGATAGTATCGCTTGTGTATAATGAATGACGCTGCTAGTACCACAGATTAATAAACAGACAACCGTTTTGGGAGTAAAGGTTTTTGAATGGCGACTGCGATCCGGGCGACGCAGCTTTGGAAGGCCGACGGACCGACGACATTATGAAAGTTGCATGAAGTCGGTGCATGTAGGTAAATTGCTAAAGACCGTCTCATGGAATTCCTTAGGTATACATTGTATCTACAGGTATAAGATGATTCTGTTGATGATGAAGCAAGATTTAGGTGGTGCATTTAAATAAAAATCAATCCGCCTTCTTCCGCCCTGTACAAAGCTCAAAGGCGAAAGAAACCAAGATCCCGTGAAAGCACAAACATTATCCACGTGACCTTGGCCTGAAACCTTTATCCGGACGAACTGAAGGGAATTTTATGTAGGGCTTAATCCGGATAAGAATTTTCTCAATAAAATAGGCACCATTATACCAAAGCACCTACTTTGTGCCGCGATCAGCCCAAAGAGGAATAGATGCAAACAAATTCTAGTTCTAGCGACATCAAACACTACGCAATATACTATATAATATACCTACTAATAACTAGCAGTGCTGCCAGCCGGGTATTGTCAAAAGTTACCTGAAAAGTAACCTTTTAGTGTGAAATGTAACGCCAACCTCCTGTTTCTACCCAATCAGGCTGGCTGGTAGATAATGCCTTGGCATTAAGCCCACCTTTTGTACATTGTTTTTTGTGTGCATTAAAGATTAAAATAAATAAATAAATGTAACCTTAGATATTTTTTCCAGTAGTAGGATTAAAAATTGACATGCAGAATATGTTGGTTGTATTAGCATACAGAAATATGAATGATTTAGTAAAGTATCCATTAAGTATCCAAGTAAAGGAGCCGTTTCATCAGTCTATGGAGCCTGGGCCTGCACTGTGTACACTACTCTAAAATATTACTAAGCAATAAAGTAAACGTATTTAATTGGTTATTTTATTTAAATTGACTTCGTTCTAAGGTACATTATGATTTTCTTCGACAAAGAGAGCAACACACAGCGCTACAAAAATATGGCGGATGGACGTGCGTGAAATGTCATTTTGACAACTTACATTTATCTATGTCATATTGACAACCTACATTTATCTGTTGACATGTTTTTGTTTAGCTTCGTTGTTTTGTCTAAATACTGTGTTGTTCCATCAACATCCATTCATCTAACTCATCCTTACACTCCACAAAGCGAAGTGTAATGTAAAATACTTAGTTGCGTTAGTTTAAGTTATTTTCTGAAATATCTAGGTCTGATCGTACGTCATATAAGAACTACAGAAGACTCGTAACTACAGAAGATTTAGCTTGATCGTGACGGCGCCGCGCCGGCGCCAGCGGCGTCATCACATCTATCATCACTGAAGGAAGATACTCGATGCCCTGACGTACACACAAAAACATCAAATCTAACAACATGACATGAAAAATATGTCAATGTCATGTCAAACGTCAATTATAAACCAACATGGCGGCCTTCAAATAGTGTTCACATAGTCAAAAACTTACCAGAAGAATTTGTCTTGTACCATCGCATTTGTCTTCAAATTAATGAAACTGTATTTTTCTTGCAATCTCCTAATTTTTCCTAATTTTCCTATGTAGTGTACATGGACCAGGCCCAGAATGAAACGACTCCTTTGCAATTGCGAGCTACTTTTTTTAAACATCATCATAATCGTGCTCCATCTTAGGCCATATCACACTTGCAAAAGTGAGTTGGTGGCCAAACGCTTAACCATAATTATATTAAAAAAAAAAACTAAATTAGAAATAAGTAACCTTTCGAGTCATAGCCATAACCTGAAGGAGTTAAAAATCACCTAAAAGGTTACAAAAGTAACCTTCTGGCAACGCTGATAACTAGGTTAGGGCTGTTATGTAGGTACCTACGTCGTCGTAATTTCAAATCCCCGTCGAATACCAATGTATAATTTTTCTTTTCTAAATATCATTTGCATGAACGTTGAAGAAAAACATCGTCAGGGAACTTGCGGCTTAGTCAGCTCCACACGTATTGACCATGTCTTATTTGGTGTGTGGACTAGTTTCCGCAATTAGGCCGCAGGTGGGCCCTTTTTGCGTGTCGGGTGGAGGCAGCTAATCTAGCCACCCGATGTCCTCCAGGAAGGCCAGCAGCTCGCTGATGCCGGCGCAGGCCTCCCTGGGCGTCCCCGGTGTCCCAAGGTATTGTAAGCGTTGAGACGCCACGCTGCTGCACTCCAGGAGCACGTGTGCAGCTGTCTCATCTGCATCCATGCATTCCCTGCATAGGGGACTGTCTGTAACACCCAAGGTAAATAGGTGTTTGTTAAGTGAGCACTGACCCGTGACAACTCCGACTACTCGTTGGAGTTTGTCAGGCTTAGGAGTTTTCGGGAGTATGTCGGGATTAAAACCGGGAAGGCCTCCTTCGACTGCCTACAGTCCTGTACACTTGACCAGTAGTTTTGGTGTATTGACCATGTCTTTCCTGTACTATTGGCCGACTAGGCCTAGCCAGCAGGTCCTAGACAGGGTTTCCTGTACTATTGGCCGACTAGGCCTAGCCAGCAGGTCCTAGCCAGGGTTTCCTGTACTATTGGCCGACTAGGCCTAGCCAGCAGGTCCTAGCCAGGGTTTCCTGTACTATTGGCCGACTAGGCCTAGCCAGCAGGTCCTAGCCAGGGTTTCCTGTACTATTGGCCGACTAGGCCTAGCCAGCAGGTCCTAGCCAGGGTTTCCTGTACTATTGGCCGACTAGGCCTAGCCAGCAGGTCCTAGCCAGGGTTTCCTGTACTATTGGCCGACTAGGCCTAGCCAGCAGGTCCTAGCCAGGGTTTCCTGTACTATTGGCCGACTAGGCTGAGAGGTCCTAGCCAGGGTTTCCTGTACTATTGGCCGACTAGGCTGAGAGGTCCTAGCCAGGGTTTCCTGTACTATTGGCCGACTAGGCTGAGAGGTCCTAGCCAGGGTTTCCTGTACTATTGGCCGACTAGGCTGAGAGGTCCTAGCCAGGGTTTCCTGTACTATTGGCCGACTAGGCTGAGAGGTCCTAGCCAGGGTTTCCTGTACTATTGGCCGACTAGGCTGAGAGGTCCTAGCCAGGGTTTCCTGCACTATTGGCCGACTAGGCTGAGAGGTCCTAGCCAGGGTTTCCTGTACTATTGGCCGACTAGGCTGAGAGGTCCTAGCCAGGGTTTCCTGTACTATTGGCCGACTAGGCTGAGAGGTCCTAGCCAGGGTTTCCTGTACTATTGGCCGACTAGGCTGAGAGGTCCTAGCTAGGGTTTCCTGTACTATTGGCCGACATGTCCCAGGCACTACAACAGCGTCCTGTAAGCGAGTAGACCTAACCAGTTCCACCTAACGCTGCTGTTTACTTAAATCATTTAGAATAAGTACTTAAACGGAAGAAAGTCGCTTCGTTGCTATGCAGGCTGCACGGGGACTCCCGTCATCCCGTCATCCCGTCTAAGAACACCATCCTGAATGCACTATCCAATAAATGGGATAGCCCGTTTCTCAAACACTGTAATCAAATTTTAACTCTGCCTTCTGCGCTAGAGGTCGCGGGTTCGATTCCCGCACTGGACAAACATTTGTGACTAACACAGATGTTTGTTCTGTGTCTGGGTGTTAAATATATATCTAATATGTATATCAGTCTCTGGTACCCATAGTACAGGCTATGCCTAGTTTGGGATCAGTTGACTGTGTGTGATATGTCTGGTTTTTTTTTTTTTTTTTAATAATGATGGAATAGCATCATCATTGAGTGATTGCAGTGTTTGTTTGTCATTGAGTGAATTTTAATTATAACTCTCATGAATACTACTAACATAGACTAAGAAAACTCTGTGACTAACATATTATGGACCTAAATTGTTTTTTTGATGTCTGATTTTTTTTTTTTTTTTTTTAATTTAAACTGTAATAAGGCCTTACTTATTCGCGAAAGCATTATTATCCGGCCGACCTTCTACTGAATCTGGGCAAAGCGCTCTCACTCCACTAATCCGGATAAGAAATCCGGATGTTATCTAAATTTCAAATAGTGAATCAACGTAAAATGCTAAGGCGCTTTTCAAAATTTTATTTATTTTATTTTATTAATGAAACAAAATCCACAGCTCTTATTAATATGGTACAACTTAACTAATTCACTTTACTTAAAGCCAATAAAGGATTTAATTTTTTTACACAAATAAAAACTCAATATTCCTACATAATTAGGTACCTAGGTTGGGTTAGGTTGCGACAAAAAAAGGTTGCGTAGTAGGTTGGTAGGTTAGGTTGCGGGTTCAAATCCCGTCGGAGTCGAAACTTTTGGGATATAAAATATCATGGTACCTATTCCTTTAGTAAAGGTTAGCATTAACAAATAAAATATAGGTCATATTCAAAAGTGAAAGGTATCCCAAAAATGTTTGACTCAGGTAGGCATCAAACCTGCGACTCTGCCCTTAGATATTCTCATAGTGCAATAATAACATAACAGCTATGTAGGTAACTAGTACCTACTTACCTGGATAGCCGTCACAATGAAGAACGTAAACTCCATAAATAATAGTATATTATCTGAGGTAAACTCAATTAACCAGATATCATGTCTGGTTTTTAGAGTTTGGGTTGAGGTAGCAATATACCAAGTGTACTCTTGGTATATTGTTATTTCAACTTAAGCCTAAACTTAAAATAATGTGAATAATGTGTTCACATCACTCACTATATTTTTGTTAGCCTATCTTCAAACATTGTAGTCTTTTAAATACCTACCTACAAATATGTCACACTCTAACACAACGCCCTTTTTAAGTATACCCTAATCTGTGGACAACGGGGCTGATTATACTTTAAGAACCACCTATTCTATAAGATTTGTTATGTAATTTTTAAGTGTAATTGTTTGTTGTCCTGAATAAATAAAAATAAAAAATAAATAAACTCTTTAGAAACTCCTTCCCTTTTTTTATGATGATGATGAAGTTTGAAGTTATAGTGCGACTGATCCATCTTATACGGCCTGCAGTGCTATCCCCTAGCATTTTTCCCTAGCATACAGGGGCCTAATCTTCAGCCAGGGCCACTAGACGGCAAAAATAATTGAAAATACGTAACTAAAATTGTATTTTATCATTTAATTATTATGATCAGGTAGGTAACCATCCCTTATCATTTTTCACCACCCGCCTGCCTAGCTAATGCCTGTTTCACACAAGGGCAGAGCTGTGAGGCAGATCATCATCATCTCCCTGCCCTTATCCCACTTCACGTGGGGTCGGCACAACATGTTTTTCTCTTCCACTCCCCTCTATCAGCCGTCAAATCAGTATTCACTCATTTCTTACTCATGTCGTCTTTCACACAAGCTATCCATCTTTTCTTTGGTCTACCTGTCCCCATATATCCTCCCACATTCATATTTGCATCCTTTTTGAAAACTTAAGAAGCTGTCGGATTAACCACAAAATTAAACTACCCCGAAATAAAACTGCGTTGTTGAACAAGAGTGTGCTATGTATGGCTGTTCGTGTGTACAATCACCTACCTAAACCTTTACTTGATACTTCAAGCCTTGTAGTATTCAAAGTGAGACAGTTACTATTGGAAAGGGCTTTCTATTCAACCCATGATTATTTTAATGTCATTTTTTTGTAATAGCACTATTTATTGTAATTTAAAGCTCTGACTTACCTACTTCATTTTTTGAAAATATGTATATTGCATGCGTACAACGCTGAATATGGCTGCTCCTAATTTGTATTGTATTATGTAACAACTGTAGGTACCTAACTATATTACGCAATAAATTACTTTGATTTGATTTTATATTTAACACTCACAGATCTCTACCTAATTAATAAAGTACGAGAAGTTCCATTGAACAATTTTTACATAAACAGCTAAATGTTTTTGAACTGTTTTGACCCATAAACAGCAGATTTTTCAGATTTTTGCGAGTTGTTAGTACTACGTTTAGTTGTCCTATCCTAGTAACCTATTATTAATGTGAAAGTTTGTGAGGATGTCTGTATGTTTGGATGTTTGTGGTTCAATTACGCCATAACGGTTCAACCGATTTTCATCAAACTTGGAATACATACTTATTTATTTAGATGGAGTTCTTTACCTATACTCTGGCTACTATACTAGCATATACTATATATACTCTGCAGCATACTACTATATAGCATATACTCAGGCTACTTTTTATCTGGGTACCACGCGAGCAAAGCCTCGGAAACAAGCTAGTTATATATAAAGATGATAAAAATACCAAAAACAAAAAGTCTAACTAGATTCAAGATTCAAGATGTTTATTTGCAGAAATAAGTGTTACCTACAGAGAGGTCTTAAAGCTATGAATATGGCACTTATAAACTTATTCACTCTTTTCGAGCATCGCAAATTATTGTTTTAGACGAAAGACTGTAAACTTAACACATACTATACTTATAAAATTTTTGGGTATACTACAGAAACATGACCAACACTGGAGAAATTCGGGGGATTTAAAAAAAATATGCAAATATTGTTTTTTTCGTTATTATCTCTCTTCTATATTTTGTTAGAACTAAGCGATCTTCTTCTTGTCGTGTCACTGGTTTTTTCTTGGTCATCCTGTCTTTGATCAGTGACCAGGTTGAGGTATGGTGGCCCTGAAAAGGGCCCATGACCGTCGATGAAAGAATCAGTGTAGTGAAATGATTAAAGTGCGCCTCTTAGAGGCTCCTTTCGTGCACATGTCACATGTCTTCGAATTTTTTAGGTTCTAGGACATGCCGGTTTCCTCACGATGTTTTCCTTCACCGTTTGAGAGCACTAGCATAGCGCACATAAATTTTCCGAATGGAAAATCCATTGGTGCACGACAGGTTTCGAACTCACGACCTGTGGATCGGAAGGCGGGGCCACTACCACCCCTCCACCAGTGCTCTCGCGATACTTAGTACTTATACCTAGATTTTATGGATCACCTTGTATACTGCTCCACTGCCCTGCCCATGTGTGAAGCCGGCATTATCTAGTGTTTGTTTGCACTGTTACACTGATTTACACTGACGCCAGAGTAACAGTGCTCGTGGCGTTTTTGCACATAAGTATTTTGTTGCGTAAAATAGCTCCTACGTGACCTGAATAACGTTTTTTTGTTATTTCGTGCGAAATTGCAGCATTTGGAAACAGGGCATTAAAGTAAATTTTGTTTAGGTAGTGACTACGTATTCATCATCATCAAAATTTTGAAATATATTTATAAAAATACGAAGTCATTTGCGCGACAGGACTCACACTATTACTTATTATGAATTATTTATTTATTTTTCTTTTCCTAATATTTAAGATACAAGGTGATTAATAATATCTATAGGTTCTATTAATCACCCCCCGATAGGGGATTATTTTCCAACCAATTGGAAATAAAGTTGGTTAGACGACTTTTGGAAAACCGTCGGTTTTTTTTTTAACATCTGAGGTGGCAAACAAGCATACGGCCCACCTGTTGATAAGCGGTTACCGTAGCCTACGAGCGCTTGCAATACCAGAGGCATCACGCACGCGTTGCCGACCCCGAAACCCCCTCTCCCCTAAAGAGATCTGGCAACCTTACTCACCGCAGGAACACAACACTATTTGTAACAAATAATGTTATTTGGATGCAATCTTCTGTAAGGCGGAGGTACCAGGCGGGCTGCTCCAATTTAGAACGAGAAAATCTCGCTGTGCCCTACCTCCCATTACGGTGAAAGAATCAATGTAGTGAATGGATTAAAGTGCACCTTTTAGGCACTATCGTGCACATGTCACAGTAATGTTTAGGTTTTAGGACATGCTGGTCCATAGGTTTTCGCCGATGATCTTGCATTGAACCCTATGCAAAAATCAGCTGTTTTCAATCACTTAAAACTAAATTATTCAGCTGTTTTAGGTAGAAAGCGTAAGTTTAAAAATTTATTTCGGGATAGGTAGCTAGGTATACTCTACTAGTTACGGAACACGCTGTATACCAATAAATAATAAATAAATAAAATAAATATTCCGGACATATTCACACGGTCAACTGATCCCAAACTAGGCATAGCCCGTACTATGGGTACCAGAGACTGATATACATAATAGATATATATTTAACACCCAGACACAGACCAAACATCTGTGTTAGTCACAAATGTTTGTCCAGTGCGGGAATCGAACCCGCGACCTCTAGCGCAGAAGGCAGAGTTACTACCAACTGAACTATGAGGCCAGTCAATATAAATATTATTAAAGTAAATAGGTTGATATTCATGAAAATCAAACCCGCAATAACACGCTTGACCATTCGTGCCCCAACTGTTATTTAATTCACACTAAATTATTATTTTAGCCTTTAGGTTATTAATGAAAATGGGTTTCCAGTTATGTATTTCAATGCATAATTATTTGTTTGCTGATGTAGTAATTTTACACAATATGCCTATTTGTATTCACTATTTAATTGTACATATCTAGGTTATCGTCATCATTATCATCCCTCATCTCATCATAAGCCTGATGAAGTCCACTGCTGAACATAGGCCCCCCCAAAGAGTTCCATGACGAACGGTCTTGAGCCTTTTCCATCCACCGACTTTCCGCAACCTTAACAATGTCGTCGGTCCATCGGGCGGGGGGCCTTCCAACACTGCGTCGTCAGGTTCGTGGTCGCCACTCGAGAACCTTTGTTCCCCAACGGTTGTCGGTTCTTTCCCTCATCTAATCACCTAAAAAATCGAAGATAATACTATGACATGTGAACGAAAGGAGCCTCTAAGAGGCGCACTTTAATCCTTTCACTACATGACTCTTTCACCGACGACTATCATAAGCTCTTTTCAAGGCCACCATAGTTAGTTACCATAGCAATCAGTGCGTGTTGCCAGTGATGACTTATGGCACTGAGACTTGGTCGTTAACTATAGGCCTCATACACAAGCTCAAAGTCGCGCAACGGGCTACGGAGAGAGCTATGATCGGAGTTTCACTACGTGATAAGATCCGAAATGAGGAAATCCGTAGAAGAACCAAGCTCACCGACATAGCTCTCAGAATTAGCAAGTTGAAGTGGGCAGTGGGCAGGCCATATAGCTCGCAGAAACGACAACCGTTGGGGAGTAAAGGTTCTCACATGGCGACCACGAACCGGGCGACGCAGTGTTGGAAGGCCCCCCATCCGATGGACCGACGACATTGTTAAGGTTGCGGGAAGTCGGTGGATGGAGAAGGCTCAAGACCGTTCGTCATGGAACTCTTTGGGGGAGGCCTATGTCCAGCAGTGGACTTCTACAGGCTGATGATTATGATAGTTATCTTGTCACTGATCTAATAAAGGTTGACTATGAAGCCTATGATGACCATACTCAATCTAGTTTCTAAAACGTTTCAAAGTGATCCTAGTGATTTTATTGAAATAAATGCCTTTTGACTTTTGACTTGAATCTCGTCACTGATCTAATACAGTGTGACTAAGGAAGAACCAGTGGCACGGCAAGCAAACGACCACGAACCTATGTGGTCAAATAATGCACTTTGAAATTGTCTGGTAACTTTAAGAGGCACTATCACATAAATTCGCTCGGATGGCACTTATGAAGAAAGTCTTATGGAGGAAATGGCCATTTTATTTAACGTAGAGAAATTTCATGTCCAAAGTTTACAGTTTGTTAGCTGTTTTTTTTTTTTTAATAAATATTCCGGACATATCACACATTGTCAATTGATCCCAAACTAGGCATAGCCTGTACTATGGGTACCAGAGACTGATATACATAATAGATATATATTTAACACCCAGACACAGAACAAAAATCTGTGTTAGTCACAAATGTTTGTCCAGTGCGGGAATCGAACCCGCGACCTCTAGCGCAGAAGGCAGAGTTACTACCAACTAAGCTATGAGGCCAGTGAGTGATTATAGGTACATATTGTGTAATGAGGTTACTTTAATAATAATAATAACATAATTTTTTTTTCAGGTAACTTAAGAAAAGTACAGATGGTAAAAAGTAATTCTAAGACCCATAGATTCTTTGTCATACTGCTAGGGACTAGCGGCTTCAGGATTTTGGTTCGAAACGTGCTTGAAACATTTTTTTTTATACAACTTAGGTGGCAAAAAAGCATACGGCGCACCTGTTGGTAAGTGGTTACCGTAGCCTATAAGCGTTTGCAATACCAGAGGTATCACGCACGCGTTGCCGACCCCGAATCTCCTCCCCCCCTAAAGAGCTCTGGCAACCTTACTCACCGCAGGAACACAACACTATTTGAAGCAAATAATGTTATTTGGCTGCGATCTTCTGTAGGGCGGAGGTACCTCCCCAGGCGGGCTGCTCCAATTTAGAATGAGAAAGTCTCGCTGTGCCCTACCTCCTCCAAAACGACATAATAATAGTCATAATAGTAATTTATTGATAATAATTATTATAAGTCAGTTGGTACACAATTCATTTTCAACTAAAAGTAACATACCTACTTAATAAATCAAAATGTCAAATATATATATTAATAAAGTAAATTGTAACAGCTGAGGAGCTTTACCAAGGTCAACAAAAAAGAATACTGAAATACAAATACCTTTTTATTTTGCTTATTTATCACTAGCTTCTACTCGCGGCTTCGCTCGCGTGGTACTGAAGATAAAAAGTAGCCTATATGCTATTCCAGACTATGATCTATCTCTGTGCCATATTTCATCCAAATCCGTTCGGCCGTTTGGACGCGATTGAACCACAAACATCCAAACATCCTCACAAACTTTCGCATTTATAATATTAGTAGGATTCGTAGGATAGTAGGATTGAGTTAGAGCATAGGTCAAAGTCAAAGTCAAAGGGCATTTATTACAATAAAATCACTAGGATCACTTTGAAACGTCTTAGAAACTAGGAGAAGCTATGCCTGTTCCTCGCGACCAAGCCTAGAAGAATCATGCAACAAACACGGCTTGGTGCCTATCATTTTTTTCGATGATTCTTTTTCACAAAATGGAATTTAAAGCTTCAGTGTGGTGCCTACCTATTCAAGATAAGTAACCATACTATAGTACCATTATTTTATCACAATGGTAACTACACTTCTCCATACGGTCTTAGTGTTACCATCGTACCCTTACCTACACCCATGTTCAAACGGCCGCGGACGGGATACCTTTCTGTCTTTCATATCACGAGGCTACCCGGATCAGACCCTCAATTACTTAATACCAAAGTAGTACGAAACCGATTCCTGAAGGGAAGTTATTATCTGATGCTATTCCGTAATTATTATCCGGATGATATCCGGATGTGATTGTGTGGACCGGCCTTGATCCCATTAATTTCATGATCGGCTCTAGTGCTGGCCGTAATTGAATTTTGATGGAAGTCATTTCCTAGAAAATATTAAGTAGTCGTCAGTGTAACTGGTTCTGTCTTGATCTGCGTTAGGTCAATGAGCAGGTTGAGGTATGGTGGCCCTGAGAGCCTTGTATCGTGAGTAATAAAATTGTGAAATGTCCAGTGCCGATTTAGTTTTTTTACTATCATGGAAAATCTCTAAATGTGATAACAAAGAAATATAAATGCGAAGACCTACGAATACGTTAGGTACAGTCGCCTGCAATAAAAGTATACATTGCTGGGTTCGAACCCACAACCTCCGGATCTCAAGTCGGGGAACCTCCCACTATGGCTTTTTTTAGAAGTCGCAAAAATTTAGCCACCCAATCGTTAACCCTTTGGAGTCTGTGACTGACAACACGAACATTTTGGTAGAATTATGTCAACAAAATATGCATTATGCATAATCTGCGCCACCTAACTAACCCGGATAACTCGGAAACCGGATAAGCATGCCACAGATAAACAATAGCTGCTATAACTTTGTTGCTATCATTTCTTCCGTGGTTTTAATGCCCCATCCAGACTCTCCGCGAGGCTACACGAGGGAACATGAGTGCAAGAGTGAGGACGGTGCGCTCGTGTCCCCTCGTCTTCCCTCGCCTCGCTGTCGCTCCGCTTCGAGTCGGTTTTTCGGGCGCGAGTCAAAGGACGCAAGTTACAAGACGTAGCGGGCAACTGAATAAATCGAGAGTGTGGATCGCTAACTCTCGTGCCGCCTCCACTCGCCAAGACTCGTGCCGAGAGCCTCTACGAGGCGCCTCGCGAGAGTCTGGATGGGGCATAAGGGGTTAGCATGAGTTCGGAAGTGTTAAATAACATTGTCTTCTATGTATCAGTACTAAGTAAAGTATATTAGGTATTTTATATGCGAAAGTGTGCGAAAGTAACTCTGTTTATTTGTTTGTTACCTTTTCACGACTAAACGGATGAACGGATCGTAAATAAATTTTCAAAGAGATTTGAAAGGTAACGTTTTGAATTTGTTTTTTTTTCCAGGAACATAACAAAAAAGAATGAGCTATGCATATGCATCGTCTTGAGTTCGTACTAAAATCGCATATATTATATTCACTTACAGTTTTTCGCGAATTTTCCAATTTTTCGGGCAACCATTCCAAATTTTCTTTTTAGATAGCCGCAATTGAAAGTCATAAAGAACAAAACAAATTATACATACCGTTTGACTCGGAGTAAGTGCGTTGGCCGTGGTGGCCCCGGCAAAAGAATAGGCCCCTCCATATCTACCTATCCGCGGATGTCGTAAGAGGCGACTAACGGAAAAAAGCTAGGGGATGGGCAGCAGCGTCCCTCATTTTAACAACGATAGCTCTAACTGCGCTCGTCAACCCGCAGGCCCAGCGTGGTGAGTATGGGCACAGAATAATGAATTTGCTCTTCTGTGGTGGAGGTCATGTTCAGCAGTGGACGTCGTACGGCTGAAATGATGATGTGTTGAAGCTCACATTTGTCTTCTTTTTTTTCACATTTTTATAAGCTCTTATTTATTAGGGATTAAAATTAGATTACTTTTCTTTTGAGCCTCACCTAGTTCGATCGGCACCACACTGAAGCTTTAAATTCCATTTTGTGAAAAAGGATCATCGAAAAAAATGATAGGCACGCGCGCCGTGTTTGTTGCCTGATTATTCTAGGCTTGGTCGCGAGGAACAGGCATAGCTTCACCTAGTTTCTAAGACGTTTCAAAGTGATCCTAGTGATTTTATTGAAATAAATGCCTTTTGACTTTGACTTTGATGATGATGTTGAAGTGCGCGAAGCCGCGCGCGGAAGCTAAGATAGATAAGCGTTACTGGTGCTAAGCGGTTACAAATTCGAATCACGTAGCATCCTTTGAAGGCATTTAGACGGCGGCGCTGGAAGCCGAATAGCAAATAGCCTTCGTTTGATGTGACTTAAAGTTTTGTTTACATGTGGAAATTGGGAAACATAAGAACGTTAAAGCGAATTCTTTATTTTATTGCAGACAATATGTGTTTGTTTTGTTCCGGAAACTCGTTGCTAAAACCATAGATATGGGATATATATCCCATATCTTTGGTTCCATATTTATGGGTAGATATGGGACGATATTGCCATTGTAAAAATTACTATTTAACTGGCCTCATAGGTCAGTAGGTAGTGTTGAAATAGTAATTAAATTACCGCCTTCTATTTATGTTTAGTTTAGTCGAGTTCAATCGACTAATATTATCTATGGCTAATCAGAGAGTAGTAAGGTTTTGTCTACTGCCTAGGGATATGATGCTGTTATGTTTTAAGCCTTCCGTTGTCATCATCAAAATGTAAAAGATCTCCTAGCCCATATTTTATTAAATTCCACTAGCTCAATAAATATTTTATTGAAAACTTCTACAGGTAACAGTACTACAACTACTACTACAACTACAGTAACTCCTTAACTTTAACAGGTAGTAAGGTAGTGCCTTCTGCGCAGCTTCCTTCGGTCGTGGGTTCGACTCCCGCACTGGACAAATATTTGTGTGATGAACACAGATGTTTGTTCTGTGTCTGAGTGTTAAATATTCATCTTCTTATTATGAATATCAGTCTCTGGCACACATAGTACAGGCTATGCCTAGTTTGGAATCAGTTGACCGTGTGTGATATGTCCGGAATATTTATTTATTTTTACGACGAAATGGGTAGGTTCCGAAAGTCAAGGTACCTCCGTCGGCTTACCCCATTATTCATTCTTCATTCCAGCCGTTGGAAGTCTACTGCTGAACATCGGCCTCCCCCACAGATTTCCAGAACAACTTTCTATCATGTGGGAGGAAATTTCCCATACTGCGCACGCGGGTTAGCAAGCGCCCAGGCCTCTAACTACATCTACGTGAAGGAGATAATATGGAGGAGCCTATTCTTTAGCCGGGGCCACCGTGCCAAACACCTCTCCATTCCCTACACTTATAAAACAAACTAGTACAACAACTACAACGATTTAAACAGAGTTTCTGTTTAAATCGATGGGCATAAGTTCTCCGAAAACTATCAAAATATGCGTAGACATTCATACTAAGAAGTTACTAAAGTGGTTACTAACCGTCCTGCGTTTGAATATTAAATCAGGTCTAAAACTTTAAGGTCTCGACGGTACAATCAGGGTGGTTGACTTGCCTGCCTACCTAATTATTTAGCTACAAACTATAGGCAAAGCTAAATATCTGGTTCAGTGCGAAACTTGCCAATGGCTCTGTGGTGTAGTTCCAATTGATAAATTGGTCCAAGTGATTTAGCTCTTAAATCAAATAATTGGAGCCAGCCCAAATTTACGTGGTCAGATACCTCTTCTGTTCTGTGGTCCGCCTTATTCAGATAGTTCAACATAGTTACAAACTTTATACCAGCAATTCAGAAGCAGAATAATGCATTGAAATGTGAGCATTATAAGATGTCATAGACAGATCATTTTCTAAATTTAGAAGACGCGTTGGCGTTGGCCATGTTGGCCCCGCCTGCAGAATAGGCTCCCATTATACGTCGTAAGAGAAAAAAAGCTAGGGGATGGGGAGCAGCGTTCCTTATCAATAATTTTATATGCGCTCGACAACCCACATGCCCAGCGTGACGAGAATGAGCAAATCCACCCAAATATGTTTTTTTTTTCATAATTTTATTATGAAGAATATATAATATATAATAATTATTATCAATAATCTACTATTATGAGTTTTTATATGTTATACGGAGGCAAACATGCTTACGGACCTCCAGATGGTAAGTGGTTACCGTCGCCTATTGACATCAGCAACACCTGCAGTATTACTAATGCGTTGCCTGCCGAACCCCTTCCCCCCTAAAGAGCTCTGACTAATGACTATTATGATTGGTTGGGTGCAGGCTGTACAAGGTCGGTCGAGCTGGAAATCTAGGGGGGAGGCCTATGTTCAGCAGTGGACGTCCTACAGCTGAAATGATGATGATGGTAAGATCTTAGATAATATACAATACTTATTTATTATCTAAGGGTAAGACGCACGGGCAACTAGTCATCCACGTATCGTACACTATAGAAAATGACCGGCTTATTCCAGAAATGAAAGCCAAATGACGGATACGTTACACGACATAAAGCTCACATTTCAATGCTTTACTTTATGTCGTGAATGTGTTGAGTCGATAAGTGTGTGAAGAACTTAAATTATAGGTAGTAAAACTAATGAGCAAAATTGTGATTCTGACAAAGTCGTGAATGTGTTGAGTCGATAAGTTTGTGAAGAACTTAAATTATAGGTAGTAAAACTAATGAGCCAAATTGTGATTCTGACAAAGTCGTGAATGAGTTGAGTCGACAGGTGTGTGAAGAACTTAAATTATAGGTAGTAAAACTAATGAGCAAAATTGTGATTCTGACAAAGTCGTGAATGAGTTGAGTCGATAGGTGTGTGAAGAACTTAAATTATAGGTAGTAAAACTAATGAGCAAAATTGTGATTCTGTGTCCCAGATAGTTACTACGGCTCCCTTCTCCCAAAGGTCACCGTCATAGCTTAGCGGCTGTAAGACGGTACTAAGCCTGTGGGACAAGCAGCTCAAAAGCAAAGAATCGTTCGGTTCTAAATGCTCGCCCATCCCAAACGAAAAACTCGTCAGGTCATTTATCAGACAGAGGCCTCACAAGGGTATGCTCTATAACCTGTGGTCGGGCTAGAAGCTGTCGATAAATTCAGCAAGTTTGAAATAGTTGAGCGGCACGTAGAAGTTGTTGATTTGTTTTTGATTCACAAATAGTGTGAAATGGAAGTTGTATAGAGTAGGTATAGTACTAATATATCTTTGTTACAGCCGTAGGATAAAGTAAAATGTCATATTATGTGGATTTTATGTGGATTTGCCTGAAATAAAGTTATTGAATGTTGTATTCTGAGTGAAAATCATTCATCATTCCTGCCGTTGGAAGTCCACTTCTGAACATCGTCTTCCCCCACAGATTTCCAAAGCGAATTCCTAATATATAACCTAATCCATAATATATAACGGAGGACCAGCTCCAGATTTTGTTTCTAAAAAGGGTAACGTCAGCTTAGCTGCCGTTACCATCATCGTCATCATCATCATCATCATCGTCATCATCATCATCATCATCATCATCATGGTGATGATGACGATCGCCCGTAGGGGTCCGCAAACTACCCGCAAGTGATTAAACCAGTGACTAAAATCCTCAAATGATTTTAGTAACTTGATTATCTGAGAATTAATTTAATTAGAACGTGTGACTTCGCAATGGCGAGGCATTCCGAAGCCTGAGATGACGCACTTGCGCCGATATATAAATTAACAACAATATTAATACAAATTATAATAAATTCAATCAAATTATAAATCAATAATTAAATGAAACGCAAAATAATAAATTACAAACATTATGAGTACAAAAAATACAAAAAATTAGGTATCTATTTACCTAGATACATGTAGCCACTTTTACAGGCTATGAATTCTTCATAGCTGTAAAATCTGTTGTCAGTGAGCCAGTGCTTCAATTTGCTCTTAAAGGATGCTATCATTTGTATCATAGGGAAAACTGCTGCCCATCCCCTAGCCTTTTCCCTTAGTCACCTCTTACGATATCCATGGTTTGGAGATATGGAGGGGCCTATTCTTCAGCCGGGGCTACCACGGCCAGATAAAAATAGCCCTTTGGTGTACAAGATTGGTCTCTCTGGAAATCTAAGCCATGATTTCCTAAGAATGAAGAAAGAAAGATATTTTTTTCGTCCCCAACAACAAAATATTGCAACATGTGTATGTAGGTTCAAATGCATAGTGTTAAATAATTCCTTCCTGGGACTCTTAAATAATACGTCGAATACTCAGATCACTCAATAACTTCTTTATTCAGGAACGGGTGTTATAATTGTCTTACAAAAACATAATTCACACAGTACTCTCGATGACAGCTCGAGTCAGAATGGCCGACCGTTGGTTGACAATGACAGACAACTTAGATATTTTATCTTTTTCAAAACGCACCAGTAATTGTGTGATCGCCAACAATAGGTAAAAAACATGAAAACAAATTGAATGAATCAGAAGTGATAGTTGCATGGGGCCAAAAAGGTCCCTATCTCAGTATAAGCTGCATATAACCAGTAAATGGTACGGCGCTGGTTTTCAGGCAGGACCTCCAGTGAAATTACGAGCATCAGTAGACAGAGTTTTCATCATCATCATCATCAGCCTGTAGAAGTCTAGTCTAGACATAGGCCTCCCCCAAAGTGTCCCGTCCACTGCTGGACATAGGCCTCCTAGTCTAGACCTCCCCCAAAGAGTCCCACGACGAGCGGTCTTGAGCCTTTCCAACCACCGACTTCCCGAACCCTTCACAGAGTTTTATATTATGACAATAAAGTCCAACGCCTGAAATGATGATGATAATGCTGCAATACAAGGGCATAGATCAGTCAACAATAAATACAGCGCTGTTTGAACTACCCCGCAGTATATTATATGGGATTATGCTGTCACGGGACTATGGTAGGTACCCGAAGTAAGGCAGTGAGCTTGAGCACCCAAACTTCACCTTGAGTTAGCGAGACACACGGGAAGATAATTTGTATATCTACCCGATCTGTTACAGAACTAAATAATACATAGGTACCTACATATAAAACTTGCCAACTTCTCAAGTGACCTTGAGTGTTGACCTGTGAGCTTGAGAGCGAGTTCGAGTCCCGGCTGAGTAGATTTTTTAGTTAAAAGAAACTCGGTTTAAAATTCTACTATATAATAAAGTTTGTCAGGATGTTTGTTTTGTTATTTAATCACGCCGTAACGGTTAAACCGATTTCGTTAAAACTTTTTTTTTATTTTTTTATTCCGGACATATCACACACGGTCAACTGATCCCAAACAAGGCATAGCCTGTACTATGGGTATCAGAGACTGATATACATAATAGATATATATTTAACACCCAGACACAGAACAAACATCTGTGTTAGTCACAAATGTTTGTCCAGTGCGGGAATCGAACCCACGACCTCTAGCGCAGAAGGCAGAGTTATTACCAACTGAGCTATGAGGCCAGTCAAGTCACTTGGAATATAAAAGAAGTTCTTTACGTAGATTATAACATACCTATATGTTTTTTTTTATGTAGAATAACATACCAATAGGCTATCATGGCCTAATATAGGATGACTAAGAAAGATAAACTAATTCGGTGACCTTGATTATTCTACGTATTTCCTCATTTCGGATCTTATCACGTACTGAAACTCCGAGCATAGGTCTCTCCATAGCCCGTTTCTTGTAAAAAATTTGTTTCTTGAATTTCTTGTTTAAAGTTTCCGAATTAATTTCCCGTTTTCATCCTCCGTGTATACTGCGCATCACGAAAGGGTTTCAGTATATTACTCTATTCAGGTGGATTTGGGTATATTAATTAACCGTTCTGTTTGCTAAATAACCTTAAAATAAAGACAGGTGTTTGATTAATTAGAAGGATATCGAGTGAGGGATTTGACAGGCAGCACTAATTAATTTAGGAAGCATTTCGGGAGGATATTCCTACTAGTTCTAAACCTTTTGACATTCCTTTATATGGGTCATTGTGAACCGCATCCAAGCCGAAAAAGTACTTGATTGATACTACCTATTACCGATCGCATCCAAAACCTTTTCTATAATAGTCATAGTTATATTATTTATTCACCTTTGGAACACTGCGAACACTTGGTTTTGTTAATTACATCAAGTTTAAGCGGCTGTACATAGGCCTTGTCAATGTGTTGTAATATTATAATAATAATTGCCAATAAAACATGTCATTATAAATCAGTAGGTACAATCAAACAAATCAAACGAAAAATTAAAACATAAATCAAATAAAATGTCAAATAAGTATTGCCATGTCATAACTTAATGAAACTACCAAAAAAATCAATAAATGTAATGTTGTGGCTGTAATGGGGCCTTGTCACAAAAGATACATGGGTAGGTATATAAAAACAATCATTAGCAGTGAGCCATGGTCAAAAACATAATTAAAAACATTTGGAGATCTCAATTATTTAAACTAGATTCTGTTATTTTTCGCGCTTTTCCAGTGCAGAGACAGACAATAACCAAACATCCTTAATAATAATAATAACCATTTATTTTAGGCAACATTAGTCTAGTACAGGATGTTAAAAACTACGGCCCATATAAAATATATACCTTAGGATAACATACATAAAAATAAACCTATTTACTAGCACAAAAAGCAAAAAAGGTTTTGATGTACAGTCAGAATCCTACTATCCAACTACTTCTCTAATCTACTTGACTGACCTCATAGCTCAGTTGGTAGTAACTCTGCCTTCTGCGCTAGAGTCGCGGGTTCGATTCCCGCACTGGACAAACATTTGTGACTAACACAGATGTTTGTTCTGTGTCTGGGTGTTAAATATATATCTACTATGTATGTCAGTCTCTGGTACCCATAGTACAGGCTATGCCTAGTTTGGGATCAGTTGACCGTGTGTGATATGTCCGGAATATTTATTTATTATTATTATTATTAATATTATAATGTGAAAGTTTGTGACGATGTTTGGATGTTTGTGGTTCAACCACGCCGTAACGGGTCAGTTGATTTCGATGAAACTTGGAAAAGATAGAGTTCTTAACCTCGAATAGCATATAGGCTACCTTCTATCTGGGTGTCACGTGAGCGAAGCCGTTGGAGGTTAGTGTAAATATAATACAATTATTTCTGTGACTACTTCTTTTGACATAAAACTCGAGCAGTTACAATGATAAACTAAAATAAAGACGGTCAAGTGCGAGAACTCGCGCCCTGAGGCTTCCGTACCATTGGTCGTGGGTTCGAATCCGGACGAGCACCAATGGATTTACCAGTCAGAAAAGTGTAGGAATTGACAAACTTATATTTGCGGTCGCTCACGTAGTCATTGTATGACATTGACCGCAAATATAACTCTGTTTCCTAAAAAACTCCGAAATTCCTCAATTTCAGACTTTTTCCTTTAATTGTGTTACAAAAGCTCAGCATTCCAAATTTCAGAATTGTGAGGTATGTAACTGGAAGTACCTTAGAGGTTTTTCATTTTTGCCATTTCCATACAAAAATTATACGTTCATTGCCATATCTTTTTAATGCATCAAGATATTTATGCTTTGATATTTATACGGCACCATAAGCCCACAGACACACATAGGTGGTATAAATTTCAAGTTGATACCTTTAGCCGTTTCTGAGAAAAAGTATCTTGACAGACGGACAGACAGACGGACAACAAAGTGATCCTATAAGGGTTCTGTTTTTCCAAATGAGGTACGGAACCCTAAAAATGTCTCGGCTAAGTTCTCGGGTCTCACTCACTTGTGAGCGTGATCCACGTAGGTATATAAGTATGGAATCCGTAACAGTGCCTCTAGCGGACCATTACTATCACTCATTTTGTCCATACAAAACTATATGGAAACGTACTTGTTTCCACGCACAAGTGAGAGTGAAAACTATTGTGCCAACTCCCACTCACCCCCCTGTACCCTACCTGCACAAGTCAAAACGTACATAGGTACTTTATTCTGATGACAAAATGCATCGCCATCGACGTGATACTTTACAATTTCCTCCAATAACTTAGACAATACTCCCTCAGGGATTATGGTGTCCCCACCATTTAATCAAAATTCTGATGGGTTCATAATTGGACGGGATTGGACATACAAGGCGTTTACTCTCAGAAATTGTATTCGTTTAAAACTTGACCACTGGGCTGGTTGTGTTTTGCGTTTCCACTGCCAAAATTGATGCCGCTGCTTGATTTATTTATTCAGATGAAATCATTTTCGCTCCTGTCTTGAAGAAGATGAAGTGTGAATAAACCTAAAAATCTAAGCCATGTGACAATATGTGCACAAAAGGACCCTCTAAGAGGCGCACTTTTATCCTTTCACTTCACCGATTCTTTCACCGAAGGTCGACCCTTTTCAGGGCCACCATACTTCGACCTGGTCACTGAACTAGTACAGGATGACCAAGAAAGAATTAGTGACACGACAAGCAAGCGCTTTCCAGTGACTGATCTCCATCCTTTCTGCCCAATACTGACAGCCGTCAGTCCTCCGAGCTATGTGCCCAGCGCCTCACCTGGCCTGTTCACTGCTACTGCAACTTTCTAAGCCCAGAAGATTCAAGATAAAGATAAGGTATAATAAAAAATATTAATTTGAGCTATGAGTCTTAGGTCTTAGGTAGGTCTTAAATGTACCTAATTTAAGAAAAAATAATGATAATATTATGGACTACGGACCTCCAAACTAAGTTAAAAACTTGTAAATTATTATAAGATATATATTTAAATACATGAGAGATATAGAGAAATAGATGATTATTTGCAGAAATAAGTGTTACAGAGAGGTCTTTAAGCTATGATTATGGCACTAATAACTTATTCACTATTTTCGAGCATCATTTAGACGAAAGACTTCTTCTTGTCGTGTCACTGGTTTTTTCTTGGTCATCCTGTCTTTGATCAGTGACCAGGTTGAGGTATGGTGGCCCTGAAAAGGGCCTATGACCGTCGATGAAAGAATCAGTGTAGGGAAATGATTAAAGTGCGCCTCTTAGAGGCTCCTTAGACGAAAGACTGTAAACTTAACACATACAATGTATAGTAAATATTCAACATAAATCTGCGTATACCACGGAAACAAGACTTTTTGAATTTATATACAAATAAGAAACATGCATAGGCATATTGCATGCATATTATTATATCCCGGTTTGATAACTCAATGAATTGGTCCAGCGACATGCAATATTTAGCCTACCTACCTATTAGGTATTGGTACCTTTGTGTATTTAGGCGCTACTGTAATGAAATTCCGCTGGACCTTTGACGATGTCGTCATAAACTGGAGAATTTTCCCAATTTTCCCGGCCTTTTTTGAGTTTCTAAGCGAATGACGGATTTGTCTGTAAACCATGGAAATTAAGTATTTTCATAATAGGCAGCGTATAAACCTACATCCTACATAGGTACCTACCTACATAATCCTACTAATATTATAAATGTGGAAGTTTGTAAGGATGTTTGAATGTTACGATGTTTGTTGTTCAATCACGCCGTAACAGATCAACCGATTTCGATTAAACTTGAAATAGATAGAGTTCTTAACCTAGAATATCACATAGACTTTTTATCGACTTTTTTCCTTTTAATTGTTGAAGATGTCTTAGGTAGAAACAGGAGGTTGGCGTGCGACAGATTGTTTAACTTAACTAAAAACTATACTATATATAACCATACACTATTTTTATATATGTCTTATATATATATATAATACACTGCAATAGATTAACAGATAGTACAAAACAGTGTTTTATTAACATGTAGTGTAGATGCTAGATGTATAGAGGCATGTCCAAACAGTTGGCACACTTTACAGTCACAATTAAAATTTTCGAATACAAGAACTCACTGGGCGCCACCAGTGAGTTCTTGGGGTTCGAACTTACGACCTTCGGATCGAAAGTTGAGGATCTCCCGCTAGGCCAACACGGCTGTAAACGACACGGCATGAACTAAAACTGAAATATTTACTCTAGACTAGTTCAAACAGTATTTATGGTAGAGTATACCTATAGTACCTACATATAGTTCCTACTAACATGGTGCAGGACGCTTGCAGTAATTACTGAGACCAAGAATAGGGAAATGTGTTGAGTGGCTTTTTTACTAGAAATTTTAAATTGGATTATTTGGTTAGGTAAGTTAAAAAAGGTGATTCGTAATAGTAGGCAATCCCGAAAGGGGGTTATTCTATCAACAAATAGAAAGAATAGTAGCGAAAACAAATATAAGTATTCTCCAATTATTTTTTAGTATTTTCCCCAAACTAGATTTTGTTATTTTTCTCATATTTATAACTAGCTTGTGCCCACTGCTTTGCTGGCGCGATACCTAGATAAAAAATATCCTTCATGCTATTCTAAGTACCTATAGAGCTCTATCTATTCCAAGTCTCCCAAGTCTCATCGAAATCGGTTGAGCCGTTATGGCGTAATTGAACAACAAACGTCCAAACATTCAACATCTAAACATCCGAACATCCTCACAAACTTTCGCATTTATAATATTAGTAGGAAGTAGGATTAGTAGGATAGCTTTATCATCATCATCAGCCTGTAGAAGTCCACTGCTGGACATAGGCCTCTCCCAAAGAGTTCCACTACGAACGGTCTTTAGCCTTTTCCATCCACCGACTTCCCGCAACCTTTACAATGTCATCGGTCCATCGGGTGGTACATACATACATAGACTTTTAAACACAAACACCCCCCCCCTGTAGTCGAGTAGTCAGGTTGTTGGTCACAGGATTGTCACCACTTAATACAGATCTTTTACTCTTGTATTAAAATAAAATAAATTTTCCGCCGCTTTCAAAAGCTTCAAAAGCTTGGTCTCTGCAGTCATTAAGATCTCTTCCGCGTTTGAAAGCAAGCCTCCAAGTCTTGTTTGGAACAGTAAAAATTGGAGTAGCTTTTATTTTTGCCACTTTGAGAAGTATTAGAGTTCCAAATTGCGGCTAATTTAGAGTATTTACACACTAATTAAAATTTAAAAAGGTTCTCGACTTTTATCCCCAAGCATGGTACACAGCCTCTCAGATCTCCAGGCGATCAGATCTTTGAAGATGTCTAAGGGGGTTAGTCAGAGGCACGCCCAAAGTGTTTGTCACGTGCCCACATTTTGCAGAAGTGAGTCCATTCGTGACAGGTTGCAAGCCTATCGCCTCTCATAATAATACTTACTGGTTTCATTCAGCGTTTTATATTTTTATTATCATTTTCAGTGTCACCACTTAGGTACTTGACTTAAACTAAGACAAAGAAAGAACCAGTACCCTTACAAACGCCTGAATTTTCCATCGGGAATGCGCGACTACTAATTTTATTTGCACTCGTTCCCCCCTGATTTATACTGAGGCCTTAATCACTCCCCACTTCTGAGTTTATTGCTCTACTAGCTTAGGCACGCGGACCCGTTTGCGTGCTAGTCTGTATCTGTTACAGATAACAAAGGATATCTTTTCCAAATTTTACTCCAAACGGTTCAGTCGT
Organism: Anticlea derivata; assembly: GCA_947579855.1. NCBI lineage: Eukaryota > Metazoa > Arthropoda > Insecta > Lepidoptera > Geometridae > Anticlea > Anticlea derivata. The sequence goes on from OX388281.1 coordinate 7,568,908, forward strand.
AACAAAGTAATGGAGTAATCTAAAACCTGCAGTGCTATTGCGTAAGCGAAATTGAAATGAATGAAGTTCGAAATTTTGAGGATTAATGCAATAATATCAATCTTAGTGACATCCAAAATATACATACCAAATTGCATCGAAATCAGTTCAGCGGTTAAGGCGTGAAAACGTTACAGGCAGAGTTACTTTTGCATTTTTTATTTTTATCCCAAAGATTGTCGTAGGACGTAAAGTGGCTCCGTAGCTTAGTTGGCTAGAGCATCCCTGAATCTAGGGGAAGGTTGCGGGTTCAAATCCCGTCTGAGTCGAAAATTTGTATCATAAAAAATCTTTATGATATTTAATATCGTTTGGATTAATTAATACCTGGCCGGTCCAATATTTTGCTAACGCAGATCGAAGTTTTTATTCCCGAATTACAACGAAAGCCTAGTCTTTGACCTAGTGACCAAAAAACAAATGACACGAGCGAAATCAGTCAGTCATTACCGTAACGTTATAATATAATAATGGTTTGTTTACGGGACGTTCTATTGCGTGAATTAGTAATTATCGGTGTTTTTATTGCTACTTTATTGTTTTAGTCAGCATCTACTAACAACACAATAAAACAGTACGGCATTTTATTGCCTGGACACCTGTTCTTACAAAGAAAATGTTTCATACTGGGTCTATGAACGCTCTATAGAAAAAAAAGAAAAAAATAGGATATAACATTAAAAATACAATTGCATTAAGTTGTAGGCAAATACAATCAACACCTCAACCTGGTCACTGACCTAATACAGGATGACCAAGAAAGAATCATTGACATGACAAGCAAACAATAAAGTGTACATTGAGTGACTGGCCTCGTAGCTCAGTTAGTAGTAACTCTGCCTTCTGCGCTAGAGGTCGCGGGTCGATCCCCGCGGTGGACAAACATTTGTGTGATAAACACAGATGTTTGTTCTGTGTCTGGGTGTTAAATATTTATCTATTATATATATATCAGTCTCTGGTACGCGTAGTACAGGCTATGCCTAGTTTGGGATCAGTTGACCTTGTGAATATGTCCGGAATATTTATTATTATTTATTATCATTCTGTGCCTTAGCGTTCGCCTATTCACAGAGCCCACAGTAACGATTGTTCAATATTTATATTAAATATTAAATTATTCATCCGATTTGCATAAAGTTCCTCAATTGAGCGGTGTTTGTTTAGGCCTAGTTTGCTTCTATAGTTACTTGTTACTAAGGATGTTTGCGGTAAAAATTTCGTTGATTGCTACCAATTACTTTATATCAGTGATGGGGTGCAGACCTGGGGATCTAGACAAGATTATCAAGTTTCATTTTTCTTTCACGCTAACGTCATACGGTATTTAATTTTAGTCTACCAACTTTCCAGTTACGTGATACAAGGATTTGGAGGAGATTATCTCGCTCTAAATTCAAACAGCCCGCCTGGGGATATACCTCCGCCTTACAGAAGATCGCAGCCAAATAACATTATTTGTTTCAAATATGGTTGTGTTCCTGCGGTGAGTAAGGTTGTCAGAGCTCTTTAGGGAGGAGTTCGGCTGGCAACGCATTAGCAATTCTCCAGGTGTTGCTGATGTCAATAGGCGACGGTAACTGCTTACCATCAGGAGGGCCGTAAGCCTGTTTGCCTCCGTATAAAAAGTCATAATAGTAGATTATTGATAATAATTATTATATATTATATTATATATTCTTCATAATAAAATTATGAAAAAAGAAAATAAACATTTTTGGGAGGATTTGCTCATTCTCGTCACGCTGGGGATGTGGGTTGTCGAGCGCATATAAAATTATTGATAAGGAACGCTGCTGCCCATCCCCTAGCTTTATTTCTCCTACGACGTATAATGGGAGCCTATTGTGCAGGCGGGGCCAACAGGGCCAACGCCAACGCGTCTTCTAAATTTAGAAAATGATCTGTCTATGACATCTTATAAAGCTCACATTTCAATGCTTTATTCTGCTTCTGAAGAAGAAGAAGAATGCTTTATTGACACGTTATGGTGTGCGAAGGCAAAAAAAAAGCTTAAGCAATTTCCATACAATTCGACCTTTCCGCTAGCGTTAACGCCAACAAAAAATTTATCTTCTTTATTAGACCCCTTTCAAAGCGCGGCGGGAGTGGATGCGATAGGATAATTAGTAGTTTTAGTTCTTGCGCGTATTCACACATTTTGACAGTCATCACCGCACCAGTTGCCGCACTTGCCCCACATGCTAGACAAAGTTTTATGGCAATACTAAACTAAAATCGAACCCACATCCTTGATGCGGTGAGACGCTGACCGGTGCGCTACCAAGCCACTACTCATCTGGCCTGAAATCGAACTAACTCTTTCACAAGCGCTATTATACTCCTTATACATATCTGTGTAAGGATCACATTTGTAGAATGGACCAGAAGAACCCTGGGCGAGGGTGGATACCCGGGGACGAGACCGACCGCCTAACCACTGCGTAGATGACGTTAGATGACACGGACGCCATGGACTGTATGAGACGGAAGATCGCCAGGAATGGAGAAGAGAAGAGGTCTATATCCATGATTGGATCATGAAGAGGCCACCATGATGATAATGACTAGCAATTAAGACCCTATTGTCATCACGCAGATGGTACGAGAGACACACACTATTACGAATTTAGACCTAATGAGAATTTATTTGTTCCCTAGATTATGCATGTAATTTTTCTTTTTATATTTTGTTGTTGTTTTTTTGTGCCCTAGTTTTGTAAGTGTATTATTTTGTAGTGAACTGTTGTTTTCTTAATTTATTTTATTTTTTACTGTCTGTGTGGCTTCGTTCTGTCCCAATGTGCCGTTACAAATAAAAACATTTTCTTTCTTTCTTTTCTTTCCTATTGGATCAGAACCACAAGCGTTTTTCCCAGCTCTAATTCGCCCCAAGGCCCGAATAGTCTCTATTGGTCCAGCTCCTATAAATCAACTGAAGTCGAGGGCTACTCCGAAATCTACAGATTAAGGCATTGTCGGTTTATAATTGGAATAAATTAGACAGCGATTTATTGGCGAAACTTGGCGAAACGGTAAAAATGGGTTAATTAATAGGTTTGGGGTAGCTTTATTAAGGTTTGCTTCCATTTTATTTGAAGTTTCTTTAACAAAGAGATGTTTCGTTCTATAAAATTAAACAGTTTTGTGGCAAATTTTGTTCTAAAGTAAATGAATTTGTGACTAAACTTCCCTGTGGCACAATCATGCTAGATATTGGGCGTTTTAATTTACCCACTGCGAGATAGTATCGATGGAAACTCGTATGGCAGTCATCATTTTCGAGGTACAAGCATCGCTCGCAGTCATGACACTTTACAAAGCTTCTACTAGAAAAATAAATAAAATGTAGACATACGTATCTATTTATTTATTAGTTATTATTATTATAATGTGGGGCCGTAGTGGCCCCGGCTAAAGAATAGGCCCCTCCATATCTCTATCCGCGGATGTCGTAAGAGGCGACTAAGGGAAAAAAGCTAGGGGATGGGCAGCAACGTCCCTCATTTTAAAAACGATAGCTCTAACTGCGCCCGCATGCCCAGCGTGGTGAGTATGGGCAAACCCCCCCACATGATAAGGAATTTGATGTCTGTGGGGGAGGCCATGTTCAGCAGTGAACGTCGTACGGCTGAAATGATTATTATTATTAGCACGGCTACATCACCAATTACACTAATTATTATCCATAACATAATATATTAACAATTTAAAAATTATAAATAAAGATATTATCATTTTAACAAGTGAAGCTAGGACCTCAAAAATCTTTAATTTTGACACTGCTTTTTGACAATTTTGGCTGATTATGATGATATATGTAAATGAATATTGAAGTTTGAAATCAGCATTTCGTATTTCATCACGATCAAAAAACAAAAACCGCATCGCGGTCCACCGCAATCCATTTAGTGATTACCTGATTGCGTTAGGTATAGAAAGAAAGAAAATACATTTATTTTTGACACACAAGCAAACTAATAAAGAAGACAAAGAGGAAACAAAACAAAAGTAGGTAGGAAGTAACAAAACTAGGGTATTCATTAGTCCGTGCCGAGGTGCATGCGTGAGCCAAAAAAGGTTCCATCTCAGCATTGATGCCGCACACGAAGTGTAGCGGCGCTGGTTTTCAGATGGAACCCTTTACAGCGACCTCACGATCGCAATATAGTATAGTGTTCAATCAACGCTTTGCTAACAACGTCGCAACGCAAACTATGTTGCACCTACTTTCGTGCAGTGCCCTCACACCTGCACACTGAAGGACCTCTACGAAGCCACTGACAATGCCGTAGCTGTAACGGAGTACTGGTCCAAAAAGATTTAGTCCCCCTGAACCATCGACACGACAGAAGAAGAACGCTTTGCTGAGGGATGGTTTTAGAAATGTTTTGTAGAGTTCTTATTTAACTGCTTATCAGCTGTTTTGGGGTCAAATAAAAAATAAATATTCCGGACATTATCACACACGGTCAACTGATCCCAAACTAGGCATAGCCTGTACTATGGGCCTCAGAGCAGCGTTGCCACCGAAACAAAGGACTGACATACCCATTGCCATCTCAAACAAAGAACAATCCTAATTTACAATTTCAATAAGAGACGCGGAATTACGGTGAGTAATTTCACATCAAACGCCCCTTAAGGGGTTTACAGATAACAGTGTAATGTTACGTTACATTACAGTTGCTTGCTTGCTTTTCGTGTCACTGGGTCTTTCTTTTACATCCTTGTAACCTGGACTATAAGATCAGTGACCGAGCTGAGGTTTGGTGGCACAGAAAAAGAATGACCGTTAGTGAATAAACCAGTGTGTCAATAAATCACGGTCTTGTACCAATGGATATCCATAATAGGCTTATTATATACCCAATAGGCAATAAGGTTTGTGCTAAGACTTTTGGAAATTAGCCATTTAAATAGATGACTAGCTTGCGACCACGGCTTCGCTCGCGTGGTACCTTTAAAAAAAAGTAGCCTGCATGATATTCAAAGTTAATAACTCAATCTATTTTAAGTTTCATTGAAATCGGCTAAGTCGTTACGGCGCGATTTAACAACAAGCATCTAACTAAACATCCAAACATCCTTACAAACTTTCGCAATCATAATATTAGTAGGATAGTAGTACTTATACTTATTTATTTGTATAATGGTCTTAGGATAATAAAATTCCATCTGTTGTTATTCTATTGGTGCCTGAAGTAAAGTTATTGAATTGAAGAAAAAAAGTTTTACCAATAAAACCAATATTTCCTTCTGCAGAAATAAAGTGTTTCTCCACCCGAGTTGTGACCTTAACACCCCACAACAGCCCCTAAAATGGAATAAGCAATTAACTCAATGGACGGGCGACAAATAAAACAAATAAATCCGTCAACGAGCAATCGGAGGCGACACTTTCAATGGAGCAAAATTGGTAATCACCCGATAGTCCCGCATCCAGCGAGGGGGGAATTGTGACGCCTTTAACTTTTATTTCTTTACTAGCTTTTGCCCACAGCTTTGTACAGCTTTCTGGATAAATTGTCATCGTAATTGTTACGTAGAAAACTTGAAATCAATCAAAATATTTTCGGAGGAGGTAGGGCACAAAGAGATTTTCTCGCTCTAAATTGGAGTAGCCCGCCTGGGGAGGTACCTCCGCCTTACAGAAGACCGCAGCCAAATAACATTATTTGTTTCAAATAGTGTTGTGTTTTTTTTTTTTTTTTTATTAAAATACTCTTTTTGAACCCCTATATCTTACGTAACAACCTCTAAGTTGATTTAACCGATAGTCTTAACAGTAAATCTTTATAGTACAACCTGTTGACTTAATAAATTCCATGCAGATCGGATTGACAGTTCGAATGTTATGATCTATCAAAGAGTTTTTTGGTTTGAGTTAGCTTTTTAGTATTTCATATGTGTTCAATAACAACGCCTATTCAGCCAAGCTGTTTGAGAGATATTCGCTCGCTCGATCAAAAATATATTTCTTTAAAAATCTGAGAGTATCTAGCTAAATAAAAAATCTCCGTATCATTCAATTCTGCTGCGCGACGCTGAGAAATAGAGAAAAATCTTATCTACATACTTGTACCTGACGTGTTACAAATGAGACAGGGCATGTGGGCCCGCATACTTTAAGTATTTGCGATAATAAAGATGGGACACATTGATATCGATGAAACACCAAAGTCAAAGGTTTTTATTTCAATAAAATCACTAGGATCACTTTGAAACGTCTTAGAAACTAGGTGAAGCTATGCCTGTTCCACGTGATCAAGCCTAGAAGAATCAGGCAACAAACACGGCTTGGGGCCTACCAAAAATAGGCTTCCGCATCGTAGTTACACAACACCAATTTCAGAGGTCACGTTAAGCTGTTGGTCTAAGCGGTTGGTTGGCGGCATTCGGCTGGCCCGGAAAAAGGTTTAACAAAATGGAATGCATGTCTGGTGTATAAAAATAAAAATAATATGTAATTAAATTAATTTATTTGGAAAACTAAGTATATGTATCTAGTAGTATATGATATATTTTTAACGATATTACCTATCCCAGCACTATCTAACACCTGCCTTGCCCGTATCGTTTACATTACAGCCTCTTTGTTTCTTTCCACAAAAAGGAGATTAATCTTTTGAGATATCGAATGTAAGCCGTGTTTTGGGTTTGTGTAATTCACGTATTAAAAATACGAATTCAAGTATTTTTAGTCGGTATAACGTTATATTATCTATACCTATTGTATTATAATAGCTTGAACATCATGATGTTAAAACTTGCTTATTTATTATTAAAATTAAAATTCACTGATTCTTTCATGGTTATCCTGTTCTAGGTCAGTGACCAGGTTGAGGTATGGTGGCCCTAAAAAGGGCATATGAAATACTAAAAAGCTAACTCAAAGCAAAAAATAGCACTGAATATTTTTTTATAAATGCTAACACTGTTTTCCTTACAACAATTTAGCGCCTCGAGTGAAATAATTAACCATCTTACAGCAAAACAGGGTGTTTCATAATAAACCCCGTCGACTTTAAGAGGTTTTACACAAATTTTAATAACAGTTAAAAGAGTCGTTTCGTAAAGGTGCCGGGCGACACTTAACCCTAGCCTTGGGTAAATGACTGGTGTACAACATGTTTTGCGCCGTGATTTTTTCAATGAAAAATGTGCATTTTCAATATTTATTGCCGATTGGGTGCAGAATAATCCACTTCTAGGATTGTATGAATCAATTTGTAAATTTGCTACCAATTGTTGGCATATTCCAACGGAGTGTATTCTAAAGTCATTCGTTTCATAGAGTTTATTTATTTCATAGAGTTTAGTTTCAATGCACAGGTGCATACGGTACAACGGGATGCGTGCGCGCTAGCGATTAGACGTGTCACATTGCACCGGTACGAATTTTTAATTCGCGTTGGAATGCGTTGGAAAGCGTGTCATAAAATTTACAGATATTTAAATTGGCCGAAGTGCTTAATTGACAAATTATTGCATGTCCTAGCTATTATCATTTTAACCTGCGGCTCGACATTTGAGGACCTTAATAGGGTTTAAAAAATAAGCACAATTATTACGAAGGGTCTCTTTAATTTCGCCTGGCGTGTTTATTTCGGTAATAAAAAAAAAACTGTGATTTTTGAATTATGACTGTTTTATGTTGGCGAGCTTAATTTTTACAATTGTTTAAAATTACTCTTAATTAGTCAGTTTTTATGTTTTTGATTTACGGATTTGATGGTGAACTTCATCACCATCAGCCTGTAGAATTCTACTGTTGGACATAGGCCTCCCCAAAAAGCGCCCTGACGAACGGTCTTGAGCTTTTTCCATCCACCGACTTCCCGCAACCTTCACAATATCTCCAAAACTACGGGCACGGGAGGCTAATAAGACCCTAAATATGAAATAGGTACATACATTTCCGTATTTTAGTAGGTACCTACTTATTTTATAATTTGTTATGTAGATAGGTCGGGAATTTCTTTCTGTGCACCCATACGTTACAACAGGAAGCTACCCTGCAAGTTTCATACTCTTAGTAGGCTCTGCGTTGATTTTTAAACAGAATAAAACCACTACGTTTGATTGTCAGTCAATCAGTCAGTACCGTAAGAGTAATTATTGATGATGAACGGATGTCCTAATAACTTTTGTTTTTTATTCGAAAGTGTAGGTGGCCAATGTCATCCTCAGTAGGTAAGCAAAACGCAAAGAGGCTGATAACAAACAAAAAAGAGGTTAATATTAATCTTGTAAATATTCAGGAATTTGAAGTCGATTTTTAGTTTTTGTAAAAAATATCTTATTAATCTATTGTGTGGTTTCTTCCTGTCTTCTGTCTGTGTTCGTCAAAATAAACTTATTTCATTTCATTTCAAACCCCTTATTGAATGACTGACAGTTAAAGAACACCACCATGCAGAAGCTCATCTCATCTCCCTGCCCTTATCCCACTTCACGTGGGGTCGGCACATGTTTTTCTCTTCCACTCCCCTCTATCAGCCGTCTTATCAGTATTGAGTTTCTTACTAATGTCATCTTTCACACAATCCACCCACCTTTTCTTTCTTATAACTCAGGTTACTCTCCCCAAGACAATAGTCTTGCGCAAATCACAAAACGCTTTAATTTCGCACCTCTGTTACTATACATATTTGTAGAGCGCTCGGGGTATTTTATTACGGTGCCTGGTTTTCAGTAAATTGGACGGAATGGGAGGGCCTAGGCCATAAATCATGCCGCGAGATAAGATGGAGTGAGGGAAAAAGCGATAGCGGACCTAAAAACCTCGAGGAAAGCCGTAAGTTCGTATGGGAAGGTGACCAACTTCGGTAACGGGAACCAAGTTTGCGGGCCGTCCAAAAGCTGCCTAAACTCTTTCAACATCGATAACAAAAGCTGCCCAAAAAGAAAATAAAGAAAGAAAACGTGAAACAATTTATTCGTCCCACAAGCACAAGTTGACTATAGGTATGTAGTATTAAATGGTGTAACTCTTCCAATTGCAGTAAAAGCTGCCCAAAAGCTGCCCAAACTCTTCCAACTTCGGTAACAGGGTTCGTATGCTGTCCCCTACGCTGTAAAAATCTTCCAATTTCGGTAACATGGTTCGTGGGCCGCCCAAAAACTGTCCCAACTCTTTCAACTTTGGTAACAGGTTTCATGCACCATGCAAAAGCTCAACTTCTACATCCATCCACATTCATATCTAACAATCTTCTTGTCGCGCAACGGGCTATGGAGAGAGCTATGCTTGGAGTTTCACTACGTGATAAGATCCGAAATGAGGAAATCCGTAGAAGAACTAAGGTCACCGACATAGCTCTCAGAATTAGCAAGTTGAAGTGGCAGTGGGCAGGCCATATAGTTCGCAGAACCGACAACCGTTGGGGAGTAAAGGTTCTCGAATGGCGACCACGAACCGGGCGACGCAGTGTTGGAAGGCCCCCCACCCGATGGACCGACGACATTGTGAAGGTTGCGGGAAGTCGGTGGATGGAGAAGGCTCAAGACCGTTTGTCATGGAACTCTTTGGAGGAGGCCTATGTCCAGCAGTGGACTTCTACAGGCTGATGATGATGATGATGATGAATCTTCTTGTCACACGGGCCTGGCAAAGTGCGACCAAGAAAGAATAAGTGATACGACAAAGGTCAATCCCAAAACCCGCAATATCTCGGACCTTGGACCTCATATTAACAAGCGCAGACCTCGGGGACAAAGTTAGGCGATATGATACCCCGTTTTGGATTTCGCGGGGTTTGGTGTTAGATTATATTTCTAGATCGTAGATTTAAGCTACCAACTGGCCTCATAGCTCAGTTGGTAGTAACTCTGCCTTCTGCGCTAGAGGTCGCGGGTTCGATTCCCGCTCTGGACAAACATTTGTGTGATGAACACAGATGTTTGTTCTGTGTCTGGGTGTTAAATATTAATCTATTTATGTATATCAGTCTCTGGTACCCATAGTACAGGCTATGCCTAGTTTGGGATCAGTTGACCGTGTGTGATATGTCCGGAATATTTATTTAACTTGCAAATAGACGGTGCCCACCATTCGGGCTCCATATTAGGCCAGCCTCAACAAATCAGATAGAGAACCATAAAAATAAATAAATAACACCCAACATTTACGTACATAGCCCTGACCCCGGGTTCCATACTACGAGTACCATGGTACCGTAACACCCAGACCCGGAAAAATAATAATATTTGCAGATCATGCTAACACTTGTCTCGCAGCGGGAATCGAACTCGCTCCCCTTGCGACTCTGATAATACTAAAAAGTTTGCGAGTTTTATTCGCAAACTATTTAGTAATATCAGAGTCGCAAGGGGAGTGAGTTCGATTCCCTCTGCAAGACAAATGTTTGTATGCCTCTGACTACTCAGACAGACAAAACTATAAGGGTCCCTTATCAGACTTCGGAACCCTTAAAATTAATGTTGAATCTAAGCTCCGTTTACAATGTCAAATATTTTTCAGAGTAAAAAACCGTCGGTTGGTAAAAGTTTTAATTGCCCCTCAAATTAATGCCCAACTGTGGAATACTGGAAACGTAAGGTTGAACATTTTGAGCGATCTCGGTAACAAAGTTCCGTTATGTGAGTCAAAACAGGCAGAGTCTCAGCTTAGTGCCGGTTAACATTATAGTAATATGCGCTGGTTTTCAGACTATACCTGGGATTACGGTTAAATTAATGCTACGACAGTCAGGCTACTCATCATCATCATCATTTCAGCCATTCCACATCCACTGCTGAACATGGCCTCCCCCACAGACAGCAAATTCCTTATCATGTGGGGGGATTTGCCCATACTCACCACGCTGCGCATGCGGGTTGGCGAGCGCAGTTAGAGCTATCGTTGTTAAAATGAGGGACGCTGCTGCCCATCCCCTAGCTTTTTCCCTTAGTCGCCTCTTACGATATCCGCGGATAGGTAGATATGGGGGCTACTCATAAGTTAATACAATTTGTAACTGGTTTCTTTTGAGTAGCGCCGTGGACGAAGGCAATTAGGTACTGTTCCTTACATGTTGCCTATGTAGTTAGGTACCTATAAAACGTAATGGAGTGAACTTGTGGGATAAAAAAATAGTTTTTCTTTCTTTCTTCTCCCAAGGCCAAGCGTAGTCGGTTTCAAGCAAATTATGGTTCAGTATGTCCCCAAGACTTTACTCCTCTCAGTTGACATTTTATTTATAACGAAGCTCTGCTTATCCCCCGTTTTTAGATTAGAGCCATAACTCTGGACAGAAGCCGCGGAATTTATACTCGGATCTTAGGATTTGGGGAGTTGATGGAGGGAACAAAATTTGTAAATTGTTTGGATTTATTGCGTTAACTATAGTTACCTTACCCTGCTATTTTCATTATAAACCTATATATAGAAGAAAGGAAACGAAAGGTGCATGAAAGGAGCCTCTAAGAGGCGCACTTTAATCCTTTCACTACACTGATTTATTCAGCGACGGTCATAGGCCCTATTTGTTGAAGCTCACATTTGTCTTCTTTTTTTTTCACATTTTTATAAGCTCTTATTTATTTGGGATTATAATTAGATAACTTTTCTTTTGAGCCTCACCTAGTTCGATCGGCACCACACTGAAGCTTTAAATTCCATTTTGTGAAAAAGGATCATCGAAAAAAATTATAGGCACCAAGCCGTGTTTGTTGCCTGATTCTTCTAGGCTTGGTCGCGAGGAACAGGCATAGCTTCACCTAGTTTCTAAGACGTTTCAAAGTGATCCTAGTGATTTTATTGAAATAAATGCCTTTTGACTTTGTTCAGGGCAACCATACCTCAATCTAGTCACTGACCTAAAAACCTAATAATACAGGATGACCAAGAAAGAATCAGTGACACGACAAGAAGAAGAAGAAGAACAGACGAAAACACAGTGACACAAAACAGTGAGTGAAAAGACAGACAGTGCACGAAAGAAGCCTCTAAGTGGCGCATTTTAATCCTTTCACTTCACTGATTCTCGTCTCGTCTTGGTTACTAATATATAGGATGTTTAAGAAATAATCAGTGACGACAAGTAAGCAGACGAAAGACAGAGGACCTTTTTTTTTTTTTTACATTATACGAAGGCAAACAGGCTTACGGCCCTCCTGATAGTAAGTGGTTACCGTCGCCTATTAACATTAGCAACACCTGGAGCATTGCTAATGCGTTGCCTGCCGAACCCCTCCCCCCCCCCCTAAAGAGCTCTGGCAACCTTACTCACCGCAGGAACACAACACTATTTGAAACAAATAATGTTATTTGGCTGCGATCTTCTGTAAGGCGGAGGCACCTCCCCAGGCGGGCTGCTCCAATTTAGAGCGAGAAAATCTCGCTGTTCCCTACCTCCTCCAAAACCTATTCCAAATCATATCATAAGACTACCACCCTCCCTACATTCGTCCCTTACGCTACCTAAACAATAGTTTAAACAGTTACACTACCTCTAGCCCAGACTCGTGCGAAATTGACGTCGTCAGGAAACCTATCGCACACTTGCTCCCTCCCACGTATTTCCATGTACACCCCCATACCGTAGCATAAAATAATTAGTAATTAAATATATTGATACTCATTCTAGAACATATCATCATCATCAGCCTGTAGAAGTCCACTGCTGGACATAGGCCTCTCCCAAAGAGTTCCATGATGAACGGTCTTGAGCCTTCTCCATCCACCGACTTCCCGCAACCTCCACGATGTCGTCGGTCGGGTGGGGGGGCCTTCCAGCACTGCGTCGTCCGGTTCGTGGTCGCCATTAGAGAACCTTTCTAGAACATATAAGTTATTATTTTTGCTAAACGGGGGAACAGGCTTACGGCCGACCGGTAATCGGTTACCGTCGCTTATTGACATCTGCAACACCTGGAGCATTGCTAAAGCGTTGCCTGCCCTGGAGAAATCCTTTTGTATTTTTCTTAAAGCCCTTCATGTTGTAGGAGATTATTAGATTATTTTTTTGCATTCAACCTCTTGTATTCTAACAGATCTTTTTAGGGTTACTGCATTTTAAAAATAACCCCGCATAATCGAGTAATAACCCTTACAAAAACTTTGCAACATGAAGTACCTTATTCGCTACATAACCGTGGGTAATTAACCGTACGTGTCTGGTTAAGGGTTAGTGATACACCAAAAGTGGAAAATAAATGGCCCAAAGTAATTATCGACTGTTTTTTAATTCCCTTTGCCGTGATTTACATCAGACTAATATGAATTTCTTTGCAATTGCTATGATATTTGGTTCCTTTTTTTTTAACTTCTCGAAATTTCACTTGATTAACCATCATCATCATCATCTCCCTGCCCTTATCCCACTTTATGTGGGGTCGGCACAACATGTTTTCCTCTTCCACTCCCCTCTATCAGCCGTCATATCAGTATTCACTCCTTTCTTACTCATGTCATCTTTCACACAGTCTATCCATCTTTTCTTTGGTCTACCTCTTCCCTTATATCCTTCCACATTCATATTTAACGCTCTTCTATTTCACTTGATTAACCATGGCATTAATTTCGTTAGTATTTACACTTAGACAAGAGCTAAGCTCTTGAATTTAATTACACTTGACACTGATCTCAGACTGAAGACTGACATTACAATAGTAGAAAGTTTGTAAAGATGTTCTTGAAACGTGGAACAGTTCATTGTCTATGGGTTTATAGTATTCGTTCCTGCAAACGCGGCGAGTCTATTTTCACGGAACTGTTCCAATCTAAGGATTACTTACCAAAAATGCTGGTCAGTAAAAATCGTAAGGTCACCTAGACCTTAATAAACCCGCCCCGCATCCGGGCACGTATCAGAAATTTATGACGATTGATAAAAACTGATATTATTATCTGAACCCTTTTGAACACTGATAGAGGACCTGTCGATTCGCTTAATTGTCTAGTGTCTTACTACCTTGATGATCTTAGACTGCTTGGTTAGGTTTTGTTGTACAATCACCTCCAATAAGACTGTACCTATACCCTAAGTGATATGTAAAATGATACCAAAAAAATTATAAAGATGATAGGAACATAGTAAAGGTGAAAATGGCACAAGCTGATGGTTAGGTTAGGTTACACAGGTAACGTAAATTTTTAAATTTCTCAGTTTATATTTTTTTGTTAAGTTCTGTGTAATAATTTTGAAAATTATGAAAGGTTATCTTACCATGGTACTCGTAGTTTCTGATACTCACGACACAAGGAATCCTATAGTGAGGAGTTAGGACTATGTATGTGACTGTTGGGTTTTAACCTAATGCCTATTTATGTTTTTATATTTGTTAAGTCAACGGTATCGTCCATAATGCGTATTTACAGTAAAAATTAAGCCTATTTCCAAGGTACATTATGGTATAAGTGTTATGTTGGCGATTACCTTTGAGGCGTCATTAAGAGAGCCGAGGACGGTAATCATCAATACTAACGTGTATCATACGACGTTTTTCAACACACTTGAGAATAAAATAATACTAAAAATAACTGTAAACACGAGTTGTGATTTTTTTTCGCAATGGCGTGAAAAGTTAGTCAGTTTTCCTATGCGCGCGCATCTTACAATGGCGATCGGCCATAGACTAAAAGAATGAGTTTTTTTACTTTTGCGCACGATCTTTTTTGTATCGAAACTTTTTTATGAACAAAGCACCTCAACTTATAAAATAACTCACGTTTGTGAATAATAGCAATGAAAAAAAACACAGGTGAAATTAGAGCCACTTTATGAGCAAGTGTGTTGAAAAGACATTTACATATCTTTAATAACGCCTTTTTTGTATAAAGTAGTCAACAATAAATATCGTAAATAAACTAATGTTATTATGTGTTATTTTACTGCATTATTTGTAAAGTACTTTTGCCGAATCGAGCGGTCACTAACATTAGAGTTATCAAGGGTCTTTAGATAATGTGATGATTTATACTAACTCTCTCAGGCTACCTTTAGTTTATAAGGTCAAAAAATATATATTTTTTGCTTGTTATAAGTGTACCGTGAGTATTCAGAAGGTTCCTATTTCTTAATAATTTATGGAGAAAAACACAACATAGGGGCATACAGTGGTTATTTGGCAAAGGTACATTATAGATTGTATAATAAAATAAATGCTGGAGTGTCATTATCCAGAGAGAAAACAGAGGAGTTTGCTTGTCCTCATAAGATTGTAATATCTTTATTATGTCAATAAAATATTATTGTTTTTTTTACTTTACTTACCACCAATAGTCCTACACCACTTTAGGCTCAAGGTTACCATATAAAGAGACGATCTTCCCCTTAACAGAAAGCTTTGTAATTTTGCACACGACATGCCCGCGTTAAAATGATGGATTAGATTAATGCTAATGAATCTCATTATGTGCCGCTTATACCAATGTTAGTCTATGAGACTAACAAAAGGGTATGATATCAATATCGTAGCCGTGTTAGCCTAGTGGGATGTACCCCGACTTTCGCTCCGAAGGCTGTGGGTTCGGAATCGGCTGCGCAATAAGCTGTTCGAAAAAATTAAGTGTGCAAGAAAACATCGTTAGAAATAAGTCGTTTAAAAATGATCTGGATCAATTGAGCTATCTATATGTCTGTGTAACGGTCTTCAGATAGCTGTTTATAAATAAATAACTCCCAACAGTCACAATCATAGTCCTGACCCCACACCAGGATTCCCTGTGTCGTGGGTATCAGAAACTACGAGAACTATGGTACCACCATACCCAAACCCTGAACAAATATTTGCGGATCATGCAAACATTTGTCCCGCAGCGGGAATCGAACCTTGCGTCTCAGACTCTCCCACTCACCCACTACGCCTCCGAGGTCGTCACTGTTTGTAACGGTTTCCTATGTATTTTGTAAATATTTAGTTGTATTATCAGCCTGTGGGACATATGTCTCCCCCAAAGAGTTCCACGACGAACGGTCTTGAGCATTCTCCGTCCACCGACTTCGGGCAACCTTCACAATATCGTAGGTCCATCGAGTGGGGGGCTTTCCAACACAAGCCTTGATGGTGATGATGGTAATTAAATTTTTGGGCGCTTTGGATCGTTCTATAAGACCATCTGTGTTTTTTTATAAATAGATAAACAAATGATGATAGTTGTATTAGTTTTAATTTTCTTTCTGTAAATAAAGTTATTCTAAAAATAGGTTCAATTCTAGCCCTTATGGTTTTCAGATTATTCAATATAACGGTTGCCGCTTCACAGCAGGATTCACAATACCAACTAGATTATCGTACAGCATTCTAAAGCATTCTCGAGAAATAACGAGATGCGGGGAAACTTTTTAATGGTAGGTATGTGTATATTTTTCTATATACCTTTGGTTGTTTTATTTGTTACATATTGAAATGCGATCGTATATTTTTCCTGATATTTTTTACTAGTTATAATTCCATTTATTGTGTGTTTTCGAGGCTTTGTCGCTAACTAGTGGCCTCATACACAAGCTCAAAGTCGTGCAAAGGGCTATAGAGAGAGCTATGCTTGGAATTTGCATGATAAAATTCGCCTCATCATCATCATTTCAGCCGTAGAACATCCGCTGCTGAGCATAAGCCTCCCTAAGAATTACCAGAAACAATCATTTGGGATGATTAGCCAGGACTTATTTTTTTTGACTTGTTGGGTATTATTTATTTACCCTCCATTAAAACAATCAACGGAAATAGACTCGGAACTTTGAAAGCCTAGCTTCCGTCCAAACTCGAGCTGAGAAACTCAGTTTTTCCGCTACACCTTAGCTTTACTCAGAGCCAAGATCCGGAAATGTATTAAACGGGCCTCTTTAGACCCCTAAAGAGAGTGCTGACTAGACTTCTTATATTAAATAACAAGATTTTGTGTAAGTTGATAAAAACTTACTCATTGGTAACTTTTTTTTGTTCTGTATTTCAATAAACAAAACAAAGTGAATGGACAAAAATGTATGTAACTAAGGCCCCGTTTTTTTAGCTGGAGTAAAGTTTTTCTAAATTATGACTCTCTGTTTAAAATGTATAAGTTTTTATAAGCAATAATTTAACCAACCAAAGCACTTAAATACAAATACAATATACAAATATTTTTATTTCAGTAAACTTAATCTAGGTTACATTTCATGGTTTGGGACCCTCTTTTAAGTATATATATACCTGTGTTAGAGGGTCTCGCTCTTCCGTAGTACATAATTGTTAGAATTAAGTAAGTAAAGAAATTCATCATCTTCCTGCCCTTATCCCACATCATGTGGGGTCGGCACAACATGTATTCTTCTTCCATTTCCCTCTATCAGTCGTCATCTCAACACTCACTCCTTTCTTCACCATATCCACTTTCACACAGTCCATCCATCTTTTCTTTGGTCTACCTCTACTCCTACATCCATCCACATTCATATCTAACACTCTTCTTGTCACATGACATTCTTCCCTCCTCATGACATGCCCATACCAAGCTAACCGATTACTCCTCAGCTTTTCCGTCACTGGCGCCACTTTCAAACTTCCTCTTACATACTCATTTCTTACCTTATCCATTCTGGTCACTCCACACATCCATCTTAACATTCGCATCTCCGCTGCGTGCAATCTTCTTTCATCCGTCCCTTTGGCAGCCCAACACTCAGATCCATACAATACGACAGGTCTTATGATGGTTTTGTAAATTTTCCCCTTAAGTTTAAGGGGCATTCGCCGATCACATGTGGTTGCTGTGACCTGTCGCCATTTCATCCATCCTGCATTTATTCTGTTCCTCACATCCCTATCAATCTCACCATCATTCTGTACTACTGAACCGAGGTACCTAAAATCGGAGCAGACTGGTAGGGATACACCATCTAAGGCAATCGGTATGAAATTGGAGGGACCACCGAAGTCACAAAACAGATGCTCCGTTTTAGTTCTACTGATCTTCAGTCCGACACTCTCCAATTTCTCCTGCCATTTTCCCAGCCTGCTCTGGACCTCAGTTGCGTCTTCTCCGACAAGAACAATGTCGTCGGCGAACAGCATACACCAGGGTGCCTCCTCCTGTATGTCTAATGTCAAAGCATCCATTACCAGGAACAACAACAACAAATAAGGGCTTAAAGCCGACCCCTGGTGCAAGCCTACAGCCACATTGAACTTGTCCGTGACGCCAGCTTCAGATCGGACATGTGTACAGGCTCGACTGTACATAGCCCTAATTAAAGTAAAGAAATTAAAAGGATATTTATGTCTATAGTAAGTTAAGTTAAAGTTAGGATTTAGGAATACGTTTACATAGTTTGTACGCGTAGTGTGTGTGTGTAGTGTGTGTGTGTGAGCACGCCTGATCACTAGTCTACTAAGAGAATGGGTATTTGGGGAGTACATAGGTGCAAAGTGTGTGTTCATGTATGTGTGTGAGTGCTTCTGATCAGCAGATCTCTTAAGAGCATGGGTAT
This sequence comes from Anticlea derivata, assembly GCA_947579855.1. Classification (NCBI taxonomy): domain Eukaryota; kingdom Metazoa; phylum Arthropoda; class Insecta; order Lepidoptera; family Geometridae; genus Anticlea; species Anticlea derivata. The sequence goes on from OX388281.1 coordinate 7,587,363, forward strand.
TTCAGCAGCACCCAAGGTGTGAGTAGATGAGTGTATGAATTGTGTGTGGATGTATCAGTATGTTATGAAACAATTTCTAGGAGTTTTTCAGTTTCATCGTAGCTTAGTGTTAATAGCCATTCATTAAGGGATTTTTTGCATTTATAATTATTCATAGGATATATATTCAAAGTTTTATTTATAGAGTTGTAGAGATGGGTAGATTGCGTGGCATACATATTATGTCTTCACAAACGTAAATTTAAATTGTTTGTGCTTAGCACAAACGATCAAACGTTCCACAAAATCTACGTAACGCTTGAACGCTCGAAATTAATGTACATTACACACGAGAGCACCCAGTCTGCGCTCACCTTTACTTTACTTACATGGGGGATGAAAAGTAGCAGCAATTTATATTTTTCCACGAGAGCGTCCTTGTATTATTAAGTTGCGAGGTCAACTTTGAATGGAGAAAAATTGGCTGCTTTACCCTACTTACTACAAAGAAGGTCGCAAAGTTAGCATATTTAATTGGCTCAGGCGTGACTTAGCGGATTCTTTCATTCATCTTGTCTTCATTATCATTTATTAATTTAACTTATCTTAACACGGTTTGTTTCCCAATTACAATCTTAGGTACTTCAATTAGAATTAATGTCAATCAAATTCAGTACCCCCAAATTAGCCGTGGTGGCCCCGGCTGAAGAATAGGCCCCTCCATATCTACCTATCCGCGGATGTCGTAAGAGGCAACTAAGGGAAAAAAGCTAGGAGATGGGCAGCAGCGTCTCCTATTTTAACAACGATAGCTCTAACTGCGCTCGCCAACCCGCATGCCCAGCGTGGTGAGTATGGGCAAATCGCCCCACATGATAAGGAATTTGTCTATGCGGGAGGCCATGTTCAGCAGTGGACGTCGTACGGCTGAAATTATGATGATGATGAAATTCATTACAAAACTGACAATCATGCTAAAACCATTTGAGCAAGTTACCTTTGTCACCCTGGTAATGTTATTAGATCACTTGTGGAGTGGTAGTAGTGGCACCGCCTTCCGATCCACGGGTCGTGGGTTCGAATTCTAGTCGTACACCAATGGTTTTACCATTCAGAAAATTTATGTGCGCTATTAGAGTGCTCTTTATCGGTGAATCACAATCGGTATGTCCTAGAACCTAAAACTTCAAAGACATGTGACATTTGCACGAAAGGAACCTTTATGAGGCGCACTTTAATCTTTTCCCTACACTGATTTCACCGAAGGTCATAGGCCCTTTTCAGGACCTGTGGTGCTATTGTTGAAGTTCACATTTGTCTTCTTTTTTTTCACATTTTTATAAGCTCTTATTTATTAGGGATTATAATTAGATAACTTTTCTTTTGAGCCTCACCTAGTTCGATCGGCACCACACTGAAGCTTTAAATTCCATTTTGTGATAAAGGATCATTGAAAAAAATGATAGGCACCAAGCCGTGTTTGTTGCCTGATTCTTCTAGGCTTGGTCGCGAGGAACAGGCATAGCTTCACCTAGTTTCTAAGACGTTTCAAAGTGATCCTAGTGATTTTATTGAAATAAATGCCTTTTGACTTTGACTTTGACTTTGACTTTGTGTAAGCGATATGGTAATGAAGATCGCAATTTGAAGATGATGTTTCCTGTCTTAGTGACATCCAAACGCTTTCAAACATGAAAAGGAAGAAGCTAAGATCTTGAAGTTTTCCCTTGTCAAGTTTGAAACGTTTTGCATGTTGCTAAGATTGTTAAAATTACCCTCAAAGTAACAAACTTCATTGCCATTACGCTTACACAATTGCACCACTGGTAGAGACCTAATAATGATTAATAAAGAATCCGTTTTTAATTCATATTGAATTTGAAATCTCAATTTTATTTTAAGTGTAAACCCACACTGAAGGAATACAATGATTTGTAATAATATCCCAAAAATTGGACTCCGATGGGATTTGAACCCGCAACCTTCTCTCTCTTAGTTGGTTAGAGCATCTTTGTATCTAGGAGAAGGTTGTGGGTTCAAATCCCGTCGGAGTCGAATTTTTGGGATATTATTAAAAATCTTTGAAATCTCAGCCCTCTTTACTGTATTTTTTTTTTTTTATACTACTAAGGTGTCAAAGAAGCATACGGCCCACCTGTTGGTAAGCGGGTACCGTAGCCTATAAGCGTTTGCAATACCAGAGGCATCACGTACGCGTTGCCGACCCCGAATCCCCTCCCCCCTAGAGCTAGCTAGCTAAAGAGCTCTGGCAACCTTACTCACCGCAGGAACACAACACTATTTGAAACAAATAATGTTATTTGGCTGCGATCTTCTGTAAGGCGGAGGTACCCCCCCAGGCGGGCTGCTTCAATTTAGAACGAGAAAATCTCGCTGTGCCCTACCTCCTCTGAAAACTGAATGGTCTGATACAGAAAACTGTAGCTTATCTCATAACTCTCGCATTCATGAAAATGTAGATTATGAATGAAATCACCCTGCAATCCTCGTAATGATGAATTTCCTTAGGAAACATGGAAAACCTACATATATTTTTTTTTAATGTTATACGGAGGCAAACAGGCTGACGGCCCTCCTGATGGTAAGTGGTTACCGTCGCCTATTGACATTAGCAACCCCTGGAGCATTGCTAATGCGTTGCCTGCCGAACCCCCCCCACACCCCCCACCCCCCTTAAAGAGCTAAGTTATTAGGTTTTTATTTCAGTAAAGTGTTAAGAAGCATCGTCTTTGTGAAACAAAATTGAATATTACTAAGTGGAGTTTCGCTGTCTTATTATATGTCAAATAGGTATTAAAGAATACCGTGAATGTATCCGGCCGAGGCGGTGGGTTATAAGGAAATCCGTAAAAAATAACCCTGCGGTCCCTTTATTTCCTTATTGTTACATTGTCGTTTCCGAAGTCCCTTGAAAAGGTATTATATTTGTTACTTTGTAGACTATAGCTTTGATTATAATGAGTACATCAGAGGAAGTTTGAAAGTAGCGCCGGTGACTGAAAAGTTGAAGAGCAAAAGGTTAGCGTGGTATGGGCATGTCATGCGGAGGGAAGAATGCCATGTTACTAGAAGAGCGTTAAATATGAATGTGGAAGGATATAAGGGAAGAGGTAGACCAAAGAAAAGATGGATAGACTGTGTGAAAGATGACATGAGTAAGAAAGGAGTGAATACTGATATGACGGCTGATAGAGGGGAGTGGAAGAGAAAAACATGTTGTGCCGACCCCACATGAAGTGGGATAAGGGCAGGGAGATGATGATGACTTTGTAGACTATAGCTTTATACTGGTGCTTTGCTCATTACAGATCAGCCAAAATGTATTCAATATGGAATAAATTACAGCCTCTTTTCTTCTTCTTGTTGTGTCACTGATTCTTTCTTGGTCATCCTGTGTTAGGTCAGTGACCAGCTTGCGGTATGGTGGTTTGTAATATTATATGTATGTTAGTCTGTAAGGTATTTATTAATATGGGCCATGGCATATTACAGATGTTTGTGTAATATGTCAAGTAGCCTGAAATAAAGACCGTCGATGAAAGAATCAGTGTAGTGAAAGGATTAAAGTGCGCCTCATAGAGGCTCCTTTCGTGCACAACAGCCTCTTTTATAAAATGTAGTTTATTGATTCCATAGAAGGATAATCGATAGCATTGAACAATAACTTTTATACAATTGGACTTTTCTACCAGTTTCAAGCCGTGTTCAAACGCCGTGCGATACCTCAATTAAAATAATATTCTTACGTCTACTGAATAGAGTCAATTTCAGTTTGTTTTTAGGGGCTTGCGATAACTATGTGGTATATCGTATGCCCTCAAAGGTAAAACTCAAAATTGGCTTTAATCAGGGTCATTCACTTCCACTGCCATTACTGACTCTTCAACTTGATAATTCTGAAAGCTATGTCGATGACATTGGTCCTTCTACGGATTTCTTCATTTTGGATTTTATCACGCAGTGTAACTCCGAGCATAGTTCTCTCGTAGCCGCATAGTTCTCTCATAGCCCGTTGCGCGGCCTTTCAGTTTGTGTATGTGACCAATAGGTCATATTTTAAGGTATTTTTTTTAATTATAACGTACTAAAGAAAGTTTTTATATCTTAGTTATTGCAGTAAATGAGTAAAATAATTAGTATGAAATTTTGTCTCAAAAAGCTAAGATTTCGAAATTTGTTTGAGAAGTATATTTTAAGTGACTTATCAACTTTTATTTCAAGGTAATAAACACAGGAAACTCTGTCCATTAGCTCGTATTAAATATTAAAATTTAGGAAACATTATCAGCAAGCTATAGCATAGTAAGATTATGTGAGTATGAACCATAAGCATGGTGCTTGCTTGCTTGGAATAAGATAAAAATTTATTGACTTTATTGGCTGTGAGACGTGGACATAATCGTATACAGCGGTATAAGGAGCTGCTGAAAGCATTTGAAACGAGGTACCAATATCGTGGTACCAAAGGAGAGAATCAGCAGGATAGAGAAAGTCAGGTAGGTATATATGGAATTACTAAAATGAGAAGAGGACAATTATTTAAAAGCCACCAAATTCTTCTAAAAGAGACGTTTCATCAATATATGGAGCCTGGGCCTGCACTGTGTACACTACTCTAAAATATGGCTAAGCAATAAAGTAAACGTATTTAATTGGTTATTTTATTTAAATTGACTTCGTTCTAAGGTAAATTAAGATTTTCTTCGACAAAGAGAGCAACACACAGCGCTACAAAAATATGGCAGATGGACGTGCGTGAAATGTCATTTTGACAACCTACATTTATCTGACAAAACAAAAACATCAAATCAAACAACATGACATGAAAAATATGTCAATGTCATGGCAAACGCCAATTATAAACCAACATGGCGGCCTTCAAATAGTGTTCACATAGTAAAAAACTTACCAGAAGAACTATTCTTGTACCATCGCATTTGTCTTCAAATTAATTAAATTGTATTTTTCTTGTAATCTCCTATTTTTTCCTAATTTTTCTATGTAGTGTACATGGACCAGGCCCAGAAATGAAATGGCTCCTTTAAGAAGGTTTATTGGAAGAGTGAGTTCACAATGTAATCGTATTCCTAATCATATAGGGAAATTGAAAAAAAAATTGGCAGCGATTTCGAGGAGAATAATATTAGTATGAGGGGGTGTAAAATGTAAATATTCTTTCTTTTTAAAGTTTCTAAAAGCAATGGCAAATAGACTCTACGAGTTCATGCTTTATGCTGCGTTATAAATTATTACTCTTAGAAGTAATTTTGTACATAAAAGTGACTCATTTAAAATTAATAAGCTAAAAATTCTGCATTGTCTTATTTCCGACCTACTGCAAAGGATTTTTTTTTTTCAGTTTATGCTGTTGGTTTTTAGAAATGTACGTTGGTGTTTTACGTTAGGTGATCACGTTCCCTAGCCGAACCAAAAAAAATATTTTCAAATTGACTATCCTACTGTAGGAAGTGTAAATTTGTGTGTAAATTTTGACTGACCTCATAGCTCAGTTGGTAGTAACTCTGCCTTCTGCGCTAGAGGTCGCGGGTTCGATTCCCGCACTGGACAAACATTTGTGACTAACACAGATGTTTGTTCTGTGTCTGGGTGTTAAATATATATCTATTATGTATGTCAGTCTATGGTACCCATAGTACAAGCTATGCCTAGTTTGGGATCAGTTGACCGTATGAATATGTCCAGAATATTTATTATTATTTATTTATTAATTACAAATGTGAAAGTTTGTGAGTATGTTTGGATGTTGAGATGTTTGGATGCTTGTTATTCAATCACACCGTAACGGCTCAACCGATCTCGTTAAAACTTGGAATAGACAGAGATTCTATAACTAGTAAAATTGATAATAATTGAAATGACTCACATTCATCTGCATTTTTTTTCTTTTTTTTTTTGGTTACAACATGACTATAACGGAACTCGTTGCTGTAATTTGTACTGTTGTTGAAAATAAAGTCATTTTCGTTTTTACTTATTTTTTTGATTTCTTCATCATCGTTCCACTCTTCGGAAGTCCACTGCTAACCAATGGCCTCCCCATAATTACGATCGATTACTCAAGAACCCAAAGAGTAGTCCGGTTCGTAGTCGCCATTTGAGAACCTTTTCTCTCGGTTGTCCGTTCTGAGAGCTTTACCATTATCACAAGATAACAAATAAATGTCACGTACAAAAAATACTCCACTAAATCCGTTCTAATGAATTAAAACGCGATAATACTCAGATTTGAGACAAAAAGTCCGTTCTCCCCAACTTCCTCTTAGCCATTTATCATTTGGACAAGTGATGTGCTTGGAATAGGGAGAGATGTGACAGTGTACGGATAATGAGACGGATGGATAGGTGGATTTAAGGTACCTTTTTTTTTTTATCGATGTAGAAATGCGTTACGCATCCCCCCCCAGCCCGGGGAAAGCCAGAGGGGTATGTCGGGCTCTCCGTCGGTTACTATTATTGCTAATCAGACAATAGCAACCGACTAAAAAACCATCGGGGTCCTTCTGAACGCCTTGTGTCGGGGCTGTGGGTACGCTTTCGCATTCTTCCATGGCCCCGACGATGATTTAAGTTACCTATCCCAAGGGTAGTGAACAATCATATTAGTAGGTACTAAAGTATTTATTTTGTAAGACGGGCTGATAACTTACCAACCGTAACCGTAACCGCTTACCAACAGGTGGGCTGTATGCTTGTTTGCCACCATAAATGTATAAAAACTTTATATCTAGTGTTCCTGAACTGAGATCTCGCGATGATTTGTAAAAGTTGGTGATTTGATGATACTTGAACTACTCTAGGTCATTGAAACTTTTACAAATGGGAGCTCCTGTTTTATTGGTTCCACATATTATTTTTGTTGTACTTATCTCGAAATCCGTAGGACCTTGAATAAGAATAAAGTCTTTTTGGAATGAAAAAGCTTTTTCATATGAAATTTCGTAACTTCATGTAACTGTATAACTTTTTAAACCTTATTTTGGATTCCTATATGTATTGATACTACTGATAACTGATACATGATAGGAAGGCGCTCTGGAAATCAGTTTGGGAAGCTTATGTTTAGCAGTGGACGTCTTACGGCTGAAATGATGATGATGAATACGGTTATAGATACGGAAACCATGCACATCACTAGTTACGCGCTGATACGTAGGTAAGTGAAACTTTTTTCCGGCAAGCGTTTTGTTTTTCTCTGATTAATATGGCGTTAATGTAATGAAATGTCTTTTGTCGAGCAGTTCTACCACTTCTCATCAGATAATATTCAGAGATTCAGAGGAGATAGGGCATAGCGAGATTTTCTCGCTCTAAATTGGAGCAGCCCGCCTGGGGAGGTACCTCCGCCTTACAGAAGATCGCATCCAAATAACATAATAGGTATTTGTTTCAAATAGTGTTGTGTTCCTGCGGTGAGTAAGGTTGCCAGAGCTCTTTAGGGGTTCGTCAGGCAACGCATTAGCAATGCTCCAGGTGTTGCTGATGTCAATAGGCGACGGTAACCACTTACCATCAGGAGGGCCGTAAGCCTGTTTGCCTCCGTATAACATAAAAAATAAATATTCCTATGTATGAGCTGATTTTTTTTTATTCTGATTTTTCCTGCTCTTTTTCAAAGCCTTTTCGTCGAAATATCATTATTCTATAATATTTAAATTATAAGTAGACTATTATAGAAAGCGAAAACACGAGGAAATTGTTAAAGATTTCTACCTAAAAAACTAAATAAGTAGGTACTTGAGTTTGAACTGATTTGACCCAACACGGCTGATTTTTGCATTAAGTATTTTGAATGAAAAATTACATATTTTTAAAAGCTGTAGAACCAACTTTATTTTCTATTGGGTGTAGATTATGCCCTTTCGGGATAGCATTTTTTTTTTTTTATACAACTGAGGTGGCAAACAAGCGTGCGGCCCACCCGTTGGTAAGTGGTTACCGCAGCCTATGAGCGATTGCAATACCAGAGGCATCACGCACGCGTTGAACCCCCCCCCCCCCCCCCACCCCTAAAGAGCACTGGCAACCTTACTCACCGCAGGAACACAACACTATTTGAAACAAATAATGTTATTTGGCTGCGATCTTCTGTAAGGCGGAGGTACTTCCCCAGGCGGGCTGATCCAATTTAGAACGAGAAAATCTCGCTGTGCCCTACCTCCTACTAAATACATACATATTATGGAGCAACCTGTATACATTTTATGCATAAGAATGAAGCCGCAAAGAAAGATGGCGCGTTGAAGCATCCAATTACTTAACTAAAAGGCAGTCTACACATAATTCAAGTGCACCTGGGGATAGGTACAACTTGTCTCATTACGCGAGTAAACCGTGATCCAGGAGTAGGTACGGTTAACTACAGTAGGTACATTGTTCCATCGTGTTTAATGATAATGGGGAACTGTGAAGTGTAAATATCATTAATGGAATTCTCAGTACTGCAAAATCTAGGCTTATAATGCCAACCCATAGGACTGCGCTGATGCAAAAAAACAGTTATATTATGTTAATTAAAATTTTTAATCGCATACCAAAAGTAATTAGTGAATTGCCGACAAAACAATTTAAGAAAAAATTGTATATGTGGCTCAATGTCAAATGTTTTTACAATATAAATGAAATGTTTATTTGATAATCTATGATTACTTTGATTATTTCTGACTTGTCGCTATTTATTGTCATATTCTTGTCACTGTTATTTTATTATTATTGTTTTGTTAATTGTAATGACGTTAATTTATTTCTAATTCTGATTTTATTGAATGATTTTCTATTGACTAATTTGAGACTATTTTGATTTGATTTGATTTTTGTATTGTGACTAATATTTTTGCATGTCGGTCTTCGACGAAGTATATGGCACTATCTCCATAAATGTAAAAGACCATGTACCTATATATACTATACTTCATGCAAATAAAAGCCATTCATTCATTCATTCATCTGGACATGTGCTAATGCCTTAGACAATAGGCCAGTTGTGGCCGCAGTGACACAAAAATAAAAAATAAAAATGCCTTATACATCTTTCAAGGATCGTTCTTCTTGTCGCGCCACTGATTCTTTCTTGGTCATCCTATTAGGTCAGTGCTCAGGTTGTGATATGGTGGTCCTGAAATGGGCCTTTTGTTAAGATATTTAGTCTATGGTAGAATTATAATCTATATAACTGACTAGGCGGAGACTTCCTGTATCTAGAAATACCATTCCTCACTTCCTATCGTCGCGTTGTACTGTACTAGATGTAAAGATGTCCGTCAGTCGTGTAATAAATATATTTACTAAATTACAGTTTCTCTATTAACTAACGAGTTATCACACCTTTGACCGAAAGGAAAGAATGAGTGTAGTGAAAGGATTAAAGTGCGCCTCTTAGAGGCTCCTTTCGTGCACAAAAACGGATCGTTCACTTTCGTTGTAAGGCCTATGTCCAGCAATGGACAGTCTGATGATAAGAGCCTGTCGCGACGACCTTCAGATCGAATGTCGAGGTATCTCCCACTTGGCCAACCCAGTTTTTACATCATCATCATCATTTCAGCCGTACAACGTCCACTGCTGATCATGGCCTCCCCCACAGACAGAGCGAATTCCTTATCATAGGGGGGGATTTACCCATACTCACCACGCTGGGCATGCGGGTTGGCGAGCGCAGTTAGAGCTAGCGTTGTTAAAATGAGGGACGCTGCTGCCCATTCCCTAGCTTTTTTACCATAGTCACCTCTTACGAGATCCGAGGATAGGTAAATATGGAGGGGCCTATTCTTCAGCCGGGGCCACCACGGCCTACCACCACGGCTTTTACATAAATAACTTCAATTATACTGGGTACAGTACAAACTCCGTCCTTGTTTAGCCCGTATTTTATGTATATGCAATATATATGCAAAGATGTGTGTTTGTGTTTATATTAAGCGACAGACACGAGTGCAGTTATTAGATGCTCCGCTCCAGTTCTTAGGCTCTTGAGGGGCCCTATTTATAGTCTTCTCCTTTATTTATAATTTGCGGCTTCGCTCGCGTGGTACCTACATAAAATGTATATCTATCATATGTATTCCAAGTTTCAACGAAATCGGTTGAGCCGTTACGGCGTGATTGAACAACAAACATCCAAACATTCTCACAAACTTTCGCATTTAGTAGGATCAATAAAATTACTTTGTTGTTAAAAAATTCTGCGTTTTTTTTAATTGCTTGCTTGTCGTGTCACTGATTATTTTTTGGTCACCTGTATTTGATAAATTGATAGATAGGTAACTCTTTAGTGATTACCGCACAATAAATATATAGAGAAACATTAGACTCAAAAGGGTAAAACAATGGTCGGCCTTATCGCTAAAATCGGCCTGATATCTTTTCGATATTTTTGGATGGAACGAAACAGCAGAGCTTTAATGGATGTATGAGTATTAGGTTAGTGAGTAGGTATGGTGGCCCTAAAAACGGCGAAAGTATCGTGTACGAAGAAAGTCATGAGCATTGAAAAGGAGCCATTTCATTCTGGGCCTGGTCCATGTACACTACATAGAAAAATTAGGAGATTACAAGAAAAATACAATTTCAAGACAAATGCGAAGGTACAAGAATAGTTCTTCTGGTAAGTTTTTTTACTATGTGAACACTATTTAAAGGCCGCCATGTTGGTTTATAATTGGCGTTTGACATGACATTGACATATTTTTCATGTCATGTTGTTTGATTTGATGTTTTTGTTTTGTCAGATTTAAGTAGGTTGTCAAAATGAGATGTCACGTACGTCCATCCGCCATATTTTTGTAGCGCTGTGTGTTGCTCTCTTTGTCGAAGAAAATCTTAATGTACCTAGAACGAAGTCAATTTAAATAAAATAACCAATTAAATACATTTACTTTATTGCTTAGCTATATTTTAGAGTAGTGTACACAGTGCAGGCCCAGGCTCCATATATTGATGAAACGTCTCTTTTAGTCATTTATATCGGTATCTCGTTCTCGTTTTTAAGAATGAAGATGGATGGACTGTGTGAAAGTGGATATGGTGAAGAAAGTATCAGTTTTTACTGATTCTTCTAGGCTTGGTCGCGAGGAATAGGCATAGCTTCACCTAGTTTCTAAGACGTTTCAAAGTGATCCTAGTATTTTTTTGGAAATAAACGCCTTTTGACTTTAATTTTGAAAGGAGTGAATGTTGAGATGACGACTGATAGAGGGAAATGGAAGAAGAATGCATGTTGTGCCAACCCCACATGATGTGGGATAAGGGCCGGAAGATGGAAGATGATGTTCTCATTTTTAAGAAAGAACATTATTAGATAAAACAATAACTGAACTGTCCTTTCTAATACTTTTTCTCTCTTCTTTACTTACATAATGTAATAAAAAGTACTTATACAGATCAGAAAATATATAGGTACACAACAAAATCCCGCCTACACATACGGCGCACATAGTTATGCAAGGAATCCCAGAAAGTGGGGCGAAGCATTTTTCATTGCGCGCTAACTTGAACCAAATGAAATTTTCCCTTTGGTCGCGTTTGGCATTTATTAGTTTTATTTACATTTTGTTCAAGAGAATCCTACTAATAAATATTACTTAGAAAGTTTGTGAGGAGGATGTTTGGATCCTGATCCGACGGTCAGGACTAGGTATGTATGTGACCGGATCGTAGTCTGGATTAGGATTATCTGTCGTGGGTATCAGAAACTACGAGTACCATGGTGACACAACACCCAGACCCGGAGCAGATATGCAGATCATGCAAACATATGTCCCGCAGCGGGAATCTTGTATACTTGGATGTTTGTGGTTCAGTCATGCCGTAACTTATTCCCCAACGGTTGTTGATTATGCGATCTATAGACCATATGCTGCCCACTGCTAATTCAACTTAATACTGGCCTCATAGCTCAGTTGGTAGTAACTCTACCTGCTAGAGGTCGCGGGTTCGATTCCCGCACTGGACAAACATTTGTGACTAACACAGATGTTTGTTCTGTTTCTGGGTGTTAAATATGTATCTATTATGTATATCCGTCTCTGGTACCCATAGTACAGGCTATGCCTAGCTTGGGATCAATTGACCGTGTGTTATGTCCGGAATATATTAATATATTTATTTATTTATAATAATTCTGAGAGCTACGTCGCTGACCTTGGTACTTCTACGGATTTCAGGCTTGAAATAAAACATTACTTCAGTTGACATGTAAGCTGTGTGGGCGAGTAATACCCGTTTCATAAAATTCACAGCATTTTCCCAACAGGTTTAGGTATGTCAATAAAAGCTAGCGTCGCCGGTCAAAACATTTTCGGCAACAATCCAAATGATTTTACCCAAAAAACGTGGACCTTTTTGAAAAGCTGAATATTGCCTTCTGAGAAAAACATCGCATTACTTTTGTTCGAAAGATAGGTCCTGTCAAATCTTTCAATAGCAAATTCCAGCGTTTGCAGACGGGCGACTTTTTAATGATGTATTTTGAGACGCGACTTTTACCGTAAAAGTTTAACGGTCTTGCTAAAATTATGTGTGAAATCGGTGGATGGAAAAGGCTCAAGACCGTTCGTCTTGGCCCTTTTTAGGACATTTAAAGAGTGCCATGAGTGGACTTCTACAGGATGACGATGCCTAAATGTCTCGTTAAGATTACTTTTTAAAAAACCTAACTGTTATTCCATTTACTTTTAATACCTGTTTATATTATTTTCAAGTTTGGTATGTTTTCGCAGAGTTAGAATACCTTTGATGGACTGACGACATTGATGAAGTTGCGGGAAGTTGGTGGATGAAAATGGCTCAAGACCGTTCGTCATGGCACTTTTTGGGGAGACCTATATAGCTTTGAGCCCTACATGATTTGTTCAGGCTGATGATGATGAATGTGATTATCATATTCATAATAAGCATTTTAGCTCTTTTACATGCTACGATTATTTTATGTAGTGCTTAATATTTAATTTTCTTTAAGCCGACAAAGAGTCGCAAGTGTGCTCATCGCTCTCAAATCAAGAACTGCCAAGCAATCAAATTTGCCCGCTGGAATCTCAACGATATTATAACAATGCTTCGATTAAGTTAACCGAATCAGTTCTGTTGAAAGGTTTAAGTATAAATTGAAAAGTACAGTTGGTAGTAATTCTGCCTTCTGCGTTAGAGGTCGATTCCCGCACTGGACAAACATTTGTGTGATGAACACAGATGTTTGTTCTGTGTCTTGGTGTTAAATATTTATCTATTATAAAGAAGAAAGAAAGAAAGAAAATACATTTATTTTGGACACACAAGCACAGCACAAACTAATAAAATAAAAAAAATAAAGACACAAGGTACAGGTTACAATACAAAAGGTAGGGAGGAAACAAAACAAAAGTAGGTAGGAAGTAACAAAACTAGGGTATTCATTAGTCCGTGCCGATGCATGCGTGAGCCAAAAAAGGTTCCATCTCAGCATTGATGCCGCACACGAAGTAGTCGACCTCACGATTACGTATATCAGTCCCTGGTACCCATAGTACAGGCTATGCCTAGTTTAGGATCAGCTGACCGTGTGTGATATGTCTGGAATATTTATTTATTTAACCACCTTTATCATCGATTCATCACAAAAACTTATGATGCCGTTAACATACTCCATAGATAGATGGATAGATATAAAAAACTTTATTGCACATTATTATAAATATTAAAAAAAAACAATATAAACTATACTATGTCATACAATGGGCGGTCTTATCGCTGAATAGCGATCTCTACCAGACAATATTTGGATGGGGTGGACTGAACATAACAGGAATATGGACTTAACAGCGATTTTTTTGAATTACCATGTTTTAGCAAATAAACTGATTTCATTTCATAATTAGAGAACGCCATATGGCTAGCAGAACCGACAACCGTTGGGGAGTCTAGGTTCTCGAATGGCGACCACAAACCGGGCGACGCAGTGTTGGAAGGCCCCTCACCCGATGGACCGACGACATTGTGAAGGTTGCGGGAAGTCGGTGGATGGAGAAGGCTCAAGCCCGTTCGTCATTTAACTCTTTGATATGCCAAGTTTTTATCTAAAATATGTTCCGAACCAAGCATCTGGAGTCAAAGGCCACATCGAAATTGGAATCCTTTGGACAATGCCTTTGACTACCGGCGTTGAAATATCCATTCACCTCAAAGGATTTAAAATCAAGTTAAGAAATAACGAAATTAACAGATCGGGCGCTCGAAATTCGTGGGTTCTATGAGTTTTAGCATCGAAGGCTTATGTACATGAAGAGAGTTTATATGTTAACGTTGTAGCGATAATCAATAAATAAATATTCCGAACTTATCACACACGGTCAACTGATCCCAAACTAGGCATAGCCTCTACTATGGGTACCAGAGACTGATATACATAATAGATTAATATTTAACACCCAGACACAGAACAATCATCTGTGTTTATCACACAAATGTTTATCAAGAGCGGGAATCGAACTCGCGACCTCTAGCGCAGAAGGCAGAGTTACTACCAACTGAGCAATGAGGCCAGTCAAATCGATTATGTAATACTTACGCAGACCGAAATTATAAGGTTTTTTAGGGTTCCGTACCTTATTTGAAAATACGGAAACCATAAGAAATCACTTTGTTGTCCGACTGTCTGTCTGTTGGTGCATTATACAATGGTAACGAACGTCTAACTTTTGTATGGAAATGGCAAAAATGAATAACCTCTAGGGTACTACCAGTTACCTCACAATTCTTAAATTTTTAATGATGATGGTGTTTACCCCTAAAATTGGATAATTACGAGACAAAGTTATATTTGCGGTCAATATCATACAAGCGAGCGACCGCAAAATATAAGTTTGTCACTTCCTACACTTGGAATTTTGATTATCTAACCCCGTACGGAACCCTCAGGGCACGAGTTTACGCACATGACCGTCTGGCTTACAAAGAAAGAGATTCTAGGTACCTATACTTTGAAGCTATAATCGCTGGAGATTATCGCAAGTGTCGCTTAAGATTATGTAATAGTTCAGAGCCCGTAATTCTAGGGTTTTTTGGGTTAAAGCTTCGATGGCTAACATGTAGAGTTTCTAGGTAACATCAATTATCGCCTAGGGTCTAGTTTCAAGGTGGTCTCCTATTAATTTTATCGATGTAGCTTTTTCATAAAAGTTATGGATTGACACCTACGTATCATGCCGTGTTCAAGCGGCATGCGATATTTTTTGTTTTTTATAAAACTGAGATGGCAATCAATCATACGGCCCTCCTGTTGGTAAGCGGTTACCGTAGCCTATGAGCGCTTGCAATACCAGAGGCATCACGCACGCGTTGCCGACCCCGAACCCGCTCCCCCTAAAGAGCTCTGGCAACCTTACTCACCGCGGGAACACAACACTATTTGAAACAAATAATGTTATTTGGCTGCGATCTTCTGTGAGGTGGAGGTACCACCCCAGGCGGACTGCTCAAATAGAACGAGAAAATCTCGCTGTGCCCTACCTCCCCCTGATTTCATCTAAAATTATTATTATTCTTTATGTATATTATTTTCGACATCAATAATTTATTAGTTATGGCTTTTTCAAAAACCAAAGTTCGAAAGTTTGAACGCTACCATATTTATGGTTTGAATAGTCGTCAAAATGGCGATTCTCAGCAAAATATACGGGCAAAATAGTTTTGAGAAATGAGACTGAAATACGAAGTAGGAAAAATAGAAGGATTTCTTGTACATTCTGCTGGCTATAGAATCGTCTGACGAACGACTGCATTTTATCGTGTGTACTAGGGTTCTAACATGTTTGCGGTTCGTTTCACTAGGGATGGCAAATCGTCGATAATATTTTTTATCGGTATAAGATAAAATAAAAAAATCAAATCATACAAAACCTAATCAAATAAAACTTCTTTACCTAAAACAAAACTAAATTCCATGCAAATCGACAGTTCAAACGTTATTTGCTAACAAATAAAACATAATAACAATATTTTAAAATTATTTCGATAAACATAAGGTATATTATATTTCATCAAGTGTAGCGTGTGTAACCTTAGAACCTTTTAGTGAAGCTACACCATTTGGCATTTTGTACATTTTGTAATAAGATTTTATATTTTTCTTTTTGTAAAAGCATCATCGAAAAAATGATAAACACCAAGCCGTGTGTGTTGCCTGATTCTTGTAGGCTTAGTCGCGAGCAACAGGATCCTATTGATTTAATTGAAATATACACCTTTTTACTTGGACTTTGATACAATGCCGATTCGTCCAAGTTATTTATTTGAGAGATCTTCGCTCTTTCGATCAATTAATGTGAAGTGTGTCATCATCATCATTTCAGCCGTTAGACGTCCACTGCTGAACATGGCCTCCCCCACAGACAGAGCAAATCATGTGGGGGGATTTGCCCATGCCATCACCACGCTGGGCATACGGGTTGGCGAGTGCAGCTCGAGCTATCGTTGTTAAAATGAGGGACGCTGCTGTCCATCCCCTAGCTTTTTTCCCTTAGTCACCTCTTACGACATCTGCGGATAGGTAGGTTTGGAGGGGCCTATTCTTTAGCTGGGGCCAGCACGGCTATGAAGTGTGTGATAAGTGATAAAAGCCCGTGTGAAATTAATCTATCGATATAATCTGTAACGGATGTCTCTTCCCTACGATCCATGCATAACAGTTCGCTCGGGCATATGATCGGCAACGGTCCGCCCTCCGTCTCGGCTCCCGCTTGATTTATTATGTGCCTAGCACCATCTAGGTTATACTACAGGCGTAATTTGCTTAAATTTGCTCATAAACGGGTTGTTCTCTTTTCAATTGTGTTGACTTTACCATTTTTTAAGGTACCATCTTTTTTTTTTTTATACAAAATAGGCTAACTTTTGAACACAATCTCACCTGATTTAAGTAATGATGTGGTCTACGGTGTAGCACGTTTGCCTAGAAGAAACCTATTCACTCTGGTCTTGAAGACACCCAAATTATAGGTATTCACTCAAATTATAGGTATATTCTGTTCTCACAGGGTTGAATGACTGTGTAGGTAATGGTTTCGGCAGATTACCAGCGTCTGCTGCAAAACAGTAGGCATAATGCTGAGCCGAAGCCATTTTGCTGCTGCAGCACACATCACACCATTTTTACTTTCATTACTTTTCTCTTGTTTCTTTTATTATAAGTAAGTACCTAATGTTTATTGTAAAATGTGCAAATGTGTGTGTTTTGGTGGCAATTAAATAAATGTCTATGTCTATGTCTATGTATTCGGAAACACAGACGCCGGCAACGAGTTCCACTCTTCTAGGAATCTTAACGACCTTGTGCTAAGAGGATTAGTTGCAACAATATAAATCCTGTTTTAAATAACACTCCACAGTCACATACATAGTCCTGACCCAACACTAGGATTCACGGTGTTGTGGGTACCAAAAACTAAGAATACCATGGTACCACAACACCTAAACCCGGAACAAATATTTACAGATCATGCAAACATTTGACCTGCAGCGGGAATCGAACCCGCGCGTCTCAGACCGCCCGCTACGCCAACGAAGTCGTCAAATCGAGGCTTTTACCCTGTATTTTGCTGTAATTGTGATTTTAAACTACTTTATTTTATATTTTGAGAACAATTCAATTCATTTATTGACCATTTCGTTATAACATATAACATAGGCATGTCAGGTTTACAGTAATTACAGTTCTTTACAAGTAACGTTCATATAATTTTACAAAGATTTTAGATTTTAATAGGTAATTCATAGTTTCTACTCCACATGCAAATCAGAAAATGAAACATTTAAATATTCCGCGACATGGTAAAATGGATGATTTTCAAAAAATGATTTAATTTTTATTTTAAACTGATTAAAGGGAAGCCGGGTTACTTCTAAGGGTAGTTTGTTATACATCGCAAGCTTAAGGCAGAGACCATGGTTATAGGTTATCACGAGTTTTTTTCTGGAACAAACAATTTTTCTTTATTTCTAGTGTTGTATTTGTTTATATGTAGCTTTATAGGAAGATCTGGTTTCTTCAAATTGACATTAACGCATTAACAATGCTCCAGGTGTTGCAGATGTCAATAGGCGACGGTAACCGCTTACCATCAGGTGGGCCGTAAGACTGTTTGCCGCAGTATAACATTTAAAAAAAACGAATGCTGTTTCTTTCTTTCTTTCATACATATTACATACTAGCTTCCGCCCGCGTCTTCGCTCGCGTGGTACCGACATAAAAAGCCTATGCTGTATATTGCCTATTTTATATATGCCTAGCCTATATACAATTCCGGACTATAATCTAACTCTGTGCCAAATTTCATCCAAATCCGTTCGGCCGTTTGGGCGTGATTGAACCACAAACGTCCAAACATTGAAACATCCTCACAAACTTTCGCATTTATAATATTAGTAGGATTAATACATACAAACGCAAAATGTTGTAATACCATACTAGCGAGGCCGCGTGTGGAAGCTAGTTACCATCTTGCACAAAACCGATCCACATGATCTGAAACAAGAATAACTCAACACAAAGGAAAGGTAATGTCAATACAGAGCGTTGATTGCTCAAAAGCGAGAGCTTTCGAATTTAACTCCTAGCAGAATTTAGGAACAGTGAAAGCCGTCTGTTCAGATGTTAGATTATGTAGTTTATAGTTGGGATTAGTTCCAAAATTTCTAACGCTGGAGTTCACCAAACCACCAATCAGTCATAATCATGTGTACACTTCTTTAATAAGCGATGTGCTAAAGTTATAAATTAGCAAATAAGATATTTTTTACAAAAACTAAAAACCGACTTCAAATTCCTGAATATTTACAAGACAATATCAACCTTTTTGTTTTGTTATCAACCTCTTTGCGTTTTGCTTACCTACTGAGGATGACACTGGCCACCTAAACTTTCGTATAAAAAACAAAAGTAAGTATGACATCCATTCATCATCAATAATAAGTAATAACTCTTACGGTACTGACTGACTGACTGTCAATCAAACAAAGTGGTTTTAATCTCTGAAAATCAACGCAGATCCTAAAAAAAAATAAAAAAAATACAGCCGACTTGAGAACCTTTTGGAAGTACCTAGGTTAAAAAAACTTACTAGTATAGTAAAAATATCAGACTATTTAGATGAAAAAAGTCTTGGGACTAAATGTTCCATCTCTTATTATTAATAAATTTGTTACATATTGGATAAACTTAAACTACCTTATAAAATGATCGTTACAATGTCATTGATTAAATTAATATAAATGACCACCTATCTCTAGCCTCAAAGGTTTGCTGGAAGAAAACTCTTTTTAGGGTTAAGCTCGCTTTTGTACATGTCCTTTCATTTAGTTTGTTTTTTGTATGTGTTTTCTGTGTACAATAAAGAATAAATAAGCGGCGTGCATGTCTGAGAGGCAAGGGTTCGATTCCCGCTGCGGGACAAATGTTTGCATGAGCTACCATATTTTTTTTAATTCTTCTGATACCCACAATACAGGGAATCCTAGTGTGGAGTCATTTACGTGATATGGGTGCCCAGCAGTGGGCTTCCTTTGGCTGATGATGGTCGTAAGGCTGTGGCGGATTTGCCAGCAGGCTGAGTAAGCTTGAGCCTAGGCTCAAGCTTACTTGCCTTTATTATTTTTACTTAAAGGGTCTGATTTCTCGCAGAAGGAACGGTCCATAAGACATCTTTCCATGACTTTTCTCTTTTCCCTTTCATTTTAAATTCAACGTTAACGCAAACTTTTAAATTATATGGTAAAACACCCAGTTCGCGGCCCCCGACCAGTAAACTAAATTCAATCAATTGTGGGATTGTAAAAATAATCTAGGAACTGGCAATTGTAGAGGTAAGAGCGGGAAAAAAGTAGAGACTAAAAAAACGTAGTCACCGACATGTGAATGATAATCTCCTTTTTTTGGCGTCGGTTAAAGTCGTCACGTCCCATACTCGGTATATGAATTCCATGTTTTTATTCCATAAAAACGCGATGCCAGTAGTTTGCGATCCAATAACCCATTTGATGTTATGTTTGCCCTTTCAATTTGCAATAAATAGTAATAAAAACAACAAAAAAACTCGTAGGCTGTGGCTTAGCGTGAAAACGACGCAAAACTTTTGTAGAATGAGTTTTGAAATGTTGAGTAATATTTCACTTTAGGAACATTTCAATATTATACAGAGTTATTAAACTTATTTTATTAATATTATAGACGGCTCAATGTACCTAGATTTTGTTTGACCGCTACGAAAACTGCGGTTTCTAGTACTTGGGATTTTGGGATCATGCAGCCAGCCGTCACAAAACCCCGAGCATGATTTCAGTTAATACGATGTTTCAGTCATCATCATCATCATCAGCCTGATGAAGTCCACAGCTGAACATAGGCCTCCCCCAAAGAGTTCCATGACGAACGGTCTTGAGCCTTTTCCATCCACCGACGTCCCGCAACCTTAACAATGTCGTCGATCCATCGGGCGGGGGGCCTTCCAACACTGCGTCGTCCGGTTCGTGGTCGCCACTCGAGAACCTTTGTTCCCCAACGGTTGTCGGTTCTGCGAGCTATATGGCCGGCCCACTGCCACTTCAACCTGCTAATTCTGAAAGCTATGTCGGTAACCTTGGTTCTTCAACGGATTTCCTCATTTCGGATTTTATCACACAGCGAAACTCCGAGCATAGCTCTCTCCATAGCCCGTTGGGCGACTTTGAGCTTGTGTATAAGGCCAATAGTTAGCGACCAAGTCTCAGTGCCATATGTCATCACTGGCAACACGCATGTTTCAGTAATAGTACGAAAACAATTTAACGTACACATAAAAAAAAAAAAAATACGGGTGGCTTGAGAACCTCCTCCTATTTGAAGTCGGTTAATGTATTTGTATAACTTTTTGATATTGACATTATAACTGAGCAAAATCGCATCTATAGCATCTTCTAACCAACATCCGATCTTATTTGAACTAACTTAGTCATGGAATCTATACCAAGTGGGAGCATACGTTATATTTGGTGTTAAAATTTTACTATTTTCACTGTATCTCAAAAACCTAGAAGGCCTAGAATAAAGAATAATATTTGTTTTTTTTATACAACAGAGGTGGCAAACAAGTTTACGGCCCACCTGATGGTAAGCGGTTACCGTAGCCTATGAGCGCTTGCAATACCAGAGGCATCACGCACGCGTTGCCGACCCCGAACCCCCTTCTCTAAAGAGCTCTGGCAACCTTACTCACCGCAGGAACACAACGCTATTTGAAACAAATAATGTTATTTGGCTGCGATCTTCTGTAAGGCGGAGGTACCTCCCCAGACAGGCTGTTCCAATTCAGAACGAGAAAATCTCACCGTGCCCTACCTCCTCCTAAAATTATTTATTTTATTTTTGATATTTTCGGAAAACTTACAGCTAGCTTACAGAAAAGGTATTTTAATAAATATTAATATTAGATACATTTTTTTTAAACTAATTAATCACTTTATTAACAGAAAGAAACTTAAAACTAATACAAGTTAATATCTACAAAATACACAAGAAACAGATGAGCCATCTAAATACCGTTACAAACGATCTATAGATAGCTCAACTGATCCATAATTAAGAATACCAATTAAAAGTTTTCCCAAATAAGATAAGAATTTAATAGGTAAATAATATATAAACAGGAGAAGTAGACGACATTTAGAAAAATTGGAATACCAGGTTATAAAAATCAAAGTTTTTTTTATTTCTGACCCTACATAAGATTCCCTGTGTCGTGGGTATCAGAGACTACGAGTACCATGGTACCACAACACCCAGACCCGAAACAAATTCTAGATCATGCAAACATTTGTCCCGCAGCGAGAATCGAGCCCACACCCCTTGCGTCTCAGAAGGGCACTCGCCCACTACCCCACTAACTAAATTGAAAAAACAGTGGTTATCATCATCATCTCCCTGCCCTTATCCCACTTCATGTGGGGTTGGCACAACATGTTTTTCTCTTCCACTCCCACAAATGCAATAGGTGGCATAATTGCGTTTAAATAGAACAAATTGCTTTTTTTTTTATAACAAAAGTCCGTGGTGGCCCCGGCTAAAGAATAGGCCCCTCCATCCGCGGATGTCGTAAGAGGCGACTAAGGGAAAAAGCTAGGGGATGGGCAGCAGCGTCCCTCATTTTAACAACGATAGCTCTAACTGCGCTCGCCAACCCGCATGCCCAGCGTGGTGAGTATGGGCAAATCCCCCCACATGATAAGGAATTCGCTCTGTCTGTGGGGAGGCCATGTTCAGCAGTGGACGTCGTACGGCTGAAATGATGATAGTGATGATGATAACAAAAGTTTTATGTCATATGAATTAGGTTCAAGTATTTTATGTTAAGAGATTCTTCCACGGAATCCTAAAAGAGATGCGAATGAGGGCAAATACAAAGATTTTACGTGACCAAAATCCAATACGTTGTGTCCTGTACACACGTGACGCGGGTTCGCGATGCTTCCGTATAATAAGAGATATATCGCTGTTTATTATAGTCTAGGAGATATAGCAGTGTATACTATAGTCTAGGAGATAATAGTGTAGAAGATGACATAGCTAGTTTACCGTGAGGCTCGTGTTTATGCCTTTTTGTTTTATCTTGAGAGGGATTTTGAGGAGAACTTACTAAGAAAAGAAAACTTTTGTTGATTGTGTAAGCCTCATTTAGGTGCTTTTATTTTTAGGCTTTAGGACATGCCAGTTTCGTCACGATGTTTTCCTTCGCCGTTCGAGAGCACTAGTACTAGTAGTATATATACCTAAAGCACATACATTTTCCGAATATAGGATAATATGTGCTATAGGTAATTATCATTGGGTACGACCAACCTGTGGATCGGAACATTACCATGACCTCCCCAGTGCTCAAGATGATAGGATAGTAGATAGAATGTTTCCAACTATACGTAACAAAGAAAAGTTGCTCCTAGAAAATGTATATTAGAATGTTGATGACTACTTGAATGATACATCTTAATTTAACTGACATTTTGTATTTTATTGACATTTTTATTTTATTTTATATCAATAAGAATTGTTTTTTAAATGCGCAGTACCTGAAGTAGATTCCACCTACTCTACCTACTTACCTTCCAGTTCTGCATTCTGCAATAATAATTATAAATAATATGTGTGTAGTGTGATAGTCCATCTATGTTAATGGTCTGAAATAAATGATTTATATATATTATATATATTAAATACTAATGATTGTGCAACTTTTTTTTTTACTAAATTTTGTTTATATAATATAATTTATTTCTATTTTGATTTTGTACCTAATTATATTGCATGCTCTGAAGCTGACGATGGCAGACCTATTTTAATTTGACATATTTTTGTAACCCATTTTCGCAATAAATGAATCTGAATCTGAAGAAATTGAATCTTGAACGCCATTCAAGTTCCACTAAGATCTTACTAGTAAACAGATCGTTCGGTTCCAAGAACCAACTAATCCCTGGACGCTATAATAAAGTTAGGACAACTAGTTCAGTTGACGGGCTACTCAAAATGATTGGCGAGCAATATTGTCGACTCAATTTTGCACTGTAAATATAGTAGGTATAGTGCAACTGAGATACAAGGTAAATTATAAAATGTATGTAAGCCCAATGGGGGCTTATAATACATCAAAATGGCAATAAAGTTTGTTCTAAGATTTTGAAACGATATTGTTGAATGGAAAAAAAACACGTTTACACAATCTGCTGTTTTAGGGTCAAATCAGATAAAACTCAATTATTCTTTGTTAAATTCTCGTATATAAAGTTAAATTTATCCTACTAATATTATTAATGCGAAAGTTTGTGAGGATATTTGGATGTTAGGATGTTTGTTGTTCAATCACGGCTAAACGGCCGAACGGATTTGGATGAAATTTGGTACATAGATAAATTATAGTCTGGAATAGCATATAGGCTATTTTTTATGTAAGTACTACGCGAGCGATGCCGCGGGCGTAAGCTAGTATGTTATAAAGGTGATAAAAATACCAAAATGAGGTAATATAAAAAAGATCGGCAATTAATATTTTAATTTTTTTTTCGCTAAGTAATTTGCTCTCTTTTTGTTGACAAAATTAGACCCGTGTCGTGATTAAAACATAAATTGAAAAATAAACTAAATTAAGTATTTATTTGTGTTTGTATTTTAACATGTTGTGTTTTGTAAAGTTATTATTAGGGCGAACGCGTCAGTTGGCTTGAAATAAGATTTGTTGTGGTAAGCTTACTAGACTTTAAGTCCATAGGTTGGTTACTCCGTGGCTTAAGCCCTGTATTTTACAATGGCGTAAGCTCTTCGCAAACAAACGAACAAAAGCTCCAGCAAGCTCTGTGTATACTGATGGATCGATTCTGTTAGTCTTGCGAACTATCGATTGGCCCAGGCTTCTCTTGCTACTTAGCCTAAGATTGAGAACTTTTATCCTAATCCTACTAATATTATAAAATATTGTGCGGATGTTTGGATGTTTGTTGCGACGTCAAAGCAACTGCATCATGTTTTACATTACTGAAGCACCCAACTTTTAGTGCACGTCCAGAGTGCCAATAATCACACTGTAGCTCAAATGTATGAACCGAGCTTAGCTGCTGTTTGCTAAAAAGCAGCTTACGTTATTTGACGACCGATATATTACAATTGGCCATAAGCCTGTGTGCCTCCGTATAACATAAATAAAGACGGTCAAGTGCGAGAACTCGCGCCCTGAGGCTTCCTTACCATTGGTCGCAGGTTCGAATCCCGTTACGCACCAATGGATTTACTAGTCAGAAAATCCGTACACGTGGTCAGAAACTCAAAATTCCAAGTTTAGGAAGTGACAAACTTATATTTGCGGTTGCTCACCTAGTAATTTTATGATATCGACCGCAAATATAACTTTGTTTCCTAAAAAACTTTGAATTTCCTCAATTTAAGACTTTTCCCTTTAACTGTGTCACAAAATCTCCTAGCATTCCAAATTTCAAAATTGTAAGGTAACTGGAAGTACCCTAGAGGTTTTTGATTTTCGCCATTTCCATACAAAAATTATACATTCATTGCCATATCTTTTTAATGCATTAAGCTAGAGCTTTGATTTTTATACGTCACCATAAGCCCACCTTAATAGTTTGTATTAATTTCAAGTTGATACCTTTAGTCGTTTCTGAGAAAACGGGTCTTGACAGACGGACAACAAAGTGATCCTATAAGGGTTCCGTTTTTCCAAATGAGGTACGGAACCCTAAAAAATAGTACGAATACGGCTGTTAGATACGATTCACCGCTACTCACCACCACTCCAGTGTTGAATATCGAGTGGAATCGACAACTATTGCACCGCAGTACTGTGGCAACATCAGTAAATTGTCAATTTAGCTGCGTCGCCCCACAGCCGGCTGATTACGTAAGCCGGGCTTTTGAGGTGGGCTGTAGCGGGTTAACAGCTTGTTTAAACAAGATAGCTTGGCTTAATGGCTTAGAAATACTAGCTTAATCTATAAAATCATGGGAAATTGAGCTCTATGTAGCTATGGAGAGGGTGGAGGCTATAATTCGAGGTTTTTTACGGATAAATTAGGATTTCGGGGAAACGACGGCCATTGAAGCATAAATATACTTGAAATAACAGCGTAGGACAGCCCCCCGCTAGATGGAAAGACGACCTTATAAAGGATGGACAAAATCAGTCGTTCTGGAAATAAAAATAACTAACTTCAACTTTGACTCACTTGGGTTTACTCTAGAATTGGCCTCAAGCCATTTTAGCTACATGATTTTTTAGGCTTGTTTGTTACGTCGTGGCCAAATTTTTTAAAGATTTTACAGTAAATAAATTTACTAGTGTATATATTGTATACTATCCCGAAAAGGATGATGATGATGAAGTAGCAATCTTCATTTTGAACTTCTCGTAAGTTTGATAATTACCCAATCTAAAAGAAGATGAAAATACCAAAATCAGCTATAAAAGCGTTTTTTTTTCGGATAATATTCTTACTTTTCTGATGATAGAAGTTCTTCCGGGATAGTATTAGTCCTACTATCCTACAAATAGCCTACTTCCTTCCTACTTTATAAATATGTGTATATATACGCGAAAGTTTGTAAGTATGGATGGATGGATGGATGTTTGTTACTCTTTCTCGTAAAAACTACTGAATGGATTTTAATGAAACTTCACAATAATATAGCTTATACACCAGAATAACAAATAGGTTACAATTTATAAAGATATTGTGTGAATTGTCCAAAACATGACGATAAGTGTCAAGTAAGTATATATACTAATCCTGCGCAGACGAAGTCGCGGGCACCAGCTATTACTTAATATGAATACTTATTTAGTATAAGTAACAGAAAAATAATAATAATAACAGTTGTAAATTAAACTAAAATAATATTATACTAGAAATGAACTCTGTTTTAAACGACTACGACTACAAGTAGAAAACAGAGTTTAGATCACCAACCACAGGCAGCGTGCCCAAAAGGCTGGCGACGTTACCTCGTTGGATCGCTATACTGATCCTTTGTCCGAGGTAAGCACCAGCCCTTCGGTCATTGGTCTCATCCACAATATAATATAAATACTTAATATGAATCATGAAGATAATAACGATCCAAAAAAATTATTAATCGCTTTCTCTTATCAACTGCGTCACCTCGTTAGCAACCTAACACAAACTAATCCTAAAGGAAAAAGCTATGCTGCCTGAATATCTTCTTACCAATTGGACCCACTTGGGCCCACTCGGACCCACTCGGGTCTGATACGACCCACTTCATTAATATGAGGGCACTTGTCCCTGTAGTATTGCATTTAGTTATATTTCGGTATAAGGTCGAGTTTTCTTTGGAGAAATGGGTTCAGCAGAGATGTAAGGTTCTAACAGGTTGTGATTATTTCCGTCAGTACCAAGAATATACTTCATCATCAAGTCAAAGTCAAAGTCAAAAGGCATTTATTTCAATAAAATCACTAGGATCACTTTGAAACGTCTTAGAAACTAGGTGAAGCTATGCCTGTTCCTTGCGACTAAGCCTAGAAGAATCAGGCAACAAACACGGCTTGATGCCTATCATTTTTTCGATGATCCTTTTTACAAAATGGAATTTAAAGCTTCAGTGTGGTGCCGATCGAACTAGGTGAGGCTCAAAAGAAAAGTTATCTAATTATAATCCCTATATACGTTATAAATAAGAGCTTATAAAAATGTGAAAAAAAGAAGACAAATGTGAGCTTCAACAAATGATCTAAGGGCAGCACACGCTACACTTGATGAAATATGTACCTGATGCTTCTATAAAATTGAATAATACTTAAAATATGATGCAAGCAAAAACTGTAAAGACACTGCAAAATTGCATTTTAGCTGTCGAGGGGCAGAGCGACTTCAGGCCATGCAGTTTTATCATTTATATAATCATTTAATTTATAGTACGCTTTCTTAATAAGATTATTCTTTATGTACACTTTAAATCTTCTAATAGGAAGTTGCGTCGCGTTTACCGGAAGTTTATTATAAAATCTTACCATATTCCCCATAAAAGACCCATTTACTTTTTGTAATCTAAATTTTGGAATGCACAATTTATTTTTGTTTCTTGTGTTAATATTATGCACATCACTTTTTTTCTTAAAGCTAGCCATGTGCTTATGTGTGTACAATAAGTTTTCGTAAATATATTGTGAAGTTACAGTTAAAATGTTAATTTCTTTAAAAAGTTCCCTCAAGGAGTCCCTTGACTTCATTTTATAAATGGCACGTATTGCTCGTTTTGTAAAACAAATATGATCATCATATACATCATCATATACATCATCATCATCAGCCTGTAGAAGATCACTGCTGGACATAGGCCTCTCCCAAAGAGTTCCATGACAAACGGTCTTGAGCCTTCCCCCTCCACCGACTTCCCGCAACCTTCACAATGTCGTCGGTCCATCGGGTGGGGGGCCTTGCAACACTGCGTCGCCCGGTTCGTGGTCGCTATTCGAGAACCTTTACTCCCCAACGGTTGTCGGTTCTGCGAGCTATATGGCCTGCCCTCTGCCACTTCAACTTGCTAATTCTGAGAGCTATGTCGGTGACCTTAGTTATTCTACGGATTTCCTCATTTCTGATCTTATCACGTAGTGAAACTCCAAGCATAGCTCTCTCCATAAACCGTTGCGCGACTTAGAATAAATTTTGCCGTTACTTAATGGTGTATCGGCCGTGGTGGCCCCGGCTGATGAATAGGCCCCTCCATTTCTACCCGTGGATGTCGTAAGAGGCGACTTAGGGAAACAAAGCTAGGGGATGGGCAACAGCGTTCCCTATCAACAAGAGCTTGCTTGTGCTCGCCAACCCGCACGCCCAGCGTTCCGAGTATTGGCAAATACCCCCTCAAATGATTGTTTCTGATAATCTATGGCTTATGTTCAGCTGTGGACTTCCTACGGCTGAAATGATGATGATGAATCAGTGCTTTAAGAGCCATTTTACTATTTGTGAACTCTTTTATAACCGTCCTAAACAAATGCTTTTCCTATCACTGCAAACCAATACCAACCCTTTTTTTTTATTCAACTGAGGTGGCAAACAAGCATACGTCCCACCTGTTGGTAAGCGATTACCGTAGCCTATGAGCGCTTGCAATACCAGAGGCATCACGCACGCGTTGTCGACCCCGAACCCCCCTCCCCCTAATGAGCTCTGGCAACCTTACTCACCGCAGAAACACAACACTATTGGAACAAATAATGTTATTTGGCTGCTATCTTCTGTAAGGCGGAGGTACCTTTCCAGGCGGGCCGCTCCAATTTAGAACGAGAAAATCTCGCTATGCCCTACCTCCTCCAACTTGCTTTAAGTTAGGCATAGCATAGGAATCCACCATAGACATTCCTAGCTTTTTACATTAGGTTAGCTTGTAGCTCTTACTATTTTTACTGATGTATTTGGTCATAAGAATAGGCTATTTTATTCACAGACTAGAGTCACAGGTAGTAAAATTGCATTCGTTCGTTTGGTCTCGCTAAGAACGGGCACACTCGAGTGATCGTTAGCCACTGCGATTGTGTAAGTACTTGAGTCCACAACAAGGTTACTACTAGTCGAACTCGAAGTAGAGATTGAAAGAAGAAGAGGACTTTTGCTTATCAGTAATGCCAGACAGTCAAATACATAGTGCTAACCCCACATTATGATAACCTGTGCCGTGTGTATCAGAAACCAAGAGTTCCATGGTAGCACCCAAATCTGAAACAAATATTTGCAGATCACGCAAACATTTGTACCTTGCGTCTCAGACGAGCCCCCACCGACGCCGAGGATGCCAAATTTTCAAACTGTGAGAACGCAGTTTGGCGTTTGCCCTGAGTCTCGAGTTCGTAATGTTTGTTTCACCACTCACCAGTGAATTGAGACGGCTCATTTAAATGCGGACTCGCCTATCGACATATGATTTTAAACCACAGGTTCTAAGATTACAAGCCACGCTCTTCCGTCAGGACCGATTATATGTGGCGAACATTTAAACAATCAAATGGATCAAGAATAATAAATAAACTTTATTTACAGAAAGAAACTTAAAACTAATACAAGTTAATATTTACAAAATACACAAGAAACAGTTGAGCCATCTAAAGACCGTTACAAACGATCTATAGAATAATATACAAGATTTGTTTGTAGTGATTTGCGTTCGAGATATCAGCATATGGTAGAGTTAAAGCCTCGGGACCATATCTCGTTATGAGACCGAGAAATGGAAGGCATTGAAGTGTTCTTCTATTTTACTTATTATTGCGGCTTTGGACAACTGAGTTTTTTCGTAAGGTTTTTGAAAGTACTTCCTTGTTGCGTTCAAACGCAGACGCCAAATACTTACATTGAAATCTAGGGCGCTCACGTTCCTGGGCACGAACGCACGTAACATAATATAAATTTGCGTCTGCGTTTATACGTAGCAAGGAACGCGTACCTTTATGATCACCTCTATGAACCTCCATTCGGGATGGTATTGTATTATGTATGAATCATCCTACTTCCTACTAATATTATAAATGCGAAAGTTTGTGAGGATGTTTGGATGTTTGTTATTCAATCATGCCGTAACGGCTCAACCGATTTCGTTGAAACTTGGAATATAAAGAGTTATTTACCTAGAATAGCATATTAGCTAGCGAAGCCGCGGGCGGAAGCTAGTCTTGTATAAATTAATCTCAAAGATTATATTTTCGGAAACCCCAAAATCCCCCCAAATCATATAAAAGAACTACCCCTAAAAACACCCCATTAAAAAATACGGTGGTTAATCACTATTTTTCGTAACTGTTGGACAAAACAAACATATTTTAACGTTTAACTTCACCTACTGCAGTTAAACCACAAAGTTTCCATTGAAGTCACCTGCCCTATGCTTTTAAAGTCAATGAAATCGGGCCAAAGGCATTTCCATATAGATGGAAAAACTTGAAATTCGCTTACTTACCGCCCGCTACCACTTTGTGAGGTGACCATACGTTACTTAGTAGTGTTCACACGTATTTTGAAAGTTTTTTTTTTATGTTATACGGAGGCAAACAGGCTTACGGCCCGCCTGATAGTAAGTTACCGTCGCCTATAGACATCAGCAAGACCTGGAGCATTGCTAATTCGTTGCCTGCCGAACCCATCCTCCTAAAGAGCTCTGGCAACCTTGCAAATAAAGTAATCACACCGATGATGATAACCAACACGATCAACATGGTATGAAGGTTATCCACGCGTCCTCCAATATTCTTCAGTATAGCATCATTTCCTGCTGCTGCATTCTGAAAAACCTCTTCCTTTTCCACTGTAGCTCGACACATTTTTCCTTTTTATAAAAATCTTCGAATTCCAAAAAAAAAACACACCATCCCAACGCGTATTTACTCCTCTCGCGCTGGGCATGGCAAGGTCGCCATGTCGTGTTGGAGGTTGTTCGGGAGTGGAGGTGGTAATTATAAACACGTCTGGTTCGCTTGACACTCGTTTATTACTGTCGCTTAACCTATTACACACACACATGCATACGAATGCATGTCACATACCACCACACCCTTTTGATCAAGCGAGCGAAGGTCTCTCAAACAATTTGGACGAATCAGTGTTGTACATTTGTTAGATAATCATTTTCGAACCCTCAATCCGATTTGTATGGATAAGAAAGTCAACAGGTTGTTCGTCTTATCTGAGTTATTCCTAATTAATCCTTTCACTACACTGATTATTTCATCGACCGTCATAGGCCCTTTTCAGGGCCACCACACTTCAACCAGGTCACTGACCTAATACAAGACCAAGAAAGAATCAGTGACACGAAAAGAAGCAGTAACTAACCTCCGCCCGAGGCTTCGCTCGCGTGGTACCTGAATAAAAGGAGCCTAATGCTATTATAAGTAAAGAACTCTATCTTTTCCAACATTCGGCGTGAACAACAAACAAAACATCTACCACACAACACCATCAAGATCAGACAGCCTCAAAGAGAATCAAAAATGTTCGCTCCAAAAACTGTTAAAATTTTACGTCGAGCAGACGAGGTTTGAATTTTCAAAATTATAAAGGAGAAAAAAGGTCTTTGGGACGGTTTTTTGTTAACGCTAAAAGCACTAGTGGATTGGTGGAAGTAGCACCTTCCGATCCACAGGGGGTTTGAGCCCGGTCGTGCACCAATGGAAAATTTATGTGGCATGTCCTAGAACCTAAAACTCGAAGACATGTGACATGAGCACGAAAGAAGCCTCTAAAAGGCGCACTTTAATCCTTTAACTACACTGATTCTTTCAGCGACGATCATAGGCCCTTGTCAGGGCTACCATACCTCAATTTGTTCACTGAACTTATACTGGATGACCAAGAAAGAATCAGTAACACAAGCAAGCAACGCTTAACCTCTACACCGATTTGAGCCCACCACGCAAGCAAAGCCATGGTCATAGGCTAGTGCTATTCTTCAAAGGCAATTCAAACGCATTCGGCTCGAGATTGAATGACATCGCACAACGTGTGTTCAAAAATCGAATGTCATGTCGACCTGGCGATGATGTTCGGAGTTTAAAATTGCAGTATCCGTGGGTTTGACAGTTTTGGAAATTAAACTTGCGTCATCTAAATAAGACCTTATTTAGTAGTTATTACGCTTTATTTTTATCTTTCAACTAGTTCACGTGGTGTGTGACTTTTTTTGTTGCTGCTGTTTTCGCATTCAACCTCTTTGGGCCACCTACGCTGCATAACATCGTTGACAAAAAATAGAAGAAAATTCAAACTTGGATCATAGCCATAGAGTAGGAACTTAACAATGGATGTCTCTTCCCTTTAAAAAATGATTTAAATTACCAGCCAGTGGTGTCCACTCAGACATTAAACTATATCTAAGGTAAAATGCGAGCCGCGATCGACAATTCATTATTTGAAAATGTTGTTACGAGTAGATTTCACATTTCCATACAAAACGATGTTCAGAAATTTCGACTTTAAACACGATTTTTGCTTAAGAGACGTGTAATTTGGGATTTTTCCTCTACTCCCAGATTAATTCCCCATCGATTGGTACAACATATCTAGAGCAAAAGTGACTAAGCCCCGGGTTTCTTCACAATGTTTTCCTTCACCGTTTCGAGCACGTGTCAAGGCGTTTTTAACATTTTCGTACATATAAATCCATTGTTGGACGCTCGGGATTCAAACCCATGCACGACCAGATTGAAAGTCGAGGGTTTCCACTAGGCCAACACAGCTTATAGGATTATCTTAAACACATAATTATTGTACAATTTGTATGAAAACAGTAATCCATCTTCAATACAAACACACAGGCATTAGGAAGATAACGCGCACATCAATAATTTATGTTGGAGATTATGACGTCACCACAAATTATGCTCGATACAGTGTTGCCAGATCCCAAATTCAGACGGCTCTTTCGAGTAAAAAATTTAACACCAAAGAATCACATAATTACATGTAGTGTATGCCTTACACCACGCTGGTTCCTAGCAGGACAACTCCCTCGCTGTTATCATATCACATAACGCATATAATATCTCACAGTGAATTCCCGCGCGCCTGCTCGTGCCGGCTTAACCACAGACTGACTCACTCCCAGAGAGTATGTATCCATCTCTCCATCTCAGATGTCATCTGTTATCTGTCACTGTCAGTTGTCCCCCGGAGAGAGCATAAGTTAAGGAATGCAGGTATCCTTAAATACTAGTCACTACATTACATATAAAGTTAACATACATACATCATACATCTAAAGTTCTCACCAATCGCTGGTTTGGCATGCCTTCTTAGCCTCTGTTTCATGTAAAATCAAGCAAGCATTAATTAGTTTCAATCTGCGGAAACTTTTAAATGGTCTTTAGTTATAGTTTAGGATTATTAAGTAGTTTTTTTTAAGACTGTTTGTTTTCATAAGATATATAAAAAAAAACATATTTTTTTCCTTCACTCACACAGACTGAGATGATATATTTTTTTCTGTTTTTTTTGTTTTCAATTCTACTCACGACGAGTCCAAAGAGTTCCCTGTATCTTTGTGAAGAAACAAAAAGTGCGAGGGGAGTAAAAAAATACACTCCAGCCTGCCAGGGATAAATCCTAACCTAACCAATATTATAAATACGAAGATGTGTTTGTTTGTTGGTTTGTCCTTCTTTCACGCAGCAAAGGTGCTATCGATAAACGACACGAATAATCTTTTTTTTTATTGAATGGATATTTTTTCTTTTAGAATTTGTGAATGACATAAATTAAGCTACTTCTTATCTGCAAAGCTGCTTTCGATTTTTTTGTAATACTAGTATTACAAAAAAATCGAATATACGTATTAGAAGTACTATAATGTATTAGCAGTGTTGGAAGGCGATGGACCGACGACATTGTGAAGGTTGCGGGAAGTCGGTGGATAGAAAAGGCTCAAGACCGTTCATTGTGGAACTCTTTGTGGGAGGCTTATGTCTGATTCTACAGGCTGATGTTTATGATGATGATGGTATTCATTATCTTTGGTACCTATTTTTATAATCGAACAGTGTTACCCGGATCCGTCTTTTGGAAACAATCTGGCTCAATTCCATCCCACCTCTATGCCCAAATGGTTCTTAGCATAAGCAGCTTTCAAGCCTTTGTACGTAAGTACTATAATCGTATGTAATGATAATGATACAAATGATGCCAATTTAGAGTATCAACTATGAATTGAGAACTCTAATCACGCCCATACACGTGCTGATATATATATAATGCTCAAATCATATTATGTTTTCTACAAGTAGTTAGTACCATAGACAAAACAATAATCTTCTTTACAGTGCGCTTTAAGATTGCCCCCTGCGCATTTGGTACTCGCATTTTTTGATACCATTTTGATTTTTTGGAATCATAAGTGTGGGATCAGGACTATGTACTATGTAACTGTTGGGTGTTTCTTAATTTTATCAAGCAACATATGAATATACACATATTCTTATCGAAATAAAAGTACTATGCAATGTGTGGCCAATTCTGGCGAATTTTATTTTAGGCCGCCCGAGGGCGAATTCGGTGGATAGAAAAGGCTCAAGACCGTTCGTCATGGAACTCTTTGGGGGAGGCCTATGTCCAGCAGTGGACATAGGCCTCCCCCTATACAGGCTGATGATGATGGTAAAATGAAAAAACGATCATAACTAACACTCTTCTCATTGCATGACTTTCATTCCTCCTCATTGCATGTGCATATCAAGCTAACCTTTAGAGAGTCTATTACTCGGACCAAATATTTGCAGATCATGCAAACATTTGTCCCGCAGCGAGAATCGAACCCGCACCTCTTGCGTCTCAGGCGAGCACTAGCCCGCTACGCCACCGAGCTTATACGTATCATCATCATCAGCTTGTAGAAGTCCACTGCTGGACTGCCTCCCCCAAAGAGTTCCATGACGAACGGTCTTGAGCCTTCTCCATCCACCGACTTCCCGCAACCTTCAAAATGTCGTCGGTCCATCGGGTGGGGCTTATAAGTATAGTTAACTTCAAATAGCATGTAATTACCAATTTTTTTCAAGGTACCATGTAATCAATACCGCAACAGGAACATCTATACTCGATCACCCAACAAGGTTGATAGTTTGTTCAGTCGATTAAAGGCCTACGCGCACCAGGAAGGAATGGCAGAGGATTTTGACATCGGTCAGCGCACACTATCCGTGTGGTGTGCATGTACCCCCGCTTGCACTGCCTCACCCCGCGGCATGTCACGGTGGATTCTTTAGCGCGCTTTCCAATTCCGTGGCAAGAAATCCCTTATGGTGCCGTTTCTAAACATTGCAATTTATGTCGTATTACCACTAGATACGTTTGAACATCATCATCAGCCTAC
This sequence comes from Anticlea derivata, assembly GCA_947579855.1. Lineage (NCBI taxonomy): Eukaryota > Metazoa > Arthropoda > Insecta > Lepidoptera > Geometridae > Anticlea > Anticlea derivata. Next base: position 7,622,758 of record OX388281.1, read on the forward strand.
AGAAGTCCACTGCTGGACATAGGTCTCCCCCAAAGAGTTCCATGACGAACGGTCTTGAGCCTTCTCCATCCACCGACTTCCTGCAATCTTCACCATTTCGTCGGTCAATTGGGGGGCCTTCCAACACTGCGTCGCCCGGTTCGTGGTCGCCATTCGAGAACCTTTACTCCCCAACGGTTGACGGTCCTGCGAGCTATATGGCCTGCCCACTGCACTTCAACTTGAATGTAATTTAGTAAAAATATAAAATAGTATGCCATGCGTCCCGGTGTGCGTAGGCATTAACCTTGCAAACGCCCGCCGGCGGGCTATTCGATTAATTGTCACCGGCCACTCTATTAAGGTTAATAATTTAATCGAATCAGGGCCAGCCTCAGAGATTTTTGCGGTTAATATTTAACGGTACACGGTTACCACAAAGAACGGGTTAAATGGAAAATTGTATGATAAAAGGGGCACGTACCTATATAATGTTTGGACGTGACGGCCCTTTAGACGTCTCGTGTGCCTACTCGTGTACCATAACTAGTCCGATAATATGAAAAGGTTTTATTTTATACAAAAAGGTTTAACCTTGATTTTTCTGTTTTGCAAATTAGTTAAAGCTTTCTTTTAGCTTTGTTGGCCTGGTGGTAGGTTTCCTGACTTTGAAAGAAAGAAGGATAGAAAATACTTTTATTGGTAACCATTTTTGGTTTTGTGTAGACTTAGGTTAACGAGTAGAGGTAGGCACAAAAAATTGCCAAGGTGGTCAATAGTACGGAGATGACGGAGAGGACTTTCGATCCGAAGGTCGTGGGTTCGAACTCAGTCGTGCATCAATGAGTCTCTACATGAAAAACTTAAATGCGCGTTATGAAGAAAAATCATCATCATCCACAGCCTGACTTAACCCTTCTGAAGGAAAATATCAGAGGGCTTGCACTCTGTCACGTGTGGAAAACTTAGTGCTGTAAAAATGTGGACATGGGCCAAATGTTCGGTCATACCTTTGACTACCTCTTAGATATCTCTAATCCCCTCAGATAGATCTCATTACCTGGAGATATGAGAGGATGTCTACCATTCTTGAGAATAAAAGCCATGAGCCTATATTTTTTATTATTAAAATTTTTCACTCCGCTCACACACTCTTTCAACTTACACAGATTCCGGTTAGAGGGCTATTTTGAAAATAACAGGCGACTGTATTGTGGTATTAATTGTATAAAATTGTATAATAAAATTGTAACAAAAAGTTGTTGTGAGCAAAAATTTCGAAAAGTATTTCTGGTGTGGAAAATTGAACTTTTTTTAAAAGGTAGATAAGTATCGGAATTTTTGTCCTTTTTGTTCAGCCCCAAAATGTTTTAATCAAAACTTGTTTTTTTTATAAGATGATAATTGAAATTATGAATCAAACTTTTCATCGTTTGACTGGCCTCATAGCTCAGTTGGTAGTAACTCTGCCTTCTGCGCTAGAGGTTACGGGTTCGATCCCCGCACTGGACAAACATTTGTGTGATGAACACAGATGTTTGTTCTGTGTCTTGTTGTTAAATATTAATCTATTATGTCTATCAGTCTCTGGTACCCATAGTACAGGCTATGCCTAGTTTGGGATCAGTTGACCGTGTGTGATATGTCCGGAATATTTATTTATTTATTTATTTATTTATTATCGTGCTCCGATGCACGGTGAACCCGTGTTCCAACGGCTTGCGATATCTTATTCACTGACCTAATACAGGATGACCAAGAAAGAATCAGCGGCACGACAAGAAGAAGAGAGTGGGAGAGTAGAGCAGGAAAACATGTTTTGCCGACCCTACATAATGTGGTACAAGGGCAGGAAGATGATGATGATTATTCTGTGATGTCCATTACTCCTCAGCCTTTAACAAGAAGTCAGTCAGCAGAACAATAGCGGCAATACAAATGATTGATAGCAAACCTACGAATTCACGATTGAACTTTCAATTAATAACTACTATTGTTGAAATCGAACTCGGAATTGCCACTGGGACTACAGTTGGGTAAACTTCACCATATTCGTTAACCGGTCGTTCAACGCTTGGCCTCACAGAGCTACTGTCACCAAAAGGGTGGCTTATGGGTTTATTTGGGCGTTTAGTAAACTGTTTCTTCAGATTACTGCTGGAAGGCAAGATCGCTTGCTTGCATGATTGCGAAATCTTAAAAAAAACAACCAACATATGCATATTTGTATCATTTATTCTTCTTTGGAACACTAGGAACACTTGGTTTTGTTATTTACATCAAATTTTAGCGGCTGTACATAGGCTTTGTCAATACGTTGCAATCTAGTATCGTGTTTTGTTCTGGTTCCGACGGAAGATCAGCGTTGTGATGGCCATGTTTAATGGCTATCACAACATAATGCTGAGTCGGACGCCATTTCGTAGCATTTAAGTGTTCTTTTTTCTTTTTCTTAGTCTTAGTTTGTATAGTCTAGTCCATAAGGTGTTGGGTAATATTAAGGTGCCTTTTAATGCTACGAATAAAAGTATTTTCTTTCTTTCTAGTAATAATAATATTTGCCAATTAATCATGTCATTCTAAATCAGTACAATCTAACAAATATCAAATCAAACGTCACATATATAGTGCAGTGTAGTACAAAGGTGGTACATAAGTACAAGGTGATTTAGAATATGTATACTACCACGAAAGGGGGTTATTCAACGTCCAATTGGCAATAAAGTTTGTTCTATTATCTATCAAAAGCTGGATCGACGACATTGTTAAAGTTGCGGGAAGTTGGTGGATGAAAACTGTTTAGGGGAGGCCTATGTCCAGAAGTGGACTTCTACAGGCTGATGATGATCAAGGTTCAATCGATATTTTGTTCTATTATCTATCGAAGGCCCCCTGATGGATCGACGCCATTGTTAAAGTTGCGGGAAGTTGGTGGATGGAAACTGTTTAGGGGAGGCCTATGTCCAGCAGTGGACTTCTACAGGCTGATGATGATCAAGGTTCAATCGATATTTTGTTCTATTATCTATCGAAGGCCCCCTGATGGATCGACGCCATTGTTAAAGTTGCGGGAAGTTGGTGGATGGAAACTGTTTAGGGGAGGCCTATGTCCAGCAGTGGACTTCTACAGGCTGATGATGATCAAGGTTCAATCGATATTTTGTTCTATTATCTATCGAAGGCCCCCTGATGGATCGACGCCATTGTTAAAGTTGCGGGAAGTTGGTGGATGGAAACTGTTTAGGGGAGGCCTATGTCCAGCAGTGGACTTCTACAGGCTGATGATGATCAAGGTTCAATCGATATTTCATGCTCGAACAATTTGGCACGTCGCCGTCGTCGCTCGTTCGTTCAACACCAACGGTTGTGACGTCGCGACGTCTGACGACCGGCAGTATAACTGTAACCGCCCATTTATGTCGGTGAACGTTGTCCAAGTGGATTACAGCCCACACCGTGCATAAATATAACATCTAAATAAACAATAGGCCCCGGGGCGTGCATTCAAATGTAAATGAACTAAAAGTGAGACCGGGTCGAAGCGGACGCTTTAACACTGAAGCGTATCTTTTGGATAAACTTCGTTCATTCATTCCAAAACGATTTTATTTTTATTCGGGCCCAAATGGTTTTTACTGAATCTTTCGTCGACGGTCATAGGCCCTTTTCAGGATCACCATGCCTCAACCTGGTCACTGACCTTATACGGGGTGACCAAGAAAGAATCAGTGACACGACATAAATAAACGGTTTTTGGCTTCCAACGAAAACAGTAATATTATAAACCAATATAAAGTGAGCGTAGGGTGTACAGTAAAAAGAAAAATATTAAAATAATCTAATTGTCAAACTATATTTCACACCTATTCATTTCAAGTTCCTTTACCCGTTTCTTAGAAAAAGGGTCCTGACTGACAGACAACAAAGTGATCCTATAAGGGTTTAGTTTTTTCAAATGAGGTACGGAACCCTAAAAAATGATTAAGGTGCTATTGCTAGTGCTAATGCTATTTAAAAGCTAATGAAACGTTTATCTCAATTGTGCCTTAACGACCATCAAAGCACCAACTTTTACCCGACACTGCGTGATCAGTTCGGGGTGAAACACTAGTAATTTTAGTGTAACAAGGTTCGGTGTGACCATCGGCTTGAACAAAAGCGACCGGACAAAACAACGGCATCGCCGCTCAAGATAAGTCCAGATCGTCTGAATGGAGTACGCAAAGAGAACATTTCAAATTGGATTAAACTACCTTACGTACCTAACTTTGAAAGAAAATTACAGAAATCCTTAGGCACCACCTCCAGGAGCGAGTTTTTTTTATAAAACTCAGTTGGCAATCAAGCATACGGCCCACCTGTTGGTAAACGGTTACCGTAGCCTATGAGCGCTTGCAATACCAGAGGCATAACGCACGCGTTGCCGACCCCGCACCCCCTCCCAGCCTAAAGAGCTCTGGCAACCTTACTCACCGCAGGAACACAACACTATTTGAAACAAAATATGTTATTTGGCTGCGATCTTCGTAAGGCGGAGGTACCTCCCAGGAGGGCTGCTCCAATTTAGAGCGAGCAAATCTCGCTGTGCCCTACCTCCTGCAAAGTCCTAGTTTATCGCGGCGAGTCCGCTCTTCTATAGTTCTCTTCTAAGTTAATAATGTTAGCCTTTTTTTCCGCCTGAGATACAGGTTAATGCCTAGTTCAGGCATCATGTATTTTTTTTACCTTTAATTAGATTATAATCCGCAATGTAAATCTTAGCACTAAGGTAATGAATAAATGTTTATTATTATTATTATTATTCAATCGTCGGGTAATCTCCACGACACGGCGGCGATTGTTCCGCCGCGCCAGTGTGACGTCGCGCCGCGCATCATATCGCCACGTTACCGCGAGGTAAAACGCCAAACGAAAATCAGCTGTTTTAGGTAGAAATTTTAACAATAAACTAATACAAGTTAATATTTACAAAATACGCAAAAACAGTTGAGCTATCTAAAGACAAACGATCTATAGATACCTCAGGTCAACTCTATTGCCAAACGTTGATTGAGTTTTTAAAACTAATTTTGGCCTAGCGAGCCATATTAGGGCTCATGCTAGTAAGTAAAATTATCATTTATATATTTTTTTTATTTATTTATTCAGTTGGGGTCGCCGTCATCGAAATCGATGAGGAAGACTATAATATATAAACTAAAAGATAACTCAATTAATCCAGATCAGTACCAATCCGAAGCGTCTCCAAGACTCAGGCGAGTCATTTTAACTTGATAAAAAGATCAAAAACATCTAAGCTGAACGAGTAAAATATTTTATTGCTAGTATTCTTTCTTTTTGTTGAAAGAATAAGACCCTTATTCGGTCTTAAGACGGGATAGTATACATGTTACGAACCACCTTGTATAGGCAGGCGTAGGGTTTTCGACTTGACGACTCTATTATGAAACTCTGAAACTCTTAATTAACATTACGGTAGGAACATTATAACCACATACGATCGATGAAGAAAATTACCCATTTCCTTGAAACTTCGCTCCATAATTGCATTCGGGAAAATGCCGGTTTTTAATAGGATTTGGAAGAGTTTAACTTGTTCCCTTTCTTGTCGAGTTTCGTTAATCATGGCTTTTGTTATGTGGGGAATTTGTTTACATTATCAAGAGCTCACTTCAAGGCCGAATATAATTCGAGTTCATAAATCCTATCCCGGTTTACATATAACGTCATATATTAATCTCAAATTCAAGTAGGTATTTGTTTTAATAAAATCACTAGGATCACTTTGAAACGTCTTAGAAACTAGGTGAAGCTACGACCGTTCCTAGCAACCAAACCTAGAAGAATTAGGCACCAAGCACGGCGCGCGTGCCTGTCTTTTTTTTTTCCCCATTAAATTAATTTAATCTCATTGTCATTCGGTACGCATCGGTTGCTCATGCCAATATAAAAACCCAAACAAATCAAGCGGTTCATCTTTGATGGCAAAACATGAAAACGTGTATCACTACAGTATTGTATTATTATAATGGCCGTGGTAGCCCCGGCTGAAGAAAAGGCCCCTCCATATCTCCTACCCGTGGATGTCGTAAGAGGCGACTAAGGGAAAATAGCTTGGGGACAGGCAGCAGCGTCCCCTACTTTAGCGAAGATAGCTCTAACTGCGCACGCCAACCCGCGTGCCCAGCGTGGTGAGTATGGGCAAAGGAACTGATAGGACCACTGGACTGGACCACTTGATAGGAAGTCACTCCGGAAATCTGTGGGGGAGGCCGATGTTCAGCAGTGAAAAAGGATCATCGATGTGATAGGCACGCGCGCCGTATTTGTTGCCTGATTCTTGTAGGCTTGGTCGCGAGGAACAGGCGTAGCTTCACCTAGTTTCTAAGACGTTTCAAAGGTATTATAGTGATTATATTGAAATAAATGCCTTTTGACTTGACTTTGACTTCAAACGGCTGGAATGATGATGGCGTTTCTGTAGAGCTTCAAGACACGGTAACTCGTTAGGCTTAATTCCACGCGATTAATATGCGATTTAGTTAATCCCTACTGAACGGGCGAGGATGTGACCTCTGAAGGTCGAGACCTTGAATACTTAAACCTGGAGCTCACAAGCGGGCGGAAATTTTAAACAACCGACAACTGTAGGTTCTCAAAGGGACCACGAACCGGGCGACGCGGTATTGAATGGGGGGCTTCCAACACAGCGTCGCCCGGTTCGTGGTCGATGTACCGACTACTATTGAAAGTTGCAGCAAGCCGGTGGGTGAAAAAGTGAGCCTTTTTCACCCACCGGCTTGCTGCACCGAACGTTAAGAAACTCTTTGGGGGAGGCCTAATGTCCAGCAGTGGACTTCTATAGGCTAATGATGATTTTTAACATTAGTTATATAAAGTGATTTATAATTTAATCTATCCTGCAAGGGGCTTTTTCTACCCCCTTGATTAACTTGAATACTTTGTTTTTACTTCCTTTAATAATATTTATCTTTGATGGTAGAATGAGCCCCTTTCGGGATAGTTAGTATACAAAAATATATTTTACACCAAAACTTAATTTAAATTTGAAAACATAAGGCCTAAATTTCTAATATTATTTGTTAACAAAATCACGAAACGTAACGTCCAACTCGAACACAAAATTAACAAGCAACAGACCATGAATGCCCTTTAATCCTCGTTCCCTAGAAAACCGTTGTTGTAATATAATGATACAATCATAGGAACACTTCAAAGGAGACGAGAACCGGACGACGCAGAAGTATAGTATTATGTTATCTGTGACGCAGAGTTGGATGGCCCCCACCACACATTGTGAAGGTTGCGGGAACTCGGTGAATGGAGAATGCTCCAGATCGCTCGTCGTGGTCAGATTTCAATTATTCATGTCATAATAATATCAGACAATTTACAAAACGATCATAAGACCTGTCGTACTGTATGGATCTGAGTGTTGGGCAACCAAAGGGAACGGATGAAAGAAGAGTGCATGCTGCGGAAATGAGAATGTTGAGATGGATGTGTGGAGTGACTAGAATGGACAAGATACGGAATGAGTACATCAGAGGAAGTTTGAAAGTAGCGCCAGTGACTGAGAAGTTGAAGAGCAAAAGGTTAGCGTGGTATGGTCATGTCATGCGGAGGGAAGAATGTCATGTTACTAGAAGAGCGTTAAATATGAATGTGGAAGGATATAAGGGAAGAGGTAGACCAAAGAAAAGATGGATAGACTGTGTGAAAGATGACATGAGTAAGAAAGGAGTGAATACTGATATGACGGCTGATAGAGAGGAGTGGAAGAGAAAAACATGTTGTGCCGACCCCACATGAAGTGGGATAAGGGCAGGGAGATGATGATAATAATATCAGACAACTTATAATTGCAAAAATAAATTCAATTTACATAATATTGAAAATTCTAACTAGATTAATTTAAGCATTTTAGCATAATAGGGACATTGGGGGAAAGAACAAAAACGACTGAATGGGACTTGACTAACTAACAAAATGGCGGAGCCGGATCATACAGTATGCCGTTATGCTCTATAAGACCGTTATTTAACGGTACCCACTTCTTATGAACCCAGGACTTTTAGAACAAAGCCATAGAAGGTAAGACCATCATGAAAGGGCTAGGGCCATTAATTTAGCTTTGTTAGGCTCACAATAATACAGTTTTGTATCTTCACGCCGTGGTTGTGATTGTACCTTTAGTGTGAGTTTCTGATCGCACTCTTAGGTAATTAAGTACTCTTAATATAGTAGTATAGGTTTTGGCCGTGGTTGCCCCGGCTGAAGAATAGGCCCCTCCATATCTACCTATCCGCGGATGTCGTAAGAGGCGACTAAGGGAAAAAAGCTAGGGGATGGGCAGCAGCGTCCGCCTCATTTTAACAACGATAGCTCTAACTGCGCTCGCCAACCCATGCCCAGCGTGGTGAGTATGGGCAAATCCCCCCACATGATACGGAATTTGCTCTGTCTGTGGGGGAGGCCATGTTCAGCAGTGGACGTCTTACGGCTGAAATGATGATAATGAGTATAAGTTTTAAATTCTATTATTTTGCGAATTAATCGCTTGCTTGCTACGATGTAGCTATGGCGTTTCGAACCGAATCACATCCCAAAGTATTTCGACAGGTGGCCCAGCGAGCGAGTGGCCGTCTGAGACGCAAGGGATGCGGGCTCGATTCCCGCTGCGGGACAAATGCTTGCATCTACCTACAAATATTCTGCAAATATTTGTTCCGGGTCTGGGTGGATCATGGTACTCGTAGATTCTGATACCCACGACACAGGGAATCATAGTGTGGGGTCAGGACTATGTATGTGACTGGATGTTATTGTTATTATTATTGTCATCTCGGTAGAAAAGGCAATGCCTTGGTGCGACACCACAGCACCGTTTAATGCTGAATCTTAGTTCTCAGGTCAGTTGGATAACACTGCTTCATTGGTCATGCTGCCTTAGTAGGTATACAACGTGCACGAAAGGAGCCTCTATGGCTCGTATTCAGAGACAAGACAATAGAGTTCAGCTGATCTGTGATGAAATCTATTCTTGAGTCGTGTCTCTGAATACGAGCCTAAGAGGCGCACTTTAATCCTTTCACTACACTGATTCTTTCATTGACGGTCATAGGTCCTTTTCAGGGCCACCATATCTCAACCTGGTCACTGACCTAATACAGGATGACCAAGAAAGAATCAGTGACACGACAAGAAGAAGAATACGGGTATATATAATCCTTCTGCTGACTGTACACTAAATAGTTTTAAAATTCACAGCACGAATTCTGGTTCCAGTTTGTAATTTTGTCCGTCTTTAGGACATCAAAGGAATCCAATCCTGATTGTAGGACTTTGGGAAATGAACGAAGAATACGAATAACTTCTTCAAATAACTTACCTGAAATTCTATGGTTATACTAGCATGTGCCCGCGGCTTTGTTCATATGGTACCTAGACCTAGTAAACTAAACTTAGTAATTAAGTAGTAAGTATAATCTTCAATCTTCTAAATACTTCCTATTTATATTATAAATGTGAAAATTTGCGAGGATGTTTGGATGTTTGTGGTTCAATCACGGCTAAACGGCCGAACGGATTTGGATGAAATTTGGTAAAGAGATAGATTATAGTCTGGAATATAGGCTACTTTTTATGTAGGTACCACACGAGCGCAGCCGTGGGCGGAAGCTAGTTACTCATAAAGATAATAATAAGAACAAAAACAGCTAAATTGAAAAAGTTGGGCAATAAATTAGAGAACTATTTTGATTTAATTTGCCGCTAATATTAATATATATAATAATAATAATAATATTCCGGACATATCACACATTATCAACTGATCCCAAACTAGGCATAGCCTGTACTATGGGTACCAGAGACTGATATACATAATAGATATATATTTAACACCCAGACACAGAACAAACATCTGTGTTAGTCACAAATGTTTGTCCAGTGCGGGAATCGAACCCGCGACCTCTAGCGCAGAAGGCAGAGTTACTACCAACTGAGCTATGAGGCCAGTCTTTCTTATATATTCTTTCTTATATTTGACAAAATAAGTCTCTTTCGGGATGGTATACATATTTATGTATCCCCTTGTATTGTTGTGAACTAAAGATGTTCAATTCAATAATTTCCATTCCTTTATTGTTTTCCAGGAAAACAACAATAGCATCAGGTAGCAAAATTGTTTCAATATCGAGAAAAATCGAATGAGCACAAAGCGAAAACACAAGACAATCAAAAAAGAAAAATGTTTTTAACGCAAATGTCAATGGAATGTGGGGTTGGTTGTTCACTTGAAGATGTTATTGATTACAGTATATCTTTGAGCAATTTAATCCTTTCACAACACTGATTCTTTCATCGACGGTCTTAGGCCACCATACCTCAACATGGTCACTAACATAATACAGGATGACCATGAAAGAATCAGTGACATGACAAGAAGAAGAAGAAGCGAAGTCGTCACCGCCCGCTCATTATCCTATCCTACTTATATTATAAACGCGATAGTTTGTATGTATGGATGGATGGATGTTTGTTACTCTTTCACGTCAAAACTACTGAATGGATTTTAATGAAACTTCACAATATTATAGCTTATACATCAAAATAACACATATGCTACAATTTATAAAGATATTATGTGAATTGTCCAAAATATGACTACTATCTACTCGAAATACTAATCCTGCGCAGACGAAGTCGCGGGCACCAGCTAGTCGTCAATAATGCGAGTAAAAATATATATTATTTAAATGTAAATTTGAACACCCAACAGTCATATACTTAGTCCTAACCCCACACACTAGGATTTCCTGTGTCGTGGGTATCAGAAACTACGAGTACATAAATAAATATTCCGGACATATTGAGGAGGAGGTGGGGCATAGTGAGATTTTCTCGTTCTAAATTGGAGCAGCCCGCCTGGGGAGGTACCTCCGCCTTAAAGAAGATCGCAGCCAAATAACATTATTTGTTTCAAATAGTGTTGTGTTCCTGCGGTGAGTAAGATTGCCAGAGCTCTTTAGGGGGAGGGGGGTTCGGGGTCGGCAACGCGTGCGTGATGCCTCTGGTATTGCAAGCGCTCATAGGCTACGGTAACCGCTTACCGACAGGTGGGCTGTATGCTTGTTTGCCAACTTAGTTGTATAAAAAAAAAAAAAAACATATTACATACGGTCAACTGATCCCAAACTAGGCATAGCTAGCTATGGGTACCAGAGACTGATATAAATAATAGATAAATATTAACACCCAGACACAGAACAAACATCTGTAGTACATGGTTCAACAACACCCAGACCCGGAACATTTATTTATTTAGTTATAATTATAACACCATAACAGCAAAGCCAAAGCGATGTTATAAGCATAACATATACTTAACATATAATTGCAGGTCATGCAAATATTTGTCCCGCAACGGGAATCGAACCTGAACCTCTTCCATCTCAGCTGGACACCGTCAATCATCTTGTCAACTCTGTTTCTATACTCTAGGGAGGAAGAGTTCGGTGTTGGCAACGCGTGTGTGATATCCCTGGTATTTCAAGCGTTCATACGGTAACCGCTTACCACCAGGTCGGCCGTAAGATAGTTAGTCAACTTCGTTGTGTAAAAAATATTATAGCTTACAGTACTAAACAGGGACAAAGACAGCCGGCAAAGCACGTCTGTGAGCGACGCCTGTTCATTACAAAAACAATTTGGAAACAAACGCTTATAAATCTTCTTGGAATTATAAACAGTCGTTTGTCGTGTCACTGGTTCTTTCCTGGTTGCTCTTCCGGTTCAAAATCAATAGAATTTCGTTCAAAAACTATCTGAAGTCTGAAAGCGAAGGCAAACGGGGAACAGTCTCGTCTTTGAGCTCTCATAGAATGGACACGTTGGTGCGGAAGGCAGTCCACGGAATCTGTAGCATTTTCCTCCTGCAACATTTCGTGTACGCCCGTATATTTGCGACGTTCGACAAAGTCCCATTTTGCAATGAATATGTTTTTGGTAGGTATTCACTCAAATGCAATATGCATACTATTGCTTGATGGAAGTTTATATTCACTCAATACCTAAGACAAGAATCGCATTCGCACACCACAGCTAAGTTACTATTACTCTAAGCGAAACGAAGTGAAAAATGAAATTGGACAAAGTTTCAGAAATTCTTTAGAAAGTTATTTTGAAGGGCTGCTTCTGTTTCGAAAAACATTGGTTTTTGTTATTCAGGCTGTTTTCTTGTCAAATTGACAGGAAGTTAAGCATTGCGAGAAATTACGATCATTGGTGATCGGTGGCGTGACGGGGAAAAGCTAGGGGACAGGCAGCAGCGTCAGCGTTAAAAAAATTTTTTTATACAACCAAGGTTGCAAACAAGCATACGGCCCACCTGTTGGTAAGTGGATACCGTAGCCTATGTACGCTTGCATCACGCACGCGTTGCCGACCCCTTAAAAAGTAACATAACTTAAGTAACGTAAAAACTTGGAATATATAGAGTTCTTTACCTACTTTTTATCTTGGTACCACGCGAGCAAAGCTACGGCCGCAAGCTAGTTAGAAGGCACAGAAGCATTCGAACAAATTTAATGAAAAATGTTGATACAAAACCATCCTCCACGATTTCCCGGAACAAAAACTTAAAGTAAACAGCCCATTAAAGTTTCTAATCGAAAACTGCTGTCCTTCCTAAAGCCTTTCAACGGTGGTCAATAAAGATGGTATCGCCGACGGCGACACATTGATCTCTAAGAAAACTCGCTTAAACCGTTGGAGCCAGCCCTGTGTCACTTCAATCTACCTAACAGCAGCCACTGTGAACCTCCTCATTAATTTGCCTGGGAGGTACCATCGCATTACAGAAGATCGCAGTCAAATAACATTAACTGTTTCAAATAGTGTTGTGTTCTTGCGGTGAGTAAGGTTGCCAGAGCTCTTTAGGGGGAGGGATTCGGCAGGCAACGCATTAGCAATGCTCCAGGTGTTGCCGATGTCAATAGGCGACGGTAACCAATTACCATCAGGAGGGCCGTAAACCTGTTTGCCTCCGTATAACATAAAAAAAAACCAGAGCGAAAAAAACCTATCGTCATCATGTTTCAGTCGTAGGACGTCCACTGCTGAACATAGGCCTACCCCATAGATTTCCAGCGCAACCGACCTTGTACGGCCTACTCCCAAACAATAATTAGGGGGGATGTGCCCATACTCGCCACGCTGGGCATGCGGGTTGGCGAGCGCAGATAAAGCTTTTGTTTTTTTAATTTATAAAATAATAACTTTATTTACAGAAAGAAACTTAAAACTAATACAAGTTAATATTTACAAAATACACAAGAAACAGTTGAGCCATCTAAAGACCGTTACAGACGATCTATAGATAGCTCAACTGATCCAGATCACTACCAGTCGGAAGCGTCCCCAAGACGCTGGCGGAATTGCCACGCTGGATGGCAATGCTAATTCGCTGGGCCAAATAAGAGCCAGCTCTCGGGTCACGCGTCGCTTCGATCAGACGTCCTGATATCTTTTTGAAAACCCGGAGGGCCCCGTTTCCCCACGGACCCAGGGTCTCAACCCCAAAAGGCTCAAATATGTAAGCCCTATCAAGACTAACATATTTGCGCCTTTTGAGATCCTCGGCCGAATCTGCCGCCGCACCCGCTCTAACTGATGTCCCCGGAAGATGTGTGCGCGCTAGTGTATCAACACAAGTAGCGTCCCACACCATAGGCCTACCCTTCTCCCAAGGGACCAAAGTCATACCGTCAGGCCGCTTACCATCATCACGTAGCAGACCATTCGGTTCGAGAATGGCTGGGACGTTAATGATTGGGAAGCTTTTGTTGATTGGGAACGTTGCTGCTCATCCCATAGTTAATGACCCTGATACCTCAATAAATTCCTGACTATACACCTGACGCCAAAGTCAAAGTCAAAAGGTATTTATTTCGATAAAGTCATTTGAAACGTTTTAGAATCTAGGAGAATCAGGCAACAAACACTGTCATTTGGTGCCTTGATTATTTTTTCGTTTTTTTTACTTAATATAATGTAGAGATTTATTGTGGTGCAGACTTCCTAGAGTGTGGTCAAAACTCTGTATGTATGTGACTGTTGAATGAAGTGACATAGGTACAAGTGAATCTTCCCTGCACTGGTACTCTTTTTTATTCTGCACCGGAAGTGAGCCTCGTGCCCGCGTCACTTCCTGTGATTAACGACCCTAACCCAATTTCCTTTAAGCTTGGAAAATATTGGCGGTGGCGCGAATCAGAGACAGACGCCTTGAATTTAAATGTAACCTTTTTAATTCAAAGCCTTATGACCAGTTACAAGTAGCTTGACAACTCATGTGACCAAAGTACACTAAAGAACAAAAAGACCTTTACAAAATGATCAATTTTCAGAAGCATATCTAAATCTAGATATTATAACCGAACAGTAACCAGACTGACTGACAGACAACGCAGATAGCATAAGCATAAGCATAGCATAAGTGCTGGTCCTACGAACTTGACATTTGGAAAGCATAGTCCCTTTGGTGTGTAAGGGTTTAATAAATAAATAAATAAATATTCCGGACATATTCACACGGTCAACTGATCCCAAACTAGGCATAGCCTGTACTATGGGTACCAGAGACTGATATACATAATATATTTAACACCCAGACACAGAACAAACATCTGTGTTAGTCACAAATGTTTGTCCAGTGCGGGAATCGAACCCGCGACCTCTAGCGCAGAAGGCAGAGTTACTACCAACTGAGCTATGAGGCCAATAAGAAAGTAATTCCTGAAAATCAACTCCTGAGGCGGTTTGCTTTGAGTTTTGGATGAAGTTTATATTTAAAAAGAAGGCGATCGAAGTCACTGGTTCATACTAAAACTTCAAATCCAAATTCAAAAGCTTCTTTCATTCAGAAATCATTTCTATTGTAAAACACATCCTCCGTAACATTTTCAGTTGAAGATTATAGAAATATTTGCATAGAAGTAACACATTAATTGACTGATTAAATGACGACTTCGGTGGCGCAAGGAGTTCGGGTTCGATCCCGGAGCGGCACAAATGTTTTCATGATCTGCAATTATTTGTTTCAGGTCTGGGTATTGTGTACAATGGCAATCGTACTTTCTGATACACACGACACAAGGAATCTTAGTATGTGACTCTTAAGATATAAAATAAATAAAAAAAATGCTGCGTGTGGAAATTTTACAAACCCAAGTTGCTAGCTTATTTCTGATAACTTTCCCTTTTTAATTCAAAGCCTACGTAGATACTTGTCAAAGCCGACATCTTCCTTCAGGTGGTCGAATTATGTGGCCCTTTGAAGTATTTTTTTGGGTTTAATGATTAACTGGCAGTCGGCAGGTGGCCCGGGGCTAGCTCTGTAATCCAATTTGAATACCAATCAGGTAAACCTACCATGACGATGTTTTAGTAAGAGTTGTGAACTAAGTAATGTGCATGAACGAACCAGATGTCATATTATTTTTGATGTGCCTTCAATACTCCCATTCTTCTTGTCATGTCACTGATGCTTTCTTGGTCATTATGCATTAGGTCAGTGACTAGGTTGAGGTATGGTGGCCCTGAAAAGGGCCTATGTCCGTCGGTGGAAGAATCATCTTAAAGGCTCCAATAATTTGGGATTGTGGTAAATAGCTGGTAGAGATAACGATCACTTGGACCAAACCAATGACTCACGCCTATTGATATGAATTATTATCTAGGAACACTTGTGCTTTTGATTCTGATAGAAACTTTATCCAATAACCTCAATACTCGATTCGAATGGTTCAAATAATACAAATAGATATTCAGATTCTCGGTTTCTCGGGGAAACGCGACGCAACTTCCTATTAGAAGATTTAAAGTGTACATAAAGAATAATCTTATTAAGAAAGCGTACTATAAACTAAATGATTATTTAAATGATAAAACCGCATGGCCTAAAGTCGCTCTGCCCCTCGACAGCTAAAATGCCATTTTGCAGTGTCTTTACAGTTTTTGCTTGCATCATATTTTAAGTATTATTTAATTATATAAGCATTAGGTACATATTTCATCAAGTGTAGCGTGTGCTGCCCTTAGATCATTTGTTGAAGCTCACATTTGTCTTCATTTTTTTCACATTTTTATAAGCTCTTATTTATTAAGGATTATAATTAGATTACTTTTCTCTTGAGCCTCACCTAGTTCGATCGGCACCACACTGAAGCTTTAAATTCCATTTTGTGAAAAAGGATCATCGAAAAAAATGATAGGCACCAAGCCGTGTTTGTTGCCTGATTCTTCTAGACTTGGTCGCGAGGAACAGGCATAGCTTCACCTAGTTTCTAAGACGTTTCAAAGTGATCCTATTGATTTTATTGAAAGAAATGCCTTTTGACTTTGACTTTGATTTATCAATAGTACCTGCTTGAAGGCTGAGGTGGCCCCAGCTCAAGAACAGACCCCTCCATATCTACCAACCTTGGATTTCGTAAGAGGCTACTAAGGGAAAAAGCTAGAGGATGGGAATAATAGGGCATAATAGGAATTCGCTCTGTGGGGGACGCCATGTTCAACACTGGACGTCCTACGGCTGAAATTATGATGTTGATGATCTACTTAAAACGTGTCTAGGTATCCTAGTTCTTGGACTGAACTAATAGGCTAAACTATTTTTAACTTACAGTAAAGAGAAGGTTTTGAATTAATTTCCCATTACTTCGATTCAAATCGTTTTTTACCCGACTGCCGAGGTCTGTGTGGAGTGACCAGAATGGATAAGATAAGGAATGAGTTTATGAGGAACTTCAAAAGTGCGCCAGTGACGGAGAAGCTGAGGAGTAATAGGTTAGCGTGGTATGAGCATTTCATGAGGAGGGAAGAATGTCATATGACAAGAAGAGTGTTAGGTATGAATGTGGATGGATGTAGGAGTAGATGTAGGCCAAAGAAAAGATGGATGGACTGTGTGAAAGGGATATGGTGAAGAAAGGAGTGAGTGCTGAGATGACGACTGATAGAGGGAAATGGAAGAAGAATACATGTTGCGCCGACCCTACATGACGTGGGATAAGGGCAGGAAGATGATGATGCCGAGAAGGTCCTTCCTTTTCGGCAGTCGGTTAAAAAACTTGGTAATATGTTTTTTAAGGAATATATCAAGGCGTATATCAGACCAGTAGTTTTCATTAAACTTGCAAAATGGTATTTTATTTCAGGAAATGGTGGATAAAAATGACTACTTGCTCATCCATTTCCAATGTCCTAAAATGCAGTTTCCGTCATATAGCCACAGTTATATGTATATTGGTAAACGAAAGTTTATATAATTATATCCTACTAAAATTGTAAATGCAAAAGTTTGTGAGGATGTTTGTTGTTCAATCACGCTGTAACGGCTAAACCGGTTTCGTTAAAACTTGAGTTCTTTACATACGCATAAAGGCAATTTTTTATGATTTCAATGAATAAATGAAGTTAGAAAGCGTAAAAACCTATGTGTAAATTCTGCTATGTTTAAATCCAATAACTGCTAAATATATGTTAGTGTATGTCGTGGTAAACGCCTCCTCTAAGTGTTTTCTAATGCTATAGGTAGGTAATAACGGTCGTATAATGACATTCGCCAGTTTTATGAAAACGAGAACAGAGAGTGAAGTTGCACGTTTTAATTACGCCTGTGGTAAATATCACAGGGAAATCACAGTGCAAATTAAGCGCAGTGGTTCCCCAGGGATGGTAAAAACGAAATCTGTATTTGACAGACTTGAAGTTTTTATTTTGTTACTAGCTTACGCGAGCGGCTTCGTTCGCGTGGTTTCTGGAGGAGGTAGGGCACAGCGAGATTTTCTCGCTCTAAATTGGAGAAGCCCGCCTGGTGAGGTACCTCCACCTTACAGAAGATCGCAGCGAAATAACATTATTTGTTTCAAATAGTGTTGTGTTCCTGCGGCGAGTAAGGTTGCCAGAGCTCTTTAGGGGGGAGGGGTTCGGCAGGAATCGCATTAGCAATGCTCCAGGTGTTGCTGATGTCAATAGGCGACGGTAACCACTTACCATCAGGAGGGCCGTAAGCCTGTTTGCCTCCGTATAACATAAAAAAAACCCGTATAAAAAGTAGCTTATATGCTATTCTAGGTAAAGAACTCCATATATTCAAAGTTTCAACGAAATCGGTTGACGAAGCGACCAAGCCTAGAAGAATCAGGCAACAAACACGTCTTGGTGCCTATCATTTTTTTAGATGAGCCTATTTCACAAAATGTAATGTAGAGCTTCAGTGTGGTGCCGAAAGAATTATGTGAGGCTCAAAAGAAAAATAAACAGGTTTCAATAAAAGCTTAAAAAGAAAAAATTACAAATGGTGTTGTCATTTTTTTATGCTTTTCTTAGAACAGGCATAGCTTTACCTAGTTTCTAAGACGTTTCAAAGTGACCCTAGTGGTTTTATTGAAATAATCACCTTTTGATTAGATTTTTTGATTTGGCTAACAAAGGCATTGAAGCTGGTGAACAGTCGTGACCCCAGGATTACCTGTTTCGCGTGTATCAGAAACAACGTGAGTACCTACCAATTCACCCAGACCCAGAAGAAAGATTTGCATATTATCATGCAAACAATTGTCCCGCAGCGGGAATCGAAGCCGCACCCTTTGTGTAGCTTGTGTTGTTGATCTGTGTAGCTTCAACTTTTAAACGAGTATGGAGATTTTTATTTGACCGCAAAACTGTAACGGTTTTATTGCAAAGGATATTGCGGTTTTTTGTACAAAATACCGTTTTCTGCATCGGGAGAGATAACACTTTACGTTTATGTTCGAAAGGTCGACTTTTCCGATGGGGACTTTTTATTAGACTAGTATCTTGGACTTTATGATAGATTTTTGTTCAGTCAGGAGGTATTTAGAGTGAATTTCCACTGTCCAATCTTTCTTATAATTATTTTTCTTTTTGATTAATAAGTTCATTTTTGTATAAATTAGCCAAACAGACGTTCGCTGATACTCACCCTGTTATGTACAACTCAAACGGTAACTCGTACTCCTGAGACCCAAGATACAGGCTTACGCCTAGTTTGGGCCTCGACGACAACTCAAAACTTGGTCTATGAAAACACTGTCTTGTAAAACCTACCAATTATCATGTGTATCATTTTGGCAATAAATTATCTTTATCTTTATCTTTAATTTTCAGGAATAATTGCGACCGTTACCAACCTTTACGCACATAACTAGATAAATCTTGAATACCCAAACCAACAATGTTGGTTACTCAAATAACCCTTAATTGATTGTTTGTCCTGTCACTGATTCTTTCTTGGTCATGCTGTATTAGGTTCGTGTTCAGTTTGAGCAATGAAACTCTCATTTTAATTAGTAATTCACAATTGGCCTAGCATTTTTCAAAAACAAAGCCCTTTTAAATAGCATTGTTTGTGCATATCTCATCAAGGTTTTAAAGTAAATCAGTAGCACTAAATAACATGTGGCGTATCCGGCGCAAAACTGTAATCAGGCTTCACAAGGGTGGGTTCTCATTCCGATCCGACAGAATGTATCAGCTGTCAAATTCAATGAAAAATGATGAATTTCTACAAGTCGTAGAACAAACATTTATTACTACTGTTGCCTTATTGACGAATGCATTTTTTAACCTCCCTAGAATTAGTTTTTAGGGTTCCGTACCTCATTTGGAAAAACGGAACCCTTATCGGAAACGGAACAGTTTGTTGTCCGTCTGTCTGTCCGTCTGTCAAGACCCTTTTTCTCAGAAACGGCTAAAGGTAACAACTTGAAATTTTTACCACCTATTAAAGTCTGTGGGCTAATGGTGCCGTAAAAATCAAAGCTCTAGCTTAATGCATTAAAAAGATATGGCAATGAATGTATAATTTTTGTATGGAAATGGCAAAAATCAAAAACCTCTACCTCTGGGTACTTCCAGTTACCTCACAATTCTGAAATTTGGAATGCTAGGAGCTTTAGTTACACAATAAAAGGGAAATGTCTGAAATTGGTGAATTTCGACGTTTTTAGGAAACAAAGTTATATTTGCAGTCAATGTCATACAATGACTACGTGAGCGACCGCAAATATAAGTTTGTCAATTCCTACATACAGAATTTTTATAAATCCATTGGTGCACGACCGGGATTCGAACCCACGACCAATGGTATGGAAGCCTCAGGGCGCGAGTTCTCGCACTTGACAGTCTTTATTGTATAATTGACTTGTAACATTTTGAATTCTTAGTTATGTTATGTCTCCTTATGTGTGCTCTACCGCCTGTATAACGGGTTGTGTTCTGAAGAATTGTTTGATATGATGCCTTCAGCTTCCTTTTATCATCGCACCTCTCGCCATAGGCAGGGGATCCATCCTCACACCCTGGAGCCGGGTTGGTCGCGTACCGTGCGGTTTCAGAGGAACTTCCTCCCGCGAACACTCAGCTTGTGGAATGATCCTCCCTGCTGAGGTTTTCCCTAAGGATTCAGTATGGGGTTCTTCAAAAAGGGCGTTTTGAACTTTTTAAGGGGTCGGCTACGCGTGCGTGATGCCTCTGGTATTGCAAGCGTACATAGGCTACGGTAACCACTTACCAACAGGTGGGCCGTATGCTTGTTTGCTAACTTAGTTGTATAAAAAAAAAATGTTTGTGTGCTGATTTGTTTACACAGATAGCCCCAGCGTTGCATTCACTGATGCACGGGGTTGAAAGTTAATAATTTTCATCTCACTATCCAATATTATAAGTACATAAATAAGTTTGGATGGATGGGAAGATATCTGTTACTCTTTTACGCCGCAACTGCTGAACTGATTGGAATTAAATTTAGCATTACCTATGTTGTAAATAGCTTGAAACTTGGCCTAGGGTGTAAGCTAGTCCTTCGCGGTAGAATCCGATTCGCGGTAGAATCCGATCGTCGCGGTAGAATCCGATCGGGACCCCGTGACTTTGCCAAGTGCTGATGCAGTGTCGAGCCAGCCGTCGATTGATGAGTGGTTCGATGATGCATTAGCACTAAGGTGAGTGAGGGAACATCGATGGGTTTTTAGTCGGTATGCCGTTGGTCGCTGATATCTCATCAGTAGCTGGCGGAGAGCCCGACATACCCCTCCAGCTCTCCCCGAGCTGGGGGGCAGGCGTAACGCATTTTCCCATCGATAAAAAAAAAAAAAAAAGGGTGTAAGCTAGTATTTTTATATACCTAGTAGTTTAGTGCCTATTCCTAAGAACTATTAAGTAACTGTGGTATGCCCTGGTAATATTTCCTTGCTCCGGCCCTGACGTGGTGTATCCGGCGTTTAGTCGCTGCCATAAATCCGGCTTCTCTGTACGTTGCTTCTGTGGTTTTTGTTTATTAACGCGAATGTTTTGCAAGCTGTACTTTCTGTGGACAAAAATTACCAGTTTTTCGACTGAGAGGTTTTCGGGAATAGTCCAAAATAATAGCATTACAGCATAGCAGCCTTATAGCATCTATTATAGATGATTTAAACTCTTGTTAGGGTTAAGCTCCTTTGTACATACCTTTCTTTTTAATTGCTGTAATCTGTGTTTTCTTGTGTACAATAGAGAATAAAGGATTTATACAGCGTAGGGTTGAACTTCTTTACTTAAAGGACGCTGTAGTACTTGGGACATGTTTTATATGGCGTGTACTTTTTTACTTACTTTAAGGACGCTGTAGTACCTGGGACATGTTTTAGATGGCGTAGGCTTGCCCAGAAGTGCTCTGTACGGACTTCCACCATTTTAGGGGATAAAAATAGAGAGCCAATTATTTTCTATCCATTATCAAGGTAAGTTTTTCAGAGCTCTTTAAGGGGAGGCTCTACGACATTTGGATAATCAACATTTTTCAGTGAAAAAACACTGCAACGGTCTTGAGCCCTCTCCATCCGCCGACTTCCCGAAACCTTTACAATGTCGTCGGTCCATCGGGTCCCAGAAACAGCTGATTTGCAATGATCGAAAAATCTGAAAATTATATGAAAACGTTTATATTTTTTTGCTTGAAAAAAAAAAAAAAAAAAAAAAAAAAGGTTGCTGGAAGTCGGTGGATGGAAAGGGCTCAAGACCGTTCGTCGTGGAACTCTTTGGGGGAGGCCTATGTCCAGTAGTGGACTTCTACAGGTTGTTGATGATGATGATGATGATGATTATTTCTTTTCTTTGAAAGAATAAGTCCCTTTTGAGGTAGTAAACATATTATAATCACCTCGTATAATAGTGTGTAACAGCCAGATTTGACTATTCATAAGAAATTAATGCTCAAATAAAGGTTCTAAAATACGACCCAAGCATTCCTCCGCTTGTAGACTAGCCCTTTAATTGAGGTGTACTTATCCACGCTTGAAGGCTTCATCTTTGCAATTTAGCTCCGAGGATCCCCAGTAATTAAGCAGCCCGGATGTAGAGCTGCCATGACACTTTGCGTTCATTCACGTGTCATTCTTTCAATCATTCGTTCATTGGCCCGATCCGAGTATTTATTCGCGACTGATGAATTGAGTTTGCTGACCTAATACAGGATGACCAAGAAGGAATCAGTGACACGTCAAGCAAGTAAGCTCTCATTTGCTTGTTTGGTTTACACCGAAATTCAAACGTAGTATGCAGAACGGCGTCAGTGACCAGGTGTTGGTCTGTGAATACCTACTTGGTTGCGAGGAACAGGCGTAGTTTCACCTAGTTTCTAAGACGTTTCAAAGACGATCAATATCGTGCCCTCGTCGAGATCGGACGTGCCCAATAATTACTCAGATTAATAAACAAATATAAAATTGACCTAGTTCTGAGTCAGCAGATGTTTTAAGTTATGAGGGCAGGTAGTTCATTTATTGAGTGTTTTTTGAGTATGCCCTAATTTACTGCATAAAACGGAAGCAAAATGGACAGCCCTTTTGGCCGAAGTAGGAAAATGGCACGCAGTCCACCGGCTATGCCAGCCGCTGAGCCAACGCCACCGCCGCGACCGCGACCGCCAAGGGAACAAGTAACTACCATTGAAACTGTGTCCACGGTGGAGATCCAGAACTGGATGACAACCATTGAACAGTGCTTTAGTGAAGTGTGCTCGATTGCCACCGAGGGAAAATTAAATACGGATCAAAACCTGATTTTATTGAAAATAGACCCTTTTGACTTTGTCTTTGTCCGTCGCACGCAACCAACCAACGCCCCAAATCAGGTCAATGTTGCAAAAAACATGGTTTATTTAGAAACCATTTAAAGATTAAAAGGTATTTGCTTTATCTAATGGATTTTTTAATCTTTCAAAACCCAATCAAATAGGTTTCATTCCAAAACCTTATCTACTCTGATCTATCTGGGTTTACAAAACCGATCATGCATTTACACTACGCGAAATTCAGGTCCACGATCCATTTCCAATACATTGAAATCGGAATATTTATGTGTGTAAAAGGCTGAAAAATGTCATTTGGGTCTTAATAGAGCCTTAATTATAGATAAGGTTTTAATATATTTGAATCTACATCTACACTTACATAGTTAGTCACTAACTCTCACCCGTTTTTCAAATGTTTGCATGATCTGCAAATATTAGTTCTGGGTCTGGGTGTTGTGGTACCATAGTACCCGTAGTTTCTGATACCCACGACACAGAGAATCCTAGTGTGGGTTCAGGATGTGACTATGTATGTGACTATTGGGTGTTATTAACTTAATAATGTATTGTATACAACAACACAATCGTCTGACTCAAATAGACATGTCTATTGACATGTCTATTTGGGTCAGACGATTCAACTAGGTAGGTCCAACTTCGACAAAGAGGTCAACCGACGAATCCAACTCGGATGGGCAGAGTTTGGGAAACATCGTCATATCTTCTCGTCGGAGATACCGCAGAGCCTCAAGACGAAAGTCTACAATCAGTGCGTGTTGCCAGTGATGAAATATGGCACTGAGACTTGGTCGTTAACTATTGGCCTCATACACAAGCTCAAAGTTGCACAACGGGCTATGGAGAGAGCTATGCTAGGAGTTTCACTACGTGATAAGATCCGAAATGAGGAAATTCGTAGAAGAACCAAGGTGAGAGTCTAAGAGCTATGTCGGTAACATAGCTCTCAGAATTGAACAACCGTTGGGGAGTAAAGGTTCTCGAATAGCGACCACGAACCGGGCGACGCAGTGTTGGAAGGCCCCCCACCCGATGGACCGACGACATTGTGAAGGTTGCGGGAAGTCGGTGGATGGAGAAGGCTCAAGACCGTTCGTCGTGGAACTCTTTAGGGGAGGCCTATGTCCAGCAGTGGACTTCTACAGGCTGATGATGAACAACACGATTTAAACGAAGACTGCTTCATCGGAAGTCTTGAATGTATATAAATGTAGGAATAGAATTTCTACGACTCCAGCCGCCGACATGAGGAGTTATTTGCCAAGAGGGAGGGAGGGACGCTCCAATTCGCTCTGCTGGTTCCACCCGCTTGTAACGTTGTAGGTACACTTACACCATTTCCGGCTGTTAATAAACATCTTGTGACGTTTTGAGGTTTTACTTTAACCGTTGTACAGAAATAAATAAATAAATATTCCGGACATATTCACACGGTCAACTGATCCCAAACTAGGCATAGCCTGTACTATGAGTACCAGAGACTGATATATATTATAATAGATAAGTATTTAAAACCCAGACACAGAACAAACATCTGTGTTTATCACACAAATGTTTGTCCAGTGCGGGGATCGAACCCGCGACCTCTAGCGCAGAAGGCAGAGTTACTAACAACTGAGCTATGAGGCCAGTCGAAAACAGAAAGAAAGATACATAGTTATTAATATTAACAAACAACTAGGATTCCCTGTGTCAGATTAGAAACTACTAGTATCATGGTACCACAACATCCAGACCCGGAACAAATGGACACTGCACTGGACAAACATTTGTGACTAACACAGATGTTTTTCTGTGTCTGGGTGTTAAATATGTATCTATTATGTATATCAGTCTCTGGTACCCATAGTACAGGCTATGCCTAGTATGGGATCAGTTGACCGTGTGTAATATGTCCGGAAAAAAAAATGCAGATGAATGAAAAAATAATGAAATTACAATAGTTTATTTTGACTAACACAGATGACAAAAAAAACAATCGTATTAAAAGAAAGATACAGAAACATTTCTCCCGCAGCGGGAATCCACACCCACACCCTATACATACGCCACCTGTTGGTAAGCGGTTACCGTAGCCTATGAGCGCTTGCAATACCAGAGGCATCACGCACGCGTTGCCGACCCCGAACCCCCCTCCCCCTAAAGAGCTCTGGCAACCTTACTCATCGCAGGAACACAACACTATTTGAAAACAAATAATGTTATTTGGCTGCGATCTTTTGTAAGGCGGAGGTACCTCCGCCCCTACGCCCCTCCTCTAAAATAGGTATAATAATAGTGCTACACAGGTGTCCAGGTCTTGTAATATTTTACACCAATACCTTAAATTATAAAAATTATCTCTATTTGGTAACCACGAACAAAAATGCTATTACGCTAGTAAGGTGTGAAGTATAAAATACATTTTAAAAACACCCCTGGTTTTCTGGGAATATTCGTTCTGGCTTCCATGATTCGGGATATTTTGGGATCAACATCATCATCATCACTTCAGCCGTAGGATGGTCACTGCTGAACTTAGCCTCCCCTCCAATCTTCTTCTTGTCGTGTCACTGATTCTTTCGTGGTCATCCTGTATTAGGTCAGGCCAGGTTGAAGTATGGTGGGCCTGAAAAGGGCCTCTGACCGTCGGTGAATGAATCAGTGTAGTGAAAGGATTAAATTGATTAGCTACACTAAACTGTGACTGTGAGTGTGAGTGACCCTTAAGGTATTAATTACTTAACTTATCTTCTTTTTTTGTCTGCCCGTTATCCAACTTGTATCTACCTATGAAGACCTTTAAATGGCCTTAAGCTATATATTTAAGTTTCCATGTTTGAATGTTTTTCTCAGTGCCGATGGTTTTCCAAAAATAAATGAATAAATAAATAAATAAACTTATTAATAATATGTATTTACTATTAATGAAATGAGTGAGTGTCACGCGCGACTTAAAAAGGTACTTTTATATTTGCATGCTCATGAAGAAAAAGTGTGAGGACTTCAAACCTACCTATCTACCATACTTTGCAAATAAAAACATTTGATTTGAAGTTTCCTATCATGTGGAGGGAATTTGTTCATGCAACGCTGGGCACGCGGGTTGGCGAACGCAGTTAGAGCTACCGTTGTTAAAATAGGGGACGCTGCTGCTGTCAATCCCCTTTTTCCCTTTGAGAGCTCTATGCAGGCTCACACGCTTAGTTCATGTGTGAAGTAAGTGTTCATTTTAGCTGACTTCAAAAAATTGAGGAGGTTATCAATTCGTAGGCTGTGTAATTTTTTACTTCGATGATTTTTTTTATTCAAACATTTATTGGGAAGGATATTTAAATACATACAGGATAGTTTAACTGGCCTGATAGCTCAGTTGGTAGTAACTCTGCCTTCTGCGCTAGAGGTCGCGGGTTCGAATCCCGCACTGGACAAACATTTGTGACTAACACATATGTTTGTTCTGTGTCTGGGTGTTAAATATATATCTATTATGTATATTAGTCTCTGGTACCCATAGTACAGGCTATGCCTAGTTTGGGATCAGTTGACCGTGACGTGTGATTATGTCCGGAATATTTATTTTATTATTATTTTAGTTTAGTTCTTTTTAATTTAGGCGTAAATCTGATGAAAATAGAGAACATAAAATCCGTGAGACGAAGCAATAAGCTGAGATTGGACCTTTTTGACCCATACCACTGCAGCATATACGTTTTTTTCCTGTAGGTAGGATCACCAGTTGGCACCCACTTGACAGTTGGTTAGGTGGTTAGGCGCCTGCTTTTCTTTCTTGTTAATGTGTGTAGGTACCTACTGACTGTAACCTACTGTTAACCTACCTGCCTAGGCCTACTAAGTACTAGTTTTTTATTTGTTACCTACTGTTGTTTCTTTTTTTTGCTTTTATCTCTGTCTGTGCTGTATTTGTGTGTCAAATAAGTAATTTATCTACCTGAGTGTTTTTTTTATTTATTTATTTTATACAGATATTTATACAAAACTCATGGTCACCCTACAACTAAGGCCCGGTATAACCAAGGATCCGCTAAAGCGACGCACGTTTGTAACTTTGCATATTTTTAAACAACCTTTTGTTCGTGAGTTTCACAAAATGTCCTCTCAATGCTAATAGACAACACTCTAGAAAAGTCTTATTATGAACGCAGTTCCTGCAGCGGAGGACTTCTTTGATGATGATGAGGATTATGATGATCTGACTTTGTGCCAAGAAAAACCGGACTACAGATAATACTTAGTAACTTCTTCTTCTTCCTGCCCTTTTCCCACATTATGTGTAGTCGGAACATCATGTTTTCTTCTTCCACTCTCTTCTGTTAGCCGTCATCTCCGCACTCACTTCTTTCTTACATATTTAATACAGTGCATCCATCTTTTCTTCGGCCTTCCTCTAATCTTAGTAACTAAAACGTATGAAACAAGGTAAGATTTACTTTGAAGTAGGTACAAAATATAGCCGTGGCCAAATGCCACTGAGTAAAGATTCTCGAATGGCGACCACGAACCGGCCGACGCAATGTTGGAAGGCTCCGATTTAGCGATGATATTGATGAAGTCTGTGGAAAAGGCTCAAGACCGTTCGTCATGGAACTCTTTGGAGGAGGCCTATGTCCAGCAGCGGACTTCTACAGGCTGATGATGTGGAATTATTTTCAAAATTAATATTAATTAATTATTATGTGCATCGATAGATATCGATCTAAGATGTTTTCGGCGTACTTACTCTTAAAATTTGGACCTTATTCATAGATATAATTAAGCTTATGCTTTTTGAGACCGCAAAAAAGGCAGAGAAACGAATATAATATAATAGAAATAAAAGAATAAAATAGAATAGAAAGATCTTTATTCATAGCATCACCCAACAGCATAAGGACTATACTATACAAACTAAGAAAATAAAAAACATAATGCTATGAAATGGCGTCCGACTCAGCATTATGTTGAAAAAAATTTAGAACTCTGAATACGGCCGTATATGTTGGATGAAATGAGGAAAATTCTACACACAAGCAGAATTCTGTGTCTACGTTTTGCTAAAAATGGCGAATTTTTAGCATAGTCTATGAAGAAAAAGTATGAAAAGTTTTATTTACTAACTAATGCAAACCCGGCACTAGCACACAACCCGGTATTAGCATGTAGCTATACCTTTACAAACTTCAATGCATGTAGAGGGAGCTTAATTTTAGGAACTTCTATTCTTTTTTTTTATGCTATACGGAGGCAAACATGCTTACGGCTGTCCTGATGGTAAGTGGTTCATCATCATCATAATTTCAGCCGAACGACGTCCACTGCTGAACATGGCCTCCCCCACAGACAGAGCAAACTGCTTATCATGTGGGGGGATTTGCCCATACTCACCACGCTGGGCATGCGGGTTGGCGAGAGCAGATAGAGCTATCATTGTTAAAATGAGGGACGCTGCTGCCCATCACCTAGCTTTTTTCCCTTAGTCGCCTCTTACGACATGGTAAGTGGTTACCGTCGCCTATTGACATAAGCAACACCTGGAGAATTGCTAATGCGTTGCCTGCCGAACCCCTCCCTCCCCCTAAAGAGCTCTGGCAACCTTACTCACCGCAGGAATACAACACTATTTGAAACAAATAATGTTATTTGGCTGCGATTTTCTGTAGACGAAGGACCTCTGGGCGAGAAAATCTCGTTGTGCCCCTCCAAAAAATTGATGATATCTATATGATTGCGGTAAAAAAATGCGCAATCGTGGCATCGACTAAAGTGTTCGCACTCTCTTTTCAACATCATCATTTCAGCCGTAGGACGTCCACTGCTGAACTCAGATTTACAGAGCGACTTCCTATCATGTGGAAACTTGTCTATACCACGCTGGGCAGGCTGGTTGGCGCAGTTAAAGCTAGCGTTGTTAAAATAGGGGACGCTGCTGCCCATCCCCTAGCTTTTCATCGGGAAGATAATGGAGGGGCCTATTCTTCAACCGGGTACCACAAAACAGACAAGCCAGTACCTAGTTACTCAACCAGTTCACGTCCTTTCTGGACTCATACTTCACCATATCATACTTCGACGTCAATGAATAAATCAATCTGCTGGACTTGCACTTCACCATATCATACTACCATCTTTATCTCAGCTTATTGACTGGCCTCATAGCTCAGTTAGTAGTAACTCTGCCTTCTGCGCTAGAGGTCGCGGGTTCGATCCCCGCACTGGACAAACATTTGTGTGATAAACACAGATGTTTGTTCTGTGTCTGGCTGTTAAATATTTATCTACTATATGTATCAGTCTCTGGTACCCATAGTACAGGCTATGCCTAGTTTGGAATCAGTTCACCGTGTGAATATGTCCGGAATATTTATTTATTTATCCACCGAGTTTTGCGTCAGACTAGCTAGCTGTTCAGCAACAAAAACTGGTGCTAACGGTAGCACTTTTAGGGATCCGGGAGGATTTGCAGGACTCCAACCTTTGTGAAATAAACCTTCAGGGTCCCGTATTTACAAAACTCGCGTAACCGTAACGAAACAAAACACCCACTCTTACGGTCTACTACGTCACCTGTTAAACCTTCGATAATTCACGGAAAACACCGTTTAAGCCACAGAATTCGGCATTCACACCGTAGTGTAACAATTTTTGTATAGAACCGTGAAGGTAAGGTTAATTTTGCATGAATAAAAAATCTTTTAAATATCATCACACACACAAATCGACTCATTTAGATTTCTGTATGTCAAGGCAATTTTCGACGTCAAAGATTCCACGTTAAAGCCATTCTTCTAGGCTAAGTCGCGAGGAATAGGCGTGGCTTAACCTAGTTTCGAAGACGTTCCAAAGTGCAGCAACAGAATCGACACCAAAGTTTTTTTTAATACAACTAAGGAGGCAGACAAGCTTAAGGCCCATCTGCTGAAAATTGGTTACAGTAGACTATGAACTAGCCATACTAGAGGCATCACGCACGTGTGACCAACCTCGAACTGGCAACCTTACTCACCGCAGGAACACAATATTTTAAACAAGCAATGTTATTTGCCTGCGATCCTCTGTAAGGCACTGTACAGGTGGGCTGCTCCAATTAGTTACTCCAGTTAGTTGAAGCTCACATTTGTCTTCTTTTTTTTTGACATTTTTATAAGCTCTTATTTATTAAGGATTATAATTAGATTACTTTTCTTTTGAGCCTCACCTAGTTCGATCGGCACCACACTGAAGCTTTAAATTCAATTTTGTGAAAAAGGTACATAGAAAAAAATGATAGGCACCAAGCCGTGTTTGTTGCCTGATTCTTCTAGGCTTGGTCGCGAGGAACAGGCATAGCTTTACCTAGTTTCTAAGACGTTTCAAAGTGATCCTAGTGATTTTATTGAAATAAATGCCTTTTGACTTTGACTTTGAAATTATCCAGAGCCTGAAAATCTGCCCTACCTCTACTAAAAACACATGTTACACTGCATTGTAAAAATGCCCTAAGTTTCGCAGCTCGTTACTCGCGAGTAACGCGATATATCGACAAGAGGGCGTACTCTTTGTGCTATGTATACCCTCGTCGTTAAGTCTTTCTCATAAGATAAGTACCTATGTTTAAGACGTAGGTATTACCCAAAAAACATTTGTTACATTTTTTTTGGATAATTGCCCCCGTGCCACATCGCGGGTTTTTTCAGGCGTGCCGTAAGATTCAAAGAGATGTATGATTCCAATAAGTTTTGAACCCGCACCCTTTACGTATCAGACAGGCAGTCACCTGCTGCGCCACCGAGGTTGTCTACGATTGGCTCTACTTACATTATAAATGCGAAAATTTGTGAGGATGTTTCTTGTTCAATCACGCCGAAAACTGATTTCGTGGAAACTTGGAATAGGTAAAGTTCATTACCTAGAATAGCATATATGGTTAAAGAACTTCATTCTCAAAAGAAATTACATTTCACTCCATGAGAAGTTAACAATTTTAACTTAGTTATTATAAAAACAGTGAGCATACAGTACTAACAATTGTTAAGATACAGGTATATAGGTATCAGTAAGTATCTACCTATCATCGTAATTCTTATGGAAGAGTTAACATACATAATTTTAGTGAGGGTAGTAAGTAAAAAAATATATATGCTACTTTTTATGAAGGTACTACGAGAGTGAAGCCGCGGACAGAAGCTAGTTTGTAATAATTTATCGTGCTCGGTCCACAGGTCTAATGTTGCACTACAGTGTAACGTCATGACTCTAAACCCAGTTTCACAGGTCGTAACTCTATGGTACGATACATTGAAGGGCGCAGTCTACGTCGCTATATTACCTGCTAATGTAACCCGCATTATTTACTCATCTCCGCTAGTTTATCACTCAATTAGTAATTATCCAAGATGGCGGACTCACAGGTGAGAGGATAAATATTAATTTCACAAACTCAATTACAATTATTTCTGCATTTACAATATTACTAGTTTACGCCCTCGGCTTGGCTCGCGTGGTAACTATGAAGATAAAAATATGCCTATATGATAATCTAGACCATAATCGATCTCTGTCCCAAATTTGATCCAGATCCATTCGGCCGTGATTGAACAACAAAAATCCTTGAACCTTTTTATCCTCGTAGGTACCACGGAGCGAAGCCGCGAGTGGAAGCTAGTAAAATATTAACAACATAGTTTTTGATAAAAACAAAAAAGATTGACGTAGAGGTAATTTTAAATTGTGTTTTTGCTACTCAAACACGCCTCAAACACGGGTCAAACTGGTGTTAAGAGCATGTACTAAGTTAGTTCGTCGCTTCTCCAAGATTATGCGACAAACAAACATCTCTTACATATTAGATGAGAGTGATTACTGCAAGTCTTGAGACGTCCCAATCTAAAACGGTAGAACAACAGCCCGTATTGAAAATCACGCTAAAACCAACCCTAAACCTACGACATGAAAGACCTTTAGACTGCATAAAACTCTTCTTGTCTAGCATTTCATCACTAGGGACGACAAAGTAAGAAATTCAGATTTTCAAGCAAAACTAAGTCGTAATCAAATGGGATAAGGTTGCAGCAGGGTGTATCTATAAGTTGGGAGTCGTCCACAAAGGCAGAAGGGCCGCAATGAAAGTTTTCAAAGACGAATCTGTCTTTTCTTAAAAGCTTATGATAATTTTTGTTTAGAAGTTTGATGATTAAACTTTACCGTTGGACGCCTGTTAAGTGACCAAGTCTCACATTATTTAACGGACGTGTGATCAAAATTTGGAAACTATTAATGTATTTTTTTCTAAGATTTCATCATCATCATAAGCCTGTAGAAGTTTGAGAGGATTGTAGGGCGCAGCGAGATCCTCTCGCTCAAAATTTGGAGTAACCCGCCTCAAGAAGATCGCAGCCAAATAACATTATTTGTTTCAAATAGTGTCGTGTTCTGCGTTAAGGTTAAGCGCTCATAGGCTACGGTAACCGCTTACCACCAGGTGGTCCGTATGCCCGACCCAGCTTATAATCGTTACACCCGTTTACTGAAATGCTATTTGATAATAGTATATGCTAGTATGTTTGACGACCTCGGTGGCGCAGTGGGCGAGTGCCCGTCTGAGATGCAAGGGGTTCGGCTTCGATTGCCGCTGCGGGACAAATGTTTGCATGATCTGCAAATATAAGGTCCGGGTCTGGGTGTTGTGGTACTATGGTACTCGTAGTTTCTGATTCGCACGACACGGGGAATCCTAGTGTGGAGTTAAGACCATATAAGTGACGGTTGAGGTTAAAAAATAAGCTGGACAATGGCCATTGGAACAATTTAAGAACCTTTGAAACAATTTATGTACATATTTATATTAATACAAACAATGCAAATTGCATCATAATTCTCGTGTCTTCACCGCAGTCTGCTAAAACGTGGTTTTCGATTAGATTCAATGTTGTAGAAAATACAAGACACAGCGTCTAGCCACACAAGTTATTACTAAGATACTGCTAAACTATTACTAGAACTATAGTTTTTCAGATGCGGCCACCGTCATATAAAGAACGTAAGCTCGGCTTTTCTTCTTCGCTGACGTCGGTCGTGTACTAATAGTTCACGATAGCTAACGAGAAGATAGCAAATGCCAAATGTTAGCCAATCAAATGGCGAACACGAACCGGACAACGCAGTGTTGGAATGTTTTTTTTTTTTATTATTGGCTCCTAATATCTAAACCCCTTAGATGATTTAACTCATATTTTTACCAGCAAATCTTGGTACATCCTGTTCCTAATAAATTCCATGCAGATCAGATTAATGGTTCATCATCATCATTTCAGCCGTTCGACTTCCACTGCTGAACATGTCCTCCCCCACAGACAGATCAAATTCCTTATCATGTGGGGGGATTTGCCCCTACTCACCATGCTGGGCATGCGGGTTGACGAGCGCAGTTAGAGCTATCGCTGTTAAAATGAGGGACGCTGCTGCCCAACCCCTAGCTTTTTTCCCTTGGTCGCCTCTTACGACATCCGCGGATAGGTAGATATGGAGGGGCCTATTCTTCAGCCGGGGTCACCACGGCCATTAATGGTTTAATGGTTTAAGTATTAAGTTTGCTTGGATTCATGGTTTAAGTTTAACAAATATACATACATCGCAATACGTTCATGTTGTTTGAGAGATCTTTGCTCGCTCGATCAATTTGAAACGTCTTCATTATTTACGGCAGTCAAAAAACGGTCCCGCTTTTAAGGGAACCTAAAGCTTTTGCTACTACTAAGCTATTGCTAAGCAAACAAGTAAATTGCTTAACTTATTGTCATTTTGTGAAGTTATTTAGATGGATTAGAAATCGGTTTATGGCTTGAAGCTAATTTTATTGATCGAGCGAGAGACGCGAGCTATGAAATTTAAAATCCAATATAACGCGAGCTCCCATTTGGTAAAATTCCAATGACTTCGTAGTTCAGGAATAACTGGATTTTAGCTGGGACATGCTAAAGGTGCGATTTTCAAAGTTTATGTTAATTGTGCCTCAACGATCATCAAACATCAACCTTTACTAGACATCGCGAGATCACAGTTCGGGGCAAACTCTAGTCTATGATAGTTTGACTGGCTTCGTAGCTCAGCTGGTTTCCCGCGCTGGACAAACATTTATGTGATTAACAGATGTTTAGTCTGTGTCTGGGTATTAAATATTTATCTATTATGTTTATCAGTCTCTGGTACCCATAGTACAGGCTATGCCTAGTTTGAGATCAGTTGACCGTGTGTAATATGTCCGGAATATTTATTTAGTTGAACACTATATTGTATCAATGCTGTCTTCTTGGTGTTCTGGTTCTTTCTTGGTAACTTTTCATTAAGTCAATGACCGCTCAGATGAAGCGTGGTCCTGCAAACAGCTAATGTACGTCAGTAAGAGATCAAGTGCGGTGAAAGGATTGAATTGCAACTCATGTAAGCTCTATACAGGCACATGTCATGTCAATGTGTCTTCGGTATTTTCTAGGGTATTCTGGTTTTCTCACGGTGTTTTCCTTCACCGTTTGAGTGCACAATTCAACGCATTTTCTTTTATAGAACAAGTGGCAACCGTGACCTTTGGATTGAAAGGCGGGGTTACCACCACACCACAGAGCTCTCTGTGTTGTCAAACTTTATGTTCAGTAAACCGCCCGCCCTTTATCACCCCCTGGATTTAATTAAGGTTTTCGTGGAAATATTCTTAATCACTCTTCGTAGTAAAAACTGCTTATTCGATATTATTCTAATGTCCCATGCATTTATAAAAATAGCTTCCGCCCGTGGCTTCGCTTGCGTGGTACCTACGTTATATGCCTAGCCCACCCGTGGCTTTGCTTGGTACCTACATAAAAAGTAGCCTTTTCGCTATTCTAGATAAAGAACTCTATCTATTAAAAGTTTCAACGAAAACGGTTGAGCCGTTACGGCGTGATTGAACAACAGACATCCTCACAAACTTTCGCATTTATAATATCAAAGTCAAAGTCAAAGTCAAAAGGCATTTATTTCAATAAAATCACTAGGATCACTTTGAAACGTCTTAGAAACTAGGTGAAGCTATGCCTGTTCCTCGCGACCAAGCCTAGAAGAATCAGGCAACAAACACGGCTTGGTGCCTATCATTTTTTTCGATGATCCTTTTTCACAAAATGGAATTTAAAGCTTCAGTGTGGTGCCGATCGAACTAGGTGTGGCTCAAGAGAAAAGTAATCTAATTATAATCCTTAATAAATAAGAGCTTATAAAAATGTGAAAAAAATGAAGACAAATGTGAGCTTCAACAAATGATCTAAGGGCAGCACACGCTACACTTGATGAAATATGTACCTAATGCTTATATAATTAAATAATACTTAAAATATGATGCAAGCAAAAACTGTAAAGACACTGCAAAATGGCATTTTAGCTGTTAGTAGGATAGCTACCTCCAGTGGCTTTGCTTGCGTGGTACCTACACAAAAAGTATTATCTATGCTATGCTATGCCGTTACGGCGTGATTGAACAACAAACATCCAAACATTCTCATAAACTTTCGCATTTATAATAGGTATTAGTAGGTTAGGATAATCCTATTAATTGTTTACTTGATCGATCGAGCGAAGCGAACGAAGATCTCTCAAACAACTTGGACGAAACAGTTGAACAGTTTTTGTTATATACCTAGATTAAGCCTACTTTAGTCAGGCATTTTTAATTACTAAGGAGAACTGTACGCGCTTTAGACAAGCCCATATGGGCTTTTTAAGTGTGCATCAAACATGTTTTAAAATTTCTTAAAATAAATACAAAAATAAAAATAACCGTCTTTGTATGTTTATTTGTTTAACCTATACTTTCGAACCGGCAATACCATATGCAGATCATACAAACATTGGTCCCGCAGCGGTAATCAAACCGGCACCGGCGCCCCTTGTGTCTCACCCGCTACGCCACCAAGGTTGTCAATTGTCGTGTCGTACCCTATAAAATACCTACAGCTCTCCAGTAATGAAATCTGAAAGTTTCAGAAGTTCGCAGGTAGCTTTTATTAATTGTTGCAAGTAACGGCCTGTAGCCTGTTGGCCGTATTTACGGCTAGAGGCTTTATAGCGAAACATTGGTGGTACTTCATCAAATAGACAGGCTATAAAAATTGTAGCCGTTGATTGTTCGCGGCGCTTGCTTGCTTGTCGAGTCACTGATTCTTTCTTGGTCATCCTGTATTAGGTCAGTGACCAGCTGACCAGGTTGAGTAGGTAAATCAAGCTTGCATACATGTTGAAATAATATACAAGGTGATTCATAACATGCATACTATCCTGAAAGGAACATCATCATCATCATCATCTCCCTGCCCTTATCCCACTTCATGTGGGGTCGGCACAACATGTTTTTCTCTTCCACTCCCCTCTATCAGCCGTCATATCAGTATTCACTCCTTTCTTACTCATGTCATCTTTCACACAGTCTATCCATCTTTTCTTTGGTCTACCTCTTCCCTTATATCCTTCCACATTCATATTTAACGCTCTTCTAGTAACATGACATTCTTCCCTCCGCATGACATGACCATACCACGCTAACCTTTTGCTCTTCAACTTCCAAAGGAACAACAAAAAGAAATAATATAAGTAAAAAAATACAGCAATTTTCCCCCAAACTTTCTTTAATTAGCTGTTTTTGGTATTTTAATCAAATTTATAACTGACTAACTGCCACCCGCGGCTTCGTTCGCATGGTATCTATGAAATTAAAAAAGCCTTTATGCTTTTCCAGTCTATAATCTATTTCTGTGCCATATTTCATCCAAATCCGTTCGGCCGTTTGGGCGTGATTGAACCACAAACATCCAAACATCCTCACAAACTTTCGCATTTATATATTAGTATTAAGTAGGATAGAAAGTAGGATAGTAGAGTAGGATAGGAGAGTAGGATTACTAAACGAGAAGATCGACATCAAGATTGCAAAAGATACATTGAGTTTGGACTGATTGGACTCCAAAACAAAAACCTTTTTTTTATGATTTGCATTCATTTACAGTGAAAAATGTCGAATTTCCAAAAGTCGTAGAACAAACTTTATTGCAATTGAGTGAGGGCTCAGCTACGCTGCTTTTATGGCGAGGCTGAAAAGCAGCGTAGCTGAGCCCTCGACCATTTCACCTGTCTACCTACATACATACCAAAACTTGTAAATTACCAATTGTATCTTCATAACTGTGTGTAGGATTCTTGGTGAATAAATGCCCCTTTTTTTTTTTTAGAGGAATGGAAAGAGATAAATGAGTGAAGACCTGTGGCTCAGCTCGATACTCTCGTGCTTAGGTGGTATGCACGGCGGTTGGAAGCTTCCTTTCCTTCTGCGATCCTTTCGCTGATTTTGGCGGAGAGCGCTGATTTCCATAAGATGATGCACCGTAACGTTCGCGGTCGGCTTTACGCGTGATAAAGGGTGATTGTTGCAATTTTCCGTAATTATTTGGGAGGAGCGTATTCGAGCTTGACTCCTGCGACCGGTGGCGAAACGTCAAGAGAGCGTTTCTGTTTCCCACCCACAGGTTCTCAGGTAGGTGACAAGGAGATGATGGGATGTTGAGGGTAACGTAAAAATAGATAGTGCTAGAGACAAGGTTGCGTTCCGAAATTGCTATCTTTACGAAACATTTAGAATAAGCCTTTTTTAGGAAAACATACGTATTATGAACCACCTTGTATATACAACGGGGTAAAGCAGCTTTATTAAATTCTCTGCGGGGTACCGTTATTCATATCATGAGGTTATAATTTATATTGCAAATAACATAGTGTACAGTGAAGCCACATGAACAGAATGGTTTGTCTATGACATATTTATTTCTGGAGGAGGTAGGGCACAGCGAGATTTTCCGTTCTAAATTGGAGCAGCCCACCTGGGGAGGTACCACCGCCTTACAGAAGATTGCAGCCAAATAACATTATTTGTTGTTTCAAATAGTGTTGTGTTCCTGCGGTGAGTAAGGTTACCAGAGCTCTTTGGGGGAGGGGGGTTCGGGGTCGGCAACGCGTGCGTGATGCCTCTGGTATTGCAAGCGCTCATAGGCTGCGGTAACCGCTTACCAACAGGTGGGCCGTGTGCTTCTTTGCCACCACAGTATAATAAAACAAAAAAAAATGACATAGATGGCACATGCCCATATTTTCAGTAGTAATTATCCCATACGTGACAGGTCGCAAGCCTCCCGCCATTATAAATAGCTACAAAACAGTAACAGTCTCTATTTCTAAGAAATCCGTAGCAACGTTATATTTAACTAGCTTATGCCAGCGGCTTCGCTCGCGTGGTACCTACATAAAAAGCCTATATGCTATTCCAGACTATAATCTCTGTATCAAATTTCATCCAAATCGGTTCGACCGTTTGGGCGTGATTGAACAACAAACATACAAACATCCTCACAAACTTTCGCATTTATAATATTAGTAGGATACTCTGATATTTCAAACTTCAAACCATTTTAGCTAATAATTATCCTAAAAGAACTGTCTTATGCCTTTTAAATTCACTGCATGTTGCATGAAAGAGGCCTCTAAAAGGCGCACTTTAATCTTTTCACTACACTGAACCTTTCACCGACGGTAATAGGTCCTCAACCTGGTCTCTGACCTAATACAGGATGATCAAGAAAGAATGCCGTGGTGGCCCCGGCTAAAGAATAGGCCCCTCCATATCTACCTATCCGCGGATGTCGTAAGAGGCGACTAAGGGAAAAAAGCTAGGGGATGGGCAGCAGCGTCCCTCATTTTAACAACGATAGATCTAACTGCGCTCGCCAACCCGCATGCCCAGCGTGGTGAGTATGGGCAAATCCCCCCACATGATAGGAATTCGCTCTGTCTGTGGTGGAGGCCATGTTCAGCAGTGGACGTCGTACGGCTGAAATGATGATGATGATGAAGAAAGAACCAGTGACATGAGAAGAAGAAGAATATGGCTTGGGAGTCTAGTACATTTTCGCTTTACACTTGCATACTAAGTTATTTAATTCCATCCTTATATCCAACGCTTTACAGTCTTAGTTTCACTGCAAGGTTTCGCCAACTGGCCAAGCTATCGCATGCACAATTTGAACTTTGTCTTAAAGGTAATAAGATCTAAAATTGTTTGTAAGTATTTAGTTCAGGCTTACTAACTCAGCATCATTACCAAACTTGCCAAGTTATTGTATGCGCAATTTGAACTTTGTGCTACGGGTTATAAGATCTTAAATTGATTGAAAGTATTTAGTTTAGGATTTTACTTAGCATCAATAATTTGAAATTCAAATAGGATTAGGAGTTGTTCTTACAGCGAGCTTAAAAAATAAGCCATCGTGGTATTTCTTGCGTAGTAATTCTTTAGATCAACTTTATGTTACCTTCAGCTCGGTCACCAATTTCAGACTAGCTCAGCGCGTTCGTGCTTCATTATTATTAATTTTTATACAACTAAGTTGGCAAACAAGCATACGGCCCACCTGTTGGTAAGCAGTTACCGTAGCCTATGAGCGCTTGCAATACCAGAGGCATCACGCACGCGTTGCCGACCCTGAACCCCCTCCCCCCTAAAGAGCTCTGAAAACCTTACTCACCGCAGGAACACAACACTATTTGAAACAAATTATATTATTTGGCTGCATCTTCTGCAAGGCGGAGGTATCACTCCAGGCGGGCTGCTCCAATTTAGAACGAGAAAATCTCGCTGTGCCCTACCTCCTGCAAAACCTCCTCATCGAGCAGGTTAAGATACTGGTCCCGGTTTGAGGCCACTATAGAGGAATTCGGCCGGCCTAAAAGATCTTGCCAGTAGGCCGCTTAGTCATAAGACACTTCCAAAGACCTCGATAGATGCGTTCGGGAGGCCTAAAAAGCGTCGCTACTTGGCCGCTTAGTAATACGATATAACCCTACTAAGTGAGTTTTAGATGTCAAATTTTTCATTGGATGGAATTTTTCATCTTCAATTTGGTCAAATTTGGTCAGACTCAAAGTCAAAATGCGCTATTCTAGTGCTCTCAAACATAGAACCTAAAAAAAATCGTAGACATGTGACATGTGCACGAAACGAGTCTCAGCGGCGCACTTTAATCCTTTCACTACACTGATTCTTTCATGGACCGTCAAAGACCCGTTTCAGGGCCACCTAATACCAGATGGCAAAGAAAAAAACAAAAAAAAATTTTATTTGCAAAAACAAAAACAATCCAATCAGAATCAAAAAAAAAATACAATTTAACGCGGCCTCCACACTAGGCAAAGCCTGTATCCTGTAGCCTGGTTGTAGAAAGAATCAGAAGAACATGAAAGAAGAATTTTCTTATCAGAAATCCCCAGCGACGAACAAAACTCAAAATAAAATCAAAACAGATACCCGCATAAATGCATTTTGTCTACTTTAAGAAAATATTGCTGTACAGTAAACTTTTAAGTTACAAAGTCACTGCGACTTTTCAACTATTGCTCAAATGCTCAATCGCATCACTTGAACAGTTCGCGCAACTTCATACCACACATTTTTGATCTTGAAGTAATAAAAACGGTATATTTTTTGCTTTGTATATAGTGTCAAGCTGGTGTCTATGCTTACGTATCGTATTTTGGGCGTAAAAACTTCAGTATCCCATGTACAATGATGTTCTTTTAATAGTTATTGATTTATATCGAAATGTTGTGTTGTGTATTGAAAAGAGCCGTGTTTAAACGGCAGGCAATATGTCCTTGATATGTCTTATAAAACCCGTTGCAAAATGAACCTTACCTGTTTTAAAAACAGGCAACTTTGAGTACCAAGTTCGGTAGATTTACGTAAGATCACTTTATTTATTTATAATCTAAGATAGTTAGCACGGCTCGAAACCAATAGCACTATTATACTTATTACACATCTTAATTTGAAATTTATAAATATATTTATCTATTAAAATTGGCTTGTATCTAGGATCTTGTCACAGTTAACAAAATAACTAAAATGGCGAACGCGCGCGTGCAAATGAAGCGTACTACACACCTATTCCATCGTAGCCAGGATGCTCTACGCCGTAGCGCTACGCCGTAGACGCTGCAAACCGCAAATGCATCGGGACCGTCGCCGGTATCTTGCCGGGAATACTATCGATATGTAAGATTTTATTATGATGGAACCGATGAAATACTATTTATAATATGGAGTTTAGAAGTTATATTTTGTTGTCAAATGTAAGGTCTAATCAAAAGTTTGATACGTTTATAGAACTCAGGACAAGTTTTTTAAAAATTAAAAAAATTAAAAAATCATTTATTTCCTTTAAGAACAAATATTAGAAAAAGAGGATACCCAAAAAATTAATAATTTAAAGGCAAAGGGAGTAAATTCAGCATTTGCTGCATGCATTGCATGCAGCGCTGTTTTTCAATTTACCCCCCTCGAATAGATGGTCACCGAGGGATTAGGTATAAGCGGGTTACATTATTATTACAATAGTTGGTAATCAGATTTTAGATAAAATAGAATAAAAAAAATAAAACAAAAAGAAAAACACAAAAACATAGGCACATGTGTGTATGTCACGGGGTGTGAGTGTGGCTTCTCCTTCAAATCTTTAGACTCTCAAGAGTCTGGGAGATGAAGGAGTTACCCTTGTGCGATGGTGTGTCTCTGAAAGTTCGTAGAGTAGGTACGGGATTCCCTCAAAACTCCAGTCTCTTGAGAGTCTGGGTGATGAATGAATAACCAGTAGTGTGTGCGTGTGTGTGTGTATGTGTGTGTTTGTGTATTTATGTGTGTGTGATTAGATAGTCACTAACTCCAGCGTTTAAAGGATGTTTCTGTCTCAATAGTAGGATAATTTTTAACTTTTGTTTAAAATTAACCGGACCAATTTTTTTTCTTAAAGGAGGTGGTAAATCGTTCCATATTTTTGAAGCCCGGTATTTAAAACAACCTTATTAAGAGTTAAGCCGCGTTCAAACGTGTGCTATAATTTAAAGTGACCGTAGACCGGCTACTACCCAACTTTTTCCAGACCCAGGGGATATTTTTTTAGCACAAGACCGGCAAACCCTGAGAAATCAAGGAGACTTTTGCTCAGTGGAAAACATGGTGCTGATCAAATTTGCTGTGTTTTTTTTGGTGTTGGAAGGCCTCCCACCCGATGGACTGACGACATTGTGTAAGGTTGCGGGAAGTCGGTGGATGGAGAGGCCTCAAGACCGTTCGTCAAGGCACTCTTTGGGGGAGTCCTATGTTCAGCAATGGACTTCATCAAGCTGATGACGATGATGATGATTAAATTTGCATTCTAATTACTAAGAAATTGGGTCGAAATGTCTAAAACAGCCAGTTTCCGTCGTAAAAAGCTTTCAGCAAATAAATACGGCTGCTCTTTGAATATTTTTGAAGGATGTTTATTCATACGAAAACTGCAAATGTGAGGGTCTCCGGACCAAATGTTCACTTAACGCCGAACCAATAGTGATGGGGTAAAGTTTTTTATAGGCTCGAACGCGGCCTAATTCTTCTTCTTGGTGAGTGGACTATGCCGCTGGTGAGCCCTTTTGCGTGACAGGTGGAGTTTGCTAATTCAGCCACCTTTCGAACCCTGCCCTCTATAGGTATAGCTCAACGATAAAGCCCCTAAAAGTCAAATTGAAATTGAGTATTCGTAAGAAACATATATGTAGCGGCGTATTCCTATTTTTTATTTAATTATTGTTTATTTTATTTATTTAATCTTTATTGCACACAAAAAACAATGTACAAAAGGTGGGCTTAATGCCAAGGCATTATCTACCAGCCAGCCTGATTGGGTAGAAACAGGAGGTTGGCGTGCGACAGATTGTTTAAATTAACTAAAAACTATACTATATATAACCATACACTATATTTAAATATGTATATATATATATATATAATACACTGCAATAGATTAACAGATAGTACAAAGTAGTGTTTTATTAACATGTAGTGTGGATGCTATATGTTCTTAAGAAAATGTTCACGATTTAATCGTTTAAATGAATCTTTGGAGTCAACTTTTTTGATATTATACGGAAGTTTATTCCAAAGTCTTACTGCTACAACGGAGAAGGAGTTGCCACAAAAACAAGTGCTATGCTCAAGGGTATCAAGGAGGAGGTTGTCAGACGATCTAAGAGGTTTGTCATGCGTATCACACCGGAATCGGAAACGAGATTTCAGAGATTCCAGATATTCATTTTCTAGATTTAAAAGTTAATTATTAAACAATCTTAAATGTACCCAACCCATTACAGATAATTGGCTGAGCATCAACTTTTGGGTTCTGTCATTTTTGAAAGTCTTCACAAAAATTGTTCCCCAGAAATTAGTTTGGGTTCTGTTTAGGATGTGACAAAAGTTGACAGTCACAATGATTTTTGGTACAAAATCGTGTAAAATTGTACGCACAATTCTTGCAGGGTGTGCATTTGCATTATTTGACGACATGAGTAAGCAAGGAGTGAATACTGATATGACGGCTGATAGAGGGGAGTGGAAGAGAAAAACATGTTGTGCCGACCCCACGTGAAGTGGGGATAAGGGCAGGGAGATGATGATGATTCAGATGGCAATAAGACGGCGTGGT
Organism: Anticlea derivata; assembly: GCA_947579855.1. Taxonomy (NCBI): domain Eukaryota; kingdom Metazoa; phylum Arthropoda; class Insecta; order Lepidoptera; family Geometridae; genus Anticlea; species Anticlea derivata. The sequence continues at coordinate 7,666,456 of OX388281.1, forward strand.
AGACAGCAATGTGTCCCAGCACTAGGAGTCACTGAAGCGCGTGATCAGGTGACTGTGCGTCCGAATAACGAACGAGTGGAATTGTTCCTCTTCTGTGCAGTCTGGGCGTGGGCGGGCTGGCGTGGGGCGACCATTAGCTGAATTAAAAAAAATATTCCGGACACAATATCACACAGTCAACTGATCTCAAACTAGGCATAGCCTGTACTATGGGTACCAGAGACTGATATACATTATAGATAAATATTTAACACCCAGACACAGAACAAACATCTGTGATAATCACACAAATGTTTGTAAAGTTTCAAAAAGTTTCAAAAAAAAAGTTTATTGGAACATTTACAACGATGCAGTAAAATATTGGGAAAAACGATGATGACTGCAGTAGTTGTTAAAACTGTGTCGCAGCCACCAACGCCCACCTCCTTAGACTAAGAAAAGTTTGTTCCTAACAGAATACAGGTGCAGTGCGGGAATCGAACCCGCGACCTGAAGGCAGAGTTACTACCAACTGAGCTATGAGGCCTGTCAACCTGAATCTGTGCCCCATGCACGATACTACAAGGTGATAATATGTATGCTACCCCTAAAGGGGGTTATTCTTCATCCAAGTGGGAATAAAGTTTGTTCTACGACTTTTGGAAATTCGATTATTTTACTATACAAACACTACAAGTACTTACTGGCTTCTTGACGATGTTTTCCGTCGCCGTTTTTAGCAATAGCTGATGCGCACTTAAATTTTCAAACCCACGACTTTCGGAAAGTATTTCAGGGAACCTATCCCCACTATTTATAAGCGTAGGTTATAACCCAGACTTATAACTTAGTAGGTAACAAAATAAGACAAACTTCAACTTCAATCTAAATATTGATTTATTCATTGAAATAGCATGTAATATTGTCTCTTAAATCTAGTTGAATTTAAGTTAGTTTATTTTAAGTAAGTTTTACATCTTTATTTAAATCGATTTTCACAGATTCTCCGCTAGCAGACTGACCGCGCCTCATTCCCTTCCTCGCGTTTTTCCATCACGGTCTGTCGCGTGCTGGCAGATGGTCCGATCGGTCCATCTCTGCCAACCTACCTATGTACCTATATAAATTTTTACCTACTTGATTCACCTTAATTATCTGCTGTGTACCTTAGACAATTCGTGATGTATAATCTGTATAGGTATATAAAAGAACAAGGCCTCAACGTGCGACCAACGCACAGCCCAAACCGCTTAAGCTATAAAGCTGAAATTTGGACAGTAGCTGCCTTATATGCCTAAAACATCCACTAAGGAAGGATTTTTAAAATATCAATTCCTAAGACGGTGAAAAGGGGTTCAAACGTTTGTATGAAAAATCGTATTCCTTGAACCTACAGATTTGAAACTAACTATAAATGATGTATGATAAAAATAAAAAAATATATTTTTAGATTTTCAAAACTACCCCTTGAAAGGGTGTATGTGTTTGTATGGGAGAATCTTAACGTATGGAGAGATTTATCTGAAACTTGGTACAAATACTCATAAAGTCAAATAATGAAATATGTATTTAAGGGTTTTTCTAAACTACCCCTTTTAATGAAGATACCACGCGAGCAAAGCCGCTGGCGTACGCTAGTTCTTAATAATATGAAATAAATGGTTATTGTTCATCATGGGACTGCCATGGGTTCCATGACAAACGGTCTTAAGGCTTCTCCATCTACCAATTTCGTTGCTTCAATTTGCTAATTCTGAGAGTTATGTCGGTGACCTTGGTTCTTTAACGGATTTCCTCATGGTACCTAGGTTCGGGGTAGGCAACGCGCGTATGATGCCTCTGGTATTGCGAGGCTACGATAACCACTTACCAACAAGTGAGCCGTATAATAAAAAATAATAAATATTCATTTATTTTAGACTATAGTAAAGTTACAGGTCTTATTTAACTTATCCTACAGTCCATATCAAACTAACATACATACAATATAAAAACTTAATGAATAAAACATTTATATAATGTATACGTATGCTCTTTTGCCACATTACTTGTACAAAAAACAAACTTCAAGGCGGATTTCTTGATTGTAGTGGCTAGTATTTAAGGATACCTGCATTCCTTAACTTATGCTGTCTCCGGGGGACAACTGACAGTGAAAGATAACAGATGACACCTGAGATGGAGAGATGGATACATACTCTCTGTGAGTCAGTCAGTCTGTGGTCAAGCCGGCACGAGCAGGCGCGCGGAAAGTCACTGGGAGATATTATATGTGCTATGTGATATGATAACAGCGAGGGAGTTGTCCTGCTAGGAACCAGCGTGGTGTAAGGCATACACTACATTGATGATTGCACCTTACATCATAATATCGGCGGCTTGTGCCAATACATTTACGACATGTACACATTTGTTCACAACAAAATCTATAAACCCGCGTCCAATAAAGCAGATCCGCAATATTTTCTATTTATTTGTAAACTACGAAAGCAGCCGTTATTCCCTCCAAGCAATCCTCGTAAATCAGCCGTGATGGCTATTCTTCTGTTTAAAGTAACGGCGTACCCATAAAACGGACATTATTTCATAGTGGACCTTATTTTATAAGGGCCTTATTTTATGTTTATTAGTTTGTGAACACTTTTAGTTTTATTATTGCGAAAAAAAATCAAAATAATATCATGGTGTCTGATCGAAGCGACGCGTGATCCGAGAGCTGGCTTCTATTTGGCCCAACGGACGAGCATTTACATCCAGTGTGGCAATACCATCAATTCTGGATCTATTGAGCTATCTTTAGATCGTTTGTTACGGTCTTTAGATAGATCAACTGTTTCTTGTGTATTTTTTTAAATATTAACTTGTATTAGCTTTAATTTCAGAGGTGTCGCAGTATTCTTAGTCGTTGATGTATTTTTACTCCACTCAAACTGACATACATTACATTCATTTTATAGAAAATGCCGTCAAACTTGGTTAGTTTTGAGATTTCCCCTCAAAATTTCACTCTCAACGATTAAAGGTACGAGCCTGAAAATACTAGGGTTTATGCCACTCTAAGAATGCTTGAAAGCTTGAAGTTCTTGGGGTCACTAAAGCATTCTCCTAACAATGCCGAGTAGGGTGAGTAGGGCAAGCCAAAACTGTTGGGTCCAGGGGTCGCCCGAAGAATTGCAAAGTGGATAGTCTCTTTAGGGTTCCGTACCATAAGAGTATCATAAAGTAAATTTTATTGCATCAAATACATGTAAATAAGGGACATAAGTGTTGTATGTTTAATTATGACACAATATATTTCTACCGTTGCGGCGTGCAAAATCTGGGTACAATGTCACTTAATTAGTTAATTATAAATGATGATTAAAAAAGATAATCAATTAGTAGAGTGAATTTATTAGTTACCTTTACACTGATATCAGACTGACATTATTTTTATAGCAATTGCTATCTGATTCTTTTTCAATTTCTCCTCAGAATACCTCTCACTAAAAATATGAGAATAAAGTAGATTCCTTTAGAAATACGTAATATCCCACGTCTTAAGAACTCTAAGCACAGAATAAGCACCAGTTAGTTCTTCAATAACAGTTTAACTTCCGCTCCAACTGCACTTAAAAACAAACAAAGAAATGATTTAGAGACGTTCAGTGCTAAAGCTAGGAATGGCTAGACTAAAAAAGCACTTCTTAAGAAATTTCGGATTTTTAAATGACGTTGTGTTGAAATTATATAATTTCATCGTATCCTATCCTACTAATATTATAAATGCAAAAGTTTGTGAGGATGTTTGGATGTTTGTTATTCAATCACGCCGTAACAGTTCAACCGATTTCATTGAAACTTGGTATAAATAAAGTTCTTTACCTAGATAGCTCAGTTAGTAGTAACTCTGCCTTCTGCGCTAGAGGTCGCGGGTTCGATCCCCGCACTGGTCAAACATTTGTGTGATAACATGTGTTCTGTGTCTGGGTGTTAAATATTTATCTATTATGTATATCAGTCTCTGGTACCCATAGTACAGGCTATGCCTAGTTTGGGATCAGTTGACCGTGTGAATATGTCCGGAATATTTATTTATTTATTTATTATTCAGATTTTTAAATGACGTTGCGTTGAAATTATGTAATTTCATCGTATCTTATCCTACTAATATTATAAATGCAAAAGTTTGTGAGGGTGTTTGGATGTTTGTTATTCAATCACGCCGTAACGGTTCAACCGATTTCATTGAAACTTGGAATAAATAAAGTTCTTTACCTAGAATATAATATTAACTACTTTTTATGTAGGTACCACGCGAGCCAAGCCGCGGGCGGTAGCTAGTAAAACATAAAAAAACCGACATTAAGTTTGAGGAAGTGGGACTTTTGTTATTTATGTAAAAGCACTTAGATACTTAAATTATGTATTTTCGTGGCAACTTTAAATTTTTTGTTTTCAGAAAAGAGCTACCTACTTCATCATTATCAGCCATATAAATCCACTACTGCACATAGGCCTCCCCCAAAGATTGCCATGACGAACGGTCTTGAGTCTCCTCCATCCACCGAACTCCCGCAACCTTCACAATGTCGTCTGTCCATCGGGTGGGGGCCTTCTGTCGTCGTCTGGTTCGTTTTCACCTAATTATTTTTTTCCACAGCGGCAACTGAAGCCGCTCCTCTCATCTCTCAATCGGAAAATCACCCTCTGTGCCATAGAGTTTGTCTATGATAGCTCTACTACTAAATGCTAGCAAGTTAAGAAGTCGAATTTAGTAATTTTATTTAAATATAAGTAGTACAAATAAGGGCTCATTTTATTTTTTTTAGTTGTTTTTAAACAAATCTGGAAAAGCACTTTAAACTCTTCACATTTGCCAACATACAACCAGAAGCATGTTGGACATTTCTCTACAAAACAGATATAAAGTGGGGGATACATCAGCCGGCTAGGTGTGCCATTTTTATCGCAATAAAGTATAAAACCGCATTGCACAAATGTTGCTCGTATTTTAAAAAGGATTTGTGTGGAAATTTTTCGAAGTTTTTACAGTGAAAAATGCTGAAAACTTGAATGACAGTGAGACGGATGAATACGTTATTTTATTTCGGTTTTGTGTACAACTGGTTAAAAAAGATATACTGTTTTGTAAAGCCTGTTGACTCACTCTGATCGAGAGCCGGCTGTACAGCAGTAAACAATTTCTAGACAATTTTTTTTTTAAAGGCATTTATTTCAATAAAATCACTTTGAAACGTCTTAGAAACTAGGTGAAGTTATGCCTGTTCCTCGCGACCAAGCCTAGAAGAATCAGGCAACAAACACGGCTTGGTGCCTATCATTTTTTTCGATGATCCTTTTTCACAAAATGGAATTTAAAGCATCAGTGTGGTGCCGATCGAACTAGGTGAGGCTCAAATGTAAAGTAATCTAATTATAATCCTTAATAAATAAGAGCTTATAAAAATGTGAAAAAAAAGAAGACAAATGTGAGCTTCAACAAATGATCTAAGGACAGCACACGCTACACTTGATGAAATATGTACCTAATGCTTATATAAAATTAAATAATACTTAAAATATGATGCAAGCAAAAACTGTAAAGACACTGCAAAATAGCATTTTAGCTGTCGAGGGGCAGAGCGACTTTACAATGATTTGACAATGATTTGACAATCAGTGTGTGTTGTTCATTTATATTATGTCATCACTATATGACATAATATAAATAAATTACATCCAACAGTCACATGAATAGTCTTGACCCCACACTAGGAATCTCTGTCATGTGGTGTTTGCATGATCTGCAAATATTTGTTCCGGGTCTGGGTGTTGTGGTACCATGGTACTCGTAGTTCCTGATACCTACGACACACGGAATGGTGTAGGGTCAGGACTATTGTTTGTGTTATTTATTTAATTTTATTTAATATATTTTTATTTAATTTTCGACCGTGGTGGCCCCGGCTGAAGCGGCCGTGGTGGCCCCGGCTGAAGAATAGGCCCGTCCATATCTACCTATCCGCGGATGTCGTAAGAGGCGACTAAGGGAAAAAAGCTAGGGGATGGGCAGCAGCGTCTCCTATTTTAACAACGATAGCTCTAACTGCGCTCACCAACCCGCATACCCAGCGTGGTGAGTATGGGCAAATCCCCCCACATGAGAAGGAATTCGCTCTGTCTGTGGGGGAGGCCATGTTCAGCAGTGGACGTCGTACGGCTGAAATGATGATGATGATGATTTAATTTTAAACGTCAGGACAGATATTACCGCTACAAATTTTTCTTTTTTCTGACTGAATAAGTACTTTTCAGGATAATAGACATATTATGAATCACCTTGTATCGCGTTTTATTTCTACAAACATTCCTAAAGTAGGTTCGCGTAACTTGTTTCCGTTCACTGTGAGTGATGATATGGCAGATGGCCAACGTACCCTTTGCTGGGATTTGCATAATCATACGATGGAGAAGGCTTTATTGCGCACTCTCTCACACTTGGTATCTGCGGAATGACATTTCCTTAATAAGAATAGAATTACGTTCTTTCATTGAAGGAGGAAAATCCATTTGGACAGGATACTGGGTTTGTTGGATTTTGCCTAAAGCCGCGTATCCACTAGAGGCAGCGTCTGCCTCACCCCGAGGCCGCGCAAGTGGAGCAGCTGCATCAATCTGAAGCCCGCCGCGACACGAGGCAAATCCATCGCCGCGAGCCGAGCCATAGTTTGTCGGTTTTTTGGCCATGCTTAAAGGAGGCTCAGATAGATAGATAACACTTTATTGATCACCACACGGAAATAATACATAAGATCACAATTACAAATTTACACGGCAATACAATGGGCGGCCCTATCGCCTTATCGATCTCTGCCAGGCAACCTTAGAATGGACTGGACTGAAAAGATTAGAGAAGGGGCAAGATGGTGTATCTTAAATTATGAAGAAAATTACGTTCAGTCAGACGTTGTATCGCCAAGCTGAGGCGAGTCACCTCGAGTTGATCCGCAACGTTCTTCGAGGCTTCGCTTCAGAGCGAGCAGCCTTAAACTGAGGCTGTTTACTTCAAGTCGAGGCTGCTCGACCCGAGTTTCCCTCTAGACTCTAGTGGATACGCGGCTTAAGGTTGCGACCGCACATCAAGATTAGCCTAGCTTCAAGATTCAAGATGTTTATTTGTAGAAATAAGTGTTACAAAGAGGACTTAAAACGATTAATACGGCACCTAATAACTTATTCACTCTTTTCGAGCATCGCAAACTATTCAAAGTCAAAGTCAAAGCCAAAAGGCATTTATTTCAATAAAATCACTAGGATCACTTTGAAACGTCTTAGAAACTAGGTGAAGCTATGCCTGTTCCTCGCGACCAAGCTTACAACGACCAACAACGATATACAAAATAATTAATTAAGTAAATTTAATCTATTGTTTTGGACGAAAGACTGTTATCGTAACACATATAAAGAACTCAAAATAAATCTGTGTACCTATACCACGTGGTATACCTCAACCTGGTCACAGACCTTATACATAATGACCAAGAAAGAACCAGTGACATGACAAGAAGAAGAAGGACTCTGGACATTTCGGCAGGATAAGTTTAAATAATGCAACATTCATTATGCAGTTAGACAGGAAACATTACCATATTTTTTTTTCCTATTTCTTTTTTGGTACATGCCCACATGCTGTATTACTTTGTGAGTTCCATACGTAACCGGTTTTGAAACCACGACCTTCGGATCTAAAGTCAGAGTACCTCCCACTGATAATGATATGATAATGATAATCTTTATTTCTCTTTAGACATATTACATGTACTTAGATTCGTCAGACAAAATATTAAAATTAGTGATTTACCATATTATACCTATACTAGGCCAAAATGGCCTTTTTTGAAGAAGGGTAAATATGCTTTTAACCCCTTTTTGTACGGATAAAAATTAGTAGTTATGATGAAAGTTTCAAAGTGATCCTTGTCATTTTATGGAAATAAATGCCTTTTGACTTTGACTTTGAAAAATACTCAATCGTATAACGCAATAACTGACCCGGCTCCAATGAAGTGGTACACCGGAAATGCGCGCTTAAATCAACTACCCGCAACCGGAAACGGAAGCTGGGCTAATAAATATGGCGGCAATTGAACCGCGTGCTCTCCGTAAATATTACTAGGTTATCTGTATTGGTTCGTTCTACTTGGTGCCATTTCTTTTAATTCTCAATCGGTGAAGAAAAACATCGAAACGAAACCAATAAGAAATAAAGACGGTGCCCTGAGGGTTCCGTTCAATTGGTCGTGGGTTCGAACCCGGTCATGCAACGGTGGACATTGTCAGAAAATAAAAATTCGTAGTGTAGGAATTGACAAACTTATATTTGCGGTCGCTCACGTAGTCATTGTATGATATTGACCGCAAATATAACTTTGTTTCCTAAAAAACTTCGAAATTCCTCAATTTCAGACTTTTTTCTTTATTTGTGTTACAAAAGCTCCTAGCATTCCAAATTTCAGAATTGTGAGGTAACTGAAAGTACCCTAGAGGTTTTTAATTTTAGCCATTTCGATACAAAAATTATACATTCATTGCCATATCTTTTTAATGCCAAAAGCTAGAGCTTTGACTTTTATACGGCACCATAAGCCCACGGACCTTAATAGGTGGTATAAATTTCAAGTTGATACCTTTAGCCGTTTCTGCGAAAAAGGGTCTTGACAGACGGACAGACAGACAGACAGACAGACGGACGGACGGACAACAAAGTGGGAAACAAAACAAATCCTATAAGGGTTCTGTTTATCCAAATGAGGTACCGAACCCTAAAAAAGAAAGAAAGAAAATACATTTATTTTGGACACACACAAGAACAGCACAAACTAATCAGAGGAAACAGACACTACAGGGTACAAAGGGGTAAGAAACTAGAATCAAAAACATTGATCACCCATCCATTTGGTTCTTTATTGCCTAGGCGAATCAGGTAACAAAGCATCACAGGTAATTTTTTGCATTGTTAATTCAATTCAATTCAATTCATTTATTGACCATTTCGTTATAACATATAACATAGGCATGTCAGGTTAACAGTAATTACAGTTCTTTACAAGTAACGTTCATATAATTTTACAAAGATTCTAGATTTTAATAGGTAATTTATAGTTTCTACTCCACATGCAAATCAGAAAATGAAACATTTAAATATTCCGCGACATGGTAAAATGGATGATTTTCAAAAAATGATTTAATTTTTATTTTAAACTGATTAAAGGGAAGTCGGGTTACTTCTAAGGGTAGTTTGTTATACATCGCAAGCTTAAGCTTAATTGTCTAGTTGAGGACCACTTGCGTTCACACGCAGTGATCTACTGTACTGCTATTGACCTAGGTGTGCAAGAAGCGATCCAGTGGAAAATGTAAATAAAAATAGACCAACGACGCGTGTTGTTTGAAGCGGCCGGCTGTGAAACAGGTTCTGACACTTTTTGTATGCTTTCGTTTATATTTTAGTTTCTTTTTTACAGAAAATATGCCAAACGTTTTAATTTTTATCAGAAACTAACTTGTGCCCGCGGCTTCGCTCGCGTACCTATATAAAAAGAGCCTATATGCTTTTCTAGGTATAGAACCCTTTATATTCCAAATTTCAACTAAATCGGTTGAGCCGTTACGGCGTGATTGAATAACAAACATTCAAACATCCTCACGTACTTTCGATATTAATAATACTAGTTGCTTAAAGTCGCGCAACGTGCTATGGAGAGAGCTATGCTCGGAGTTCCACTCCGTGATAAGATTCGAAATGAGGAAATCCGTAGAAGAACTAAGGTCACCGACATAGCTCTCAGAATTAGCAAGTTGAAGTGGCAGTGGGCAGGCCATATAGCTCGCAGAACCGATAACCGTTGGGGAGTAAAGGTTCTCGAATGGCGACCACGAACCGGGCGACGCAGTGTTGGAAGGCCCCCCGATGGACCGACTACATTGTGAAGGTTGCGGGAAGTTGGTGGATGGAGAAGGCTCAAGACCGTTCGTCATGGAACTCTTTGGGGGAGGCCTATGTCCAGCAGTGGACTTCTACAGGTTGTTGATGAATACTAGTTTCGTTTAGATTTAATTGTGTGACAACATGAATTACATTGACATGTAATACTTGTCTAACTATGTCTTATCTATGGATTTTAGAGTTGTCCGAATCAATAAATGAATTTAATTTTTAATTTTAATTGAATATGATGAGGGCAATAAAAAGATGGGAGGTGAGGGACAAATGGAACGCACCCAATATGAGGTTTGATTCGGAACGCGACTTAGTTACATAATGCAGGCGAAGCTCAGAATTCTGAACAGCTTAGAATAGCTTTCTGTGTCTCTATGCTCCAAATATATTTATAGTACACGACACGATTTTCCTTTGATATTTTGTTGGAAAATCGTTAGATAAGATTCGGTGTTGTTCGGAATAAAGATTCGATGCTTGGCTTCATAGTCATAGTCATAGTATTTATTGGCAACGAATTGGTTACAAGTTTCAGAGTAGTACACACATTAGTATCTACTTATCTTACATATATTTATATATATATATTATACTTAGGTACCTATTAAATTTTACAGAAAACATAGGTAGTATTATTTTAAACATTTATAAATATTTATTTATATTATTTCCTACTTATTGCGTATTATAAATTTTAAATAAATCTTCGTAACAGTAGATGGTCTGATCCACAAGCCATGCCTTTAGTTTTTGTTTGAAAGACTGCACCGAGCTAGCGCTTATAATGCCTGGTAGTGCGTTGTAGACCGCAGGAGCCTCAGTGCCCTAAACACGATTAACTCTAGATATCGTTACTCTTACGATCAACCTCATTATTCCAGCCGTTGGAAGTCCACTGTTGAACATCGGCCTCCCCGTAGACGAAGCCCTTTTCGGGATGGCATACCTGTTATGAATCACCTTGTATTTTGTACCTTCTAAGGCTCGATAGGAATAGCACAGACTACAGAATATACATTTTAATTCTGCGCATTCCGAGTTCCGCTCGCAATATCCTGCGGAAGGCAGCATGGCGAGGATATCCTTGATTGTATTGAGGAAGCTTCTGAGGAAACCGGCTATTGCTTTGCTTGTGCCGGTACAATTAGCTATACAAAACGTACATACTAACTGCTGAGCCTCGTTTGAAGTGGTGTATTTACACAATTCCCAAGTGCCTATAGGCCAAACCAACCTATCAGTTTCTGCCGCCATTTTTTTACTATAGTAAAGAATATGTACGTTTATTTATTTATTTACTAGCTTCCGCCCGTGGCTTCGCTCCCCTCGTATCTGAATAAAAAGTAGAATTTATGCTATTCTAGGTAAATAACTTTATCTATTCCAAGTAGTTCAACGAAATCGGTTGAGCCGTTCCGGCGTGATTGAACTTCAAACATCCAAAGATATTAAATTAAATTCATTTATTCATTCGGACAACACAAAGATCCTTAGATAAGAGTATATTACATGTCACACAATTAAATCAAAAACAAAAAGGAAGACAGACGCACAGAATTATATATATAGACTTAACATCCAGTGCCTTCGCAGTTTACTGCAATGTCTGTCAGCCAGAACTAAATATAACATCCAAACATCCTCACAATCTTTCGCATTTATAATATTAGTACGATTAAAAAGAATCGCCAACAGCACATATATCAAACATTCATTATGAACGAAACTATGCAGACTAAGACTGATACAATAGCCAATTCAAGGGCGGATCCAAGGGGGGGGGGGGGTCATGAAGGTCATGATTAATATATTTAAAAAATATTACGGACATATTCACACGGTCAACTGATCCCAAACTAGGCATATACTATGGGTACCAGATAAATATTAAATACCCAGACACAGAACAAACATCTGTGTTAATCACACAAATGTTTGTCCAGTGCGGAGATCGAATCCGAGACCTCTAGCGCAGAAGGCAGAGTTACTACCAACTGAGCTATGAGGCTAACACAGATATTTGTTCTGTGTCTGGGTGTTAAATATATATCTATTATGTATATCAGAGTCTGGTACCCAGAGTACAGGCTATGCCTAATTTGGGATCAGTTGACCGTGTGTGATATGTCCGGAATATTTATTTATTTATTTTATTTTATTATAAAACTTTATTGCCAATTGGGTTTAGAATAGCACTTTCAGAATAGCATAGGTACACATTATGAATCACCTTGTAGATTCCATGCTAGACGGAGGAATGTAATATCGCTCGTCCCTGTCTTCGTTTCATTTCCTAGTACCTTATTTCAGAGTTTCTAGTTGTCTATGTTAAATTTAAAGGCAGTAGGAATGTACCCATTTTCACACTAAAAATAACACAAGAGAGAGAGAGTGAGAGTTTTAGTTAATTTTTTGTATTATTTTGTTTTCTGTTAGTTGTTTGTTTTTTTTTTGTTTAAATTCAAAATTGATTTTTACTTACTTTCCTATTTTTGCATTGCTTTAGACATAATAATTTTAACTATACATTAGCTAGGAGAAGCCACTGGCTCTTGAAATACAGTTTAAAGCTAGTTCAGGAGTCTATGCATACAATTAAGATTGTTAAATGTTTATTATGTCAAAAAAATATATTTTTCACTTGTTTTAATGCGAGTGTTCTTACATGGACCGATTTTTTACGGGTGCCTAGGCCTACGTGAACGCTTGACAGCTTTTCACTAAGTTCTATAAATATTTTCAACTAGCTTCCACCCGCAGCTTCGCCCGCAGGTACCTATGAGGATAAAACGCTTAGATGCTATTCCAGACTCGAATCTATCTCTGTGCCAAATTTCATCCCAAATCCGTTCGGCCGTTTGGGCGTGATTGAACCACTCAAACCTATTAACATCCAAAAATCCTCACAAACTTTCGCATTTATAATATTAACTAGGATAAGGAAGAATATTAGGATAAGATTAGGAAGTAGGATGCGAAAGTTTGTGAGGATATGTTCGTATGTTTGTGGTCCAATCACGCCGTAGCGGCTCAACCGATTCCGATGAAACTTGGAATAGTTATAGTTCTTAATCTATATATTCTAGAAAAGAAAAGAAAGAAAGAAAGAAAAATTGTTGTTTATAGGTAGGTAATACATAACGCAGTAGGAAAACATAAAAAAGTAGGTAGGTAGGTGGCTAAGTGGTAGGCTAAGTAGTATGCGTTGTGTGAGGCAAATGGGTCCCGTCTCAGCATAAAGCTGCACCGCACATAATATTATGTACGGTGCGGCGCTGGTTTTCTGACGGGGCCTAGGTGACGCGACGTGATATTCTAAGGCTTTGGATCTGGATAACGCGAGCGGAGTCGCGGGCGGAAGCCGAACGTGAACCACTAACCGCACAAGGGCAATTACTGATCACCGCGCGGAAATATATCAGCCGCAACGCACAGCTCGACTGTAATTAATTACTCTATGAATATTAAATACCTACTGTGCGTGCATTGGGTGTGGTGCTAATTACAAAGACCGGCTTGTATTCATGGAAATCCAAGATAAATCGGTGACAATCCCTGTGTCGTATTTAACCATTCGATTTTATAGTTTCTAAGATAAAACCTAATTTTTCTTTGAGGAATACTGTCCCATTTACTTTTAAATTAAAGCCTATTACGTAAAATTGGCATATCTTCCGCGCATAAAGTCCAAAAATGCGCGGAAATCCATCCGTGGTTATAGGGCATGAAATTGCGCGAATTAAAGTTAAATTGGCCGAAAACCCTGAAAACATTGGATTTAAGATACCTATTTCTCGGCTTCTGCCATTTAACCGACTGCAAAAATGAAGATTATAATATTTAAAAAATTAATATGAAAGAAAAATTAAAAGAAAAAGGCTTATGACTGGTAGAAATTCTCAACTTCTACACAGTATGATTCACAGTGATTCACAGTAGGTATATAAACTATCATCCCTATAGTGCCTTATTTTATCAATAGAAAGATACAGAATTAGCGGATTTTATCCACAGATTTTTTCCCTCTTTATGCTGTTTTTGACCATGATCATCTTTCTAACTAATTATGAATCACCTACGTTACCATCTTGTCCCTTCTCTAATCTTTTCAGACCAGTCCATCCTAAGGTTGCCTGGCAGAGATCGCTCTTAGCGATAAGGCCGCCCATTGTATTGCCGTGTTGTAATTGTGATCTTATGTATTATTTCTGTGTGTTATGAATCAATAAAGTGTTATCTATCTATCTATCTACGTTGTATAATTGAAAATAATCGAGCAGGTGGTGTGAAAAATAGTTTATTTTCCATTTGACCAGAAAATATTACATGCGTAGGTACTCATTTATTTAACTAAAAAGAGCGTGAAAATTGATTTGAATTCGATTTCTATGATGCTTTGAGTTTCGTTGTACCATCCGATCCGTTACGATGTATTGATCCATTTGATGTTTTTGCTGATCCATTTGATAAGTTCGTTGCGTTTAGATCTGCTTTATAATTCCTAAAAACAAAAAAAATATTAAAACATTTGTAACTAATACAAGTTAAAATTTACAAAATACACAAGAAACAGTTGAGCCATCTAAAGACCGTTACAAACGATCTATAGATAGCTCAACAGATCCAGATCACTACCAGTCGGAAGCGTCCCCAAGACGCTGACGGAATTGCCACGCTGGATGGCAATGCTAATTCGCTGGGCCAAATAAGAGCCAGCTCTCGGGTCACGCGTCGCAAAAAGTAATAATAATTTGTAACTTAAAAAGTTGAATATAAAACGGTCTACGTTCAGGTATGGAAAATATACCCTGAAAAAGTCCTTTAGAATACAGAAGCACTTTATAATCAATCATTACCTTGCAGAGAGGCATAAATTGGCGAGGTTCATGCAAGGAGCTTCCACCAATATGTAGAGAGCCAAGCCAGCGACGCTCGCCAGTACTGTGGTACCTAATCCACCGACCACCTGAAAACAGCACAACGTTATACAAGTTGCACATCAGTATGGCGGCGCCTTTAAAAATATGCTTCCAGTACTACGTAATAGCGCATCTGCGTTGGCACTTTGAGTTCGAAAAAACACGCAACTTGGTGCAAGTTTTTGTTTTTCGGATTGTTTTTATGTAGCTTTTATCTACAACGATTCTTAATATGTATGCTATCCCAAAAGGGGCTTATTCTACAACCAATTGGCAATAATTAAACCGGTGAGTGTTGGTGGTGTTAGTGAAGCCGCAGACATCTCGAACATGTACCGGGAGCATTTTAAGGTGCGGTCTACGCTTGGCCCTTCTGCTATGTCGTTCGATACTGATTCCGTGAACGGAGTAGATGTGCCACTTGCTTGTTTTACTGCAGGACAGGTGAGAAAGGTCCTGAGTAGAATGAGTGGTGGAAAGTCTCCCGGTCAGGATGGGCTCAGTGTCGAGCATTTAAAGCATGCGGGAGTGCACCTGCCGAATGTTCTAGCTATGTTTTTCACAATGTGCATCAGTCACTCTCACCTACAACTAGATTTGATGAAAACAATTGTGGTGCCCATTGTGAAAAACAGAACTGACAACAAAGTGATCCCATAAGGGTATATATTTTATAGGTATATATTTTATATATAACTCATTTAGAAAATATATAAAATAAATTTATTAAAATCAACAAATCTTACCACGTTAAAGAGGTCAAACATCAATGGTGACCGCAATGTGTGTAAGTTTCTTTGAATGATGAAGAAATGCGTCATGTAGATGCCAAATGACAGCTTGCTAATCGGTACAAAGAATGAACTGCCGAGGAAGTTGCTTAGAACCCCTGAAACATATAAAGTTAAGTACTCAGTAGCCATCGACCATTGAGTATAACTGTCATCATTTTCCACTCTAGTGACAAGCCTCAAAGCTCAGTGGGGTAGTAACTCTGCCTTCTGCGCTAGAGGTCGCGGGTTCGATTCCCGCACTGGACAAACATTTGTGTGATAAACACTGATGTTTGTTCTGTGTCTGGTTAAATATTTATCTATTATGTATATCAGTCTCTGGTACCCATAGTACAAGCTATGCCTGGTTTGGGATCAGTTGACCGTGCGTGATATGGCCGGAATATTTATTTATTTATTAGTGGAACCTTGCTCTACTGTGTCGCTTAGCAATTGTTCTTCTTGTGGTGGCTCTCCACTACTGGAGGTTAGCTGTCAGCTCAGCGAATTTCTCTCTGTCTTGCGCCAAGCGAAATAGATGTTCGATGCTGGCGATTGTTGCATCAATTCTACTCACCAACACTCCCATACTCGCTTGCAGCAATCAGTCCGCAAATCGCCATTGCCCATACTGCCCTGTTAGTAGCTATTGCTATGGCCACCTCCACACGACCACTGCTTAGCCAGTGACTAATAGTAGCCACTTTCATCATGATGTAGAGGGATAGCAGGACTATGATATAGGAGGTGGTCTGAAAACAAGAAATGCAATTGTTATAAATGATTAAATAAATAATAAATAAATATTCCCGACATTTTGACTGGCCTCATAGCTCAGTTGGTAGTAACTCTGCCTTCTGCGCTAAAGGTCGCGGGTTCGATTCCCGCACTGGACAAACATTTGTGACTAACACAGATTTTTGTTCTGTGTTAGTCTGTGTTAAATATATATCTATTATGTATATCAGTCTCTGGTACCCATAGTACAGGTTATGCCTAGTTTGGGATCTGTTGATCGAGCTTCCTTCCGAGGCAGGGCTAGGTGGGTAGGTAGGTGCATACCGTACATACCTGCACTCCATGGATCTCTATCTCTCTCATGCGTGGATGTGTTCCAGGAAGCAACTCACCTTACTGATGACGTTTCTGTGATCTGCCGGTTTGTACACAGACATGAACCAGCCCAGCGCTACGCCGACCAGGTACGAGCCCGCGCGATCGTGCCATCGTATGTACACATCGTTCATCACTTCGTATTCGCGGATTTGCGCCATATCACTGGAAAATAAGTAGGAAGAGCTTCAAGAAAAATACAAAAAGATTTCTCCAGGGCAGGCAACCCATTAGCAATGCTCCAGGTACATACATAAAGGAAAAGGTACATAATGTATACCTCCCCAGGCGGGCTGGTCCAATTTAGAACGAGAAAGTCTCGCTATGCCGTACCTCCTCCACCTGATGCTATCTTATAAAACATCCTAACATAAAATGAAAATAATGACCCCTAAAAATTTACTTCACTCAAGATACGGTTTACTACGGTGTACTTTGATAATTGGCTGTAGTGGCCCCGGCTGAAGAATAGGCACCTCCATATCTACCTATCCGCGGATGTAGTAAGAGGCGACTAAGGGAAAAAAGCTAGAGGATCGGCAGCAGCGTCCCTCATTTAAACAACGATAGCTCTAACTGCGCTCGCCAACCCGCTTGCCCAGCGTGGTGAGTATGGGCAATCCCCCCACATGATAAGGAATTTGCTCTGTCTGTGGGGGAGGCCATGTTCAGCAGTGGACGTCGAACGGCTGAAATGATGCCTTCATAATAAAATTTCAACAATCGCTATTTCATATTCTAACAAAACAAAAATAAGATTACATACTATAAATTACTTGAAATTACTGATAATAACTATTATAACCACAATTTTTTGAAATTGAGACTTTTATGCCATATGAACTTAACATTATGGCTACAGTATTTTAGGACTAGCATGTTATGTCTTATGATATTAGGACCAAAATCATTATGTCAATCAACCCCGTAATTTTGCTATGATACCTCACCTAGTTGCTTCGCCTAGTTTCTCGTTTCAAAGGGATTTTATTGAAATAAAAGCCTTTGACTTTGACTTTTGATAATGGCAAATGCTACCTATATGCTGGCAATGCTCACTTTATAATATTACTAAAAGGCAACAACGGTTGTCGTTTCCTGTACGCCATCACAGCCAGCTGAGCAGTCAGGCCGCAGCTGACAGCTACAAAAGCCACAACCCCGCTCCTACTGCTTCTTCTGTAGATCCAAAACAGGACCACAGTGAGGATCGCCAAATGGTAGTCGCAGTTTAAGTACCACGCAAATCCGAAGCACTGTAAAATTAAGATTAGCTGAACTTGACTGTGACTTGACCATGACTAAAAGAATTAGGAAAGGACGTTACAAAAATAACTTTATAATAAAATACTTGTAGACTTGGCGGTAAAGCCCAAGAGGCCATAGCCAGCCCGAAAGGAGAAAAGAGAAAAATATCAATAAAATCTTACTAATAATATACATGCGAAAGTTTGTGAGGATGTTTATAATAATAGTATAATAATAAATATTTTGGACATATCACACACGGTCAACTGATCCCAAACTAGGCATAGCCTGTACTATGGGTACCAGAGACTGATATACATAATAGATAAATATTTAACACCCAGACTCAGAACAAACATCTGTATTCATCACACAAATGTTTGTCCTGTGCGGGAATCGAACCCGCAACCTCTAGCGCAGAAGGCAGAGTTACTACCAACTGAGCTATGAGGCCAGTTGACTCATTGCCCGTGGTCCGGTTCAGTTGTCCGGTCAACCAGGCTTCATGTTTGGATGTTTGATATTCATCACGCCGTAACGGCTCAAGTCTGTCATAATATTTTGTAAACTAACCGTTTTAGGCCGTGGTGGCCGCGGCTAAAGAATAGGCCTCTCCATATCTACCTATCCGCGGATGTCGTAAGAGGCGACTAAGGGAAAAAAGCTAGGGGATGGGCAGCAGCGTCCCTCATTTTAACAACGATAGCTCTAACTGCGCTCGCCAACCCGCATGCCCAGCGTGGTGAGTATGGGCAAATACCCCACATGATAAGGAATTCGCTCTGTCTGTGGGGGAGGCCATGTTCAGCAGTGGACGTCGTACGGCTGAAATGATGATGAATCGTTTTACAACAAAAAAATATTTTAGGAAAGAAACAATGTGTTTGTGTGTATTATATTATGTGTGTGTGTGCGTTAAATGTGAAGATTAGATTACGTAGGAGTAGTAAGTATACTATAATAATTAGTAGGAAAATGATAACTCCGAAAATGGTTGATTTCTGAATCAGTTTATAATTATGATGAATAAATCGATATTAAATGTGTTTAATTATTGTTAGAATTATTGAATACGAAGATTTTTATTACAATTAATTTTATATTTTTACGAATGACTATTATTTAGTTTTCACTATGATTGTTATTATGTTTATTTAAAATTATGTAATTTTTTATGTTGATAATTGTGTGCCTACTTTTAAAGTACCTATAACCTTTGTTACGAATAAATGAACTATGAACTATTGTGTGAAATACTTACTTAGAGGCTCTTCCTACTGCTTCCACATTTCATTTCATCATTTATTGCGAGAATTAATTATTTTCTGATTTTTGAATTGTTTTTTCTTAATAACCGCAAAACGCACAGTTTTGATTTTTATGACAAAGATAACTTGAGCATTTTATTTACGTAAATCCAAGACAGAAACGCGATTGGTAAAACTTTTCTCGATAGATTTATTTTTTAAAGTTGGGTCCTCTGCAACATTTTTTTCGAAAATACTCTGAGTCTATCTAACAAAAATAACTTTTTTTAAATATTTTGTTGGACAATAGCATTGGGTACCTAAATCCAAGACACTTTTTAAGAAAAATTGATAGTTTTTGAGATAATCGATATTTTCTTATATTTCGCTTACGTCGATTACTTTCGAGCGCCTTCTAACGCTTGCTATCTCTTTCCGCATTCAATTACAATATGCTGTCACTTTCTTCACTCCGCCCACTCGACAATTTAATATAATTTTTGTATCCTCTTAAAGAGGTGTTATACTTAATTAATATGTGCTTACAATGTATTCTTCAGCGTGCAATTTTATAATTACAGTAGAAACAATAACAATAGAAATTAAAATTGGACAAAAGAAACAAATATGCATAAAATAAAATAAACTATGTACAAATCGAAAAAATAATAATAATGTCAACAGAATAGAATAAGTCATATAATAAATAAATAAATAAAAAAAATATTTTATTTTATTTATTTATTTAATGCTCTCAGCTTTTTCTGAAACAAACAACAAGGCAACTCTCTTATAGACTCTGGCAGTTTATTGTAAATGAACGGAGCTGTGCAAAATATACTTTTACGCATAAATGTAGTTTTAGAGTTGAGACCACTTACCATAGTCTCAATATCATAGTTCAGCATCAAGAAGTTCTTCCACCAGTATTTCTCACAGACTCCCTCCTCGTTCGCGTTGGCGCGCAGCCAGAGTGGCCCCGAGCCTGTGTACCGCGCCGTGTACATTATGTAGAATGTGACTGCAGCGTACGGTCCGATCAGTCTGTGGAATAGATGAAAACATTTACAGCACAGTTTTTTTATGTTATACGCAGGCAATTAGAATTACCCTAAATACCCTGAACCGACGAGCAACAGAATGAAGCAAAAGAGGTATGTCAGGATCGTAGTAAGTGGAAAGCCGTGGTCTCTGCCTACCCCTCTGGGAAATAGGCGTGATTTGATGTATGTATGTAATTAGAATTAGAGTTAGAATTATTTATTTCAGTTAAAACAGCAAGCTTACAGTATAAACCAAAATGCCAACTGTCTAAAATTAAAACTTAAATATACTCTTAGCGAATTAAATATAGTAAAAATGCTATCATTAAAGATGTCAATGCAAACAGGCTTACGGCCCTACTGATGGTAAGTGTTTACCGCCGCCTATTGACATCAGCAATACCTGGAGCATTGCTGAGTTACCTGCCGAACCCCTCCCTCCCTAAAGAGCTCTAAAAAACCTTACTCACCGCAGGAACACAAAACAATTTTTTTTTTAATATTTTTTTTAACCTCCCCACGCGGGCTGCTCCAATTCAGAGTGAGAAAAACTCGCTGTGGCCTACCTCCTCCTCCTAAAGTTTGGGGGCGAAATTTCATATCCACTGATATTTTGACGAAAAAAACTGCATCATTCAACAAGCCTGCGCAACAGGCGTAAGTTAATTTCAGCAATTTACTGTCATACTGCTTCTTATAGCCCATTTACACTCGCGTGCGAGACCCGAGGCGAGCTGCGAGGCGAGCCACGAGACACGAGTGTGAACAGACGCTCGCGGCTCGCCTCGCGCCTCGTCTAGTCACTCGCAACGCTCGCGTCCGAAGCAGTTTTCGGTAACGAGTCAAATAACCTCGCGACAAACGACTGATCTCACCACGAGAGTGTAAACAGGAAGCTCATTCACCATCGATCACGCGAGGTGCGGTGCGAGTCACGAGACGAGGGACGAGGCGCGAGTGTAAATGTACTATTAGGGAGCCATAATTTGGGAATCTATGGCTCGTATTCAGAGACACGACTCAAGCATAGTTTTAATCACAGATCAGCTGAACTCTACTTAAGTATTGAATCTCTTCTCAAACATAGCTTTTATTCAAAAACGGTACTTAAACTATTCTCAGCTGAATCGAGTCTTAAATCTGTACTCAAATGTTCTCGTTTACATTTTGATTTATTTATAATTTTCGATCCGTTTTACGCAGAAATTCAAACAGCGAGGGTGGAAATAGAATAGAACAATAAAGTGAAGTATAAATATGCATCAAAGTACGTGTAACGGAACGAAAATGTCATTTGATTAATGTCAAATCAAATCTAAACTCAAGCACCGATTTCGTCTGATTGACGTTTCAGAATAAGCATTCACTCAGGTGAACTGTGATCATTGAAGCTATACATAAGTACTGTTCAAGAATTAGAATCTCGCCTCAAATCGAGATTTAAGTACAGATCAATGCTCGAGTCTTGTCTCTGAATACGAGCCTATGACCAGATTATAGAGTACAAACCTGAAGTAGCGCTTCAGCAGAACAATAAGCAAGTTCTTCTCTCGTCCACCTATAAGTCCTCTGATGAGGAGAAGTCCTGAGATGAGGAAGAACGTGTCTACGACCAGATCGAAATGGACTACTCCTTGGCCAAGCTCGTTGCTGAATATCTGTAACATGTATCAAAAACGAATAACAGTCATGGTTGACTGAATGATAATGAAATGAAATGAAATCCGTTTATTTGCTAAAACATGGTATTCAATATAATCGCTGTTCTTATGCAGTAAGCAGGCGCACATGTTTTATGTAGTTTTAAACGAAATTATAAAATTTAAAACAATGTCATTGATTACAAATTAAGATACCTAGCTAAAAGATTAGAATATAGAGTCATATTTAAAAACAGTCAAGATTATGTAACTCATAATCTTGACTGTTTTTAACTATTTACATTAGTGGCACATTCTACATTAATTAAATTAGATTTTAGTGTTTATTAATCAACCGTTACGGCTATAAACTGCTTAATAGGCCATATAATAGATAAACAAATGACTGGTACTATTTCGCTAATCTATTCCTCATAAGGAGGAGGTAGGGCATAGCGAGATTTTCTCATTCTAAACTGGAGCAGCCCGCCTGGGAGGTACCTCCGCCTTACAGAAGATCGCAGCCAATTAACATTATTTGTTTCAAATAGTGTTGTGTTCCTGCGGTGAGTAAGGTTGCCAGACTCTTAAGGGGGGAGGGGGGAGGGGGGAGGGGGGGAGGGGGGAGGGATCGGCAACGCGTGCGTGATGCAAGTAGCGTCCTCTGGTATTGCAAGCGCTCATAGGCTAACGTAACTGCTTTCCAACAGGTGGGCCGTATGCTTGTTTGCCACTAACCTTAGTTGTGAATTTATAAAAATATATATAACGGAGGACCAGCTCAGGTTTTGTTTTTATGAAGGGTAACGTCAGCTCAGCTGCCGTTACCACCACCATCATCAAAACTAACATTTATGCAAAACTCAGACGAACGCAGGTATTGTTTGCGACAAAGCAAAAACTACCCGCAAGTGATTAAACCAGTGAATCCTCAAATGATTTTAGTAACTTGATTTCTAAGAATTAATTTAATTAGAACGTGTGACTTCGCAATGGCGAGGCATTCCGAAGCCTGTGATGACGTACTTGCGCCGATATATATATATATAGATAGATGAATAGATTTTCTTACCGAATCAATTTCCAAGCTATTGATCGTTAAACTCGGTGTGTGCAGCGCAAATAAGAATAGATGCGATCCGACAGATATGAACGCAGAGATGACCCGCATACCGTTCAGGACCCTTATCTCATTTTTGTTCACTTTGAACAGTTTGGTCCAATTGTGGGACATACTGAATGATTTAGCAATAGCATCTGAAAAAAATCCTTTAATTTAATTACAAACGTTTAAACTAGTGTCAATTTTTTAATATTATTTATTAATTTATTTATTTACGAAAAGTTACACTATTTTTACAGGAGCACCTAATGCAATAGTGTACCATTATCCTTTAAATTATAATTATTATACATATCAAACATTTTATAAGATTAATTTTAATTAATAGCATAATACCTACTAGTTAAGAAACAACAAACATAAATCTTCAATTAATAAATTCAAATTACATAATGTCAAGCCTAATAAAAAGTAAATAGAAAAATTCGTCAATCCATGTATGTCAAATAACAAAAATAAAAATTTTCCACAATAAATACAACTTATTATAATTATTATTTATATAATCTGGGTTTAGATTGGACTCTAACATTGTACAACATAGGTAAGCTTAAGAACTAGATCTACAATTTTAATGACACAAAAACGGTCACCACTCAGCTGCTGCCGCATAGCACAGTGGAGCTGTGGTGCCACAGAGCAGTGACGTGGCAGCACTGGCAAATATTAGTAGTAAAGTTTTATTTTCTTTTTCTCACAACAAATGGGTTCGGCCTGAACGGAGATCTCGCGATGTCTGCTAAAACTTGGTATTTCAGTGAGTTTACAGACACAATTAAGATTCTTAAACTTTAAAAAACGCAAGTTTTGACATTTATGAACAAAGCTCTTTCATTATGATACCCCTTGTTTTTGTATGACTTTATTCTGAAAAAAACCCCTTTTGGACCCCTATATCTTAGCAAGCTTCGCTCGCTTTGCTCGCTCGATCAATAATACAAACCAAAATTTAAAATAATACTTATTATTATGTAATATGAAACACGAGAAATTATTTGAAAACATACCAATTTTTGAAAATTCATTATCAATACAATGTGTATAGATCGTGGAAATAATGACGATGCTAGTCAAAATTCCGAAGACAGATCTGCAAAAGACGAGTAAATAAAATTATTCATGGCATATGATCGGGAGTATGGTTTACAAAAACATAATTTCAACAATAAGAAAAACAATTACATAAACGCATAGAATTTCCCAGTGTAAGGTATCTGTTCCGACGTCTGACATTCTTTAGGATCTACAATTATCTGCCCTGCATCAGGAATGTGTGTCAGCTGTAGCATATGCCTAAAGATCTTGGCTATCGATGGCGGAGAGCATGCTACAGGCATGCATATGCCGAAAGCTAGATGATTGAATGTCTTTCCGGTTATTGATAATGTCTGCAAATCAAAAATAAAGACGGTCAAGTGCGAGAACTCGCGCCCTGAGGCTTCCGTACCATTGGTCGTGGGTTCGAATCCCGGTCGTACACCAATGGATTAATTATTATTATAGCTTCTTTATTCCATAATTAAGTTATACACTATCTTAAGAAAACTCATCGTTTTTTTTTTACATCTAAATTAACACATTATATGTAAATATATATATTTTTTTTAATATTCCGGACATATTCACACGGTCAACTGATCCCAAACTAGGCATAGCCTGTACTATGACACTGATATACATAATAGATATATATTTAACACCCAGACACAGAACAAACATCTGTGTTAGTCACAAATGTTTGTCCAGTGCGGGAATCGAACCCGAGACCTCTAGCGCAGAAGGCAGAAAAGTCAAAATCAAAGTCAAAAGGCATTTATTTCAATAAAATCACTAGGATCACTTTGAAAGGTCTTAGAAACTAGGTGAAGCTATGCCTGTTCCTCGCGACCAAGCCTAGAAGAATCAGGAGAGTTACTACCAACTGAGCTATGAGGCCAGTCAGAGCCAATTGCGTTATTAATTAAGAACCCCTCTTCGGGTAAAGGCCAATGGATTTACCAGTCAGAAAATCAAAACACGGGGTCAGAAAACGGTCGCTATTCGATCATCCGTCTCGCGGCGCGGCGCATCCTAGGGTACGCAGTAGACTCACGCGTCCTCATCATCATCACCATCATCATTTCAGCCGTTCAACATCCACTGCTGAACATGGCCACAGACAGAGCGAATTTCTTATCATGTGGGGGGATTTTTTATTTTACTTTTTTTATACTACTGAGGTGGCAAACAGGCATACGGCCCACCTGTTGGTAAGCGGTTACCGTAGCCTATGAGCGCTTGCAATACTAGAGGCATCACGCACGCGTTGCCGACCCCGAACCTCCCTCCCCCTAAAGAGCTCTGGCAACCTTACTCATCGCAGGAACACAACACTATTTGAAAAAAAATAATGTTATTTGGCTGCGATCTTCTGTAAGGCGGAGGTACTTCCCCAGGCGGGCTGCTCCAATTCAGAACGAGAAAATCACGCTGTGCCCTTCCTCCTCTAATTTACCCATACTCACCACGCTGGGCATGCGGGTTGGCGTGCGCAGTTAGAGCTATCGTTATTAAAATGAGGGACGCTGCTGCCCTACAACATCCACGGATAGGTAAATATGGAGGGGCCTATTCTTCAGCCGGGGCCACAACGGCCGCCGCCGGTCTAAGTATATACTATCAAGTATTTAGTACCTGGTACTTGCAAGATACGTTACGTTAAGGATCTGGTACGCGAAATAGCAAGTACGACCTATCTCTAATTGTAGGTACTTACGTTCAAGTACTCATCAGCACTATCGAAAGCACCAAACTTTCTTGGCTCTCTGGGGTTCTGTCCTTTCACCTCAACCAGGCAGTATTGAGTGCTCAACTCACGTAGTGACGACCAAGGCGTATTGATGCATTGGTCAAAGTTACCTAGATTTAGGCCACTCCCGTAGAAAACCCCCATTGGAGGCTGCATTGAGTCCCATACTGTAAATAACATCTTACAAATATTATAAATGCGCAAGTTTGTGAGGATGTTTAGATGTTTGTGTTCAATCACGCCGGAACCAATTTCTATGAAACTTGGACTAGATAGATTTCATTACCTAGAATAGCATACAAACTAATTGTACAGGGTGGAATTTTTTAATGTCACCTGAAGGGAAAGTACTCTTAATACTGTAGCTATGGCCTAGACAATTGCCCTGTTATTATGAAAATGAGTTTAAACGAAGACTAATTAAACCCTGGTTTAGTGACGTGTTGTCTCATACATGTATGAAATGACACGTCACAAAACCAGGGTTTAGATAGTCCTCGTCTGAACCCAGTTTCGAAATTACCGACAGCCAGTTATAAGAAACACAGAGCTGCACGATATACTTAAAGTTAACACAGTATCTGAAGAAGTCAAAATAACTGCCAAAGCATACCAAGACAAGCTAAAAAGCCATCCTAATCAACTAGCACAGCGACTCACAACACCCGCATACACACACCGGCTCAGGAGAAAAGATGTCATTCAGCTCAATGACTGAAAGCAAAGAAGAGTGCTTACTGTAGAGAGTGCAGGAGATTTACTCTGCCCGACACCATACGATCATAAAAAAAAGTGAAGGATGTGACAAAATTATATTTTGCGGTCGCTCACATAGTTCATTGCATGATATTGACCGCAACTATAACATTGTCTCATATTAATTTCACTTGGATTTGAAATTAATCTGCAAAAAATACGTTAATTATTTCGAAATCTTTAGAGCCCTTTTCGCTCATAGGCCGTAACCGTTTACCAACAGGTGGGCCGAATGCTATGTTTGTCACGCCAGTTGTATAAAAAAAAACTTGCCAACATCTCTCCGAAGAGGAAACAGGAAATATTTCGAAAAGCCGTATGAGCAGGGACAAAAACTTTAAATCCAACCAAATTTTTTGTCATACGATTGTTAGCTATTAAAGAAAACTTATTTTTACTTCCTCTATCAAAATAACCATAATTCAACCAAGCTGACTCTGGTTTTCCCGAATAATTAACTTTACGAAATAAATAAATCTGCGTACACGTATTTTGATACTTTTGCGATAGACATAATAAACTGGCTTACCCCAAGTAGCCCAAAGTGTGTCGTTCCTCACACCATTCAAGATTTGAAGAGTAGTTCCGAAGCATGCCTGTTCATCATCAGCCCACTCCTCACCTTCCAAACGGTTTATCAAAGCGTCTACCACTGGTATACTCTTGAGGTTACGTTTTGCTAGACTTTCTTGTGACGCTTTGGCTGAAAAGACATACGTAATTTTAAACACTCGAAGAGTGAAGCCGAGATTCTTATCGGTTTCAAAGTTAGATTAGGTTCTTCGTAAATCATGCTTATAAATGAAAGATGATATGAGTAAGAAAGAAGTGAGTGCGGAGATGGCGGCTAACAGAAGAGAGTGGAGGAAGAAAACATGTTGTGACGACCCCATAATGTGGGACAATGGCAGGAAGAAGAAGTCCGTGGTGGCCCCGGGTGAATAATAGGCCTCTCCATAATATCTGCCTATGGATGTAAGAGGCGACTAAGGGGAAAAAGCTCGGTGATGGGCAGCAGCGTCTCCTATATATCTTTCCTATGGCCTAGGGGCTATTCTTCAAGACACACAGCCACTTAAGATTATTCTTTATTGTATTTTATTGTATACAGAAAACACATTAAAAAAAACTAAATGAAAGGACATGTACAAAGGCGAGCTTGACAATAAAAATGGTTTTCTTCCAGTAAACCTTTGAGTAGATTACCCCTTAGATAGATACAAATAAACAAAAATCATTTTTTTCCTAGTTAAAATATTAATGTAAACTTACCGGTCCAAATTAATAAAATTAACAAACAACTAATCTTCATGGTAACACAGTAACAACTAGTACCTACTGATACCTTCAAATTGCTTTTAAGAAACCAAGATCACAGATTAATTATCATTGTTGAGGTTACAAGTAAGGTCTAATAGGAAAACTGGCTTTTATGTCAGACTTGGTTGCTAACTGTTGACCAAGCACACGAGCTCAAGGTCGCGCCAAGGGCGTCTTTCCATTGTCCTTTGCGACTTTGAGCACGTTTGGAGTGGAGTTTTTATGCGTGACTAGCGTACACCCGCGGCTTTGCTCGCGTGGTATCTTGATAAAAAGGGGCAGTTTTGTAAAACCCTAAAGTTCGTATTTCATTATTTGACTTTATGAGTATTTGTACCAAGTTTCAGCTAAATCTCTCGATGCGTTAAGATTCTCCCATACAAACTTTTACATCTCAGTTAGGGTAGTTTTGAAAATCTAAAAATACAGTTTTTCCTTATTTCTATCATGCATTACTTTTAGTTAGTTATAGTATTATGTTAACTGTGGTTAGTTTCATATGTCTAGGTTTAAGGAATATGATTTTTCATACAAACGTTTTAACCCCTTTTCACCCTCTTAGTTGATATTTTGAAAATCCCTCCTAAGTGAATGTGTTTTGTATAAGGTAGCTACTGTCCTTATTTCAGCTTTATAGCTTCAGCGGTTTGGGCTGTGCGTTGATCGCACGTTGAGGCCTTGTTCTTTCCAAAATGACGAAATCCGTTAACCAAGCTCACATGGCTCTTATAATTAGCAAGTTGAAATGGCAGTGGACTGGCCACGTAGCTCGCAGAACCACTGCGCTATCTTGTTGTTTATTGTTTATTGACATAAAGTAATAAGATACAGACATTGTATGAATTCCCTGACTCCTGAGCTAGGTAAGATAACCTGTGTTCATCATCAGCCTGTAGAAGTCAAAATACCTTTTATTATGAAACACCATGTATTTAATGAATAGGTACTTTATTTCACATTCTTCAGAAATATGACATGGGCACATACTACCTAAATAATTCAAAAATATATACAAGTATGTAATAACTAAAAATAAAATAAAAAATCTTTTAGTTTAATTTGATTCCTATGAAGCTTTCGATTTAGTGGTTCCGTTAGTTCCATTATGATGTGTTGATCCATTTGATACTTTTTCTGAACGATGTGAAGAATATGTAGCGTTTAGTTCTGCTTTATCATTTCTAAAAACAAAAATACATATAAAAACATTTGTAAGTTAAAAATTGTATAAGTTTTAACGGTCAAGATTCAGGTATGATGACCCTGAAAAGGGCCTTTAGAATACTGGAGCACTTAAAACAACACTAGAATCAATCATTACCTTTGTGTACGAAAGGAGCCTCTAAGAAGCGCACTTTAATCCTTTCACAACACTGATTCTTTCATCGACGGTCATAGGCCCTTATCAAGGCCACCATACCTCAACCTGGTCACTGACCTAATACAGGATGACCAAGAAAGAATCAGTGACACGACAAGAAGAAGAAGGTTACCTTTCGGAGAGGCATAAATTGGCGAGGTTTATGCAAGGAGCTTCCACCAATATGTAGAGAGCCAGGCCGGCGACGCTCGCCAGTACTGTGGTACCTAATACAGAGACGACCTGAAAATAACAATACGTTGTAGCAAGGGAGATCATTGTAGATCTTCATTCCAGCCGTTTGAAGTCCACTGCTGAACATCGGCCTCTCCCACAGATATCCGGAGTGATTCCTATCAAGTGGGGGAATTTGGCCATACTCACCAGGCTGGGCACGGGTTGGCGAGCGCAGTAAGAGCTATCTTTGTGAAAATTGAGGACGGTACTGCCCATCCAGCTTTATTCCCTTAGTCGCCTCTTATGACATCCACGGGTAGTGCGTAAGGAGGGGCCTATTCTTCATCCGAAGCCACCACCGCCAAAGCTTATTGGCAGCGCCTTAAAAATTGAGCTAGCAATAAGTACGATCTAATAACGTATCTGTGGAGCAACGGTCGCGCTGGAAGTCTGTGGGAAGGCTTATGTTCAGCAGTGGACGTCCTACGGATGAAAAGTAAAGATGATGATGAAATACTTTATTTTTTGTTGATCAGAACCAACATCTTACCACGTTAAAGACGTCAAACTTCAATGGTGAACGCAATGCGTGTAAGTTTCTTTGTATGATGAAGAAATGCGTCATGTAGATGCCATATGCCAGCTTGCTGATCGGCACGAAGACTGAACTGCCGAGGAAGTCGCTGACAAGCCCTGAAAATAAAACCAGTCAAGAGGTTATATATTTCAGTAAAATCATGAGGAATTTGTGCACGAAAGGAGCCTCTAAGAGACGCTTCACTACACTGATTCTTTCACCGACAGTAATAGGCTCTTTTCCGGGCTAATATACCCCAATCAGGTCACTGACCTAATACAGGATGACTAAGAATGTATCAGTGACACGATAAGCAAAGCAAGCAATGAGGATGACTTTGCTATGTCGTAGATACCAGGGGAAACTACGCCTGTTCCAAACAAGTGAATGTTATTATCAAAATATCCTTTCATAACGCAATGTTCACAGTATTATCAGTTTGTGGCAACTGTGTTTATTTTTTTGTCACCCTGCAAAAAGCGAACTTGTCGGTTTTCGATATTCATAGGGGTGACTTAGGAAGTCGGGGGAATGGGCAGCAGCGTCCCCTATTTTAACAACTGCGCTCGCTAACCCGCGTGCCCAGCGTGGTGTTAATGCACAGGCTTCTCACATGGTAGGCAGTGGATGTCTTACGGCTGAAATTATGACGGTAACTTTCAATTAACGTATTAAGTAGGTCGTTGAAATTAGGTTAGCGATAAGAAAATCAATTTTTGAATTATGGAGATATTGATCGTGAATCTTGATTCCTCATTTTCATTATGTTTATTTGATAATGTATGATTACTATGATTATTTCTGACTTGTCGCTATTTATTGTCATATTCTTGTCACTCGTTATTTTATTATTATTGTTTTTGTTAATTGTAATGACGTTAATTTATTTCTAATTCTGATTTTATTGTATGACTTTCTATTGACTAATTTGAGATTATTTTGATTTTTGTATTGTGACTAATAATGATATTGTTGCATGTCGGTCTCCGACGAAGTATATGTCACTATCTCCATAAATGTAAAAGACCATGTACCTATATATACTATACTTCATGCAAATAAAGCCATTCATTCATTCATTCCATTGCTCCTATAGAAGAGCGACATAGGTCGCTGGACAATTGTTGCATCAATTATACTCACCAACACTCCCATACTCGCATGCAAAAATCAGTCCGCAAATCGCCATCGCCCATACGGCCCTGTTAGTAGCTATTGCTATGGCCACCTCCACACGACCACTGCTTAGCCAGTGGCTGATAGTAGCCACTTTCATCATGATGAAGAGAGATAGTAGGACTATGACGAAGGAGGTGGTCTGAAAACAAGATAAGCAATCATTACTGTACCGTACTGATTCCATTAGTGAATCATCAAATCATCAATCACTAATGGAATCCCTGATGGAGCTAGTCTGTGTTTCGGTTTGCTGCTTGTATGCTCACAAATCATGCAATAAGTGGACTGTATTTTGTCTGGTCTACTGTATTTCGTCTATTCTGTCTGTCTAGCTGTTTTGACTGGTACATTAATTTATTCGGAAGTAAGAACGCGCGCCTATCGGTGGTCCGTGGATATGAGTGTAGTGGTCCCCCGGGTCCCGCTCACCGCTGTCCGGTTTTGATGGCACGCAGGGCGATTATTTGTCTCCGACAGTAAATATCCCGTTTTTTGTGAAAATTATGTTCATAATAATGATAGTTTCAAAGAAAAACAAAAGATATCAAATTAAAATTATATAATATATATATAAATATATATATGTATATATATACAAGGATAGTATAGTAATAAGGATAGTATACATACAATTAATCTTTAACATAGGTTCATAGTTGGTATTAATTTTAATTTGATATCTTTTGTTGTTTCTGAGAAAGAGGTTCTTGATAGACAGACGGACAACACAGTGACCCTAAAAAAATAATCGCTAAATGTATTGCTAAGCGAAAAACAGGAGAACGGCAAACCAATATAGGTAAGATAGCAGCTAAGCAGCTAGTTAGTTATAAAGATTATATAAAATAGATGTTGACGTTCTACTTGGTAAGCTTGATATGTCAATATCGAGTGATAAAGAGTACCAAGCATGGTACGCTCTTTCACTTGCATGCGTGGATGTGTTCCAGGAGATTTGTAGGTAAGTTACCTTACTGATGACGTTTCTGTGATCTGCCGGTTTGTACATAGACATGAACCAGCCCAGCGCTACGCCCACCAGGTACGAGCCCGCGCGATCGTGCCATCGTATGTATACATCGTTCATCACTTCGTATTCGCGGATTTGCCCCACAACACTGGAAAATAAATATTTGAGTTCATAAAACAATGCTTTTCAATGTTATTGTGATTTTATTTTTCAAAAAACTGCTTGTACGTGGTTAGGGACCGTAGCCTGTGGACACTTGCATTAGCGAGGCAGGACGTGCGATTTCGACCCCTGGGTCACACCACTTGCATTAGCGAGGCAGGACGTGCGATTTCGACCCCTGGGTCACACCACTTGCATTAGCGAGGCAGGACGTGCGATTTCGACCCCTGGGTCACACCACTTGCATTAGCGAGGCAGGACGTGCGATTTCGACCCCTGGGTCACACTACTTGCATTAGCGAGGCAGGACGTGCGATTTCGACCCCTGGGTCACACCACTTGCATTAGCGAGGCAGGACGTGCGATTTCGACCCCTGGGTCACACCACTTGCATTAGCGAGGCAGGACGTGCGATTTCGACCCCTGGGTCACACCACTTGCATTAGCGAGGCAGGACGTGCGATTTCGACCCCTGGGTCACACCACTTGCATTAGCGAGGCAGGACGTGCGATTTCGACCCCTGGGTCACACCACTTGCATTAGCAAGGCAGGACGTGCGATTTCGACCCCTGGGTCACACGTTGGTAAGTGGCTGTACCTGGCTACCTTTGCCTTCAAACCGAAGCACAGCCGTGCTCCCAGAAATTTATGGCAGGGTGGGGGTGGGTGGGGGTGGGTGTACTTCCCCGCACAAAGAGCTACTCCTGCTGAGATGGCAAAACTTATACTCACTTTAAATTACCAAGAGGCAACAATGGCAGTCGTTTTGTATACGCCATGACAGCAAGCTGAATCGTCAGGCCGCAGTTAACAGCTGCAAAAGCCACAACTCCGATCCTACTGCTTCTTCTGTAGATCCAAAACAGGACCACAGTGAGGATGGCCAGGTGGTAGTCGCAGTTTACGTACCATGCTACTACGTAGCACTGTAAAATAAAGATTATTTTACAAGTAGAGAGTGTCTCAAGCTATAATCTTATCCTATCCTATCCTAATAATCCTACTAATAGTATAAATCCGAAAGTTTGTGAGGATGTTGGGATGTTTGTGGTTCAATCGCGCCCAAACGGCCGAACGGATTTGGATGAAATTTGGCACAGAGATAGATTATAGTCTGGAATAGCATATAGGCTTTTTATCTTCATAGGTACCACGCGAGCGAAGCCGTGGGTGGAAGGTATTAGTACCTTTACACACGGAAGTTTGTGAGGATGTTTGGATGTTTGTCTTTCAATCACGCCATAACAGCTCATCCGATTTTGATGAAACTTGGAATGCACAGAGTTCTATACTTAAAATAACTAATAGGCTTCTTTTTAACTAGGAATCTAGGCGAGCGAAGCCGCTGGTGGAAGCTAATATAATGTATATAAATGGGGAAATACAAAAATTGTTCAGTGGCGCGTGAATGAGTAACAAACATACATCTTCATAATCTCGTTTCTCATCGCTAGCTATTACCTATTATTTATTTTATTTATGTGTAACAAGTAGGTACATAAAGGTTTATTTGGGTTAGGAGCTTTACGACTACATCTTTTTTTTATACAACTGAGTTGGCATACAAACATACGGCCCACCTGTTGGTAAGCGGTCACCGTAGCCTATGAGCGCTTGCAATACCAGAGGCATCACACACGCGTTGCCGACCCCGAACCCCCTTCCCCCTAAAGAGCTCTGGCAACCTTACTCACCGCAGGAACACAACACTATTTGAAACAAATAATGTTATTTGGCTGCGATATTCTGTAAGGCGGAGGTACCTTCCAGGCGGGCTGCTCCAATTTAGAACGAGAAAGTCTCGCTATGCCCTACCTCCTCCTAAATCCTGCTCCTGCCTTGACTAGGCAGCGGATGTGACTGGATCGCTTGGGGACTAAATAGCGATATGACTGTATCGCTTTGGGGTTACATTGCTTTTAGACTACATCGCCAAAGGACAAGAAAGTGTAATGACTTAATCCTCGTTTGTTTTTTTCTTTGTATTTATTACCTTGAGTATTATTTTATTTTTCTCCCACTTTTTAGATAGGTACCTACATAGGTATATGTGCGTACGTAGCGTAGGTATATATCTCTATAATTAAGTACCTATGTTAATTAAATAAGTACCTAAGTTATTGCTAAGTTTAGTTTAATTTTCACCCCTCACCATCTTTTCGCACGCCCAGGATGACTGGTAGAAAATGCTTTAGCATTAAATCCTCCTACCACTAAGTTTAAGTGCGAAAGTATAAATAAATAAATAAATAAAGGCTCGTCTTACTGCTTCCACCACTTACCAAATTCTTAAAATCATAGTTCAGCATCAAGAAGTTCTTCCACCAGTATTTCTCACAGACTCCCTCCTCCATCGCGTTGGTTCGCAGCCAGATCGGGCCCGTGCCTGTGTACCGCGCCATGCACATTAAGTAGAAAGTGGCTGTTGCGTAGGGTCCGATCAGTCTGTGGGATAGATGAAACTTTTAGGAACAGTTTGAACATTTCAGGTTTACATTTTGACGAATAGATTACGATCCAAGCGAAGCTCGAATATCCAAATTTTTAAAAATAATAAGCTCTTTTGTTTTTATACGGAGGCAAACATGCTTACGGCCCTCCTGATGGTTAGTGGTTACCGTCACCTATTGAAATCAGCAACATCTGGAGCATTGCTAATGCATTGCCTGCCGAACCTCTCCCCCCATAAAGAGCTCTGGCAACGTTACTTATCGCAGGAACAACAATACTATTTGAGACAAATAATGTTATTTGGCTGCGATTTTCTGTAAGGTGGAGCGGAGGTACCTCAGGTTAATTGGAGAAGGCAGGCTGCTCCAATGTAGAGAGCGAGAAAATCTCGCTGTGCCCTACCTCCTCCAAAAATACTGCTTATACTGCTTATTCACAGGAAGGCACAGCTTAGGAATCTATGCCCAGATTTTCGACAGAGATAAACCAGTACGCACCTGAAGTAGCGTTTCAGAAGAACAATAAGCAAGTTCTTCCCCTGACCACTCATAAGTCCTCTGATGAGGAGCAGTCCTGAGGTAAGGAAGAACGTGTCTACGACCAGATCGGTATGTAGAAACCCTTGGCCAAATTCGTTGTTGAATTTCTGCAACACGTATTAAAATCTAATAACAGTCACATTATAACCCCATTTCATTGTTTGGCTGTCAATGTCAATAATGGATTCTCTTATAAATGTTTAAAGGTATGGTTATACAATGTGTGCCGTTACTTCATAGCATACAATCCCGAAAGGAAATTATTCTGTCAACAATAAAAATTCTTATAACAGGCATAGCTTCACCAAGTTTTTAAGACGTTTCAAAGTGATCCTAGTGATTTTATTGAAATAAAAGCCTTTTGACTATGACTACTGTGGGTAGGTACATACCTACTGCGCATATTGTTTGGTCCTGGTTTAAGAATAAGAATCATCAATCGTCTGATTTAACTACGTTTGTTTTTCTGCTTTGATTGAACTGATTTGAAACCAAAACAGTTTTTTTGGGGTTTTTTCCAATGAAAAATCTCAAATTCATAAAAAGTCGTAGAACAGATTTTTTTATTTGGTGCAGAATAAGCAATTGACGTAGATAGAATACATTAATATGAATCATCTTGTACAGATAGATAGATAGATTTTCTTACAGAATCAATTTCCAGGCTATTGATCGTAAAGCTGGGTGTAAACAGTGTCATTAATAATTGATGGAAGCCTACAACTATGGAAGCAGAGATGACCCGCATACCGTTCAGGACCCTTATCTCATTTTTGTTCACTTTGAAAAGGTCAGTCCAATTGTGGGTCAAACTGAATGATTTAGCAATTGCATCTGAAAAGAATCCAAAACTATAATTAACGATTAAACAAGTGTAAATTTTCTATTATTTTTAGCATACTATATAAATAATTTAGGCTTAGACTGACGCCCAAGCACGTATAGGTAATTCACGATAGCGTTACGCTTACGATACGATAACGAATGTCAGTAAGCCAATAATTATTAAGTAATGTGACAAGAGATATTATTTGAAAGTGAAGACATACCAATTCTTGAACACTCATTATCAATATAATGTGTATAGATCGTAGAAACAACGACAATGCTAGTCAAAACCCCGAGGACAGATCTGCAAAACATGATTAAATAAATAATTAATGGCATAAGAGTATAGTACCTACACAACAACATCATTTCAATGATAAGAAAACAATTACATAAACGCATAGAATTTCCCAGGGTAAGGTATCTGTTCCGACGTCTGACATTCTTTAGTGTCTACAATTATCTGCCCTGCATCAGGAATGTGTGTCAGCTGTAGCATATGCCTAAAGATCTTGGCTATCGATGGCGCAGAGCATGCTACAGGCATGCATACTCCGAAAGCTTGGTGATCGAAGGTCCTTCCAGCTATTGATAATGTCTGCAATATATTGTCTGCATTTAAAATGAGTCACATTTTTCGCGAATTCAATTTTTCTGTGTGTTATGTACTCAGGCATCATCTTTCTACCAAGGAATAACAATGAAGAACTTTGCCAAAAACATGTAGCTTTTGCATCATCATTATCATCATTTGGGCCGCAAGACGCTCACTGCCGAACTCACGCCCCACAGATTTCCAGAGCGACTTCCGATCATGTGGGGAGAACTTGCCCATACTCGGCCCGCTAGGAATGCGGGTTGGTGAGCGCAGTTATAAGCTATCCTTGTTAAAATAGGGGACTTGTTTTTTTCCCTTAGTCGCCTCTTTCGTCACCCACGGGTAGGTGGATATAGTGGGGCCTTATCTTCGGTCAGGGCCACCTCGGCCACTCCGCGGCCATTGCTAGGTACTTACGTGCAGGTACTCATCAGCGCTATCGAAAGCACCAAACTTTCTCGGCTCTCTGGGGTTCTGTCCTTTCACCTCAACCAGGCAGTATTGAGTGCTCAACTCACGTAGTGACGACCAAGGCGTATTGATGCATTGGTCAAAGTTACCCAGATTTAGGCCACTCCCGTAGAAAACCCCCATTGGAAGCTGCATCGAGTCCCATACTGTAAATAACATCCTACTAATATTATAAATTATTACTAATATTTAAATTATAATATTGTATGTAGGTTTATGCGATAATTTGTTTTCTTCGCTCGCTTCGCTCGCTCGATCAACTAGGTATCTACAGGGTGATTCATAATATGTATTCCATCCCGAAAGGGGCTTATTCTACACCCAATTGGCAATAAAGTTTGTTCTACAACTTTGGGAAATTCGACATTTTTCAGTGAAAAAACTCTTTGCGAAAATCAGCTGTTTTGGGGTCAAAGCAGGTCAAACTCAATGAATCGGCTGTTTTAGGTAACAATTTGGAATCCGGACTTCTTGTACGTTTAGTTATTAGTTTCAAAGGTGATAAAAATACCAAAAACAGCTAACTTGAGAAAGTTTATGAAAAAAAATATATATATAATATTGATGTTTTTTTTGCTGTAATTATTTCTTTTTGTTGATAGAATAACCCCCTTTCGGGATGGTATACATGTTATGAATCACCTTGTACCTACATTACATATACCTACATTAAATTATAATATCAAATTAAAAACTGTAAACTATAAAAACAAATATTACAGCTATTATACACAAAAACTCCTAAAACATTAACAAAGACCAGGAGGATGAAAGTCATGTAACGAGAAGAGCGTTAGGTATGAATGTGGATGGATATAAAACTAAAGGAAGGCCAAAGAAAAGATAGATGGACTGTATTAAAGATGACATGAGAAAGAAAGAAGTGAGTGCGGAGATGACGGCTAACAGAAGAGAGTGGAAGAAGAAAGCATGTTGTGCCGACCCCACGTAATGTGGGACAAGGGCAGGAAGAAGAAGAAGATTTAAAGAAACCTAAGGTAGACCAAAAAGAAGATGAAGGGACATTTAATAAGTGACACAAATATTTCGGAATGGAAGGCGATGAAAAGGGATCTATGGAGGCATTTAAATTTAAATATTTAGAAATCGTTGACACCCGTATCGCATAAATAATTTTTAGTTTCTAAGGCTCGTATTCAGAGACAAGACTCAAGCATTGATCTATACTTAAATCTCGATTTGAGTCGAGATTCTAATTCTTGAACAGTACTTATGTATAGATTCAATGATCTGTTTTACGCAGAAATTCAAACAGCCAGGGTGGAAATAGAATAGAGCAATAAAGTGAAGTATAAATATGCATCAAAGTACGTGTAACGGAACGAAAATGTCATTTGATTAATGTCAAATCAAATCTAAACTCAAGCACCGATTTCGTCTGATTGACGTTTTAGAATAAGCATTTACTCAGGTGAACTGTGATCATTGAATCTATACTTAAATACTGTTCAAGAATTAGAATCTCGCCTCAAATCGAGATTTAAGTACAGATCAACGCTTGAATCTTGTCTTTGAATACGAGCCTAAGATAAGTCCGAACCCAGAAGAACAAACAGACAGACAAAGTCTACCAATTCAACTTTTTTCCTCCACACTAATATTTATGAAACTCCTAAAGACGGTTTTGAAGAAAAAAAACATAAGAACCTACAGAATTTTTGGATTTGCTTGCTTGTCGTGTCACTGATTATTTCTTATTCATGTACCTCAGGATCTGAAAAGGGCCTATGACAGTCGCGATGATGATTTACGTTACAGAAGCCCACTGCTGGACATAGGCCTCCTCCAAAGAGTTCAACGACGAACGGTCATGAGCCCTTTCCATCCACTGACTTCCCGCAACCTTCAACATTCCGCAACTTTTGCGATAGACCTTATAAACTGGCTTACCCCAAGTAGCCCAAAGTGTGTCGTTCCTCACACCATTCAAGATCTGAAGAGTAGTTCCGAAGCATGCCTGTTCATCATCAGCCCACTCCTCACCTTCCAAACGTTGTATCAAAGCGTCTACTACTGGTATACTCTTGAGGTTACGTTTTGCTAGACTTTCTTGTGATGAGTTGGCTGAAAATACATCGTAGTTTTATACATCCGAAGAGGGAGTGAGACCGCGTTTCTTATCGGCTAAAGGTGCGTCCACATTTGTGCCATTTCAACGCGCCATTTGCGAATTTAATTTAAAATCTCTACGTAAGAAGTATGTATTAGATAGGTAAAAACATATTATATGACGTGTTATTCAGGAAATGTGTGAAATAAATGATTATTGATTATCCACGACACAGGGAATCCTAGTGTGGGCTCAGGACTATGTATGTGACTGTTGGGTGTTATTTAATTATAAAGTCATGAATAGGTACTGTGTAAATGTACCGACTTAGTCCGTGGTGGCCCCGGCTGAAGTATAGGCCCCTTCATAACTAACTATGGAAGTCCTAACATATGAGGTAACTAAGGGAAAAAGCTAGGACTTGGGCAGCAGCGTCCCCAATTTAGCTCCATGCTAGGTCTATAGTTCATATTGCGCTTCGCAAACCCGCGTGCCCAGCGTGGTGAGTATGGGCAAATTCCCCCCACATTATAGGAAGTCGGTCTGGAAATCTGTGGGGGAGGCCAATGTTCAGCATTGGACTGCTACGGCTTAACTTAAGAAGGGGATTCTGAAGATTATTTAACTATCTACCCCTATCCCTTTCTAAGCCTCTTGCCTCCTATTCAAAAACCAGGGCCTCCACTGCCACTTAATAACCACCTATTACCGCTATAAATATTTTGTTATTCCTTGAGTACAATATTTATTATACCCTACATATTATTACAATCTAGCCAAGTAGGCTAATGAGTAATTTGACTTTGATATAGTTTTATAAAGTAAATTACTAAGAATGTGTCCAATAGCACTTTTCTTACAGTTTCTATTTAAGGGGAAGACACTTTGTTATTGTGTTTTTTATAAGTAGTCACTATCACTTACACTACATTTCACTATTTTTATTTACTACACTAACTCAAAAGGCTTAGTTCTTTTGAGTCTTCTCACTATGTCTGTGTTGTCGAGGAGGAGCTGGATTGCCTCGACGTTCACATGGTGATGAAGTCTAAGTTCGTGAGCTTAGTCTATGTTAAATACGCATATAAACATACTACCATTGTTTCTCTTTTTATTTTATTTATTAAATTCACAAAACAGATTACAATCAATTAACTATAAAAATAATAGTAGATTATGCAACAAGGGCTTAAAGTAGTGTATTATGTCCCAGGCGCTATATTGAGTTAAGACAAGAATCCTGAGTACGAGGGGTTCAAGATCGCCCAAGACAAATACACATTTAAGCCCGCGATGCATACTCTACTTTTTATACTTTCTGCGAGGCAATTGAAAACAATGGCTGTTAAGTAGACAGAAATGATTTTTCTGGAAGTAAGTTTCCAAATATACCAGAGGCTTCAGATTGTATTCATTCTGGAGTCGAATCAAAATCACTGTCGTCGTCACTTGATATTTTTAGACGTTTATTTGAATCGAAACTGAATTTCGGTGTAGATAACAGCACAGCAGTTTGAGCGCTTGGCGCCTTTTTTTCTTTTTTTGTAGTCTATTCTGTAGTGGTCAGTTCGACATTCGAATAAATCCTTCTTCGTGCGCGGGTAAAAATGAATTTCGGAAAAAGTTTTCATGTTTTTTTCTTTTTTTATTTGTAGGCAGTGCAAAGAAAATGTTAACATACAGCCTAATTAGAATAAAATCTAATTGCACCCAAACATTTTTGAAACCAACCTCGATCAAGCACGACTACATGGGTTGCATTCCAAATTCAAATCACATTATGTCCCATGGGAAATAATGAAATTCAGTACAACATTATGACCCGGCTAGACCGAAGGGCTGTCATGACTTACTTTAGGAAAGGTTTGCATGACACATAATATGCCATTGACGAGCAGGTAGTATAAAAAAACTTAAGCATTCTTAGATTTCTTAGCGGGTTCGATTCCCGCACTGGACAAACATTTGTGACTAACACAGATGTTTGTTCTGTGGCTGGGTGTTAAATATATATCTATTAAGTATATCAGTCTCTGGTACCCATAGTACAGGCTATGCCTAGTTTGGGATCAGTTCACCGTGTGTGATATGTCCGAAATATTTATTTATTTATTATTATCTAGATTCGTAATCAAATATGTAAATACGACATAATTAATCATGTCGTATTCATATATTCATATGAACTTCAATTTTACCAGCTAATTTCAATAAGGCAAGGCAAGCAGGTAATTTCAAAGCAGTTGAAATTACCCTAAAACTAGAAACAGCAAAGAAGAAAAAATATATAACATTATTTTGTTTCACTATATTAAAACAACAAACCGTTAATGCACCGCTTATACCTACTGATATTTTAATCAAAACTATCCATATTATTTAATTTTATTTAGTTTTAAATTTTTAATAATAGTGTCTTACCTGTCCAAATAAATAAAATAAAAACACAACTTATCTTCATGGTAACACAGTATCGACTAGTAAAGTTCTGATCGTTAACTAAACTTCAAATGGCTTTTATGAAACCAAGACCACTCTATTACAATACACAATTATAAGTGTGAAGGTGGGTTGCGAACCATAATTTTCAAGGAAATCTGTTTTTTTTTAACACTCAACATTCACTTGCATTGTCCCGATCGCACACTTGGATTTGCCGTGAATGTCAAAGTCAAAGTCAAAAGGCATTTATTTCAATAAAATCACTAGGATCACTTTGAAACGTCTTAGAAACTAGGTGAAGCTATGCCTGTTCCTCGCGACCAAGCCTACAAGAATCAGGCAACAAACACGGCGCGCGTGCCTAGCATTTTTTTCGATGATCCTTTTTCACAAAATGGAATTTAAAGCTTCAGTGTGGTGCCGATCGAACTAGGTGAGGCTCAAGAGAAAAGTAATCTAATTATAATCCTTAATAAATAAGAGCTTATAAAAATGTGAATAAAATGAAGACAAATGTGAGCTTCAACAAATGATCTAAGGGCAGCACACGCTACACTTGATGAAATATGTACCTAATGCTTATATAATTAAATAATACTTAAAATATGATGCAAGCAAAAACTGTAAAGACACTGCAAAATGGCATTTTAGCTGTCGAGGGGCAGAGCGACTTCAGGCCATGCGGTTTTATCATTTATATAATCATTTAGTTTATAGTAATAGTAATGCCAGAAACAACGATTACCACGGTACCACAACACCCAGACCCAGAAAAAATATTTTCAGATCATGCAAACATTTGTCCCGCAGCGAGCATCGAACCCGCACCCCTTGCGTCTCAGATGGTTACTCGCCCGCTACGTCACCGAGGTCGTCGATGGTGATTGAATTATGGCACTGAGACTTAGTTGCTAACTATTTGGCCTCATAATTAGTCAAGAGGCCAAATAGTATGTTTATGAGGGCTCAAAGCCGCGTAACTTACTATGGAGGAGGTAGGGCACAGCGAGAGTTTCTCGTTCTGAATTGGAGCAGCCCGCCTGGGGAGGTATCTCCGCCTTACAGAAGATCGCAGCCAAATAACATTATTTGTTTCAAATAGTGTTGAGTTACTGCGCTACGGCCGTTACGTTTATTTTAGACTCAAACAAATTAAAAGCAGACAAAGAAAATAACAAAAGGTATTCATCATCTCCCTGCCCTTATCCCACTTCACGTGGGGTCGGCACAGCATGTTTTTTTCTTCCACTCCCCTCTTTCAGCCGTCATATCAGTATTCACTTCTTTCTTACTCATGTCGTCTTTCACACAATCCATCCATCTTTTCTTTGGTCTACCTCTTCCCTTATATCCTTCCAAATTCATATTTAACAGGTCTAAAGGTTATTCATGTACTCGTAAATACAGAAACCTAATCAATGCTAAAGCAACGCAAGCGCAAGTCTTTCCGGAATCGTTAGCCAAGGCCAAACCAACCATCTACAGTTAATTTAACCAGAATACTAACTAACAACAGAAAACAGGTTTATCAGCGTTGCTTGTGACTTAAAGATAATCAATGTGCTGTAATTGGGATTACCGATAGTAAGAAACTGCGTAAATTTTGAAGCACCTAAATACCTATATAAATATATATAAATATCGTAACTAGCCAATTCATCATCAAAATCAACGTAAGACGTCCACTGCTAAACAAAGGCCGACCGTAGACGGCCTGCACCCAAACAATCATTTTGGGGGATTTGCCCCGCTTATTCCGGAAATGCCCTGCTTACGATCCCATGCGAAGGGGATTTTTGGACTTTTTGTCTAGTAATCCCCTTCTGGCTCTCAATGAATCAGCAAACGGGATTTTTGGACAAAAGTTCCACAAATCCCCTTAGCCATTTATTCACATTATACTTTGTAATTATCTTTCTGCCCTTATCCCACGTTATGTGGGGTCGGTACTACATCAGATGTAGTACCGACGACCCCACAATAGTGGGGTCTCAAGCTCAGCTCAATCTCAGCTCATCAATTAACAGTCACCTCCGCACCAACTAATGTTTACATGTGGAATACACATAACATTTTTCAAATATTTCAAAAATCTTGTATTCATCACATTGAATTTTAGCACAAAAAAACAATCCTCCCATAAATAATTATTTAGTTCAAAGTAATTTGATCCGTAACTAGCAGGTATACCTACTGTCCCGAAAGATTCTTATTGTATCAACATAAGATATTTTTTACAAAAACTTAAAACCAACTTCAAATTCCTGAATATTTACAAGATCAACCTCTTTTTTTTGTTATCAACCACTTTGCGTTTTGCTTACCTACTGAGGATGACACTGGCCACCTACACTTTCTAATAAAAAACAAAAGTAAGGATGACATCCATTCATCATCAATAATAACTCTTATGGTACTGACTGACTCACTGACAATCAAACGTAGTGGTTTTATTATCTTTGAAAATCAAGCCAAAATCATCAGAGCCTAACCAAAATCCTAAGAGTATGAAATTTGCAGGGTAGCTTCCTGTTGTAACGTATGGGTGCACGCACAGAAAGGAATTCCCGACACACAACCCCTAAGGTTAAGGCTTATGTAAAAATAGCAGCAACCAAACGAAGTCGCGGGGATAACAATACCATACCACAGTCGACAAAAAAATATTCAGCAAGTCGTGATTTCAAGAGATGATGACGTTTTTTTAAGTTTTACGGGACAAGTAGCAATCCCTCGGGAATTAAATTAATATGGGACCACCCCGGGATCATACTCTATACACCAGCGAAATAATTATCAAAATTGGTTTAGTATTGGCGGAGTTATCGAATAACAAATAAAAAATACAAAAAAAAAACGCCGGCTTAAGAACCTCCTCCTTTTTGAAGTCGGTTAAAAATACTTTATTTCACACTTGACCAGATAACATCCTAATGTTTTAATGTCTAAATTTAAAATTACATAAAATAACTAAGAATATAACTAAAAATCTTTCATTTGAATTCGATTCCTATGATGCTTTCAATTTCGTGGTTCCATTAGATCCGTTATGATGTACTGATGCATTTGATGCTTTTGCTGATCGATGTGATGAGCTTGCTGCGTTCAGTTCCGCTTTATCATTTCTAAAAATAATGTTATTAAATATATAAGTTTAAAACTGTACAGGTAGTTAAAGGCCTACTCAAATTGATTTAAAGT
The DNA here is from genome assembly GCA_947579855.1 of Anticlea derivata. Taxonomy (NCBI): domain Eukaryota; kingdom Metazoa; phylum Arthropoda; class Insecta; order Lepidoptera; family Geometridae; genus Anticlea; species Anticlea derivata. The sequence goes on from OX388281.1 coordinate 7,711,414, forward strand.
AGAAGATCTGTTTATCTTTCTTTACCCTATTTTTCTTTCCCGAGAACTTAGGTACGTTCCAAAAACAGAGATAGTACCTAAAATCAAGGTCCAAAAGTCCAGCTTGTGGCCGCGTTGGCACGGTGTTTATCAATTACTATATTTGTACCTACTAGTGGTAAAGTATTCACACGTGCCGGCGCGGCGCCGGCGCCGGAGCAAGTAACTAATTTGAAACTCATCACAAACAACGTCATTCCATGTCACCACGGTCATGCGGTTGCCCTAGAGTAGACCGACTCTGCTGACATTTTGACGTTATTATTGGTGTACGTTAACGACACAGGAATGTCATATTGATTGGACTGAACTGACTACAATTATCAATTATCTCTGTCTGTGGCAACATTTATGTATCAATCATTACCTTTCGGTGAGGCATATATTGACGAGGTTCATGCAAGGAGCTTCCACCAATATGTAGAGAGCCAGGCCGGCGACGCTCGCCAGTACTGTGGTGCCTAATACAGAGACGACCTGAAAATAACAATACATTATAGCTAGGGAGATCAATGTAGAGCTTAATTCCAGCCGTTTCAAGTCCACTGCTGAACATCGGACTCCCCCACAGATTTCCGGATTGACTTCCTACCATGTGGGGGAGTTTGCCCATAGTCACCACGCGAGCCACGTGGGTTGGCGAGCGCAGTTATAGCTATCTTTGTGAAAATGGAGGGTGCTGCTGCCCATCTCCTAGCTTTTTTCCTTAGGTTGCTAGCTTTAGAAATATGGAAGGGCCTATTTTTCAGCCGCCGGGGCCATCACGACCAGCTTAGTGTCCTAAATTACCTACATCAGTATGACAGCGCCTTAAAAAATGTGCTAGCAAAACGACATGCGTGGGCACACACGAGTTCAAGGGATAACTTGCAAAACGACGCAACTTTTTGTTCTTAAGATTGTTGTTTTGTACCTTTTAGCTAGAGATACATACATATCTTGGCCCGGCCGAAGTATTGGCCCTTCTATTTCTTCCCGAGAATGTCATATGAAGCGACTAAGATAAGTGAAGCTAGGGGATGGGCAGCAGCGTTCCAACAACAACAGCTTTATCTGCGCTCGCCAACCCGCATGCCCAGCGTGGCGAGTATGGGTAAATCCCCCCAAATAAATAATAAATAAATATATTCCGGACATATTCACAAGGTCAACTGATCCCAAACTAGGCATAGCCTGTGCTATGGGTACCAGAGACTGATATATATAATAGATAAGTATTTAACACCCAGACACAGAACAAACATCTGTGTTTATCACACAAATGTTTGTCCAGTGTGGGGATCGAACCCGCGACCTCTAGCGCAGAAGGCAGAGTTACTACTAACAGCTATGAGGCCAGTCAAAAATGATTCTTTAGGTGCAGTCTGCATAAGGCCGGTCGCGCTGGTAGTCTGTAATTATGTTCAGCAGTGGATGTCCTACGGATGAAAGATAAAGATAAAGATGATGATGAAAATTTTATTGATACGATTCAACATCTTACCACGTTAAAGACGTCAAACTTCAATGGTGACCGCAATACGTGTAAGTTTCTTTGTATGATGAAGAAATGCGTCATGTAGATGCCATATGCCAGCTTGCTGATCGGCACGAAGACTGAACTGCCGAGGAAGTCACTGACAAGCCCTGAAAAAAAAGTCATAAGGCTATTTATTTCAGTAGAATCATGAGGAATTTGTGCACGAAAGGAGCCTTTAAGAGGCACACTTTAATTCCTTCACCGACGGTCATAGACCCTTTTCCGGGCCACCATACCTCAATCTGGTCACTGGCCTAATACAGGATGACCAAGAAAGTATCAGTGACACTGACACGACAAGCAAAGCAAGCAATGGTCGACTTTGCTATGTCTTAGATACTAGGGGAAGCTACGCCTGTTCCTCGCGACCAAGCGAAAGCTATGACGGTCATACTTTCAATTTACGTGCGCGTAGCGCAAGCGATAAGAAAATCAATTTCTGCATTTTGGAGATATTGATCTTGAACAATCTTGATTTCTCATTTTCATTCCATTGCTCCACTATGTCGCTGGGCTATTATGCTTCCACTCAACTCAACTGACGGGTTTTATTTTTAGCTGTGCCTATGCACTACATACTGTTAGCTGTTTTGTGACGGTGTTATCTTTACATTTAAGCGCTTCCTCGTCATAGAAAATAAGTAAAAACTCAAATGATTGTATATTTGTCTAATATTCCATGTACCTAACATCGAGAAACTAATGTCTAGACAAACCTAACATAGGTTTTACTAACATTCATTTGTATTCCTTTTGTGTAATAAATAAATAAATAAATGTTTACTCACCAACACTCCCATACTCGCATGCAGCAATCAATGCGCAAATCGCCATTGCCCATACTGCCCTGTTAGTAGCTATTGCTATGGCCACCTCTACACGACCACTGCTAAGCCAGTGGCTGATAGAAGCCACTTTCATCATGATGAAGAGAGAAAGCAGGACTATGATGAAGGAGCTGGTCTGGAAACAAGAAATACATTTATACAAAACTAGACAAACTTGTCACGATCAGGAACGAGATTTTTTAAAAACACATAGCTATGTGTTTTGAAAAAACCTTAAAGTATATTTATTCAATCATCAGGAAAGCCTTTTCATGACACAAGTGCTATATAAACAAGTAAATATGATAATTTATGTGAACTTTTAATTATTGTGATATTTTGTAAAATCGGTGTTGCCAGTGTCCCCAGTGGCGCGTGTTCGATTCCCGCTGCGGCACAAGTGTGTGCATGTTCTGCAAATGTTTGATCTGGGTTTGGGTACTATGGTTCTCGTAGTTTTTGATACCCTATTACACATAAGCGACTGCTGTGTTAGTTTATGTTGTAGTTTTTCTGAATATATGTTTGTTCTTTTTTACTTCAATCACGTCGATTTCTTTTGGTTTTTTATTTTTTAATTTTTGCGCTTGTATACACGTCCGCAATTCAAAATCAGCCCTAACGGAAGACCAGCGAGTGTTATCAACCCGCTTCATGCTGAGTTAGGGTCCTTTTTGCAGCAACATGTTTATGTTATTATTATTCTTTTATTGTTTTTGTCTTTTGTCTTTTAGTATTCTTTTAAATTAATATATATACCCGTTATAATTTAAGTTGTTGCAAATTCAATCATATTCTATTCTATTCATTCCACAGCTCCTGCTAGCGCAGCCGTCCTCCTGAGTGCCGTGTTGGTTTAGTTGTGGTTTTAAATCCACCAATGGGTTCGACAATAAGAAATAGTAGATTATGCAACAAGGGCTTAAAGTAGTGTATTATGTCAAGGGCGCTATATTGAACCCCGAGAACGAGGGATTCTATGGTTAACTCCTGAGCGGAGCGAGGGAGTTAAGGCAAGAATCCTGCGTACGAGGGGTTCAAGATCGCCCGAGACAAATACACATTTAAGCCCGCGATGCATACTCTACTTTTTATACTTTCTGCGAGGCAATTGAAAACAATGACTGTTAAGTAGACAGAAATGATTTTTCTGGAAGTAAGTTTCCAAATATACCAGAGGCTTCAGATTGTATTCATTCTGGAGTCGAATCAAAATCACTGTCGTCGTCACTTGATATTTTTAGACGTTTATTTGAATCGAAACTTAATTTCGGTGTAGATAACAGCACAGCAGTTTGAGCGCTTGGCGCCTTTTTTTCTTTTTTTGTAGTCTAATCTGTAGTGGTCAGTTCGACATTCGAATAAATCCTTCTTCGTGCGCGGGTAAAAATGAATTTCGTAAAAAGTTTTCATGTTTTTTTCTTTTTTTATTTGTAGGCAGTGCAAAGAAAATGTTAACATACAGCCTAATTAGAATAAAATCTCATTGCACCCAAACATTTTTGAAACCAACCTCGATCAAGCACGACTACATGGGTTGCATTCCAAATTCAAATCACATTATGTCCCATGGGAAATAATGAAATTCAGTACAATATTATGACCCGGCTAGACCGTAGGGGTGTAATGACATACTTTAGGAAAGGTTTGCATGACACATAATACGCCATTGACGAGCAGGTAGTATAAAAAATATGTTGCGCTATACTAGTGCTCTACTTCTTCTTCTTGTCGTGTCACTGATTCTTTCTTGTTCATCTTTTAGAAATGACAATTTTTTTAAAGATAAATCACAATGCAAAAATCAGTTGTTTCTGTGTCAAATCAGTTCAGACTCAATTATTCAAATATATCAATTATGACGCCGATCTTCTCGTTCATTTAAGATCGGGAAAAAATCAGAAAAAAAATAATGGCAATTTTTACATTTCACTCGCTAATGTGTTTTATATATTAACCCCCTTTTGGGGATACCAAGCATGGTATGGTACCTCCATGGATCTCTATCACTCGCATGCGTGTTATGATGTTCCAGGAAAGTGGGCAACTCACCTTACTGATGACGTTTCTGTGATCTGCCGGTTTGTACACAGACATGAACCAGCCCAGCGCTACGCCGACCAGGTACGAGCCCGCACGATCGTGCCATCGTATATACACATCGTTCATCACTTCGTATTCTTGAATGTTCGAGAAATCACTGGAAGTTATTAAAACATCCATAAAAAAGTAACACCCAACCGTCACATACATAGTCCTGACCCCGCAAAAGGATTCCCTCAAGGGATCGACAAAAAAACATACATTACCATTGTTTTAGAGAACATTGGTGGTATTGGCCCCACCTTCCAATCCAAAGGTAGTGAGCTCGAAACCATCGTGCACCAATAGATTTTTCATTCGGAAAATTTATCTGCGATAAACTAGTACTTTGAAACAGCGAAGGAAAACATAGTGGCATGTCCTGAACCCTCATTGAAAATCATGTGAAATGTCGAAGCCAGACTTTGCGAGGCGCACTTTATTTATTTATTTTATTTTTATTTCATAGGAAATTAAACAGTTATAAAAAGCTACTTATTAATGCTAAACTTTAAATAGGCACCATTTAAAAGTTTCTGCTTGCTTGCTTATGAACAAAATAAATGACGTACCTACCTACTTAACAAAAACAAAAGAGAAAAAACAATTATCCCTTCATCACATCCTTATAGACAGGCCTCATAGCTCAGTTGGTAGTAACTCTGCCTTCTGCGCTAGAGGTCGTGGGTGCGATTCCCACACTGGACAAACTTTGTGTGATTAACACAGATGTTTTTTCTGTGTCTGGGTGTTAAATATATATCTATTACGTATATCAGTCTCTGGTACCCATAGTTCATGCTATGCTTAGTTTGGGATCAGTTGAACGTGTGTGATAAGTCCGGAATATTTATATATTTATTTATTATCACACTAGTCCTTTCACCTATGATCATTGGCCCATTTGAAGGTGACCATACCTCAACCGCACTGTCTTATGCAGGATGACCAAGAATAACCAAGTGACACGACACGAAAGCGTTCACACTCACTTTACATTACCAAAAGGCACCAATGGCAGTCGTTTTCTGTACGCCATGACAGCAAGCTGAAAAGTCAGGCCGCAACTAACGGCTGTAAAAGCCACAACCCCGCTCCTACTGCTTCTTCTGTAGATCCAAAACAGGACCACAGTGAGGATGGCCAGGTGGTAGTCGCAGGTTACGTACCACGCTACTCCGTAGCACTGGAAAATTAAGATCGATTTACATGGATATCCCAAGCGAAACTAGCTTATTTTGTTTTTAATTGACCGAGCGAGCGAAGCTAATTAGCGTAATTTTAACCCCCTACTAGGACAAAGTAAAATTATGAAGTACTAGCTTTCTGAGAAATGCGGGCGAAGTCACGCGTAACAGCTAGTGTGAAATAAATAAATAACACCCAACAGGCACATACATAGTCCCGACCCCACACCAGGATTCCCTGTGTCGTGTGTGTCTGATTCATTATAGTACCATGGTACCACAACACCGAGACCAGGAAAAAATATTTGCAGAACTTGCAAACATTTGTCCCGCAACGGGGATCGAACCCGTACCCCTTGCGTCTGAGATAGGCACTCGCCCTCTACGACACCGAGTTCATCAAAATATGTATAGGTATTGTCACACCAGTGGTGCAATTGCGTAAGCGTAATGGCAATGAAGTTCGTAACTATGAGGGTAATTTTAACAATCTTTTTATGACACCTACTCGTAAAAAAATCAGTCGCATTTTTATTAGTACTTAGTCGTTAGTTAAATAGTTATTTAGATTAGTTTAGTATATTTAGGATTATTTCTTAATTTGTTATACTTAATATTATTAAAAAAACTAATAATTATTATACCGATCTCACTTTAATCTTACTTTCACTGCATCCTAAGGTTGTCTGGAACATATCTTTTTACTCCGCCAATTCCATCTTAGCGCTTCAAAAGAACGCCTACTTTATGGCACCAATAATATTTAATAAACTCCCGGAAGGACTTAGAGAATTATCTGGCAACCTACTAAAAATAAAACTACATAAATGGCTAGCAGATAAATGTTTGTATTCTATTGCTGAATTTTTAGAGTGTAAATTTGACTAATGATTACCTACTTATTGCTAAAATCCAATTTAATTAATGTAGATTGTGCAACTAATATAAATATAGCTTATAATCTTGACTGTTTTTAACTATGACTCTAATCTTATATAATCGTATCTTAATTTGTAATAATAACGACATTGTTTTTTAATTTTAAAATTTTGGTATTTTTTGTTAAATTATTGTAATCCTACTATACTAAATAAAACATTTGCATGCTTGTGTAGCAAAAACATGTGCGCCCGCTTACTGCATAAGAACAGCGATTATATTCAACTACCATGTTTTAGCAAATAAACTGATTTCATTTCATTTCATTTCATTTCATTTCATAGAAACATTCAAAACGTTCCAAACTTGACAAGAGAAAACTTCAAGATCTTAGATGTCGCTATATTTGATAAAAGCATCGTCATAATTGCTAACTTAATTACCATTTCGCTTAAGCAATAGCACTCCAGTTCCTGCTGCTGCCGTCCGCCACTTACCATAGTCTTCAAATCATAGTTCAGCATCATGAAGTTCTTCCACCAGTATTTCTCACAGACTCCCTCCTCCATCGCGTTGGTTCGCAGCCAGATCGGGCCCGTGCCTGTGTACCGCGCAATGCACATTAAGTAGAAAGTGGCTGCAGCGAAGGGTCCGATAAGTCTGCGGGACAAAGATGATTATAAATAATTTATTCACTGCACAGGCCCAAGCCATGGTGGCCCAAGCTGAAGAATAGGCCCCTCCATATCTACCTATCCGCAGATGTCGTAAGAGGCGACTAAGGGAAAAAAGCAGCAGCGTTCCTCATTTTAACAATGATAGCTCTAACTGCGCTCGCCAACCCGCATGCCCAGCGTGGTGAGTATGGGCAAATCACCCCACATGAATTGGCTCTGTCTGTGGGGGAGGCCATGTTCAGCAGTGGACGTCGAACGGCTGAAATGATGATGATAAAAGACCCGAAAAATAATTAGTCAGCCTCCATCTGTCTGTCTGTCTGTATGCCGTGGTGGCCCGGCTGAAGAATAGGCCCTCCATTTCTACCTGTGGATGTCTTAAGAGGCGACCAAGGGAAAAAAGCCTAGGGCAGCAACGTTCCGTATCAACACAAGAGCTTTATCTGCGCTCGCCAACCCACATGCCCAGCGTGGCGAGTATGGGCAAGTCCCCTCAAATGATTGTTTCCAGTACCTAATCTATGGGAGGCTTATGTTCAGAAGTGGTCGTCCTACTGCTGAAATAATTACAGGCCCAACAAGGCAACAAAACAGGGCATATCACAAACAAACCTGAAGTAGCGTTTGAGTAGAACAACAACCAAGTTCTTCTGCCGCCCACCCATAAGTCCTCTAATGAGGAGTAATCCAGATATAGGGAAGAACGTGTCTACGATCAGATCTAGATGGGTCGCAGCTTGACCAAGTTCGCTTTTGAACATCTGTAACAAGAATTACGCTGAATAAACCTTAACAGGCCAACCATGACCGTATTCGTATCGCATATGCAAAAAGATATTCTTTGATAAAGATATTTTCATGCCTGATACGTTCATAGCACCTTCATAGTAGGATTACTATGAAGGAATGATTTATTAGGGATCATTATTATTTTTCTTTTGAGCCTCACTTAGTTCGATCGGCACCACACTGGCTCTAAATTCAAGTTTGTAAAAAAAAACAATAAAAAAAAATTATATGTGTATATAATTAAAAAAAAACCCAGGATCATCGAAAAAAATTATAAGCCCCAAGGCGTGTTTGTTGCCTGATTCTTCTAGGCTTGGTCTCGCAAGGATGCTTATGTAATAAATTCCCAAAGCTCACCCTAAAAGGAGTCAAATAGGTACGAAGTACGAACTTACAGAGATAAAATTCACGAGCATTCTACTATCATTAGTAAAAACAATATAAAAAGCGTTCAAGTTTGACTGTAGCATAAAATTGTTTCGGCGCAAATCGCTGAAAATTTTCTCACCGTATCTATTTCCAAACTATTGATCATGATACTGGGCACAAACAGGGACAGTAGGCATTGATGGGAGCCTATAACTAGTGAGGCTGTGATGACCCGCATTCCGTTCAGGACCCTTATCTCGTTCTTGTTCACTTTGAACAGGTCTGCCCAGTTGTGGGTCATGCTGAATGCCTTGGCTACAGCGTCTGGAAACAATATTAACACTCAAAATTCTGACTCGAAATACCAAAGTTAGGTTTAAACGAATAAGTATAAAAAACTGGATTTATTTTTACATGCATATCAAGCGGACTAAGTACAGCGCACTCAGAACGGACGTTAAAGAGAGAAAAATCCGCTTAGTATTTGAAGCAATAGCTTTAAAATGTTAGTTCGCTCATATGAGAAAAAAACAGTTTTCTTTTTGTTATAAAAATAACTAGAATTTTTTCGAACTTTCACCGCGAACCGCGCGTTCGCGGGCGACCACGAACCGGACGACGCAGTGTTAGAAGGCCCGACCCCAATGTACCGACGATATTGTGAAGGTTGCGGGAAGTCGGTGGATGGAGAAGGCTCAAGAACGTTCGTCGTGGCACTCTTTTGGGGAGGCCTATGTTCAGCAGTGGACTTCATCAGGCTGATGATGATGATGATGATGACTTACCAATTGTTGAAATGCCTTTATTGTCATTAAAATGCGTATAGATCGTAGAAACAACGACAACGCTTATCACCAATCCGGAAACAGACCTGCAAAGGACGTTTTCATAAATCATGATTCATGGCCTAAGCATCTGAAGTACCTATAGCCGTGCTTGGGTACAGCATAAATTAGAAATAATATGATTTCTTACAAAAATGCATAGAATTTCCCTGGGTAAGGCATCTGGTCCGACGTCTGACATTGTTTAGGATCTACAATTATCTGCTCTGCATCAGGAATGTGTGTCAGCTGGAGCATATGCCTAAAGATCTTGGCTATCGATGGCGGAGAACATGCTACAGGCATACATACTCCGAAAGCTAGGTGATCGAAGGTCCTTCCAGCTATTGATAATGTCTGCAATACGTAATTCATTTATTTGCGAAACACAGGTATAAAAGATGTCAAGGTTAAGAGAGTACAGCCATGTTCCTACTTTACAGCATGCAAAGGAGCCATTTCATTCTGGGCCAGGTCCATGTACACTACATAGAAAAAAATAGGAGATTACAAGAAAAATACAATTTCATTAATTTGAAGACAAATGCGATGGTACAAGAATAGTTCTTCTGGTAAGTTTTTTACTATGAAAACACTATTAGAAGGCCGCCATGTTGGTTTATAATTGGCGTTTGACATGACATTGACATATTTTTCATGTCATGTTGTTTGATTTGATGTTTTTGTTTTTTCAGATAAATGTAGGTTGTCAAAATGACATTTCACGCACGTCCATCCGCCATATTTTTGTAGCGCTCTGTGTTGCACTCTTTGTCGAAGAAAATCTTAAGGTACCTTAGAACGAAGTCAATTTAAATAAAATAACCAATTAAATACGTTTACTTTATTGCTTAGCCATATTTTAGAGTAGTGTACACAGTGCAGGCCCAGGCTCCATATATTGATGAAACGTCTCTTTTAATGTCAGTTAATGATTACATAGTACATTATTATTAGCATTTAAATTCTAGGTATTGTATTAACAATTGAAATTAAATATTTAAAAAACGTGTCAAATATTACCATAGAAGTTCATATATTATAATTATTAATGTAAATACTCTTAATTCTAGTTGCTCTGTTCCTAGAATTAGTCAAATTTGTTATAGTCAAATCTATTTTGAAATTATTACCATTTAGCCATTGTATAATGTTCTGAATTATATTGTCCATTTATCATTAAGTGTCATGTTCTAGTAAATATTGGTCTCTGCCAGTAAAAATCAGAGTGCTGTCGTAAGCGACCATAATTTTTTGGTGATTGGAAATTAATGGCTCATTAATATAAATAATGAAAAGAAGAGGCCCAAGGACAGAGAGAGAGAGGCCTTGTGGGACACCAATACAAACTTCCTCGGATTCAGAGAGATAATTGTACTCCATCTTCGACTCAAGACATAATCTAGTGATTTGCGTGGATTGTTTTCTGAGAAGTATGATTTTATAAGTTTCAAGGTATTCCCATATATATCCCATATGCATCAAGTTTTAAAATATCATGGTCATCATAGTCAAATAAAATATGTGTCAAAGTCCTCTATTGTTAAGGAGATATACTTCATAATAGGTATGTATGCTATTCCAAAAGTGGCATATTCTACACCTAATTGGCTAGGATCACTTTGAAACGACTTAGAAACTAGGTGAAGCTATGCCTGTTCCTCGCGTTGTTACTTACGTTCAAATACTCATCAGCGCTATCAAAGGCGCCAAACTCCTTTAGCTCTTTGGGATTTTGAGACTTCGTCTCAACCAGGCAGTACTGAGTGCTCAGCTCGTGTGACCAGGGCGTGTTGATGCATTGGTCAAAGTTACCCAAACTCATGCTACTCCCGTAGAAGACCCCCACGGGAAGCTGCATTGAGTCCCATACTATAAATAAGATTTTACATTGTGAATGGTTTTTAGGACATCGTATCGATTTGTGGTCATGTTTTTTCAAGTGATGATTAAAAGTAGTTTTTCAAGTTTCATAGAAAAAACTACATAACCGATGTAGATGAAAATAATATCAGATTTGGACAGACGAACAAAAAAGTGACCCTGGGTTCAGATTTTTCCGAATGGGGTACGGAATAAATTATGAAATCAATACATCTTAGCGAAGGATGGGTTTACTATGCTTACTGTCATTCTATCATTAGCTATGCGATTACTGTATGGGGCAATGCCCCCCAAATTGAAAAAGTTCTAATATGCCAAAAGAGATCAATAAGAATTATACACGGCTTACACAAAATGACATCAGTGAGAGCTTATTTTAAGAAAACTAAAATATTAACAGTGGTATCCATGTTTATACTTAACTCTCTTCTTGAGATACATTTGGCTAAGGATGATTTACCTATGAAAAAACACATACACAACTATAACACTAGAAATAAGGAAAAACTAGATGTGCCACGAACAAGGCTAGTAAAGACTTACAAACTAGGTATTTGCCTTAAGCTCGCTATGTACAATAAATTGCCATTAGAAGTTACACAGGTACCCATCAACAAATTTAAATTTCAGGTCAGGAGATTTTTTGAGAGTCATCCATTTTACCATATTACCGAATATATGAACTGTTCATTCTCTGATATGCATACGAGTAATATGTAGGACAGTATCTATCAATCCATTAATAATCTGTAATAATAATAATAATACTTAATAATCTGCATGATAATTTATGAAAATAACTGTAATTGGACATACCTATGTTATGCAATGTAACGCTAAGGGTGAAATAAATGAATATGAATATGAATAAGTTGACTGTACGAGTACAAACATACACACGCACTCGAAAAAAAATCCTCAACCCTCGTTCTGCGCAATCGGGTAAAAATACTTGATTATCTTAGGCTCGTATTCAGAGACACGACTCAAGCATAGATTTCATCACAGACCAGCTGAACTCTATTTAAGTATTGAATCTCTTCTCAAACATAGCTTTTACTCAAGAACGGTACCTAAACTGAATCGAGTCTCAAATCTGTACTCAAATTTTCTGGTTTACATTTTGATTTATTTATAATTTTCGATCCGATTTACGCAGAAATTCAAACAGCCAGGGTGGAAATAGAACAGAACTATAAAGTGAAGTATAAATATGCATCAAAGTACGTGTAACGGAACGAAAATGTCATTTGATTAATGTCTAATCAAATCTAAACTCAAGCACCGATTTCGTCTGATTGACGTTTCAGAATAAGCATTTACTCAGGTGAACTGTGATCGTTGAATCTATACATAAGTACTGTTCAAGAATTAGAATCTCGACTCAAATCGAGATTTAAGTACAGATCAATGCTTGAGTCTTGTCTCTGAATACGAGCCTGAGTCAACGCAACAGTTTTACCAAGTATATAATAAAGGTTACACGGGTCAATAAAATTATTATAAAATACCGTGTTTGTCCCTACCTAATTGCAGAATAAATCTAGAACTATAAAAACATAAGGAAATTGTGATATAATTGATGTATTAACCTATTGTTCACCTTTTTACTATTATTAGAATCATAAGAAATCTGGTTCAATTATCTAAATACCGACCTCTGTGACGTAGCGGGTGAGTGCTCATCTGAGATGCAAGGGGTGCGGGTTCGATTTTCGCTGCGGGATAATTGTTTGCTTGATCTGTAAATATTTGTTACGGGTCTGGGTGTTGTGGTACCACGGTACTCGTAGTTTCTGATACCCACGACACAGGGAATCTTTAGTGTGGGTTCAGGACTATGTATATGACTGTTGAGTGTAATTTATCTACATACTTACTTTTGTTTTTTGTTCGAAAGTGTTGATGGCCAGTGTCATACTCAGTAAGCAAAACGCAAAGAGGTCTGAATAAATATTCAGGAATTTATAGTTTGAAATTGTTTATATATGTTAATTGTGCGTCTGTAGTGCCAAATAATTTTTTAATCTATCTATAATTTGAAGTTTTTAGTTTTTGTAAAAAATATCTTATTGTTGAAAGAAAGAAAGAAAGAAAATACATTTATTTTGGACACACAAGCACAGCACAAACTAATAAAATAAAAATAAAAAGACACAAGGTACAGGGTACAATACAAAAGGTAGGGAGGAAACAAAACAAAAGTAGGTAGGAAGTAACAAAACTAGGGTATTCATTAGTCCGTGCATCGGCATGCGTGAGCCAAAAAAGGTTTCATCTCAGCATTGATGCCGCACACGGTAGCGGCGCTGGTTTTCAGATGGAACCCTTTACGGCGACCTCACGATCGCAGTGTGCTTCATTGCTCGCGTTCTTCAGTCGATGTCGGTAGGTAGGTAGGAATGGTAGATCAAAAATAAATAAAATAAGAATAAGTAGAACTAGAAGTAAAAGTATATAGGTAGGTAAGTAGGTATACAAATAGAATTTTTGATAGAATAACTTTCTTTCGAGATGGTATACATGTTATGAATCACCTTGTTTTTATAAATTTTGGAGATAGACCTAATAAACTGGTGCTAAAGGCTTACCCCAAGTAGCCCAGAGTGTGTCGTTCCTCACGCCTTTCAAGATCCGAAGAGTGGCTTCGAAGCATGCCTCTTCATCATCAGCCCACTCCTCACCTTCCAAACGGTGTATCAAAGCATCTACCACTGGTATGCTCTTGAGGCTACGTTTTGGAGAAGTTTCTGGTGATGATTTGGCTGAAAAGGTACTTAATTTTAGGCACTTATAGATAGATCTTAATAGTATGGTGTAGCATTTTTATAATTATAAAAATTAAAAAGTGAGACCGTAATGACTAAATATAGATAATATTTAGTCATTACCGGTCTCACTTTTCATTATTCTTCTTCTTCTTCCTGCCTTTGTCCCACATTACGTGGGGTCGGCACAACACGTTTTATTCTTCCATTCTCTTCTGCTAGCCGTCATCTCCGCACTCACTTCTTTCTTACTCATGTCATCTTTAATGCAGTCCATCCATCTTTTCTTCGGCCTTGCTCTACTCTTATATCCGTCCACATTCATACCTAACGCTCTTCTCGTTACATGGTTTCACTTTTAATTATAACTGAACAATTACTTAACTAGTATAAAAAAATTATAAATTATAACTAACCGATCCAAATAAATAAAATAAATGCACAGATAAACTTCATGGTAACTAGTTACCCCTAGTTCTAGGAGATAACTGAACATCAAACTGCTTATAGGAAACTAAGGTTAATTGCGTTTTCAGGGTTCCATGCCGAGATCTAAAAACGGCTAACAGGAAACTTTTAGATACTTATATCTTCACCATTCTGTACGGAACATTATAAACTATATAGGTAGGTATAGTTTCCTACAACATGTTCCGTTACTAGAATGCTATCCCAACGAAAAGAAAAAATATAAATATTTATACATATAATTTAATATACCGCGAGTGAAGACGCGAGCAGAAGCTAAGGCTAACTATCATAACTAAAAAAATTGTATATAGTTACAGAACGGGCTCAAAGCTAGATTATTAGGGTAACACGGAAGCGAAGCCGCGTGCTGAAGCTAGTAAAGAATAAATTAAAATTCTGATAGCTTCAAGCGTTCTGCAGTTATCGTTTTAAAATCCTCATCACAAATCTGTAATTGGAATTATTGGAAAAGTACAATTCATTTACAATCCTTTAGAAAGGTTGTATTGGATAGTTGATAGTCTAGATTGGCTAAAGCTGGTATTCAAACTCCGAATTAGCAAGTTAAAGTTGCAGTGGGCAGGCCATAGGTAAGTATAGCTCGCAGAACCGACCACCGTTGGCGGTTCATGGTTCTCGAATCGCGACCACGAACCGGGCGATGCGGCTCCCCCATAGATTTCCAGTGGCCGTGGTGGCCCCCTGCTGAAGAATAGGCCCCTCGATATCTCCTACCCGTAGATGTCGTAAGAGGCGACTAAGGGAAACTAGGGGATGGGCAGCAGCATTCCCTATGTTCACAAAGATAGCTCTAACTGCGCTCGCCAACCCGCCTGCCCAGCGTGGTGAGTATGGGCCAATTCCCCCCACATGGTAGGAGTCACTCCGCAAATCTGTGGTGGAGGCCGATGTTCAGTAGTGGACTTCAAACGGCTGGAATGATGATGCTAATGATGATGAATGATAAGATTTCCAGAGCAACTGATGTATGCGGACTGTATCCAACGGCTGCAACCTTTATAAGATCATCTTTACGTTTAGCGGGGGGCCGTCCTGTGCTAGCAGCACGGTACATGTTTTACAAAACCAGGAAATAACTATCAAAAATGTTATTTTAGTTAGATTATTTTAGAAAACAATAAATTTATTTTGGACTCAAAACAATATGAAACCAAACGCTTTTCAATTTAATACCGCTTTTGATTCCGGTACGATTGTTTCGACAACAATACCCGTTTTGCAGTGTCCATACCCTGTTTTGTGTTGCTCGCCAAATGCGGTGAGGCATTTGAAACAATGGGGTATCGATGATAGCTAGTGGATAGATAGAACAAGATTATGATATCGCTGCTAGAATCTAGAGTCAAATAATAGTTGGACTAATAAGAAATATTCCGGACAATCACACACGGTCAACAGAGACTGATTACATAATACATGTCCAATTACAGAACACCGAACCTCAGCGTACAGTCGCTTCTTCCCTATTACCGCCCCTCAATTATATAATCGCGCAAATAAAATACTCGATATCTATGGTCTCAACAAGCACGCTTTGAAGAAAGTGCTTACCACATGGCTTCTGCAACAAAACTACAACACCACTGAAGAATTTCTGAGTCACTATAGATAATAATTGTAGACTACATCCCACCATCCTCTTCCCCCATCTTGATTTTTCCCCTTTTCCCTATTAACCACCAACTATTATTTTTTTAATTTTAATAATTCTTCCGTTACAAAGCGGTTACTAAACATACACACACACTCACATATACACACATACTCAAATACACACGCACTCACACATGTACACCTCTACATAAACTACTCGTTCTACTCACGCACTTGCGCTCACACTGTCATAACTTAAGTTGGTACATACAGCATACAACTTAACCTGGCTATACCAACACTCTCACGTTCATAAGTACCAGTCACCCTATCTCACTGAACCCCCCCCCCCCCTACATTTACACACTCCCTCACTCAAACACCACATAACTATTCACACACAACAAATGCTACATCATCAGAGCAGTGACACGCGGCAACAAAGACTAGGCGGTGAGGATAGAAACCGACCCCTGAGATACAGTTTATAACTAGTTTGGGGGCTGGAATAGAATAAGAATAAGAATAAGATTGTATTTATTTGACACACACATACAGTACAAAAATATTAAAGACACATAACAATAATCACATACATAACAAAAATGATCACATAAATAACAAATAAGTAGGCAGGTTAACAAAGCTAAATATTATCTTTCTTAGTGCGACTGTGCGGCCAAACTAGGTCCAAGTCTCAGCTTATGCCACTCCCGAACATGGTAGGGAAGCAGCGCTGGTTTTCAGACTGGACCTAAAAGGGTGACATCACGCGGGCGAGACAACGTGGTACGGAAATGGTTCAAGGAAATAAAAAATAAAATAAAATAAAAAGAAGTTGTAAATTAACGATAATAAATCATAAATAAGTATATTAGATTACCTACTAGAATAAACTGTCATTTTATACGTTGTTAATAAGTTGTGGCGAGCAAATATGTAGTGGCTGTTAAAATCTTGCAAGCAAACAAAACAAGCATAGAAAATAACGCATTCCAGAGTGAAAAATAAAAAATAATAATAAAAACACAACACCCAACCCGCACATCTCTGTTGTCGACGAATTTAGGTTTAAGTTATTTAAACGGTTGTCTGGTAGAAATCGCAAACCGCGATAAGACCGCCGATTGTAGGACCTTATCTTAGGCTTATAAGCTATTTTGTATAAACTGTGTTTTCTTTTTTTAAAGGTCCTCAATAAAGTTTTATTTCATTTCATTTCATAATAGATAAATATTTACCGCTGTAAGCGCTACTACTATCAAAATATAATTGCTATAAATGGAGCAATTTAAATATCCCGTTATTTAAATTGCTCCATTTATAGCAATTATATTTTGATGCCATGACCTTGGTGGCGTAGTGGGCGAGTAGTAGTAGCGTCTGAGACGCAAGGGGTTCGGTTCCCGCTGCGGAACAAAAGTTTACATGATCTGTAAATATTTGTTCCGGATCTGGGTGTTGTGGTACCATGGTACTCGTAGTTTCTGATACCCACGACACAGGGAATCCTAGTGTGGGGTCAGGACTATGTATGTGACTGTTGGGTGTTATTTATTTATTATTATTTATTTGTCATTTACAATATAAAATAAAAGTCAACCGATTCTCAACCTTATTTACATGAGGACTAAGTAAACCTTATATTAGAGGTAGAAGGTAGAAGGAACATACCAAATTCAAACGTTAGATTTGTTATGAGTTTTCTAAATTTTATTACTAGTATTAAATAACTGAAACAATACATTTTTCAATCATAAAATCAATCTACTATCCAAATTACAGCTGAAAATACAACAATACACCCTGGCCAAGGTGACGAGCATGAAGGAATTACTATCATCGTCAATCACGTGACTGACACACGTGACTGTTGGATAACACTAGCATACTACATAGATATACCTAGTACTGTGTAGGTTCCATAACTCTACATTCAGTTATGCAAACAAACAGACAAACAAAACTAGATTATGTCATGCACCTTTTACCGGAAGCTTTTTTTAAGTGACCATGTTTGATAATTTATTGGGACAGCCATTACATAAAAAAATTACAACAAATGTATAGACATAATATAAAAGGTTTTTTTAGTTCCTTGTCCTCAGTAGGTATATAAAAATTATTTATAAAATTATTTTATGCACAGATTAAAATAATTATCGATATCAGTATCGGTGGTGCTTAAGAGATTAGGTATAAACAATATATTATTTTCAATACGTACACTTAATATAATAATCATACAATTCAAAGTTATTATTGCTTGACCCCAAAACAGCGTATTTTTAGTGGTTTTTTTTTCAATGAAAAAATGTCGAATTTTCAAAACTCGAAGAAGAAACGCTATTGCCAACTGGGTGCAATAATATACTTTTAAGTTGTTTGTTAATGTGACATGTACAAAAAATGTATGTAATAAATGAATACTGAATCATCATCATCATCATTTCAGCCTAACGACGTTCACTGCTGAACATGGCCTCCCCCACAGACAGAGCATATTCCCTATCATGTGGGGGGGTTTTGCCCATACTCACCACGCTGGGCATGCGGGTTGGCGAGCGCAGTTAGAGCTATCGTTGTTAAAATGAGGGACGCTGCTGCCCATCCCCTAGCTTTTTTCCCTTAGTCGCCTCTTACGACATCCGCGGATAGAGATATGGAGGGGCCTATTCTTTAGCAGGGGCCACCACGGCCAATACTGAATACTAAATACTAAATATTACGAATCACGTCGTAATATGATAGAATATTATTTTTTATTAAAATGTCCCATTATCTCCCAAATCACGGCCACATACGTATTACAAATGGAAGCGTTCTTTTGTTCAGAATATTGCCTATAGTAGCCTATACTTATATCATTATTATGACAATGCATTACGAATGCGATGGATGTAAAGCGCTAGGTTATTCAGTTTTTTTAGTAGCAATTTTGATGTGGAACGAAGGACGAGACTTCTTAAGACAAAAGGTTTAAGACCGCTCGTCGTGGCACTCTTTGGGGGAGGGTTGTGTTCAGCAGTGGACTTCGTCACGCTGGTGATAATGATGAAGGATTATAAAATGACTAGTGTGGTGAAAGGAGTCTGCTATAGACATCGTAATGACTAGACAATGCAACCGAACAAATTTTAAGGCTTTCACACACGGCAGCTATAATGTAAAAATGTATATTATAGCACGATACATCTTATTACAGCTTTCTATAGAAACCGTCAGGAGACCACACACGGCAGCTATAATGTATCTTTTTACATCTTCGTATCTTCTGACAGTTTCTATGGAAAGATGTAATGAGATGTATCTAGCTATAACATACATTTTTACATTATAGCTGCCGTGTGTGAAAGGCTTAAAATTGGTCCAGTTGCATTACGATGTCTATAGCAGACTCCTTTCACCACACTAGTCATTTAATAATCCTTCATCATTATCACCAGCGTGACAAAGTACACTGCTGAACACAACCCTCCCCCAAAGAGTGCCACGACGAACGGTCGTCTCGTCCTTCGTTACAAGTTCCACATCAAAATTGCTACTAAAAAAGCTGAATAACCTCAATTATTCAGCTATTTTTGATTTGATGTGGAAATCTGCTGTTTTGGGGTCAAATCAGTTCAAACTCATTTGAACTGATTTGACCCCAAAACAGCAGATTTATGCATAGTGTTTTTTCAATGAAAAGTGCCGGATTTCCAGTACAGTTGGAATTTTATTGCCTCTTTCAGGATATTATACATATATTTTGAACCACCTTGTACAGCGCAGTTACTATAAGGTTTCACATCTGTATGATTTTCTATCATGTGGGAAGGAATTGCCCATACTCACCACGCTGGGCAGGCGCAATTAGAGCTATTGTTATTAAAAAAGGGGACGCTGCTGCCCATCCCCTGGCATGCCATGCCTCTTACCATCTACGATTTGGGGATTTTACGACCAGTGGTGCAATTGCCTAAGCGTAATGGCAATGAAGTTCGTAACTTTGGGGGTAATTTTAACAATCTTAGCAACATCCAAAACGTTCCAAACTTGACAAGGGAAAACTTCAAGACCTTAGCTTCTTCCTTTTCATGTTGGTAAAACTTCAGATGTCGCTATAATTGATAAAATCATACTTAAAATTGCGATCTTCATTACCATTTCGCTTACGCAATAGCCTGGCGGGTTCCGATCGAAAGTCGGAGTACCTACCTCCCACTAGGCCAACACGACTTTTTACTAGTTTTTTATAGTTCTAAGCCCCAAAAATAAGTAATAAATAAATAATTCATTTTTATATGATTTTGCCAGCAATCAGAACGATAAACGCATGCATTTAAACAAATAGTTCAATAAAACTCAAACATTTCCTATTTCTGATACGTTCTAGCGATATTCCCATTCAATTACTTTGAAGAGATCAAAAATTGACCAAAAAAACCCTACTCTTATCTCAATCTTTCTACAGATCACTTTTGTTCGAATTCCATTGCTGCATCTCTTAGTAATTTAAGAACTGAATAGAACGATACGAGCAATGTACGCAAAACAAAAGACAATTTTAGATCTTTTTATTAGATAGTAGTAAAGTACAGTGAATCAGTGATATAACTGTACAGAGTAAAAAGAGCCGTCTGTTTGAGTAAATTCAAGCGGTAGGAGGGTCATTTTAGAATGGTTTTTGATGTAGAGCAAAAATAAACGATAGGTCTCGCGCGGGAGCTGCATTATAAATGGTTTAGTTCCGTACATTTTATTTTCCGTTTTATTATAGTTTTCAGTATTCTTTGATGCGGAATATTTAGGTTTAGCTTTAGATAAAGAATAAAATAGAAGTTTTACAGTAACATTAACACATTTTGGAATTTAATTTGTAAGTAGTTATTTGAGACTTTAAAATGAGCCATGTCTTTTTTGTGTCTAGGGTACATACACCTGTATCTAGGTATACCTAAACTATGTAATATATTATAAGTTATATTGTATGTCTAAATGTGTATACTTTTGTGCCCACCACCTAATCGGCCATGTAATCTCTTGCTAAAATAAACGATCATTCTATTCTATTCTATACACAGCTGGACAGATTTTTCTCAACTTTTGTACTGGGAATTATCGCGAGGTAGTCTTTTACAATGTGATTCATTGTATACGACCCCAAAAGGGGCTTATTCTACACCTAATTAGCGATAAAGTTTCTTCTACGACTTTTGGAAATATTACAGTTTTAATTGAAAGTACACAATGCAAAAATTTATTTATTTATTTATTTAGAATACAGTATAACATCATAACAGGTTTTTTTTATTCCTAAGGCGATGCCGTATGTTATTAGTAGGTACATTATAATAAATAGGTACAATTAGATAGGTACTAATCGAAACATTTCGTTTCTATCACTATCTGTGCAAGTTGTAGGAGTTTCGGTAGGGCAAAATCTGCTGTTTGTCTAAAACTGAACGCGCCTCCACTGTGTTACACTTGTGTAACGTCAACGTTCCCAATGTTAAGTGGAAGAACGTTAAATTTAAGGTAAGTCGGTCTACCTACCTAATTATGTAACTGATCATTTCTTGGGATATTTTCCATTGTTTCAAATACCATTCAATTTGGCTGATTTTATATCCCAAGGAACCCTAATCTATAGTACATTAGAATAGCCCTGTCACTTCAGTATAAAATCGCTCGCGAATCTATTGTGTCATCACAAGTACCTGTGCGTTACGCGGAATTGCATCAAAATGTGCACAGCAATTTCATATGTGAGTTATAGTATATTTATTTAGTTTATTAATAAAATATTAACAAATAAAAATTAATAGCTGTTGAAAAACCAACATAAATAAATACTAAACTATTTGAATAACGGCAAGGATAATTACGTATTATATAGCCTTTGATAACGGTAATGTGCATGATACATACATAACACCAATGGTTATGTTTGTCTATGTACAACGTGTTTCGTAACTCGTATACTATCCCAAGAGGTACTTATTCTATCAACAAAAATAAATGAATACTGAGGACAAAAAACAAAATTTGCAATCTAAGGCTCGTATTCAGAGACAAGACTCGAGCATTGATCTGTACTTAAATCTCGATTTGAGGCGAGATTCTAATTCTTGAACAGTATTTAAGAATAGATTCAATGATCACAGTTCACCTGAGTAAATGCTTATTCTGAAACGTCAATCAGACGAAATCGGTGCTTAAGTTTAGATTTGATTTGACATTAATCAAATGACATTTTCGTTCCGTTACACGTACTTTGATGCATATTTATACTTCACTTTATTGTTCTATTCTATTTCCACCCTGGCTGTTTGAATTTCTGCGTAAAACGGATCGAAAATTATAAATAAATCGTCACGGCCAAAAAACACGGTGATATTTGCATAGTGCTTTACAAAAGTCGTAACACAAACTTTATTGCTAATAAGTTGGTACTTACGTTATCTATGACAAAGCGAGTGAAACCACGCGGTGCAGCTAGTCATCTAATAAAATAGACGGGTGTCTAACCTACATTTCTACCAAATCGAGCAAAACTTCAGTGAACGGCAAAAAGCGTAAAAAAATTGCGCTAGACTACAACACTGTTTCATTTCTTTTTAATGATTACATAAAACTGCGTAATTTTATTTGTGTTTTGTATTACTTTTTGATATAATAATCATCATCATTCAAGCCATAGGACGGCTGCACATCGCCCCCACAGATTTCC
Organism: Anticlea derivata; assembly: GCA_947579855.1. NCBI lineage: Eukaryota > Metazoa > Arthropoda > Insecta > Lepidoptera > Geometridae > Anticlea > Anticlea derivata. The sequence goes on from OX388281.1 coordinate 7,734,058, forward strand.
GGAGTGACTTACAATTATGTGGGGGAATTTGCCCATACCTATAGTATTATGTTATCTGTGCCCATACTCACGACGCTGGTTGGCGAGCGCAGTTAGAGCATTAGGGAACGCTGCAGCACATCCCCTAGCTTTTTTCCCTTAGTCGCCTCCACGGGTCCATCCTAACATCCACGGGTAGGGGCGGCCCCATGTTCATTTGTTCCGGGTCTGGGTGTTGTGTTACCATGGTAGGTACTCGTAGTTTCCGATACCCACGACACAGTGAATCCTAGTGTGTTAGGAGTAGTTAAGTAACTGTTGGGTATTATTTATTTATTTAAATTTATTGAAAAGGACAGGGCGAGAGCCGATAATGTTAGTGACTGATTATGAATAAGAGGATAATTATTTATATTTTCAAATAAATTTCCTCAGAAGAAAGTATTCAGCGCGATAAAAGAGAAAAATTGACTAATTAATTAGATACATTTTCAATGAGCCCTAATTAAGCCCATTAAGATTCATTCACGTATTCAGTAGTAAGTAGATAGTACATTAGAGGTGGTTCGTATTTACGCAACCTGGTTTTTAAACCTGGTTCTCGCATCAAACTATACGTAACTGGTACAACTTCACGATACTTAGACGTATTAAAAATACTCGGGTGCGGCGCGCAAGTCCACCGCGCACCCTAGGAGGCGACGCGCCGCGCAGTCGCAACTCGACCGTACGTACGACCTTGGGTACGCGGCGGACTTGCGCAGTGGACTTGCGCAGTGGACTCGCGCGGTCGAAGTAATACTTTCAAGTATTTAGTACCTGGTTCTTGTAAAATACGATACGTTATGGATCTGGTAAGCGAAATAGCAAGTACGACTCATCTCTATAGTACATAGATACCTATTTCATTAATATTCTACCTATTCAATTCATTAAAATCAAACGGTGTAGGTACACAATATTAGTTATAATATTATATAGGTACGTATGCTATCCCGAAAGGGGCTTATTCGACATCCAATAGACATAAAATTTTGTTCTAAGATTTTTGGAAATTCAAAATTTTTCATTATTCATTCTTCATTTACACTGCTAAATCCGAGGTCAAAATAGTTCAAACTCAATTATTAATCTTTACATTCGCTCGCTCTTCATAGAAAATTAGTAAAGATTGTTTACAATTTTTTTTTACATTCAATATCGAGAACCTAATGTCTAAACAAACCTAACATAGGTTTTAAGACATTTACTACCATTCATTTGTATTCCTTTTGTGTAATAAATAAATAAAAAATATAAATATAAATAAATAATCGATCCATAACTGGGACCATGGGAACTTGATGAAAGATGATAAAAAGACAAACATAAAAAATAGAGTACCTAGGTTAATACCTATTGACTATTGAAGATTTTGTATTTTTTACTAATATTCTTTCTTATTATTGATAGAATAAATCTTTTTCGGGATGGTATACATTTATAAATCACCTTGTCAATTATCCCTATGGCTTTAATTCATAGGTACCTAATTTTTAATAGTACCTACGTAGTTAAACAAATCTTAACAAATAAAATAAATATTCCGGACAGATCACACACGGTCAACTGATCCCAAACTAGGCATAGCCTGTACTATGGGTACCAGCGACTTTTATACATAATAGATATATATTAAACACCCAGACACAGAACAAACATCTGTGTTAGTCACAAATGTTTGTCCAGTGCGGGAATCGAACCCGCTACCTCTAGCGCAGAAGGCAGAGTTACTACCAACTGAGCTATGAGGCCTGTCGATCTTGGATAGATTGTGTGAAAGACGACATGAGTAAGAAAGGTGTGAATACTGATATGACGGCTGAAAGAGGGGAGTGGAAGAGAAAAACATGCTGTGCCGACCCCACGTGAAGTGGGATAAGGGCAGGGAGATGATGATTTAAACAAATCTAACATTACCTATCCAAATACCTATCATCATTTAACTGAACTTACCAGAATAAAACGCACAAAGAATAACAACACCACTCAACGGGAGCCGTTTATTTCATGCTCAGACCGATTAACGCCTACGTTTTTATTTCGAGCGGTCTGATATTAAAATTGCAGATACCATTTTGCCAGGCGCCGTGCACGGGTGCTGAAAACTTTGTCAAAGTCAAAGTCAAAGTCAAAAGGCATTTATTTCAATAAAATCACTAGGATCACTTAGAAACGTCTTAGAAACTAGGTGAAGCTATGCCTGTTCCTCGCGACCAAGCCTAGAAGAATCAGGCAACAAACACGGCTTGGTGCCTATCATTTTTTTCGATGATCCTTTTTCACAAAATGGAATTTAAAGCTTCAGTGTGGTGCCGATCGAACTAGGTGAGGCTCAAGAGAAAAGTAATCTAATTATAATCCTTAATAAATAAGAGCTTATAAAAATGTGAAAAAAATGAAGACAAATGTGAGCTTCAACAAATGATCTAAGGGCAGCACACGCTACACTTGATGAAATATGTACCTAATGCTTATATAATTAAATAATACTTAAAATATGATGCAAGCAAAAACTGTAAAGACACTGCAAAATGGCATTTTAGCTGTCGAGGGGCAGAGCGACTTCAGGCCATGCGGTTTTATCATTTAAATAATCATTTAGTTTATAGTACGCTTTCTTAATAAGATTATTCTTTATGTACACTTTAAATCTTCTAATAGGAAGTTGCGTCGCGTTTACCGGAAGTTTATTATAAAATCTTACCATATTCCCCATAAAAGACCCATTTACTTTTTGTAATCTAAATTTTGGAATGCACAATTTATTTTTGTTTCTTGTGTTAATACTATGCACATCACTTTTTTTCTTAAAGCTAGCCATGTGCTTATGTGTATACAATAAGTTTTCGTAAATATATTGTGAAGTTACAGTTAAAATGTTAATTTCTTTAAAAAGTTCCCTCAAGGAGTCCCTTGACTTCATTTTATAAATGGCACGTATTGCTCGTTTTTGTAAAACAAATATGACTTGGATATCTGCTGCATTCCCCCAGAGAAAGATACCATAGGACATTACACTATGGAAGTAGCTAAAATAAACTAACCTAGCTGTGGCTTCATCTGTGAGCCACCTTATCGTACGAACGGCATATGCCGCGGAACTAAGTCTACCGGCAAGAGTTTCAATGTGGGGTCCCCACTGCAATTTTGAATCAATATTGAGTCCTAGGAAATTTGTAGAATCAACAAGGGTTAGTGACTCTCCATTTAATACAATGTTAGTGGGGCTATTGTGTACTACATTAGGCAAAGAGAATTTGATACATTTCGTTTTCTTTGAATTTAGCAAGAGATTGTTTACAGAAAACCAATTAAGGACTAGCGACAAGGATGCGTTTACGTCATCGTAATTTGTTTTGGATCTGTCGACTTTGAACACTAGCGAGGTGTCGTCAGCAAATAGAACTATGTCACACATTTCTTTAACATAAGAAGGGAGGTCATTAACGTAAACTAGGAACAAGAAAGGGCCTAGAATCGAACCCTGTGGCACACCCATGACAATAGTTTGTTCAGTCAGGCCCGATTCTGAGATGTCTGCGAGTAATAAATATATAAATATAATATAAATATTCCGGACATATCCACACGGCCAACTGATCCCAAACTAGGCATAGCCTGTACTATGGTGACCAGAGACTGATATATATAATAGATAAATATTTAACACCCAGACACAGAACAAATATCTGTGTTTATCACACAAATGTTTGTCCAGTGAAAGGATCGAACCCGCGACCTCTAGAGCAGAAGGCAGAGTTACTACTAACTGAGCTATGAGGCCTGTCAAAGTAATCACTCTTCTACCGCGAATGGTGAACAGCTTACTGTTTTTGTATGGTTCGCACCAAACGCGCGAATTAATTAAATTATTAAAAAACTATTTCCAAAACGAAATACCTAGAAAAAAATGGTGAGAACCTGTAAACCTGTAAAAAGTTTAGGTACTTAGTCGAATTGTGTGGTCTCCAATCAGGGGTATCCTCAGTAAAACGGGGGCAATAGTTCGTTTTATCGAGTGGGTTAGCCAGCTTGAACATAGTGTGAATAGGGTGACCACACACAACATTCAATAATAATGTATTTTACCTATACATTTAAATTAGCCTACCGTAGTTCTAAAAACCAGTAAAAAAACACGGCTAGATTAATTAAATTGATATATAAATAATGATGATAATAATTATAAAAATAATAATGATAATATTTAATTAAATAATATAATAATAATATTGATAAATAAGAATGATAAATATAATGATATATAAATAATGATGATAATAATTATAAAAATAATAATGATAATATTTAATTAAATAATATAATAATAATATTGATAAATAATAATGATAAATATAATGATATATAAATAATAATAATAATAATTGATATATAAGTTTAGTTTAATTGTCACGCCTCACCATCTTTTTTGCACGCCCAGGATGACTGGTAGAAAATGCTTTAGCATTAAGTCCTCCTTACACTATGTTTGTTATGTGAAAGTATAAATAAATAAATAACTCTCATAAAGATGGCTTGAATAATTTAAAAAAATATTTACTTCATGGTTAAAAAAATTACCTACAGCGTACCTATTTACATACTTTTTAATCTTGAATGGATACCTACGGAACTAAAATTCCCTTGAGTCAAAGTTGAAAATGATTTAAATTCACTTTTGTAGTCATTCTCAGCGTTTTACAGAATACGAAGATAAATACACGTCCTCGCCACCAGAGGTTGGTTAAATAACTTGCGTATAGAAACGGAACTCTACTATAAGTACCTTTTTTATTACCATATCAAATAACCCCCAAAAAATAATCCTTGTTATTTCAATGAATTGAGATTAAATGAAGTTTGAAGTTCCCATGCATTCCGCCTCATTATCACAAGCCTGTAGAAATCCATTGCTGGACATAGGCCTGATAACCTTATTTCCCAACGGTTGTTGTTCTATGGCCGCTATATGATCTGCCCACTGCCACTTCAACTTGCTAATTCCGAGAGCTATATGGTGAAATAGGTTCCTCTAAAGTGTACTATATAACTATATATCAACGAAATAATGTTTACTAACGTATGTCTTGTGATTAAATGAATGCATTTTAAAAGTAAGCCCTACCCTGGTATTTTGGAGGGTTGTATTTTTTCCCTCACTCTGACATCAGACTGACATTATTTCCATCACCATTTCAGTCAATGTAACTATTTATTTTTAAATATCTCCTCCCTGACACGTAATATTAAGAAATTTAGGTACTAGGAAGTAGGAAGTTTCGTATCTAAGACTGCGTATTTTGCCAAATTCATGTCTTCAACACGGGAAAGAATGATAAATCGGTGTAAAGTCTTCTACATGGTTTAGCTCTAACTTAGAGCACGAAATTTGGATATAAAATACAGAAATATAAAGTTTAATGATATTGAAATTACAATGTAATTATTAATTTTACCCCATCTTTCGATCGAAAGGTCGAGGCCGGTTGGTCACCAACTGTTAGGGAAAACATCGTGAGGAACAGTAAGTATTCTTAAAGCAGCGATGGGCTTGCAACCTGCCACGTATGGAATACTCACTATTGCAAAATGTGGCATGTGCCGAATGTTCGGGCATGCCTCTGACTACTCCCCTTAGACATTTTCAAGGATCGTCTGGAGATCTGAGAGGATGTCTAACATTCTTGGGGATGAATGAATGAATGATTTATTGCATTAATACAGGTATTGCTAGCTCATAAATGAAAATAAGGTATCACTGTATTTGACTACAAGAAGCCGTGCAAATATTGAACTAGAAATAATATTAAATCTAATACAAAATGTCCATTTATATGGACATTTTGTATTAGACGAGAGACTTTTTTATTATTATTATCTACACTATTTACAAAAGTTTGGTCACTGTATAGTAATGGACAGCGCGACGTTAACGCTCCATAGCTTATCTGTGGACACACGGCTTGTTAAAGGGTCAACACGATTTTTCACGTTCTTCACAGTACAGGGTGATCGCGCAGAAGTGGATTAGATTTATGACATTGTGTTGACTAGTGTTGGTGCGATTACAGCCTCTAACAGGCGCACTATAATCCTTTCGCCACACTGATTCTTTCTCCAATGGTCTCTTAGAGGCTCCTTCCGTGCACATGTCAAATTTCTTCGAATTTTGGACATGCCGGTTTCCTTTGAGATATCCCTTCGCTGTTGGAGAGCACATACATTTTCCGAATGGGAAATCCATTGCTGCATGACCGGGTTCCAAACCTACCACCTGTAGATCTGAAGGCGGGGCCACTACCACCAGCAGTGCTCTATCACGTAGAATATTTTAGGCAGGAAACGAAGTCACATTGATGGTAACAATTTCGACTGACCAGCTCAGTTGGTAGTAACTCTGCCTTCTGCGCTAGCGGTCGCGGGTTCGATTCCCGCACTGCACAAACATTTGTGATTCACACAGGTGTTTGTTCTGTGTCTGGGTGTTAAATATGTATGTATTATATGTTTATCAGTCTCTGGTACCCATAGTACTACTGGGATCAGTTGACCATGTGTGAAATTATTGAAAAAAATAAATTGTTTCAGACCCTAACAGCCCTGCTCTGCGCAGCCGCATCAGCACAAAACAACCAGTTCTACCAACAATACAATAACCAGCTCAGCAGCCAATGGGCGCCCTTCATGAGCTTCCAAGTCTTGAACAGCCAGCAAGATCAACAGGTTAGATACTGTTCTTCCAGGCTTGGTCGCGAGGAACAGGCGTAGCTTCACCTAGTTTCTAAGAGGTTTTATGCGAGTTAGGGCACAGCGAGCACAGAGATATTCTCGCTCTAAATTGGAGAAGCCCGCCTGGGCAGGTACCTCCGCCTTACCTAAGATCACAGCCAAATAACATTATTTGTTTCAAATAGTGTTGTGTTCCTAGTTCCTACGGTGAGTAAGGTTGCCAGAGTTCTACAAAACGACACTGACTTTACTACGATTTGACAAAAAAAATATAATCAAAAAGAAATTTTATTCGGAGGAATAAATTAAATTCTGGTGAAGATCTGATGAAAATCTTAGAAGACCAAGAACAAAATCCTCACAATTTAGGTCTTTCAAAATACTTAGAGATATTGAGATATTTTAGGTACCTGCACCTACAAGGTGGCCCTGCCCATTCTCAAGTACCTCGGCACTCAAAGGTACCTATAGTCTTATCTCCCTCTATATTATATATTTACAAATAGTTAGGTAATATTTATGTTTTATGTTTTAGTATATTATTATTTTTTATAGTACGTATTGTAGTGTTAAACTTTTTGTACACCTCCGTCTTATTTGATCTGTTTATCCTGTCCATCCAAAGGCTGTCTGGAAGAGATCGCTTTTAGCGATAAGGCCGCCCATTGTACGTAATATTTTTTTTTGTTTCTCCCTTTTGTTATTTTCTATCTCTGTGTACAATAAAGAGTTTATCTATCTATCTATAGTACTTAGGCTCGCGGCAATTTAGGGGAAATCTGGTTCCCTATATAGCTCACACGAGATTTCCTGTTTTGCCATATTAAAATTTCAGATGGCATAAAGAGAACTACCCTTTGCCAAGTGTTATATGAAATACGGTGGCAAAGCGTGAATAATGTTTACTATGGTTCCGTATATTACAAAAGAAAAATATGAAAATTTTAGGAAAAAGCTTAATAAACAGTTTGCAATAACTTAAATTAGACATTTTAACTGAAAAAAATACGATATGCTTTTGAGGTCAACTCAGTACAAACTCCATTATTCAATTATGTATTAATAATTAGTAAAAAGATGACAAAATACCGTTATAGCAAAAAATATTTACTGATGACGTCATTGTCTTGTGATTTTTCATAATTTTTACTTTGTTATAAATCAAATAATATAAATAAATTAATTATGAAAGTTATTTTAAGAAATGGTAAAAACTGTTAGGGTCTCAAATCTGCCTACGGTTCACGGTTGAACTAGCCTCTCGTAATTATGACTCTTACGCCTAAACCTAATTAGTCCTCAAAGCTCTAAATCAGCTCTAAGTTTAAGTCCGAACATGCTGAATCTATAAAAACTTTAATTGCTTAAGTTTTTGAATACCCTAGAAACAACGATTTATTTTTAGTTGAGTATTTTCATAATAAAACTTATAAGTATTTTTTTTATCTAAGAATGCATTAAATATTTTTAGAATGATTGATCGAACGATCAAAGCGAGCGAAGAACAATTGGTGAGAACAATCTCACCGGATATGAGCGAGTGACGTTTGACCACAAGGTCACACGTTAGCCTATTTTGTATAAAAAAAAACAACTTGGACGAATCGGCGTTGTGTGTTGTTTGTTTATTTGTTAGAGCATAACTTTCGAACCGAAAGTTCATTATAAAACGATTTTATTTTTATATTTTAGGCCATATTGTTTTTGAGATACAACTAAAATAGTAACAAATCAAAACCATGTGTGCCCATTTGGTAAAGTTTCAATTACTTCTTAGATGAGGTGAGATATCAGTTTGAACCTGCTAAAGGTGCGATTTTCAAAGTTTATCTTATTTTGATTTTTAAAATATCCCAAAAATTTCGACACCGACGGGAATTTAACCCACAACACAGCCTTCCCCTAAATACGGGGATGCTCTAACCAACTTAGCTACCCTTAGTGGGGGTTATCGCTTTAAATTAAAAAAAATTAATTAATCCTATTTGTACCTAAACGATCATCGAAGTAGCAACTTTTAAGGGGACTTTTAATTTAAGGGGAAATCATAAATCTTGCAGTTTGTCTTGGGGTCGCGGAACCCCGAGCACTAAAAAAGTAATGTTTTCAACAGAAAATATAATGCGCAGTAAAACAAGGTTACGAGTTAGGTACTGCTTCGTTCTGAGCCCAAAGTTCGCTTGGAGTGTTTCTAGAAACACTGTGTCAGGAAGACCAAAATTGTCATTTGCTCTTGCTTTCGTAATCGGTACTTTTTCACTACCTATATGCTATTACCGATAACCGTTGGGGAGTAAAGGTTCTCGAATGGCGACCACGAACCGGGCGACGCAGTGTTCGAAGGCCCCCCACCCGATGGACCGATGACATTGTAAAGGTTGCGGGAAGT